>BPTQ01000005.1:238017135-238325401 GCA_019973895.1 Chrysanthemum seticuspe
ATTGCTAATACAAATAGAAACGTTAGAATTTTCATCACTTGCATGCTCTTGAATACTAAAGGTATTGCATAACTAATATGCACTCCCGGGTATATTCAAATGTAGCCACATTGAATTAGGAGCATTTGGGTTATCTCATGGTATTTGCCAAACACTCCACTAAAACCATTTTGTGCATAAAATGAGTCGAGATAACCGCAACTCGAAATTGTTTTCATATAGGCACACACTAGAATCAAAAACGTTAAAATTTATCTTAATTTTTTTTAACATGTTAATTCTTGTCCTTAGGAATAACCATGGTAGCCGCAAGATTCTATGATCACAAAGACACTCTTAACTACATTCCCAAACACCACAAAACCAAAGGACTCACCAAGGAACAAGTAGAAATATTTAGGGGTCTAGAATCTAGGTATTTCCACGAGGGTAGAACCATTCACCCATCCTTCCTTGAGCATACCAATCTTCGTGAAGAACTAGCCGCCATTCAATTCGATTGTCTTCTTGACATTGATGAACCAATTTGTCCTAGGTTCGTGTTAGAATTCTATGCTAGTGTGACCGGTTTTAGTGATGAAGATGATGATGAATTTTGTCTTAGCTTTAGAATCAACCAAAATGACTACACCATCACCCTAAGTGAATTTGCTAGAGTACTAGGGATTCCCAACCGAGGAACTTGTGTCTACACGGATAAGTGGTCACTCACCGCCCTTGATGCAATCAATGACCGCTCTCTTCCCTACATAACCCGTTTAGCCGATAAGGATGTCATCCGTGAACACCTTTTTAACCCAAAAACGGACACAACCCGAGTAACCCGAAAGGGAAAAGAGGTAGACCGAGATCCATATGGAATGGAGCTCAATGAACTTAAGCACGAATTTAAGAAATGGGAGGAGTTACTTAGAGCAAACGTCATTAGCACCATAGGGAATAGGGATCACATAAACGCTTGTCTTTGCCACATGCTTTACAACTTGTCCACCCGACAACCATTCAACTTAGCCTACTACATAGCTAGGAGAATGATTGATATTCCAACTCAAGGATCCGTTGCTCTTCCATACGGGATGCTTCTCACCCGTCTCTATAGAAACTTCGCTCCAATTCCACCAACCCCAAAAGGGATGCATCTTCACTATGATCTCATTCCTCACATCTTTGTGCCTTTGAGTGATGCTCGAGTTGCTGAGACTAAAGGCAAGAGAGCTAAACCTCCAACTCCTTCATCATCATCATCAAATAGCTCCGAGGATGGTCTTCCAAGCTCTCATCTTCCACCTCAAGAGTATTACACATCTCTTCCCGAGATTGAGAATGAATCAGCAGAATTCAAGCAAACTAAGGGAATGTTCAAGTGCCTTGGTAGGATGATGAACAAGATTTACAAGAAATTGGACAAATAAGGGTACTTTAAGGAGTGTTTGGAACAATGCATTATCGTTAATGTTTGATACTTTTTAGTTGTTTTTATTATGTAGGATGATAATATAACTTGAAACAATGGTGTATGCTAACAATCTCATGCAGGGGGATAGCACAAGTATGCTATCAAATTTTACCCATTTTCACTATATTGTGAAAATCAATAAGCCTTGCTCAAAATCTATGCTCCACTATGTTTACATATGTGTTATTTACTTTTCCTAACTAGAAATGTTTAGTATAACAGGTTTTGAGAAAAATTTCAGGTTTCGGAAATTTCCCCGACACCTAAAAACGAACCCTGTCCATATTTAAGCACTCCACGGATCAGACGGCACCATTATTTTGGTACCGTCCTTTATGTAATTTGGTACCGCCATACCTGTACAGGCGGACCAGACGGCACCCTTTTTTGGGTACCGTCCGTGTATGATTTTGGTGCCGTGGATCCTCCAGGTAATTTTCTGAATTTCGACTCTTTCGTGATTCCAAATTATCTTCCATCACTTATAAATCAATCTTAACTAGTTTATACTGTTATTAGAACTAGTATTATTCACTAAGGGATGTAAGAAATCCATTTCCCACCAAAATTCAAAAATTTGAAAAAACCACCCAAGGAGCCCTTTGGCATAAAGGAAGGAACCAAATTTTTTGTACCTTCAAATCCGTGGGTAATCTGAATATTAGGAAATTCCACTAACTAGAACACATTTATTGCATATCTTTTCTTCTTCACTCCATCTTCTTTGTATGGATTGACTTGGGTGATATGACTAGCATTCAACCCACTTCCAAATCATTAGGAACCTCATCTCTTCAATAGTTCAACATCAAATCAAACCATTTCTCAACAATTTCTTACCTCTATAAATTGAAAGGCTTTACCATGATCATCCTCACACCTTCTTCATTCTCACTACTATCTAGCAAATCAAAACCCAAGTTAAAAATGACAAAATCATCACCAAAACCTTGCAAGAAAACCGCTAGAATGAGCGTAAGGCCTTGTTGCTTTGTTCATCTTAGCTCATCATCCGAATCTTCACCACTCACCATCTCATCTCCCATTAGAGATGATACACATCTTACCTTAGCTACACCCACTTCATCATACATTGTGATCACCACTCCACCACCTATAAAAACACCTACTTCACCTCCACCGGCACCCATCCAAACATCCAAAACACCCTCACCACCTTCACCAAGGTCACCCACTCTCACTCCCATGGAGTTATTTTCAACTCCACCAACATCACCAAATCCTTTCCTAGAGGACTTGGAAGACTTGCCTCCTAGGCCAAGTCATCCACCACCATTGCCATCCTTTGGCACCATTGAGCGAATCGCTCATGAGTCACCTCGGTCATCCATTGACCCAAACGCCCCATTAGGGCCAAGACCTCTCTTTTTCCACCCCATTCACAAGGACATTCATGGTCCTTTATACGGGGATCGTCCACTTCCATCATCAATGTCCCCTCATATTGAGGACATTCCGGAGTGCATGTGGGATGACAATCCCACTAGAGAGGAGATTCAAGCCGAACTCCACAACCTCCACCAATTCAAAGGCATGGTGGATTCTCACTTAAGTGAGACAATGCAAATGCAAAGTGCTTTGCTTGCATCCATCATGACCACTCCAAACATCCCCAACACCACCAACATATCCACCATTCCACCACCACAACCTCCGCAAACTTTCTACCCTCCAAGGCATGGTTGCTCAACTTGTGAGCAAACGGGTCAAACCGTGGAACGGACCCGGATTATGGTCCATGACTTCCACGAAGAAATGAGGTTCATCCTCAACCACATTCTTGAGCGTCTCAACGCTCTTTCCCATCCACCATCACTTTAGGATGGTTTTTAGAATAGTCTTTTATTTGCTTTCTTAGGATAATTTTTTTCTTGTACTAGAAACACATCATTGTGTTCTCTTTTCATGATCCTTATTCATGAAAAATTTTAACTAATGAATGTTGTTTATTATATTGTTGGTGTCATTACATAGTGTTTGGAAATACTTGTGAATGATCATTATTACTAACAATTTTTTTGTAGCTTTATTTTCACAATCCATGTATCTTCCCATTAAAGCACCCAATTTAGGGGGAGCTTTGAACAAGGGAGAGATAATAGTTCGGGCTCATTACATTCCGCATAGCCTCTTCTTTTTGTTGAGACAAAAAGGGGGAGAAAATATAGAACTTTGAAATTATTTATATTTGACTTTTCTGAAAAAGTCAAACTGCATACATTTGACTTTCTAAAAGTCAAACAGGAACTCTCATTGATAATACTTGACTTTTCTTAAAAAATCCAAACTGCATACTTTGACTTTCTGAAAAAGTCAAACATCATGCATCAACTAGTGAATTCTTTGACTTACATAAAAAGTCAAATCTCATACACTTGCATTATCATTTCCTTTTCAAGTTCTAAAACTAATATTTTTATAGCTCTTGTACAAACTTGTTTCTTTTATAAAAATAAAATTTATATTTTGTCCTCAACAAAAATGGGGAGATTGTTAATACAAATATCGTCATTAAACGTTATATATATTTTTGATCTTTGCCTAAGTTTTGTTAACGACAAAAGTAAATTTAATTTATAAAAGCTTAAAGCTTGTCAAGTTTATAAGATATTAAAACAAGCTTTCTCAAACAATATATTCATCATTCAAGCATTTACATTTATGATTAGTAACATCTTGATATGACTCTAATCATTATGTATGATAGTAGTTTGTAGAATGTGTTAGGTTCTTAAAACCAAACACTACTTAAGCATTTGCATATTTCTATTAATAGTAATACAACATTTGACATCATGTATTACATCATGGAGATCATTGGAAGATTCCATTAGATATTTTGTGAAGATTTGTACTCTTCATATCTTGCACAATCTTACTTAGATAGAGTTGACTTTAGGCAAGATTTGATATCTTGACTGTCAGACTGGCGGTACCAATTTGGTACACGGGCGGAACCCTTTTAAGGGGTCCGCGGTCCGTGGACGCTCCTGTCCAATTTGGCTATAAATAGCAATGCCAAGCCAAGTAGTTTCTCATCTCTTTCCAACATACTCTCATACATATCTTCTCTCTAACCTTTCTAATTCAGTTTCATATCATATTAGTGATCTCTTTTGTAGCAAAGAAGATCAAGTCATATTCAAGCTTCAACGAGAAGTTGGAAGTCTTGTTTGTTTAGTGTTGTATGATCTAGTGTTGATTCATACTTCATTGTTGTATCAAACCATCATAATCTTGTGAGTGTGAGTGGTTAGTATTTTAGTCCTCAAAATACATTGTGTGTGGGAGTAGTTGTACCCTTGGAAAGAACTCGACATCTAGCTTAGTGTCGGAAATAGTGTAAGCGAAGTGTAAAGGTTTTCTCCGCCGGTGAAAGGAGCTTGTTGACTAGTGAAGTTAAACTCTCGAGTGTGAGACTCGGGGAGTGGAGTAGGGCAAGGAAAAAGAGTCCTTGTAGGCCGAACCACTATAAACAACTTGTTGTGGTTTGATCATTTCTTTCCTTATTTACTTATTACATATTGCTTGCATATTTCATTAACATACTTAAGATCAATATCAATTGATCTTTCAATAAGTTTCAAAACAAAGATTTTAATCGGTAAACTATTCAACCCCCCTTCTAGTTTTCTACAAACTACTTTCAGTCTTTTAGAATCAGATGTCTCCTGAACCTCATATTTTCTCTTTCGTTTACTTTGAATCCATTCATCATCCTTTTTAATCCACTCTTCTTCCTTTTTAGAATTCATTGGACAGTAATCATCATTATTAATTCTCATACATCTCTCACAAAGCTCATAAATTCTTTCAAAAGAACACCTATTAAGATTATCAGGAACATGTATGCCTGAATTCTTAATAATCTTCATTAATACATTCCTCATCTGTGCAATTGAAGGAGGTTTCTTTCTTATAACTTGCTTCTTTTCTTTACCAACCTTCCTTGCCCATTCACCCAAAAGTCTAGCTTTTTCCTCATCATCCAACAAAGCCCATTCTTGTGCAGTATACTCATCATTAATTAATTCAGAAGCTTGAAGATAATTTTGTGATTCATACCATGTAGCTAACCATCTCTGACTAGCTTCTTCTTCATCTTGCTTCCTTTTCTCTAAAGCTGCTTGTTCATCAGCTATAATACTTTTTGCATACTCTGCATCATAAGCTTCTTGTTCTGCTTTATTTTTAAACTTCAGCACTGGTACTGCAACCCCTTTTTCTTTTCCAATATCAGATTGAACCACTTTCTTCTTCAAAGGTTCACCAATAACTAAACTTTTTGTTTTGAATTTAGTTGCAGTAGATTGAACAGATAAAACAGGTGCAATGATGGGTGTAGAAATAGATGAGATTTTACTTAGATTTATCAATGTACTTGCAGCTTCTTTCTCAACTTCTTTAGTTTTAGGTGGTGATACAGAGAGAGATGTGACAATAGTGGAAGTGGTTATGATAGCAGTGGGTATGATAGTAGTGGGTATAATTGCCATGTCTGAAACTGCAGCAGTGGTTACAAGAGTGCCAACCGTGATTTCAGACATACCATCAGTGTTTGTGTCCTTCACTACATCTTCTACAACATTCTTCAAATTTTCAAGAACTGCCTCATTCCCATCTTTATCAGATACCAAAAATTCATTATCTCCACTATCAACATCTTCATCCATAGGTACATCAACAGATACATCACCAGCCTCCCCTGAATTCATGCCTTCACTCCTCCCCTGTTTGGATACATCTTCCACATTCAGAGCTGGAGAGGAGTCCACCTTCTTTTTATTTATTCTCATAGCTTTCAAAACAGCAACCCCAGGTCGTCTTACTTTTTTCAAAACCAACACTCTGTGCTTCAATCTCCTAATATCCTTACCCTGAAACACAGCCAACTCCTGTAGACCTGAAATTGTAGCCTCAATTTTAGCACATTTATCCGTCAATTCATTAAAACGTTCAAGAATATCCTCCCCACTTCGACCTGTGTTAACTGGTCCGAGAGGTGGTTCATTGGAAAAGTCATCATGTACCAGTTTAGGATCCGTCAATTCATGTTCATGTTCCAAACTATCCTCATCACTTCGAGCTGTGTTAACTGCTCCGAGAGGTGAATCCTTGGATATAGTAAACATAGCAGCAGACCTTGCCTGATCATCTATGCACCCTGTAGCAGCCAGTTGGCTAGGGATTCATCCACATGTGTTAAGTTCCAAGGAACTCTCCACATTAGGAGTTGCCAATGGTTGGGTCTTATTTATGTTTCCACTATCCTGACCAGCATCTAAGCATGAATCAGTAGTGGAAGCCCTTCCAATCATGTCACCTCCACTCCATGTAAAAGCCTCATGAACAACACCACTAACACTAGCATGAGGAAGCTTAGTGCCCTTTTGTCTCCTAGTCCATACAATTGGTGTAACAGTGGTTTGGGTTTGACTAGAAGTAGGTTGAGTTTCACTAACAGTGGTTTGAGTTGTTCTATCAGTGGGTTCAGATGTACTAGCAGTGGGTTCAGTGACTATAAGTTGGGATTCAAGACCTTCATCAAACTCAGGATCAGTAGGCAAAATAAGCATATGGGGAAACAAAGGAACATCTCTTATCTGCACATTTGGCTTCTGATTCCTCATATGTGAAAAATCTTAGGAAGCATATGATGAACTTTATATTCTCTAGAATGCTCAACAGGTTCATCAATTTGACTTTCTACAATAAGTTGAACAAACCTAGGATACAAATAGTATTTACCCTTCTTCCTAATGTTTTGTACTAACCCCTCATAAATCATCCTAGACCAATTGAACTTTCTTCCATCAGACAAACAAATAACAGCAGTAGCAATTTTGGAAGGAAAGTCATTAAACCCAGAGGTCTTATTACTCATACACATCAACAAGGTATGAATAAGAAACTTCCATTGTGGTGAAAACAAACTCTTAAAAATTGTACCTTATCACCCTTGTGTGTATATCCTAACCTGTCTAAACCAGCTACAATCTCAGTATCTGAGAGATTATCAATACCATCAGCATCATCAAACTTTAAAACATCCCTAATGATCTCCTCAGTAACAGAAATAGCATGCTCATCCACAACAGTGCTAAACACTTCAACTCCTTCAACCTCTTCAAGCTTAGCATTCCTCCAGAACTGATGTATGTAGGCTTTAAGAATGGTTGGTGTGACAGTTAAGGCATAGTGAATAGGACTGTGAACAAGGAAATCAATCATTTGATGAAACCCTTCAGAGCGATCGTTCTTGGTGAGAATAGCAACAAGGTTATGTTTAGTCGAATAATTTTCCACCATTGTGATTAAGGATGTAGATTATGTGTGGTTTGTGAATTATGCAAAGGAAAAGGATTAGGGTTAATCTTGAGCGCCAATTGGAAGTGGTTTGAAGATCAAATAAATGATCCATCCGTGATTTGGGGAAATAATATACTTTTGCTAAAGTTACCAATCAGCCCCTGTAGTATCCAACACTAATCAAAATGCTATCCGCGGTTTCAGAACAGCTATCCGCGTTTAGACACACACCATCCGTGGATACATAGTAGCACTTCAACCAAACATCCAAGAGTTATAGCAAAGAAATCTGTGTCATAATAAGAGAGATCTCACAAAAATATGAAGGATTACACAATTTTTTTTAACACAAGCAGCTAACACACCAGCTCCTATGTACACAAATCCTTCATACCTGCAAGACAAAAACACAAAACAAACACAGAGAAGAAGGTCATTGTTGTCAGTGGTTAGAAAGAGCTAGAAGTGGTTCCAAATGACCTATCCGTGGTTTAGAACAGGTAAGTCAATATGGTCAACTTCTAGGATAAATATTAGTCCAATGCCTAAGAATCTCATTAACTCCTCAACCACATTTAACCTGTCTCTCATTTACTTCCATAACCCATAACTCTGCTTATATAAAGAACCCTAATCTCATATAACGCACACACCAATCAATATCAAAACCCTAATTTCTCCAAAATCCCCAATCAACTGCAATCACCATGTGGAACCCTAGTTGGAATAAACCAGAAGTCATTGATCTAACATCCTCCTCATCCTCATCATCATCATCATCAAGTGAAGAATCTAACCCATGGCAGTCTTACTTTCCTCCGCAAGAACCAAGACCAAGAAAATCCCCATTTCTTCCATCATCTGAAGATGATAGTGTGGTGGATCCAAGTGAGGCGTCTGAGGACTCTGATGACTCCTCAAAGAAGAGAACTTCAAACCCCCAACCTTCATCATCCCAACCCCAACCAAGACCACGAGCAAGAAATCCACCACTTCTAAAAGACAGAGAGGTGGTTCTTGGTCTTCCTGCACCAAGTTGTGGTGCTTCTTCACACATCATAAGGGGGAAGGGAAAAAGGAAAATGGAGTGATGCTTTTTGGTGAAACCAGCAGATGAATGTGTGATCTAGCTTTGTCCTTTGTGCTTCATCTACTGTATTCATCTTCATCATCTTCGTTTGCATCAATCCATCCTTCCCATTTTGATCCTTAGCTTTGCATGCATATCCAACAGCTGAGGATAGTAGTAGAAAATCATGTATAGTAGTAGTCTTTTAATTTGCACTTGAAGTTTCATTGTAAGCTGTAAGCTGTAAACTGTTTTGATGAATGAATGAACAATTTAACTTCAGTACTTCTTTAGCTTCTATAATGAACTTTCTTGTATCTGCAAAATGGTTAGTGAAAACACAGAACAACAAGCAGTGGTTTGAACAAAACTATCAGTGGTTAGAAACAAGAATAGCAAAACTAAGATTACATAATAACTGTCCAATACTTATACAAACTGGTACAAAACAATTTGAGAGTTTAGAGATTAATCATACCAATACTAACAACAAGGTACTGAAACCTCCCCACATCAAAAGCTTTGGTGAGAAGATCAGCAACATTGAAATCAGTATGGATTTTTACCATTTGAATCAGTCTTTTCTCATTACAATCTCTAATGAAATGATGCCTTATCTCAATATGTTTAGTTCTAGAATGTAAAACAGGATTTTTAATAATGCAAATTGTACTGTTATTATCAATGTAAATCTTAGTATGCATAAAATTGTACCCAAAATCCAGCAATTGATTCTGAATCCAAAGAACTTGACCACAGCAACTAGCAGCAGCCACATATTCAGCTTCACTTGTAGAATTAACCACAATAGTTTGCTTTTTACACTGCCAAGAAATTAATCTGCTTCCCAAAAACTGACATCCTCCAGTTGTAGACTTCCTATCCAAACTAGCACCAGCATAGTCACTATCTGTGTAGGCCACCAAATCAAAAGGAGAATCCTTAGAGTACCAAAGGCCCAATTTAGGATGACCTTTAAGATATCTAAAGATCCTCTTAACAACATTCATGTGTGAGGTATTAGGTGTGACTTGAAATCTTGCACACACACATACTGAGAACATAATATCTGGCCTAGATGCTGTGAGATACATCAAAGATCCAATCATGGACCTGTACAACTTCAAGTCAACTTTGGGACTTCCATCATCTGGTAGCAGAGGTTTCTGAGTCTCCATAGGTGTACTTGCACTCTTTACATCTTGAAACCCAAACTTCTTCAAAACATCTGCTACATACTTGTCTTGACTAATGAAAATACCATCAGTCCTTTGTTGAACCTGTAGCCCCAAAAAGAAAGTGAGTTCTCCCATAGAACTCATTTGAAACTTATCATGCATAAGTTTCTCAAAATCCCTGCATAGCTCCTTGTTTGTAGAGCCAAAGATGATGTCATCTACATAAACCTGAACCAATAAAATATCATCTTTATGCTTTCTAATGAACAAAGTTTTATCAATCAGCCCTCTTTTAAACCCATTGTCCATCAAATAAGTAGACAGGCACTCATACCATGCCCTAGGAGCTTGATGCAACCCATACATAGCCTTCCTCACCCTGTAAACCTTGTTAGGATGATCAGGATTTTCAAAACCAGGAGGTTGACAAACATAAACCTCCTCATCAATTGTGCCATACAAAAATGCACTTTTAACATCCATCTGATACACAACAAAATTCTTGAATGAAGCATAAGCCAAAAATAATCTGATAGCCTCTATTCTTGCAACTGGAGCAAAAACTTCATCATAATCCAAACCTTCAGTTTGTGTGTATCCTTGAGCAACCAACCTTGATTTGTTTCTTACAACAATTCCTCTTTCATCACTCTTGTTTCTGAACACCCATTTAGTCCCAATTGCCCTTTTGCCATTAGGAAGATCAACCAATGTCCAAACCTCTTGAAGCTTAAACTGTAAAAGCTCCTCTTGCATTGATTCTACCCAGCCCTCTTCAGATAAAGCTTCTTCCACTCTCTTGGGCTCCTTTTGAGACAGAAAACAAGCAAACAGACAATTTTGCAGATCTTTATGACTGTTTCTTTTGTGAAGTGATCTTGCAAAGAACCCATGTTCAGGAAAGGGTTCAGTGTTCTTAACCCTGCTTCTTGTTTGAACTGGAGTATTCAAGTTTCCAAGAATTTGTTCTTTGAGATGAATCTTGTGAATCCTTGTAGTGGTGATTGGACTCTCATGAATGACTGTTTCCAAGTTTGACAACTCAGCATTAAAGAAATCATCCATGTCTTCATCATCAGTAGGAGTATCAATTTCAATCAAAGCAGGCATATTAGGATCATGTGGATACTCCTCATCACCAAATAATGACTTTGCATGTGGTCCAAAGAAAGTACTATCACCAGTACTTGGATCCGGGGTTTCACTTGACCTATCAGTGGTAGAAGATGGCTTATCAGTGGTTTTAGTAGGCTTAGCAGTGCTTTCAGTAGACTTAGCAGTGCTTGCAGAACGCCTTTTCTTCTTTTCAATTTCTTCTACCAACACTGAGTTATCTTTCAATAACTCATCCTTATCTTGATGATAATCAACATTGCTTCCATTATTCAGAACATCATCATCAGTGGGACCTTGCTTGTGAATGATGGAAGGATCAGAACCAGCTTTCCACTTTTCAACCAAATAGAACTCCTTTGGAGAATCAGCTTCCTTGGAAGATGTCTCTGTCTCAGAATCCTTTTGTGTACCTGCATTAACATTAGTGGAAGTTCCTACAATGATAGGCTCATAATTCATAGATTTGGTTAGCATATCAATGTTAAACAGCCAATCTGGTCCTTCGGTCTCAAGACTAGGAGTCTTTTCACTGAATTGAACATGTAGATTCTCTTCAACAATTCTAGTCCTCCTATTGTACACTCTAAAGGCTTTACTATTGGAAGAGTAGCCTAAAAAGTATCCATCATCTGCCTTTTCTTGAAACTTGCCTAGGTAGTCTATGTTATTCAAGATAGTAACAGGACACCCAAAAGGTTTTAGGAATGCAATCATTGGCTTCCTATCATGTAACAGCTCATAGGGGGTCTTGTTATGAGGCTTCACTACCTTACTTCTGTTCTACACATAACATGCAGTTCCTACAGCTTCAGCCCAAAAGGTAGTTGGTAACTTTGATTCTGACAACATTGTCCTAGCAGCCTCAATTAGTGTCCTATTTTTCCTTTCAGCTACACCATTCTGTTGTGGTGTTCTAGCAACACTAAACTGTCTTTCTATACCTTTAGCTACACATAACTGATTCATCACATCATTCTTAAACTCAGTTCCATTATCACATCTGATTACCTTGACCTTATGATTTACTAGATTTTCTATCTTAGTAATGAAACTCTTGAGGATCTCACTAGTCTCACTCTTAGCAGCCAAAAAGTATACCCAAGAAAATCTACTATAATCATCAGTGATAACCAGACAATACTGCTTAAGGTTCAAACTTTTAACAAAGGTAGATCCAAAAAATTCCATATGAAGCATAAACAGTGGTTGTGATATGGTGTTTACAGTTTTGGTCTTACGAGAAGCTCTATGTTGTTTACCTTTTTGACAGGCCACACACAGATCCTTACACTCAAAAACCTTTGAAGGTAACCCTCTCACTAAGTTTCCTTTTACAAGTTTATTGATTGTTTTGTAATTGAGATGACCTAGCCTTCTATGCCACAATTTTGACTCATCTACAGATGCTTTAGCAAACAAACATGTTAAGGACCTATTTGGAAGAACATCTTTAAGATCAAAAAAATATATATTTTCCTTCCTAGGTACCCTAAGTTGTATAAACTTCTCATCAGGCATCTTAAACTCAGGAGACAACACCACACACTCAGTTTCACCAAAAAGTACCCAGTTTTTCTTATCACACATTTGAGAAACACTGAATAGATTATACTTAAGTCCCTGTACCAGATAGACTTTTTCAAAGTCTAAATTCCCTGTTCTGATTGTGCCTCTGCCAAGTATCTTTCCTCCCTTTGGATCATTGCCAAATGCCACATATCCTACATCAAAAGCTTCAAAATCTTCCAGGTTGCTCCCATCCCAAGTCATGTGCCCAGAGCAACCACTATCAAAAACTCCTTTATCTTTTAGCTCAGTTTGTAGATTGCCCTGCACATGAAATTAAACAAATTAGTTCCTTTTGTGGACCCAAGCCAATACTGACTTGGGTCTGCCCTGTGCATCAAAATATTCAAATTTCTTTAGGTCCATTGATGCACAGTTGACATGTGGTAAAACCTTGGTCTTAGGCTTCCATTGTCAACTAGCTGAGGCCTTAATAGCATAAAAATGATTTCCAACCACTGTGTCAGTTATCACCTTTGTAATTTTTAAAACTTCTTTTGAATCAGTGGTGATATTTTGCTTAACAGTGGTTTGATTCTGCTTAGCCGTGTTTACATTTTGCTTAGCAGTGGTTGGAACCCATTTAGGTGCAGCAGAGACTATAGATTTTGTATTCCCATTCCTCATCAACACTGCTCTTGGAATCATGTTTTTGTTTGGATGAGGGTTTGTTTTCTTTGAAAAGTTTTGATGATTTACCCTCTTCCAATGATTCCATACTTGTGGTTTGTTTTTATAACAATTTCTCTGTAAGTGTTCAATACTACCACATTTAAAACAAGCCTTTTTGACACATTGAAACTCATCTCCTAACCTGTTAGAAATTAGACCATTAAAGTTTCTCCGGTTTCCCCTAGGTATATATCTTTTCATTTGTTCCCTAGGCACTTCCTTGTACTCAACTACTCTCTTAGCAATTTGAGCTCCAAATCTAGGTACAAGGTTGACTTGCTGAGAATCAACTTTCTTAACTTTTTCTATCTCTTCAGACTTAGTTGATTTAGTTCTATCTTCCTCAGAATCTGATTCCCAATCTTCAATTATGGGAGCATCAGATGACTTATCAGAACTTATCTTAGGTGTTTCAATCTTACTTATTCCTTCTACAGGTTTGTTAAAACTGAATTCACTACTAAATGACAGTTCTTTAGCAGGTGGTGCATGTTGCATAAGAGTGGGTGGTGGCATATTATTGTATCCTATCCCAGAACCCTTTTTCATTAAATGACTCTCTATAGATTTATGAACCAGATCAGAAGCAAATTGTGTTTTAGCTACCCTAACAACATGTTTTTCTTTTTCTTCTAGGGCCTTTTGTTTTACACTCTCTGCCTCTGCTAGTTTATTTTTAAGCATCTTAATCTCTCTATCTTTAAGATCAATTTCACCACCTAATATATTGATCTTATCTACATACTCAAACTCACATTTAATACAGTATTTAAGATTCTCTTCCACACTCTCTAGACCAACTCTATAACCTAAGTTGTTCGTAGTCAGTCTTTTTACTTCTTTCCTCATACTCTCAGTGATAGCTTTTTGAGATTCTAAGTTATCATGACATGAGTTAAAAGAACAAGTAGATGTTTTAGAATCATTAGATACCTCAGAATCTGAACCAGAAGATGAAGCATAGGCCATGAGAGCAAAGTTATGCTCTTTTTAAGCTTCACTAGCAAGAAAAGATGCATTTAGGGGTGTTATCAGGTCGGGTTGCCGGGTTATCGGGTTGGTCGGGTCGGGTTGATTCGGGTTTTGGTGTCCCAAATATTGACCCTAACCCGACCCTATAAGATATCGGGTTATCAGGTTTCGGGTCAAAACGGGTCGGGTTGAATCGGGTTGGGTTATCGGGTTGTGTTAAGTTGGATGTCCCTAACACAATATAAAACACAATTGAATAAAATTTGCTTATAAGCATTAAACATATATGAAGTACCCTTTTGGCAACTATAGCAACCATATTGTTAGCATCTGTTTCTTACATCCCATTTGTTAAAAGTCAAATTTTGATCATTTAACTTGTAAATATATTTTGATATTGTCACTAAAGTATAACCAAAAATTTGCTTTATGTGGTGTTTCGTATATGATATTAGTTTGTGAAAATAGTTTTTAAATTTATGTTTATTTGGAAGTTGAAAAGCAACAAGTATGACACCTAAAGTCATTGATTGGAACTGATTGTATCTTTAAGTAAAATATTACTTCATTGTTGTCTACTTATGTGGCAATGGCAAACCAGTAAGACTAGACACAACACATTAACATAACTACATAAGTACACAACACATTAACATAACAGTAAGATTAAGAAAGAGTTTTGTGGCCTTAGAAAAAAAGTGCAGTAGCTAAAAAACACATTAACATATCAGTAAGACATGATACAGTTGGCATTTTGCATATAAACAAAGAAAGTCATGCATTAGCTAACCAATTCAAATCCAAAAAGTAAAGTCACCAATTCAGTTCCAAAGCCAAACAAACACATAAAAAGTTTTATTGAGCTTAAAATGATGATATATCAGGTAGAGGTCTTAAGTGTTATTAGGCTTAAAATGAAAAAAAGAACAAGGAAGTCTTATATATTTATCGGGTTATCGGGTTGAACCCGAACCCGATAAAGTATGAAAAATATAACCCTAACCCGACTCTATAAGGCTATCAGGTTGGTCGGGTTGACCCGATAGACCCGATAAGCCGAGTTGAACCCGAATGAACCCGACCCTATAAGGTTTTATCGGGTTCGGGTCGGGTCGGGTCGACCCATTTGACACCCCTAGCTACATTGGGACCTTCTTCAATCTGATCACTCCAATCATAATCACCAATCCCATCCTGAGCAACCAAAGCTGAAGAAGCAGCAGGCTCTTCTGTAGTCTTCTTTATGCCTTCGATTCTTTTAGGAGCTCGACATTCCCTAGAAAAGTGACCTTTCTTCTTGCAGTTAAAGCACTCCATCTTGCTTTTGTCAAATCCAGCTCTCCTTTGACCATCATACTTAACTTGTCTTCCAGTTCTCCTTAGAAACTTCCTTGCTTGGAGAGTTAACATTGCCATTTGCCATTGAAGATTAATCTCATCAAGATCATCAGGATCAATTTGATCTAGATCTTGATTCAAAACATTAACACTGGTAGTTAAATCTGATAGAAAAGCACAAATTGCACCATCACTGACTGTATCACTAACAGTGGTATTGTTTGCAATAGCCGTGGTTATACTATAGGCAGCAGTGGATATATCTTGTGGGCTCTTGTGATTAGTGGATACAAAAGCAATGTTTTGATTAGCAGAATATGCATTAGCAAAGCTATTCTCATACTCATAAACCTTCAAGTTGTTGAAGAGATTGTCCAGAGTCATCTTATCAAAGTCCACCTTATTTCTCCACACAATTGTATGAATAGCCCAATCAGATGATAAACTCCTAATGAACTTCAAATTAATATCTTCTTGAAGAACCTTGTAATCCACAGACTTCAGTTGGCTGATAAGTTTTTGAAGTCTATTATATGTGCCATCAATCTTTTCTCCACTAAGAGCAGTGAAGGTTTCAAATTGATGCTTGAGCATATTCATCCTTGACTTCTTAGTAGCTTCATTACTAGAAAACCTTATTTCAAGAGCATCCAATGAATCTTTAGCAGACTCATATTGTTCAAAGTTCAAAGCATAGTCATTGGGTATTCCCATGGAGAGAATACTGTGAGCTTTGATCTCCATTTTCCTTTTTGCTTTATCGATTTCACTAACAATAGCTATCTCTTGACCATCCTCACCCTTCTTAGGAAGAGTGTCTCCCTTTTCAACGACATCCCAGAGAGCATAATCAATCATGCGAATGTATTGCCTCATTCGCATTCTCCAGATTTGATACTCATCATGCTTGAGCATGGGTACCTTTGAAGCAGTCACCATGTGAGTTTCGTCAGACATCTTTACTTACTTGAATGAAGCTTAACATAACTTCTTCTTGGTTACAGTTTCTAGATCACAAGCTCTAATACCACTTGTTGATCCCAGTTGAGCAAACGGTCTAATATAGAAACTGACTTAGAACAAAAGCTTATTAAGTATCACGCGGAATTTAATACTTAATCTTAAGAAGAAGAACAATAAACATTCAACACCTCAATATTATTATTAATACGAATACTCTAACCAGTATTAGGGTTTTACAACCTTGAAGTGTATCGACCTTAGATATAAAAAACACGTATATCTAATCTAACCTAGGACCTCCTTTTATAGGCTAAGGAGTCCTTTACATTATACAATACGTAACCTACAAGATAAATATCTTTTCCATATTTATCTAATACAAAATACTAAACTGACTATACAAGACTAGCAGTGGTTACATATCAATATCAGTGGTTACACAATACTACTAGCCGCGGTTTGTCTTCATCAACGGTTACATTCTTCTGTCCGTGGTTATATCCAACCTGTCCGTGGTTCCAGCACTTAGAGTAATTCTTGGTTCAAGGAACCTAAAACCCAACAGGGTCAACATTCTCAAATCGATTGATGAAGGACCTTATCTGATTGAGACTACAAGAGACTTAATTGATACAGCTGCAGATGGAACAATGATCTATGGGATAGACAGACCAAAGACATATGATGAGCTCAATGATAAGGAGAAAAAGAGATTTGATGCTGATATCAGGGCTTCTAACATCATACTTCAAGGTCTTCCAAAATATATCTACAAGCTTATCAATCACAACACCGAAGCCAAGGCAGTGTGGGATAATGTCAAGATGCTTCTGTTTGGTTCTGAATTAACTATGGAAGACAGAGAATCACAACTCTATGATGAGTTTGAGTACTTCAAGATGAAACCAGATGAGAGTGTCTATGAGTATTACGTAAGATTCCACAAGCTTGTTAATGACATGAGGAACATCAGAATGACCATGCCAAACATTCAGTTGAATTCTAAATTTGTGAACAACATGAATCCCGAATGGCACAAGTTTGTCACTTCTGTGAAGCTACCCAAAGGATTGAAGAATACAAACTATGAGCAACTCTATGCATTCCTCCTTCAGAATGAGAGACATGCTATGTTTGAAAAAAGGATTCTTGATCAGTTCAAAACCAACCAGGGAGAAACAAGTTCATCAAATGACTCAACAGCCTTCTACACCAATGATGGAACTACTACCAAAATATCTCAAGTCATTCCAGATTCAAGTTTCAAACAACCTGATGCCAATGCAGTCATGGAACACTTTGTCAATAAACTAGCTTTTATGGTTAAACAAAACTTAACCTTCACTCATCACACTAACAGACTTCACACTAATAATGAAATCAGGACAACATCTAATCTACACAATCATGCTTTGGTCAGAGATGGAAAGGTTATGGTACAACCAGTTCAAGAAAGACAGTACAAACAAGGAAGAGATGGAGCTGGTAGAGGTTATGCTGCAAATCATAGGGGAAGGAATGGAAACCAAGGTCAAGCAAAGCCAATCAAATGTTACAACTGTGGAGGTGAGGGACACATTGCAAGAAAATGCACTTCGCCAAAACGCCCTCAGAATGCAGAGTACTTCAGGGATAAGATGTTGCTTGTGCAAGCTCAAGATAATGGTGTAGCTTTGGATGAAGAGGAGTTGTTGTTATTGGCTGAGGGAAATGCTAAGACATATGATGCAGATGTGGATGAGCAACCAATTCAGGAGATAGGCCATAATCATCAGAATGCCTTTCAAGTAGCTGATTGTGATGCATACGACTCTGATGTTGATGATGAACCTACTGCACAAACCATTTTCATGGCTAGAATTTCTTCAATGGTCTCTCCTAAAGCCTCTTGATCACCACAAGCTGGTCCATCCAAAGACAAAATAATTTTTGAGGTACTAAAACTATACGATGATGCTGATGTGCAACAGATGCATGACAAAGTACAATCAACTGAAACTATTGAGTCAAATATTGAAAATATGGGTAATATCAATGTTGTCCCATATGATCAATATGTGAAAAAAAGTGAAAGTGAGGTCGTACCAAGTGATGCATCTTCTGCAGTCAATGATGACTATGTTTTTGATGAATACACTACATGTGCCCCTGATGATTCTGTTATCTCTGAACTTAATGGCTATAAAGAACGAGTTGCCATTTATGAACAACGTGCTAAGTTTGAATTAACAACTCGTGAGCAGGAGTTGGATAACCAAATGCGTACAATCATTATAAAAAGTAATTTTAGAGAAGAAGTGTTAAAACAAGAGTTAAACTCCTTACAAGAAAAGCTTTCAAAAACTGCTAAGCAAAAACAAGAACTTTAAGAAAATGTTAAAGTGCTTAAGTAGGAATTTCATGCTAAGGAATCGAAACTTTTGAATGATTTTTCTAATCTAAAAACTTTGAAGAACAAGCTTGAAAATAAGTTGTACGTACAAGGGAATACCATTCAAACTGCTCACATGGTCACTAAGCATAGAGTTCTAAGCGATAAGCATAGTGTTCCCATTATAGATAAACCCAACCCTGAGTACGGTAAGATAGCAAAAGCAGCTCAAAATATAACCTATGATGGCAATGAGATTCTTAAACCTAGACAGAAACCTAGTTGCGTTGAGTGCACTGAGGAAGATAGAAAATTAGATGATGCATCTAGGGAGAAAATGAATAAGAAGCTAGAAGATCCTGGATGCAAAAAGAATAACATCACGATCAAACCCCATGACTACAAGGAAAACTGGATCTCCTTAAACAAATTTAAGCCTCAAACGTTGTTAACTCCTGAACAAGTTTTCTGGAAAAGGGACTTAGATATGCAAAAAGCTGAAAATCTTGTTGAAACAAACCCTCCCCTTAGGAAAATGCCTGCAGCGACTGTGTATCCTCCAAATACACCAATGCATTTAGTTCCTAGAACTATTGCCACTAAGAGCAAGACCTTAATCAGTCAATATGTTATTCTTCAACTATTTGTCAATTTTGAGAAAACTTGTAAGAAAAGGATCACACCCACTGGGATAACTGAAGGGGAAAGGGGTTTTGAACAAACAAAAGAATGCTATCTAACTGAGGTCATGCCTTTCTGTAAACAACTAAAAGATCAATTTGAGAGTCTTAAAAAGGGGATAGATTCAGATATTAAAGGAATGGAAAAGGAATTTGATGCAATGATAGTTGAGGTAAGTGACTATGAAAGAGCATTAAAATATAATGAGATTGAGAGGAAAAACTTGCATACACTGAATGAGTCTCTTATTTCTGAATGTATTGCTCAAGATGTGTTTTACACTGCTACGAATTGTTCCATTAATGCTTCTCAATTTCATGAATTATCTGTTGCTCTGAAAGTCTCCCATGATCGTGTCATTGAGCTTGAAAAGATTAATTTGAAACTGCATGATAAAGTTGAACAAGATGATCATGATAACCTGGTAAAACAGTTTTCTAAATTGGAAGTTGAGCATCTTACTTTACAATTAAAATATCAACATCTGAAAGAAAATGTTAAAACCTCAAATATCAAGACATCTTTGGATGTTCCTGAATTTGATGCAGTTTTTGAAATTAGCAAACGTGATGAACATATTTGAGCTCATTGTAACCCGATCAGAAAGTTGAAAGCCCAAATCTCTCAATTAAAGGGTGAAAAGAACAATGTGTCTGACTCCCAAATGCCTCCTCCTTTGGATTCTCGGAATTCTCAAAATTTTCATCTTCACAACTTGGTCAATGCTTTACAAAAGGAAAATGAGAGTTTTCTAGAAGAAAATGAAAAGGTTAAACATGATTTCAATGAGTTATTTGAGTCAATAAAAGTCACTCGTAACAAAAATAACGAAAAAATAACTTCGTTGCAAAAGGAAATTGAGAATCTGAAGAGTCAGGTAAAAGGGAAAATGCCAATGACCAATGGGGATAATGGTACTTTAAAGGTGCATATCTGTAATAAATATGCTTTGTCTGTGAAATATGTTCCTCCTCATCTTAGGAATAACAAACTTGCTATTCAAACATATTTCTCATACCTTAAGGATAGTCTAGAATGTCTTCGTGAGATTGTAGAAGAGGATAAGATAGAGAAAATACTTGATAATGCAATTGGCCATGCATGCTTATATGCCAAACGATCTCAAGAACTTCTAGAATGCTTAATTAAAATATGCCCTAAATCTCTAGGTGAGCAAGTCAATCCCTTGATACCTTGTTCTATGCCTAATGCCAAGTATGCAAGTCATTCAATGCCCAATGTTATGAATGTGAACATTAGTAGGCCCTCAAATAGTTCAGATCCCAGCACCTCCAGTGTTAAGAAAGTGAACCTCAGTGTCCCTTTAAATAGTTCACAACCCAGCACATCAAAACAGGAAAGGCAAAAAGTAGTAAAACCAACTAATGTTCCCGTTCCCTCTACAGGAGTAATCAGTGACATTAAAGCGAGCAGGTCAAAGTCTCAAGGAAATACAAGGAATGATAGGACCTCGCAAGCTAAGAATGTGCATTGGAAGAAAGTAGAAGATCACCATAGGGAGAATTTGAATAAAACGAATCATGTTGATTCTAGTGTTAGCTTTAAGCGTACTGTAATTAATGCGAATTCTACTACTTTTGGCAAAACATGTAATGATGATTGCGTGGTTTCTGTTACTAATCTTGAATGTGGTATGAAGATTTGTCTAATGCTGTCGAATGCCCAGTTGAAATTATTAATGCAAAAAATCATGCTAAAAAGGCTAGAAGGCAAAAACGAAAGAAAGTTAGAAAACAGTGGAAACCCACAGGAAGAACATTTAGTAAGATAGGTTATCAATGGATACCTGTTGGCCATAAGGTTAATCAGACAATGCCCACTAGAAAATGGATGCCCACTGGTAGAACTATTCCCTTAAGAAGTGAACATACTTTGAATAGGTCAAATACGGACACTAGTACTGCATCTATTCATAATGATTCCATTGCTTCTATTTCTGATATGGATGTTTCTATTTTTGATGTGGGTGTTCCAATCATTGTTACTAACCAAGTGGAACCTATTCTTGCATGGGAATCCCAGTTATCCAGTTATCCATTCTTGTCTATGTTCAACTGCAGATCGTTCAAATCATTCTGTGGTACTTGGACTCAGGCTGTTCCAAGCATATGACTGGAGACCGGTCGCGGCTCATGAACTTCGTGAGTAAATTCATCAGGACTATTAGATTCGGGAATGACCATTTTGGAGCAATTATGGGTTATGGTGATTATGTAGTTGGCAAAAGTGTAATCTTCAGGGTATATTATGTGGAAGGTTTTGGTCATAATTTGTTCTCTGTTGGTCAATTCTGTGATTCCGATCTAGAGGTGGCCTTTAGAAAACATACTTGTTTCGTTAGAGAACTTGATGGTGTGGAATTATTAAGAGGTACTCGTGGTTCTAACCTATACACCATCTCTATCGAAGACATGATGAAGTCTTCTCCAATCTGCTTGCTGTCAAAGGCTTCTAAAACAAAGTCATGGTTATGACATCGTCGTCTCAATCACTTGAACTTCGGCACCATTAATAACCTTTCCAGAAAGGATCTTGTCAGAGGCTTACCCAGATTAAAATATGAAAAAGATCATCTTTGTTCAGCTTGCCAATTGGGTAAAAGCACGAAATATGCCCACAAACCAAAACCTACAAATTTAGTAATGGAAGTTCTTCATACCCTTCATATGGATCTGTGCGGACCAATGAGAGTGCAAACGATAAATGGGAAGAAATACATTCTAGTAGTTGTTGATGACTACTCTCGATTTACTTGGGTAAAGTTTTTGAGGACAAAGGATGAAACTCCAGATGTCATCATCAAACTAATCAAACAGCTTCAGGTTCGACTCAACAATACAGTCAGACTTGTTCGAACAGACAATGGCACAGAGTTTGTCAACAAAGACTTAATTCAGTTTTATGAAAGTGCTGGAATCAGTCATCAAAGAAGTGTTCCACGAACTCCTCAACAGAACGGTGTAGTTGAAAGACAAAATCGAACTCTTGTAGAAGCCGCAAGAACAATGCTTATTTATTCGAAGGTTCCAATGTTTCTATGGGCTGAAGCCATTGCCACTGCTTGCTACACCCAAAATCGTTCCCTTATACACACCTCTCATGGAAAAACTCCATATGAACTTGTTCATAAACGAAAACCTGATCTCTCCTACCTTCGTGTGTTTGGTGCTTTGTGCTATCCAACGAATGACGGTCAAGATTTAGGTAAATTAAGAGCAAAGGCAGATATTGGAGTTTTTGTTGGTTATGCACCAAACAAGAAGGGTTACCGAATCTACAACAAGAGAACCAGAAATATCATGGAAACAATTCACGTTATGTTCGATGAGCTGACCGATCAAATGGCTCCTGGAAAAACCAGTTCTGGACCCGCACTTCAAAACAGTCCCATTGGTTCATCACTTGTACCAAACTCATCTTCAGCAACTCCACTTCAGCAACTCCATATGTACCTCCATGTGAAGATGATTTAAAGAAATTGTTTGATCCTATGTTTGATGAACACTATGAACCAAGTGTTGATGAAATGTCAATTCCACTAACAGAGGCTGCTCCTATCCCTGTGAATGAAGTCAACCCTTCAGTCTCAATTTCATTAAGTCAAGAAGCGCCTGCTGCTGATCACTCTGTCTCATCAACAAATCATCAATCATCAAATGTACATCATGTAATTGTTTCTGGCATCAATGATGAAGTTAATCCCTTTGTAACTCCCGAAGATGCTCCATTTGAAAATATATTTGCTCCTGAATCATCGTCTGAACCATCTTCATCAGGAGATATCGACTCTGCTACTTCAGTTCCACAACAACAACCACATGAACACCTTAGAAAATGGGCACATGATCACCCATTGGACAACATCATTGGAAACCCCTCTCGCCCAGTATCCACACGAAAACAACTTGCAACCGATGCCTTATGGTGCTTCTTCAACTCCGTACTCTCCAAGGTCGAACCAAAAGATATTAAAACCGCCATGAATGAAGACTGCTGGTTCAATGCCATGCAAGAAGAAATTCATGAGTTTGATTGACTTGATGTATGGGAATTAGTACCTGCTCCAGATTGTGCTATGATCATTGCTCTAAAATGGATCTTCAAAATGAAACTTGATGAGCATGGTGATGTCTTAAAGAACAAGGCTCGATTGGTCGCAAAAGGATATCGTCAAGAGGAAGGTATTGACTTTGAAGAATCATTTGCTCCAGTTGCTCGTATTGAAGCAATCAGAATCTTCTTGGCTAATGCTGCTAGCAAAAATATGGTTGTGTATCAGATGGATGTTAAAACTGCCTTTCTGAATGGAGATTTAAAAGAGGTGGTATACGTCAGCCAGCCAGAAGGTTTTGTGAATCCAGAGCATCCTACTCAGGTCTATCGCTTGAAAAAGGCCCTGTACGGTTTAAAGCAAGCTCCTAGAGCATGGTATGATACGCTGTCAAAGTTTCTTCTATCCACTGGATTCAACAAAGGAGCAGTTGATCCGACATTGTTCACCAGGAAGTCAGGCAAACATTTAATTCACGTTCAAATTTATGTTGATGATATTATCTTTGCCTCGACTGACCCCAAAGAATGTGATCGTTTTTCTAATGAAATGGGTTCCAAATTTCAAATGTCAATGATGGGACAAATGTCATTTTTCTTGGGATTACAAATTTCACAAAGTCCCGGAGGCATTTTTATAAATCAATCTAAATATGCAAATGAGATTTTAAAGAAATTTGGATTTGTATCATGTGACACCATCGACACTCCCATGATTGAACATACTAAGCTGGTTGAGGACAACTCAGGGATCATGGTAGATCAAACGAAATGTCGTAGCATGATTGGATCCCTGATGTACCTCACAGTTAGCAGACCAGACATCTTGTTTGTTGTATGCATGTATGCTAGATATCAGGCTAAGCCTACTAAAAAGCACCTTGAAGCGGTTAAACGGGTCTTTCGGTATCTCCAAGGAACCATCAATATGGGACTATGGTACCCGAAGGACACCGGTATGTCACTAACAGCCTATGCAGATGCTGATCATGCAAGATGTCAAGATACACGTCGAAGTACATCAGGAGGTGCTCAGTTTTTGGGTGATAAGCTTGTGAGCTGGTCTTCAAAGAAGCAAATGAGTACTTCTATTTCCTCTACAGAGACTGAATACATAGCCATGTCATCTTGTTGTGCTCAAATTCTTTGGATGAGATCCCAATTATCTGACTATGGCTTTGAATTCAAAAAAATCCCTCTGTACTGTGATAATAAAAGTGCTATTGCTCTCTCATGCAACAACGTAAAACACTCAAGAGCAAAGCACATTGACATCCGACATCATTTCATCAGGGAGCAAGTGGAAAACGGTGTGGTGGAACTTTATTTTGTGAAGTCAGAATACCAGTTAGCAGACATCTTCACCAAAGCTCTTCCAAGAGAACGTTTTGAGTTTATTCTTCCACGACTTGGCTTGAAAACCCTTCAACCAGAAACACTCAAACGTCTTCAAGAGGAAGACGAGGAGTAAAGGTCTTTTCTTCATCTATATTTTTTCTAAAAGCAAAATACAAAAATATAAATCTCTCAAAAATCCATAAAAATTTGAAAAACTTGAAATATCTAAAAAAATATTGTCCTTTTTGTCATGTTTTTACCTCAATTCGACTATATCTACGGTCTTTGTGTTGTCATTCAAAGAATGACACGGGACTTTAGATGTTGTTCGAATGTTAAAAAAAAAAAAAAATATATATATATATATATATATATATATATATATATATATATATATATATATATATATTTTTTTGGGAGAAAGTAAAACAATGGCTTATTGTCATTTCAGACAGTAACCCGTTTTTTAAAGAAAGAACATAGCCATGCTTTATCGTGTTTTTTTAAATCTCATGCTCTGATTCTATATAACAATTACTTCATATCTATTGAAAACTAATTGCTTTGAAAAATAGCTTGAACTCTAGTTTTGAAAATCATCTGGAATTAACGGTTGTCAAAAATATCTAACTCTCAATCAACAACTTATGTCATTGATTGAGGGGGAGAATGATTTTTCAATTAAATCAAAAAATTGTATTTTTCAAACAATGGTACCAGACCTTGGTTATTATTATGTTTTCAAAAGATACTCAAGCATGTTTAATCTTTGGAGTCTAAAGTCTCAAAATCCGATCCTTATCAGTTAAAACGTTTTCTTAATCAAGTCACAATTCTCCTTAAATGCTTTCAAAATCAATTTAAATCTACAGAGATCACAAATCTCAAATGATTTGATAATTGTGATCGGGGGAGAATTTATGATTTAAATTGGATTTAATCTGATAAGTCGGTAAATGGTTTTATAAGGATGTACAAGTTTTCCTCCCCGCAGGTGACAAACGATTTCAAATTTTCCATGAACATGTTGAGGGGGAGCATCTATTTTATATCTCAAACCATTGTAACATGATTGAATTGTCTCTAAGTGCAGGGTCCCTCTAATATGTGCAAAACTCTTTCAAACTTCGAGGCACGTATTGAGGGGGAGCAAACTTTTGAAAACCTCATCCTTCCTCAAAATGTTTTATCTACTCAAATTGATTGGGAAGTGATGATGATCATTTTAGAAAATGTTAATCAAAAGATTGGACCTTTCACTCTTAATCTAACGATTTCAAAGATCTCTTGCCTCCATGTGCTAAACAATTTCTAAATTTTTATGCATATGTTGAGGGGGAGCATTTCTAAAATATCAAAACAATTAAGATACAAAATGCTTTGATTCTGTATCACAAGTATCTTGATTGATTTTTCAAAAGGTTTTCAATTGGTTTCAAGGCGGAAGAACTATACCAAAAGACCGACCAACTCTACTTTATGCATGGTGATATAAGGATGATAAGGTTAGATTAAGGTCCCATGATCTGCCAGAACCGGAGGGATCTACCCAGGGACAATCCACTAGATAGTGTAGAAGTCCTTAGGTATGATGAAAAAAGGAGAAATGTGAGATATGGGAAGAGTGTAGACTGAGATAGAGCTAGAACTGGAATAAACCCAACAAGGTTCTAGTAATGAAGTCTCGGTAAGCACTGAAGGGGTTGAAGAATGAAAAAGAATTAAATGTGAAAAAGGGTGAAAAGAAATAGCCCTCCATTTATTCAACCTTAGGGCAGAAACCGGGTTCAATTCATATACTACTGGTGGTTACCAAGATAACATCGGTATTGAAGACAAGACGTCATGGACCCAGTGACGCACTGCACTTCAACTTTCCAAACCACTCAAGTTCCTCTTAAAAGGGCTTGTTTCATTCTCACGGGGAACCGACATAATCTATCGACTTTCTCTTAGAGATTGTTGATATTGAAGAAGGAGACCCTCTCCCTAGCCTCCGGCATAGGAACCAAATATGCACAATTGAGCCTAGAGCCACGAGATCATCTTATAAATCTCTTTAGGACACTTTCATTGAAGACTCTCTGTTTCACACAATGTGGAAAGAGAGATTATATCTTATGAGTCCTACGCATTATCCTTGTGGTATTGCCAGAACATCTGAGTGATATGTAAAATATTCACAATGAAGATGGAAAGCCTTCTGGAGCCAACATCAAACAAGCTCCTGGTAGGTGGCATGTGAAATCTTTTCAATAGATCGACCATGTGACAACTGAACATAAACAATTGAGCGATTCAATCTGTTGAATCAATCCTGGTTCAGGTTATGGATTGACGGATAACTTTGAAAAACCGGTCGTTGTCCTTAAAAACTCTTCTCTTTAGCACATCGACTGTGTACTTATTTCTCAAAATAAAAGGTGTTTATGATAGATAATTGATTTTGATTAAAACCTTCGTTGTATTGCAAAAACAATTTCTATTGAGCAATACACGATTGTTTTTCAAATCTCTCTTCATCAATCAGTGAATCTCATTTCGCTGGTTCACTCACTCCGTGTTGTCTTCTTTGAGACGTTCCAGTTTGAGATCAGCTAGAGCAGCTGCGAAACCCTGTCAAGGAAATTCTTCGGAATTATACTTGATCACAGGCAGTACTTTTACTGATCAACGGGGAACCATGGGCCATGTACCTCAATTCATCGAAAGTGATCAAAGACACTTTCGTATGCTTTATTGCTAACTGTCTTATGCAGGTACGCCTCGACGTTTGCAGCTGATCAGATTGGAATGGTCAATCCATAGCCGCATTCTCACACAACACATTCATATCTAAAGAAATCGTGATTATTGCATCAATGACTCTGATATTATCACTCCATGCTTCTGCTACGTTGTTGCCAATATCATGAATCAACTAAAGCTTCCACTACTCTGATAAGAAGATATCATGATCCAGAATGTGAGCATGTCGGTCCAAAAGTCACACCATCACATAATACCAACACCACAAAGGATGAGTCAGAGATTAATGTGGCTGATGATCTCAAAGCTAGCTCAAAACTCAGTATCACGTGAATCAGTTAAAGACCTCCACTCAGATTATCCAAAACATGCAAAAATGAAGAATCAAAGACTACGAGCTACAGAACAAGAATCCAAGAACAAACTCAATGTAATATCTGTTTGTTTTCTTTGTAATTTAATGTGTGTTTGAGGTGACCTCCCTTAGGGGAGATTGTTAGGATTTGGAAAATCCAGTAGTGAAAGTGTCGGTCACCTCAAGTAAATGTAATCGTTAGAAAGCTCGTAGTCGTAGTTATTTATGATAAGTAGTATTTAGTTTAGTAACACCGTGGAGGACGGACGGGTCTTTACCCACTGTATGCCTGATCCACAGCCCGGTAGGTGGCGTTTTATGTAAGTACTATAAATACTCTCTACCTCCCAAGGTAGAGAGTTGGAGCTCATAATAAGATTTTTCTTTCTCTCACTAAAGTTCCCAAACCTCTAACTTTCTCTCTCTAAAACTCATATTGTGTACTCCTACTTTGTTTATAGTTTGATGTGTATGTGAAATCCAATATGTTACAAGGAACAACTGGACTTATGAAGGGACACCTAACTTCTCTAGTGGTGGCATCTTTGCTGATAGGTTAGGGCGAACTGACCAAATGTTGTCCTCTCGACTTTGACCCCACCTGAAATAATTGAAAATAAGTAGACGTAGACATTACTAGCTAGGATGAACAACTAGGTTAGCACCACTCTCCTCTATTGATCACATCCTTTGCCTTTATTTGCTTTAGTAGTTAATTAATTAAACCATCTTAAAATCTGTGACACCTAGACTTAGTATTAATCTAACACACATAGCACTTCGGACGACCACGGTTTTACCGAATACTACACTACACACGACCGGGTACACTGCCCGTTAGTGCATTAGGGTAGACCATAGGTATAACGAGACATAATAAATATCAAAACCTGGTCAGTAAAACCTGCAACATCGACCACCATATATTTGTATGTATTTCCACTAACATATGCAGATAAAATGGTTCATAAGATTGTTCCCGATCCGGATCCCACAAATAAAGATGATTCGATGTCGAAAGGAAATGGTAACTATATCTTGGGTCGACAAAAGAAGAAACGGAGCTTAATTGGATTTCTATGAAGAGTTGGCATGATATATGCAACGTCAGAGGTCTCGTTGTATCAGCAGATAGTTTTCTTCAAGCCCTACAGCAACAACTGAAGCAACTTGTGTTTTTCTCCACCTAATGTATCTTTGTGCAAGACATGTAGTGAATAATACCATTTTTCAACAAATTTGATAAAATTGTTTTGAAAATGGATAAATATTGTTTTGAAAATAATTGGACTAAATTTTGGAAATCAACCGGACTTCATTTTATCAAAACTTAAGTCACTCAATCAACGACTACGGTCATGGATTGAGGGGGAGAGTGATTTCAAATTAAGTATTTTCAAACAATATCTCTTCATATAAGTCCATTTGTACAAAATAAGTGGTGATCTAAAGATTTAATGTTATATCATGGTATGATTTTCCTTAAAACTCAAAGATCTTTCAAAATGAATTTTTTTATGTTCTTGTTTGATTGTGAAATTGTTTTATTTTACTTAAAGGTCTCTTAAAATATCATACCTGACACTAACAATCTTTAAATGTCTAAAATTGATCCTTATCAGTCAATTTCTATATTAAATCAAGCCACGTCTTTCCCCAAACTTTTCTAAATGATTTAAATCATTTGGGATCACAAATCTCAAATGGTTTGATATTTTTGATCGGGGGAGAGATCGTGATTTAAATCTCAAATCTGTTTTAGTCCTTTAAAGGCACCCCTGCCTCCATGTGCCAAACGATTTCAAAATCATATGCACATGTTGAGGGGGAGCAGTTATCCAAAAACAAGATGAGTATTTAAAACTGGCCACATTTTCTCCCATGTTTTTTAAACCTAATTAAATCACTTGGGATCCAAAATCTCAAAGGGTTTGATATTTTTGATCGGGGGAGAATTTGTGATTTAATATGAAATCTGATAAAAGATGATCGTTTTGATTCAATTGTGCATGCAGCTCTCCCATATGTGCTAAACGCTTTCGAATCTCGAAGCACATATTAAGGGGGAGCATTTCAAAAGAAAATAAACTATCAAGGTACAAAATCTTCTATGTTTTAACATAAGTATCTTGATTGATTTTCTAATGGTTTTCTTAATGGCTTGTGTGATCGTGAAAGTATTTCAAAGAACTCTTTCCTCTATGTGCACAAAGATTTCAAATAACCAACGCACATTTTGAGGGGGAGAATTTACCAATAAAATCAAATGGCTTTTTCTATGGAAATTGTGATCAAGAAATTATTTCAAAGAACTCTTGCCTCCATGTGCTAAACAAATTTTAAAATCATGTGCACATGTTGAGGGGGAGCATTTCTAAATGATCAAAACAATTAAGGTACAAAATGCTTTGATATTATATCACAAGTACCTTGATTGATTTTCCAAATGATTTTTCAATTGGTTTCGAGAAGGAAAGAACAATACCAAAAGACCGACCAATTTACTTTATGCATGGTGTTATAAGGATGGTTAGGTTAGGTATTTGTTCCCACGATCCCGCCAGAACTGGGGGGATCTACCCAGGGACAATCCACTAGATAGTGTAGAAGTCCTTAGGTAGGATGAAAAAAGGAGAAAAGTGAGAAATGGGAAGAGTGCGGACTGAGAAAGAGCTAGAACTGGAATAAACCCACATGGTTCTAGTAATGAAGTCTCGGTAAGCACTGAAGGGGTTGAAGAATGAAAAAGAAATGAATGTGAAAAGGGTGAAAAGAAATAGCCCTCAAATAATTCAACCTTAGGGCAGAAACCGGGTTCAATTCATATGCTACTGGTGGTTACCAAGGTAACACCCATATTGAAGACAAGACGTCATGGACCCAGTGATGCACTACACTAAAACTTTCCAAGCCACTCAAGTTCCTCTTAAAAGGGCTTGTTTCATTCTCACGGGGAACCTACATAAGCTATCGACTTTCTCTTAGAGATTGTTGATATTGAAGAAGGAGACCCTCTCCCTAGTCTCCGGCATAGGAAACCAAATATGCACGATTGAGTCTAGAGCCAAGAGATCATCCACAAAATCTCATTAGGATACAAAATTAATAAAGACTTGCTGTTTCAAATAATGTGGAAAGTAAGTGTATATTGAGAGTCCTACGCATTATCCTTGTGATATTTGCCAGAACGTCCGAGTGATATGCAAAATATTCATGATGAAGATTGAAATCCTTCTAGAGCCAACATCAAACAAGCTCTTGGTGAGTGACATATGAGATCTTTCCAAAAGATCAAGCTTGTGACAACTGAATAGAAACGATGGGGCGATTCACTCGTGAATCAACCTTGGTCCAGGAAATGAATTGACGAATACTTTTGGAAAAACCATTCGATGTGCAAATCTTCTTTTCTCTAGCACATCGAATGTGTGTTCATTTTCAAACACAAAAAGTATTTCTGATTGAAAATTGATCTTTCTTATAAAACCTTCGTCGTATTGCAAAACTCTTTCTTCAAGCAATACGCGATCGTCTTCAAATCAATTTTTCATCAATCAGTGAATCGCAATTCGCTGGTTCACTCACTCCGTGTTGTCTACTTTGGGACGCTCTGGTTTGAGAACGGCTAGATCAAGCTGTGAAACCCTGTCAAGGAGATTCTTAAGAATCCTACCTGATCACATGCAGTATTTATACTGATCAACAGGGAACCGTAGTTCTTGCAACTGTATTCAACGAAAGTGAACAAAGACACTTTCGTGTGTTTTATTGCAAACTGTTGTTTGCAGGAACATTTGACGGTTGCAGCTGATCGATATTGAGAAGTCAATTCACAACTGCATGCTCACAGTATTCATACTTAATTGAAGAAAATCATGACTATCAACGACATACAATGATACTTCCGCTACTCTGATGAAAAGATGTCATGATCTAGAAAGTGTGAGCATGTAGGTCCAAAAGTCACAACATCACATGAAGGCAACACAATAAAGGGTGATCCAGAGATTTACTGTGGCTGATGATCTCAAAGAAAGCTCGAAGATCATCAAGATGTGGATCAGTTAAAGGCCTCCACTGAAAGTACAAAATAATTGGACTATGAAAAGTCACTACTAAAGCACAAAGATTGCGGAACTTGAAGAATTGAAGTCTACGAGCTCATAACTGAAGACTAAATAGAATGCTAGGATTCAAAATGTAAATCATGGGGTGACCTCCCTTAGGGGGAGATTGTTAGGAATTGGAAATTCCATAAGGAAGTGTCGGTCACCCCAATTATAGATTAGCATATGTTAGCTCGTAGACATATCTTTATTTACTAGTTTATTAGTTAGTTATTAGCTTAGTTTAGCTTAGAGTAACACTGTGGAGGAAGGACGAGTCTTTACCCACTGTATATACCTGATCCACAGTCTGACAGGAGGACGTTTAGGTTGTAACTATAAATACCCCTTCCATCCTTGGAAGGGGTGGTGCTTTTTAATCTAACCTTTTCTTTTTTGTTTACATTCTCTCTCTAAGATCACACTCTCTACTCTTTCTCACTCTAAACATGGCATTCTTGTTCCATCATAATTCTAGACCACCCGAATCATCAAATAACATAAAAAGTATGATCCTAACAGTAACCATGGCATCACAAATCATTTTTGAAAATTTGAAGAGTCTACGAGTGGATAGACAGACCAATGCAGAAGCAATAGTGCTTCCAAATTGATCCCATCCACCACTTTTAGAGCTCAAGCAATGCAAGAGATGATGCACAAGAAAACGCGATTGAGGAGTAAAGTGACTTTTCCAAAAAGTAGAAGTCCCATCAGTAAGGTACTCAATGTTTTGAAGTCCATGAAAAAGTTCATCATTTGGTAGCATTGTAATTCCTGAGGCATCAGCCAATTGAAGATAACTTCTGATTGATTCCTCAGTAATTGTATAATCCAAAGTATCAATAGTTGCCTTTAAAGATATAGTTCCATCAGCAAGAGTGATGACAGTAGCTGACTGCCAAAACTGCTTGACGACTGAAATATAAATGATTGGATTATGTGTAAGAGCATACCGAATATGAGATCCCTTCAGGAAATCCACAATCTGCTCGAAACCTGTGCTTTCATTTGGCTTTTTGAGGAATCCTACTTGGTTGTGCTTGTCATTAAACTTTAATTGAGCCATGAGAGTGGTGAATTTTAAGTTCTGGTAGTGCGGCGTAAGCTAGGGTTAATGCTGGTGAACAGACTTTATCAAGAGAAAAGATTTGAACTTTTAAAGATTTTAAAGAAAGTAGATAATGGATAAATATAGATTTTATTAAAAAGTATCCATATATATACTTCTTACCGCCTAAGAGTAGGTAACGATACTATTTAAACAGTAAAAATGGATTTTCCCTCAACCAGCACTAACGGTAATATTTTTGCACTACCAGACTTAAATTAGTCAAACATATTTAAGTGTGACATCACTAGTTTTAACTCTGAAAAGTAGCACTTCCATCAACATAGCTTCCATACCTCCCCTATCTTTGATAGATATTGCATTTCCCTAAAAAAAATTAGTCTAAAACCAAGAGAAATACAATATGTAGGTCTGAAAAACAAAATTAACTCAAAAACCACCAAAATTAATTCATAAAGAAACCAAAAGAAATTGTTCAAACACACCCAAGGTATTGTAGCAAACACAGAAATCAAAAAATGTTCACAAAACCACCAAATCACACCAACACAAAGATGTTCATAATATTTCCATGAAAAATCTAACTATGCATAGGTTAGTCTATGCTGCCTCCAATGGTAACCGAACCACCTTTGATATCTTCAAATTCATCCAAGTAGTCCTTGTTACCAGTCATATGCCCAGAACATCCACAGTCAAAGATTCCTCTATCTCCCATGTTCATATAAGGATGTTCATGCACAGAAAAAAGGAATTAGTTTCTCTTAGGGACCCAGGCCTGTAGAGGCTTGGGTCTGCCTTGTGGACCTTTAGATTTGTCAGTATTAAAAGAAACTGGTCCACCATTATACTTGAAGTTTGGTTTGGTCTGTCTCCAAATATAACCTGCCAAGGGCTTAACAACAGTCCCCCAATTACCCCTTGCAACATAAGATTGAAACATTTGAGCTGCATTTAGAGTCATGGGTCTTTTTACAGGTAAGTGAGAACCATAATGAAGTCTTTGATTAAACTGGTTCACCTGTAGTTTTCTAAACTTGGGACTGGGTGAAGGACTGGTAGGATTGATTAACGTTCATATACCCAGAATTAACTTTAGCTTGGCCAGACTTAACATGACCAGTATTAACTCTAAACATATTACAAATATTAATGTTTTGCCTACCGGAACTAATTTCTACACCAGTATCCACCCTTGGTCTAACAGAATTAACAGAAGTACTACCAGTATTAACAGGTACTGGTCTTGTAGCAAACTTATTAGCATGGTTAATCATGTTCACATTATTCCACACTGGTTTAACAGAAATATTTTCAGTGTGTACAGCCGTTTTCTTTCTTAACTCAGCCTCTTTAGCCATTCTTTTTTCATGATAGTCACAGTCTCTAATTAAATGACTTAGGTTTCCACATACAAAACAACTCTTTTTAGTGAAAGAGTATCCATCCCCAAACTCTCTCTGCATTAACCCATTCCAGTCTTTTCTGTCAATCTTAGGTGTCTCATGTTTAGTCTATTGCCTAGGAGTTTGGACACATCTAGGTTTGACTATTTTTGGTTTAGACACAAAAATGACAGGCTCAACTTGTTGTGATTTGGGCACACAAGGTTTACCTATTGAAATTGGCTTAGTAATCTTTATGGGTTCTGATTTTAGCTCAAAAGAACATTCAGAGACATTCCCAATGGATCCATTACTGTCATTAGATGACAGGAAGAATACTCATTGGTTTTTTCGTCTGACACATTGGTCTCAGACTTCTTTTCAGAAGATCCTTTACTGCCATTAGATTGACAGTTAGAAAATTCAATAGAGTAGTCTTGAGAAGCAAGTGTCTCAGGGTTTTTCCATTTGCTATAAGCCTATAATCAAATAAAGATTCATAATATTCTTTCTCTGGTTTAGGAGTATAATCACCATTAAGAGGATGAGGAAGACCTTTGTAATTGTTAGTTTTTGAAAATCTATGATATACAGGTTTTCCTTCAAAATCACTTTTTGAATTAACAAAAACATTTTCTTTCATCTCTTCTTCATATCCTAAAACCTCTTTATCTGATTTTATCTCAAACCCTAATCCAATTTTACTTGTTGAGCTTATGCCTGAATTAATTAATCTCCACAGATTTTTACCACTGTTTTGCCATGAGTCAACTATCTTTTGCAACTCTTCTTTATCTTTAACTGCCTTCATTCCAATTCTTCTATATTTTCTAAGCTTCTCATCTTTTTCAAATATTTCATTACCTTGAAAAGTAAGCTTTTCGTTAAGAGATGCATTCTGTTTTTGAAGAGTATTTACTTGTTTTTCTAATGTTTTAACAACATTTTCATAAGCAAGTAATTTAACTTCTTGGTTACTTAATTGACCCATCAGTTCATCAAAAAGAGATTGCAGTTTATTGTATGAATCAGTGCAAATTTTTGAGCATAAAGTTACCTCACTGCTGGAGCTTATGGCCATGAGAGCATGATTGACTTCTGTCCCCTCATCAGTATGCTCTCCCCAGTTAATCACACCAGCTTCCAAAGTCAGCAATCCCATCTGACTCTTATCTTCCTTCTCAGCATGCCTATGATAGAAGGAATCCCTCTTCTTTTCTTCATTGGCCTCCTTTATAATACAATCCTTAGCAAAGTGACCTCTTTCTTGACACCTGTAGCACTTAAGCTTTGACTTGTCAAACCCTACTGGTCTCTTTCCATTAAAACGGACTTGCCTACCAGTCTTCTTGAAGAATTTCTTCATCCTTAAGGCAATCATGGCACACTGCCAGTTTATATCCATTTCCTCCATCTCCTCATCTTCAATCTGATCCAAGTCTTCATTTAGAATGTTTTCAGATTGATTAGAAAACAGTGAGTAGATGATCTTATTAGCAAAACCAGCAGCCCCATCCTTTTCCTTTACACCAGAAGAAACTGTATAGCTACCAGAACTAAAACCACTACTAGACTTAACTTTGGTTTTAGTATTCTTGCCTTGAGAGACAAAAGCAACATTTTTGTCACTTAAAGAAGCTTTTGAATTTTCCTTGATGTCTTGTTTATAAACCCTAAGATTATTATACAAGTCATCTATTGACAGAGTGTCAATATCTTCTTTAGTTCTCCTGATCATTGATAGATTTAACCATTCATTGGGCAATGATCTGAGAAACTTCATATTTGCATCTTCATTAGACACTTCAGATCCATGTGCTTAGTTGTTGGAATCTGTCATAGCCTTTCTCCATGCCTTCAGAACTGCTTATGGTAAATGCTTCAAACTGTTGTTTATAAACAGCTTTTTGCATTTTCTTAGAGTTAGCTTTTCCTCCAAACCTGGTTCTAATAGCCTCCCATATCTCCTTAGCATCATCCATACTGTGGAACCTTATGAGATGTTCCTTTCGTATGGCCATCAATAAGAGTGTTCTTGCCTTTCTTTCTTTCTCTATAGCAAGTATCTCTGCAGCAGAGACTGGTGGAAGAATCCTGACTATGCCATCTTTACCTTTGAAAATTCTCTTCTTTGAATTTCCATTCTGGATCACTTTCCAGACCTCATTATCTACATATTCCCGATAATGTTCCATCTCCATGGCCCAGATGTCGTACTCTTCCTTTTTCAGAATAGGAAGTTTGAGGTTGGAGCTAGTTGTTGTTGCAGGAATTTGTTGTTGTTTCTTAGATCCTGCTTCTGATGCTTCAGTTTCATGGTCAGAAGCCTCTTCATCACTAAGATGATTTGAGAAATCATCATGATGAGACATTCTTTAGGATTTTTGAGTGAGATGAGATGAGTATTGTTGGTGAGTTTTGTTTCTTCAATTCAGAGTCCTTCAACAGGCTCTGATACCACTTGTGGGTCCAAGAGTTTATGGATCCAAGTAGCTTTGAATCACTAATAGTAAACTTGAATAAATCCAAATTACTATATGAAGAACTCTTTGCAAAAGCTTAATGTGTTAATGCGGAATCTTAACACACAAAGTATGAATAACACAAGAATAAACTAACTTCGTAATTTGTATTAATTTGCTCAAAGGTTAATGTTTTCAACTCATATATTAACCTAATACCTTAGGGGTCCTTTTATACACTGAGGAAAACCCTAATTGACTACAAAACTTGTAGAAGGGTAAATATATCTCTTCCTAAGATATCTCTACTCATACATATCAATTCCTAATATAACTCTAACAAACTATTCTGTATTTATCAAAAACAGACTTAACTATCGACTATAAGTTCTGCCTGACTTAACTCCATTAGTATTGGCAGACTTAACTACCAACAGACTTAATTCTGGTCTACCAGACTTAACTACTAAAGCTACCCGAATTAACACTATATAGACTTAAACATACTTAAATCTGTTTTACAAAATATAATTCCCTACAAGGTTCGCCCCTAGATCTTTAGGAATAAAATCATTCATCTTTATGAAATTAAAAAATCAATTACATAACCTCGTGTTATGTTAGAAAAAAAATAAAATAAACCTCAAGTTTATTATAATCTCCTCAAGAGAATCAAATAAATTTTATTGTTATTAGTATGTTATGTTTATTTCAATTGCATTTTTTTCCAGTTCAATTACTAATTATTAATTACCTAGCTACTATTTAGTTATTTTACGTCACAAATTGATCTTTCACATTTTTTTTAATATTGTGATATATGCAATATTTGCTAAATTATACATTTTGGTCATTTTACGTAGTTAAAATGTCAAAATTAAAAGATTTTACATAAGGCCTCTTTATGAGAGTGCGTCTCAACAGTGGTATTCCCACGTCTTCTTCTCGTGAAGACGTCAAAAAGGAATACTTAACAGTGAATGATTCGTTAAATTATGACAAAATCTAAAAGATAGATTGCCACATAAAAGCTAGGAACCCTTCCAGAAAGTTCACTATATTTGAATGACTTTATGTTGCAAGATTTTAAAGTTTTTAGCAAGTACAATTTCGAATTATTCAGAAATCTAAAAAAAATGCAACTTAAAGGTTACTAGTGAATACATGTTTGAGAAAATTGTAACACCCCCAAATTTGGCACAGCGGAAGCATTCGGGTCGTGGGGTGCTACTAATTGGTATCATGACAAAAAGTATAGAACAACGGTTTTACATTAAGAAAACTTATAAACAATTGTATAAAGTTTACATTATTCAAAAAATTAGTGCGGAAGTACAGGCCCATAATGATAATAAAGCGGTCCCAAATATAACAGAGTATCCTATGACCATGCCATGCCATGCCAAAAGCCTCCAAAGTAAGCTGCCACGATAAACCTGAGAATACATGCTAAAAATGTCAACACGAGGTTGGTGAGTTCATAGGTTTGAAATAAAGTAGTAAATCAGTTTTGCTGTGCAATGATAAGTAAGTAGGACATATACATAAGTAATAGTGCTGAGTAAGTAGTAAAATGAAATGAAATCCACATCATGTACTCCACATTATGAAATCCGACCACCACGTGGTCCCGTGCACAATAGGAATCCAATCAGTTATTATCGCAAACCAGCTGGAGCTAAACTGTAGGATAAATGAAATAATAGGAATCCAACCAGTCCCGAAGACTGTTGGATAAATGAAATCTGTCAACCACTATAAGCACTCATGCACACAATTACATACACATATATGTCCCAAAATGAAATAATATGAATTTAGCACAGCGAAAGAAATAAATTTATTGTAATGATAACTGAATAACTGAATAAGTTGTTTAGCGAAGCACATAAAGTTTTCAAGAATCAAGTCATTTGCAAATATTGGAATTTAGTAAACAAGCATGTATTCTCCCCCAAAAGTGTTTTCAAAACAAGTAAAGTAAGGGTTATGAACTCACCTCGATACGAAGTAACGCATGGACCATAACGGATACAACTGGCATCAAAAAGCTAACACAATAATATCGAGAGTACGGGTACAATGGTAGGGATCGACACAACCTAATACGAATATAGTTAACTCATAATAAATCTAGCAGAACAAATGAATTTCTGAAAGACACGTGACTTAGCTTTCGTGGAATATTTGTGTCGATATTTTATAAAATGTTTAGTGTCGTTTCTCGTAAGAAAATTTAGTATCAACGATTCGTGTGGCGGTAAGAAAACAAGGACTCGACATGTAACTCACGCCAAACATAACTCACACTAAAGCATAATATATATCCCAATACATATAAGGAATAGTAAAAAAAATATTGACCAAGACTAAAGAATGCACGCTAAAGCAATAAAACATATAAAAGAAATTTAACAAGTAAGGACCAATTAGCAAATAAGTGAAAAGGTAAATAAATGGATAAGTTTTAGGCATTCACCTGATATCCTAAATAGTTTTATAAGAAGATGTATCTTTTATAATAAAGCATAGGTTCCAATATACGAATTAAATAGAAAAAAAAATGATTTTGTCTTAATTAAGTTTATACTTTCGTGTTATTAACGGTTTTTAAATCTAAAGAAGTTTATACATGATAGTTTAATTATGATTCGTTTATCAAAACACGTTTCGATAGTTAGATAATCTGGTTAAATGAGTTTAGATAATTTAACTCGAAAATGACAATTATTGGGCTTCACAGTCAAGTAAAAATCCATCAAAGAGTTGTCCAATATGAGTTGCATATTACAAAAACGATGTTGTCCAATTTGTCCAAGTTAATCAAGTCCAATATTTTTAGACCGTTAAGCAACTGGTAGTAGTCCAATTGTCCAAAGAAGTTCAACCGGATTGTCTTAGTCCAAAATCCATTATATAATTAGTCCTTTAAAGTTATGAATTAGCCCGTTATGGTTTTACACATAATAAATATCATATCAGCCAAACAAAATAATAAGCTTATCACAAACAAACACCCCTTACTGTCTAATTGACGAGAACCAAACAACACAATCACTCTCAGAGGTGAATTTATGGTGATGGTAGGATATATATAAGGTGACGTCTGAGATGCATTGGCGGTGGCCGGCAAAGGTGGCGGCGCTAGATTGGTGGTGGCCGGTTGTGTGTTGGAGAGGAGGGAAATGAATGAGGGTGGCTAGGGTGAGTTTATGAATAAAACCTTAACCCTAGTATTTTTATATCTTTCTTTTCTTTTCTATTTTCTCTTTTCTATTTGAATGAACACAAGGACTAGTTTTGTAATTAAGAAAATCAGAAGGGGCGGACAGAAATTAACCATAGGGACATGAAGTGTAATTTTTTTTATCATTTTCAAATATAATGGTTCGAGGCTCATTCGGACAAGTAAACACAAGATAACAAAAACAAAACTTACGCCATTGATTTTAAAATAATTTTTCTGATAAAATTGAGTATTCACAAAAATAATTTTTCTCGTATTTAACTTACTTAATAAACCAAATTGTTTTAAGAGTTTTTGGTTGTGCCGGCTCGTTAAAGGAATAACTTTCACGTTTTATGATAAATTCCTTGTTTTTAAGTTCAAATTGGTTTGAGAAAGTCCACAATGAAAAAATAATAATAATAAATATAAATTATTATTAAAATAGGCTCTTGAAAATTACTGGGTGCTACAAGGAATCGTGTAGCCATTAAAAGGAATCGTGTCCTCACGATTCAACTCATGTCACTCGATAGCGTAGTGTTTCAGAAGAGGCAATGATATGGGTAGACATTAAGGGAACCTGATTATATATAATGAATAAGGTAACTTGTACACTGATGAGACAATGTCGAGACTTGGTAGATGGTTATCTATAATTTCAAGCATAGGTGTAAAATTCACTCGTAAAGTTTGGTTTAGTTACAAAAGAAAAGATTAGTTTTTCAGTTTATGAGGTAGTAGCAATAAATACTTTCCAGAGGAGTAAACAGTTTATAAAAAGGTTTGTAAATCAATTTAGAGTAGTAGATAATTAAATTTATTAATTGCAAAATGGTAGTAAATTTATAGTTTATTTTCTGATTTAGTAACAAAACGGTTTATATGGCAGAAGGAAAACAATTCATTGTTTATAAAATATCAATACGGTCGAAAAGCTTGATGCCATAACTAAGAGTTTGTATAATAATGACGACACAATTTATTATGATATGAGGGGGGTAGTAAAATAACTGGTGTTTCCGAAGGATGAGCGATGGATTAGGCGTCCGTTCCCAAGGTCGTGGTTTAGGTTACCCCTTAAAATCTCAAGGTTCAGTCAAGCATAGAATTTCCACCGAATGTAGAGTTTAACAAATCTAAAGTACAACTCTGAAAGAGAGGTTGATTGTTACTAAGCAATCAGTTAGTTGCCTCAGCAGTGTGCTTAGTATTCGACGCGGAAAGGTACAACATTCGAATCCAAAGTCATGATTCCGAAAGGAATCCGACTACCAAACGATATCAATTCAAGTCCCGAATAAAAGGAGACGTCGGCGGTTCCAAACGGTCACACTAAAAGCATACACGTCGATAGGGCGCAAGGTATATCATCACAAGAATAACATCGATGAAAAAACATCGGTCGAAGACAAGGCTTGAGATATGGACGTCTGCAACATTGCTAGAAACAATAATGGCTACGGGGACAAGTGATTTTGAGTTCTCAACAAGACCCAAAATCGCAAAATATAATAAATCCAAATTCAGACGTAGACATAATCGATTCCAAATACTCCAATAAAATCAAATGACTTCACGCAACCCGAATGTAAGCTGGTGACAAATCGGGTCTAGCTCGACCCATTGCAAAACGAGATCAAACGGTTCCAATGATCCCAAAATATTTGAAGTCATATCATAAATAGACGATAATAGAAAGCGTTCCATACAACAAGAAGAATATCGCGGTAAACAAGGAATGTGATGCCAGTGTGTCGTGTGTAAGGGTAAACTTTTATAGAAGTCCAATGTTCGAATACACACACCAAAAACTTTACCCTTTTCTGAAATCAGACCAATAGTCAACCGGACATAATACTGTTATAACTACTCCAAGTATCGCAAAATTCACCTCTGAGTCGGACAAGTGTCCAAACTCAAAGTCAAAAGATGAGATTGCGTATAAAAGTGGTGCAACGCTACAAAAAGTGCGATACGTAAACATAAGTATGTCGAAGATACCCATAGCACATAGTGAAAAAAATAAATGGGTATACATATTAAATAGTAAGACACACATCTCGTCAAATATATTAGTAACCAAAGTCACAAGTGAGGCATCAGCTTGGCAGGCAGGCACGTGTCGGTCATAGGGTTAAATTTTCATAAAAATGGTTATAGTCTAGGTTTTTTAAAAAATTACCCAGTTCCCTATAACCTGGGCTCTGATACCAACTGTAACACCCCCAAATTTGGCACAGCGGAAGCATTCGGGTCGTGGGGTGCTACTAATTGGTATCATGACACAAAGTATAGAACAACGGTTTTACATTAAGAAAACTTATAAACAAATGTATAAAGTTTATATTATTCAAAAAATTAGTGCGGAAGTACAGGCCCATAATAATAATAAAGCGGTCCCAAATATAACAGAGTATCCTATGACCATGCCATGCCATGCCAAAAGCCTCCAAAGTAAGTTGTCACGATAAACCTGAGAATACATGCTAAAAATGTCAACACGAGGTTGGTGAGTTCATAGGTTTGAAATAAAGTAGTAAATCAGTTTTGCTGTGCAATGATAAGTAAGTAAGACATATGCATAAGTAATAGTGCTGAGTAAGTAGTAAAATGAAATGAAATCCACATCATGTAATTCACATTATGAAATCCGACTACCACGTGGTCCCGTGCACAATAGGAATCCAATCAGTTATTATCGCAAACCAGCTGGAGCTAAACTGTAGGATAAATGAAATAATAGGAATCCAACCAGTCCCGAAGACTGTTGGATAAATGAAATCTGTCAACCACTACAAGCACTCATGCACACAATTACATACACATATATGTCCTAAAATGAAATAATATGAATTTAGCACAGCGAAAGAAATAAATTTATTGTAATGATAACTGAATAACTGAATAAGTTGTTTAGCGAAGCACATAAAGTTTTCAAGAATCAAGTCATTTGCAAATATTGAAATTTAGTAAACAAGCATGTATTCTCCCCCAAAAGTGTTTTCAAAACAAGTAAAGTAAGGGTCATGAACTCACCTCGATACGAAGTAACGCAAGGACCATAACGGATACAACTGGCATCAAAAAGCTAACACAATAGTATCGAGAGTACGGGTACAATGGTAGGGATCGACACAACCTAATACGAATATAGTTAACTCATAATAAATCTAGCAGAACAAATGAATTTCTGAAAGACACGTGACTTAGCTTTCGTGGAATATTTGTGTCGATATTTTATAAAATGTTTAGTGTCGTTTCTCGTAAGAAAATTTAGTATCAACGATTCGTGTGGCGGTAAGAAAACAAGGACTCGACATGTAACTCATGCCAAACATAACTCACACTAAAGCACAATATATGTCCCAATACATATAAGGAATAGTAAAAAAAATATTGACCAAGACTCAAGAATGCACGTTAATGCAATAAAACATATAAAAGAAATTAAACAAGTAAGGACCAATTAGCAAATAAGTAAAAAGGTAAATAAATGGATAAGTTTTAGGCATTCACCTGATATCCTAAATAGTTTTATAAGAAGATGTATCTTTTATAATAAAACATAGGTTCCAATATACGAATTAAATAGAAAAAAAAATGATTTTGTCTTAATTAAGTTTATACTTTCGTGTTATTAACGGTTTTTAAATCTACAGAAGTTTATACATGATAGTTTAATTATGATTCGTTTATCAAAACACGTTTCGATAGTTAGATAATCTGGTTAAATGAGTTTAGATAATTTAACTCGAAAATGACAATTGTTGGGCTTCACAGTCAAGTAAAAATCCATCAAAGAGTTGTCCAATATGAGTTGCATATTACAAAAATGATGTTGTCCAATTTGTCCAAGTTAATCAAGTCCAATATTTTTAGACCGTTAAGCAACCGGTAGTAGTCCAATTGTCCAAAGAAGTTCAACCGGATTGTCTTAGTCCAAAATCCATTATATAATTAGTCCTTTAAAGTTATGAATTAGCCCGTTATGGTTTTACACATAATAAATATCATATCAGCCAAACAAAATAATAAGCTTATCACAAACAAACACCCCTTACTGTCTAATTGACGAGAACCAAACAACACAATCACTCTCACGAACAACACTGAACCAATTAACAACTCAAATACCATAACGAGTTCATAGACTTAACTAAACAAACAATTGCTTACATTGTCTCCCATCCAATTCATGTCTAAACCCACCTCTATAAACTCTAATGAAAATAAAATAAATCGGAAATCCAAAACTGGAACTCTTATGGGTTAAACCCGACCCATAACACAACGCAAATCCCGAATCAGGTTACGCCCATCCGACTCAAACAGTAGCATCAAAAATTAAATAGCAAAAGTCAAACCTATAGTAGGAACCAAAATGAGTCCGAGATCGCACGACTCAACCCAAATGAACTTACCTTACGTGACAGAATAACAAGGCAGAAGAAAAAGAACAAATCAAACACCCGTATCCCACACAGGTTCGACCCATGCACAAATCGGGTATAAACCTGAACCGATTCAAACTTTAACACAAACACCATTTTGATTCTTACCACACGAATCGTATATTTTTAGGTTTAAAAGTGTTTTATTTTAACCACGAACTTATAACTTGTTTTATATTCGGATTAAGACAAAAGAAAGTATCAAAGAAAAGGTATACGGTTAGAAATACTCAAAAGAAAACGTAACATGGCGTGGCGGTGGTGTTCCATGGTGGACACTGTTGGTGGTGCGGCGGTGTGGTGGCTGAGAAGCCGGAGGTGGTGGTGGCGGCAGGAAAGGTGGTCGACTTTCGATGGCTGTAGACGGCACAACTGATGGTTGTGGTGATGGTAGGATATATATAAGGTGACGTCTGAGATGCCTTGGCGGTGGCCGGCAAAGGTGGCGGCGCTAGATTGGTGGTGGCCGGTTGTGTGTTGGAGAGGAGGGAAATGAACGAGGGTGGCTAGGGTGAGTTTATGAATAAAACCTTAACCCGAGTAGCTTTATATATTTCTTTTCTTTTCTATTTTCTCTTTTCTGTTTGAATGAACACAAGGACTAGTTTTGTAATTAAGCAAATCAGAAGGGGCGGACAGAAATTAACCATAGGGACATGAAGTGTAATGTTTTTTATCTTTTTCAAATATAATGGTTCGAGGCTCATTCGGACAAGTAAACGCAAGATAACAAAAACAAAACTTACGCCATTGATTTTAAAATAATTTTTCTGATAAAATTGAGTATTCACACAAATAATTTTTCTCGTATTTAACTTACTTAATAAACCAAATTGTTTTGAGTTTTTGGTTGTGCTGGCTCGGTAAAGGAATAACTTTCACGTTTTATGATAAATTCCTTGTTTTTAAGTTCAAATTGGTTTGAGAAAGTCCACAATGAAAAACAAATAATAATAAATATAAATTATTATTAAAATAGGCTCTTGAAAATTACTGGGTGCTACAAAAATATTCTCAATTGTTTGTGCTTCAAATATGCTTTTATAGCATCATTATCAAGAATGTGAATTTACAAAGTTTCGTGAACTAATATATGTTCATGTTGTTGAACGAAACAATGAGTTCCTAATGAGAAATATTTCAACTACTAGTCCATTCTTTAATATGAATGTGATAATATAATGATCAACGTATAGATCTCCATTCCCTTAAGTAAATGTGATGAGATGATCAACATAAAGATCTCCATTCCCTCTTGAGAATGTGATAATATAATGATCAACATAGATATTTCATTCTCTCAAGTGAATGTGATAGAATGAAAAACATAAGATCTCCATTCCCTCAAGTGAATGTGACTATATGAATGTCTAAATATCATGGTTAGTGATATGGTCAAAGTAATATGAAAAATAACAAACCACGAGCAGTGGTAAGATAAGAACGGAGCACATGAAAATGTGATATATTAAAAATACAAGTGTGTCAAATAAATTATACACTATCTTCATAGATGTAAAAATCTATACTAACACATTTTGAAATCTAGATGAACGCTCCTAAAAAGGAAAATATAAAATTGTCATGAGGAACGAAGTTTAATACAAAGAATGCATTATATTCTTTTGTATCTTCCTCGACATATATTATATCTATATGATGAAAGATAATCACTAGCCATAACATAAGTTTATGGACCATGATTATAATATTATATTTTGCATGACCGGTTACACCATCACAAGTCATTAAATGATGCGAAAATAATAAAATGATTAGATTCTTCAATCTAATATATTGTCTCTCAAAATAAGTTGATTATTTATCTATCAACTAGATTGGGGACTCATACCTCAATTTTCTGGAAAGAAAAAAAATTGGATATATGTAGGCATACACATCCATTGTATGAACCATTTAGAGTTTTAAAATCGATGCATCGTCTGAATGGTAATCAAAATCACGACCTCAAGTTTGCGTGATTAATAGCTTGACCAAAATAAAATGCGAGCATAACATTTTAGAATAAGTAATTCATTGTGAATATGCGATGAATTAATTTTAATTTTTCAATGATAATGAGAGAAATGTTTTGTTATTGTATGGAGTCATACTATAATATAAACAACAACAAAATTAGCATCTTGCCAAACTGTCATTATAAATCCTCCCATCTATATTTCGATTTGGTTAGAAATCAAGTATCTCCCATTTCAATTTGTTTTGTGCAATACATACTCAAATTACTCAACCTAAATCTATACATATATATAGGACTACATATGACACGTCACTAATGCTTAGTTGGCATATTAATGATGACATGGAGCACCATTTGATGAGTTGGAAATGGTGACTAGGCATAACACCATTTACACAATAAAAAATTTTGGTACATAGTGAGGTTCGAACTCGGGGCTGTCAAACGAAAGATGTAAGCCTCAACCACTAGAACAAATCAACATTTGTGATATGTGGCTCTATTCCCAAACTGATATTCCTTTCCCCATTTAACTTGGCATTTCAAAATTCACATCCCTTCCCCATTTCAGTCGGCATTTCCAAATTCAAATACCACCCAATGAACAAAACGCTTATTCTCAAACCATAAATCAATATCTTCAAAGCATATAATATATCAAGGTTTATTCTCAAATCTCAAGGTTCTTCTTCTTAATTCGTCAAGGTATGTCAATCTCGCAATTTTTTTGTTAATCTTCGATCCAAAATTAGGGTTTCATTCATATGTTTAAATGGATTCCTAGAATTCACCCAATTCGCCAGGTTTGATTCTTTGTTTTTTCTTATTTAATTTGATTCAATTTTTTTTAATAATACATACGTTATATGTATATGATCCAAGGTTGATATTTGCTTATGAGCCAATGTTGATGTTTATAATATGGCTTACTTATGCTTCAAAGATCAGCACCTAATGGCAGAGATTCTTCCACCAGGTTGCCACAATCAGAGGTACCAAAACAATATCTTATTAGCGTTGAAACCATATGCTCTTATGTAATTTGTTAAGGAGTTGTTTGTTGTGTTCTTTAGATATTAGGAATTGTTAAAATTAGGTTCAAACATCGTTTATCAAAATTAGCTAATTTTGTAAGTGACATGACAGGTGCCTTGAAAAGATTGAACACAATCAAAACATAAGTCACAACCAAACATTGAGAGAATTCATCAAGTCACACCGATACTCTCAATTGTTTCAAAAGGCTCACACTGTGAGAAAATTTCAAAAAATATACTTACTTTATGATTTTCTGTGAATATAAGTGGGAACGCATGTGTGATATTAATTTTGTATAACAGGTTCCAATATGATCGTCCATCTTGTCCTGCCTGCAGAAACCATTATGAGCTTCTCTGCCTTTTCTATACTCTCTTTTTGCTGCAATCACCATCTATATCACGTATTACATACTTACACTATACGAAAATCTTTCATATTTGAGGATGAAGATATAAAACCACATTCAAATTATTTCATGCTCTGTTTACTTATTGTCCATAATCCATATTTTATCATTAATTTGGTCTCCCTTAGTGGTTTACTTTTAGATGGTGTTCACAAGCTTAGGTTAAAAAGGTATTTCATTATTTTCGAATGTGATTCTTATTTAATTTTAATCTTAACATTCAAAAGTTAGTTATGTGCTCATATAACTAAAAGGTTAGAGAAGCGCTTGATAATAGAGACTGCCAAATAAGAGCATGTTGTGGTGTTCAAATCTGGTTTCACAACTCGATGATGGTGAGTCACTAAGTCACTGCTCTTAATATTAGGCATTGTCCTGGTCATTTGTTATTTAAAACTATTTTAAAGATTATATATTTGCAGCAGTCATAATTTCCCACATAAAAAAGGATTTTTTTCTCTGCTGTTGAAATTAGAGTTTTAAATCACATTTTTCAGTGTTATATATTTGCAGCAGTCAAGAGGATTATATATTTGCAGCAGTCATAATTTCACATGTTTTTACTCTTCAAGTTCCTGTCAAAAGACTTGGTTAATGCAGTGCTGACAGGCTGCTTCTTTATACTTGGAATCATCGCTCTTTCATATGTTCTTTTTGTATGCATCATTCTTCCGTCTTTTTTATTCTGTTAGTTCATGGATTTTATTAAGTACTCATTGATATTGGTTTAATTTTTTTATCGTAGGGCTACACTTTTACATGCAATTGCACAGTATCTCCCAAACAAGTGGAATGATGATGCCATCGTATGGCAGTTCCCATATTATCGTTGTATGCACCATCCTCTTTATATTCCCAGCTGCAAGAATGAGTAACTCATAGGTTTTTGTAGCTGTTTGATTACATTATCATGTTGTGATATGCAGATTGATATGTTTCTTTAAAAATTTCTTAAACAGCTTTGGAGGTTGAGTTTACAAGGTCCCAATTCGTTGCTGCTATTCCTGGTACATTCTTTTATGCATGGTATGCAGCACAGAAGCATTGGTTGCCTAACAACATATTGGGTCTTGCTTTATGCATTCAGGTTTGTTCATATCCAATTTTCTTTTGAAATGGTCCTTTTAAAGTCTAAGTAAACTATTGCGTAACATATGTATTATCTGCAGGGAATTGAAATGCTCTCACTTGGCTCCTTTAAGACTGGTGCCATTCTTTTGGTAGGGAAATTTCACTTTTTTTAATTAACGAATTACATATCGCGAATATTTTTTGCTTTGGATGCTGATGATGTCATGGTTAAAATCTGCTGGCTGGACTTTTTGTGTATGACATATTTTGGGTCCTTTTCACACCAGTGATGGTCAGCGTTGCAAAATCATTCGATGCACCTATTAAGGTAGATATGCCTAAGTGGTTTGTTTTATTTATTTATTTATGGGAAATGAGTATTTATACTTTATCATGAATCCATGATGGCTTTCCTCTTTTTTCAGCTTTTATTCCCATCAGGGATGGTCACACGCCCCTTTTCTATGCTTGGTATAGGAGACATTGTGATTCCAGGTATGACCTTAATGGGTGATTTTACATGCTAATCAACCTTTTACCTTCTTCAATTTTTTTTCTAATATTTTACTTGGATGGAAATCAATAACTTGTAAGCTGTAAACACTAGGTCTTTGATTCATATCGACTTTGTAACCAATCTGTGTTTATTTCCAGGCATTTTTGTAGCTTTGGCACTGCGATAAGATGTGTCAAAAGGGAAAGACAACCACTACTTCAAAAGTGCTTTCATGGGTTATACAGTCGGTTTGGTCGCTACAATTATAGTCATGAACTATAGCACAGGTTGGCATTACTTAACAAAAGCACAGATATTGATTAATCTTGAGATATGTTTGTCTAATCAAAAGTTCTGATTGGATTTATTCATATTCGAGTGGTTGATTGAAAATCTGATTTTGGTTTTCCTTTCTGCAGGCTTTATTGTACATTGTACCAGGGGTCATTGGGTTCTTGGCTACTCATTGCTTATGGAATGGAGATGTCAAACCGGTATTTGAATAGTACCAGTGAGCTATTTGAAACTAGAAATAACATATGTTGTAGTTGGAAAAAGTGTTATAATATTCATTGCGTAAGTCTAAGTTTACATAAAGGAAGGCTAAGTTTGTATATCGAGTTAATAGATAGGGGCTGGATCATGAGCAACTATTCATTTCCCTCTGATTTCCTAGCTCTCGGTTAAAACTACATAAATGTAACACAAAACATTTTTATATAGTGTTTACCTGTTTTTTCTTAACATGTCATAAGCTTAATTCTGAAAGCATATCGTATCTTCACCTGTTTTGCTTAATGATATTTTGTCGTCATAGTTGCATGACTCCTTATGCTTATTTGAAGAAGTAAGTATCGATTTCTCAAAATTTTCCAAAAAACAATTCGAATCCTTATCTGATTATTATGTTTAAATCTATAAGCAATTTCAACACTATCTTCTGATTGCTTTTTTGTATCTGGTTATCAGCTTCTACTAATAGTTAAAAGGACAAGCTTTTTCAAATAATGATGATAATGATTTTTATAATATTGCTCAATAATCTTCTTATTTTTTCGACCCGTTCATCTCATTTGATCCATTCCCTTTGCCTCCATTATTTCATTTGCCATCTAACATATGAAGCATAAATCAACCCTTTCGTATGTAAATGGATCATTATTGCCACCCGCATCTTTTATTCATCAATACTTACACTTTTATTTTCTTTAACATTCACTAACAGAAAATGTTTCTTCTGTAGCTTCCGAGGTTGATGCCAAATACATCTATCTTGATGCAAGACATAAAGAACACCATCTTCTTTGCTTAAGATGTCGCAACAAAAGATCGTGATTAAACATCACCAAAGGATTTAAGGATCATGATTAAATTAATGGAAACATGTTTAAGATTAAAGCTTAGCGAGATATTGAAAATAGTTATGAATAGTTATATATCTGATGTACACTAATATTGGTTAAATTATAAGTCGATTGCTTATGCTAACCCAAAACATGCGTGTACGCTGTTTCATCCACTTCTTTTCAATTCAATCTATTTTCACACATACAGATTTATGATTTATTTTATATATAGTAGAAGAATAAGTGTTCACTGATTTGCATCAAAACCAATAAGCTTATGTAATGTTATAAACTGTATTTTTGTGGTTTTCTTCTAAAAGGGTCTTTACAATCGCTTATTAAAAAATATCAATTCCTGCTGCATCATATCCACCAAACCAATTCAAGCATACTATCATTTCAATATTTCCTTTTTTTTGTTGTTGTAACAGTTACCAAGATGTACGAAGCTTTTTTTTTTTTTTTTTTTTTAAATTTCTGAAATGTTTTATTATGACTCTTAATAATAGTTCGAATACTTTTCATTGCTTTTTTTTACATGTAATATATGAGCATTTTCTTTTTGTTTCCAATTTTTGGGTCTTAAATATTTGCCGTTATTCACTATTTATTTACGTCCAATTAAACTTCGTCAAGTAATATAATGAAGCTAGCCCGCCCGGATCATATATATGAGACTACATATGCCACATGTATAATGCTTACTAGGCATTTTAATGTTGACATGGCACATCATTTGATGAGGTGGAAATGGTGACTAGGCATAATATCCGTTTACACAATAAAAAAAATATTTGTTTCTTGCAAGGTTCGAACATGGGTTTAGAGGTTCAAAGACAAACTCCTCAACCAGTGAGGCAATCATCATTTTGTTGTATAAACGCTTATTTCCAGAGTGGTATTCCTTCTAAACATAACTGAAATCCTAAACTTCAATGCGTCAACCATTTTATTCCAATTCAAAAACAATATTCTACACAAATACTAACAATTTCCACTTATCTACTTGGATCATACCACCGATTCCGGGTATCAAGTTACACATACCAAAACCAGCGCCTTCAATGCAATCAACCCAAATTCTTCCCCCATTTATCTTAACATTTCAAATTATAAATTTACATCAATTACAAAACGGGTTTTTTTAATTCTAAACAAGATTTATTTAATCTTGACCATGTTTAAATTTCTTATTTTTGGGTGTGATTCTAGGGTTTTCAATCAAAAACAAAAAATCACGGAGGCTTTGAAATTAGACATATTATCAACATTCTTGATCGCTATTTATAAATAGAGCTTCAAAGCAGGAGCCCTAACTCACATTCATCATAACACAAAAACAAAAAGAACAACTAAAATGAGTAGGTTTTCGAGAAGGAAAGGATCGACCTTTAGTTACCAGAAGTCACCAATGATGTGAAGCAGCAGCAACAGCTTCAGAAAGGACAAAAACCAGGTTTGTAAACTAATTCTATTAAATACAGTTTATGTTATGCAATAGTTTTAATGTTTATGATTCATATCATTATGTCATTTGTATGTTATATAAGATGTGTTTTTGTGAATTTTGATCAAAACATGTTTCCTAGATACCATTATTTACAGTTGCAAAAAACTTATTCTGTTTAGTATAAACCACAATTTTTAATTGTCTGCAAAAAAACGTATACTGGTAGTACTATTATGTTTAGGAACTATTTTGGGTGGTATGAAAAAAACATTTTTTTGTATAATATGTATATGTGAGAAACGTTTAACTATGTGTGTTACAATATTGTTATGATAAAACATGGTTTTATTTGCTTTTATGTATAACATCACATTAACTGAATGCCCATATCAGTTTGATCCATTTTAGCATGTCATTTTTTTTGTTTAAATATATGTGTCAAAATATAAGATTCATAAAACATTACTTTATTTCCTTATATGTATAACATCACATTTAACTGAATGCTCATATCATTTTGATCCAGTTTAGTATGACATTTTTTTACACCTATATGTGTTACCATATCATTTGAATAAAACATAACATTATTTGCTTTTTCTGTATAACATCACAGTAACTGATTCTGATCCAAAAGTCACCATGCTTAAAGATGTGGATCCTATGCTTGATAACATAAAGAGCCGTTTGACAACATCGTTCATGGTTTCATACTTGAGCCTTTCAACTGGCCGGTTGTTGGATGGCACAAGGCAATACCATGAACATGAAGTTGTTGGTATGTGGTTTCACATATACATTTTATTTAAACATTTCAATTTCTAACTACGATTGATATTGTTAAGTTCATTCCTTTATACAAACCATCTTTTTTCACAAATGTGATTGATTCTATGATTGCTATTGGGGAGATTGTCCATGTTATGTTGGCTGTTGGGCGTAAGATTAGAAGGACGGTGGTTATCGAGGATGTTGAGTACGTATCAGATATAAAATCTCTACTATCTTTAAAATTTTAAAAAATTAATATTACGCCAACAATAGCAAAAAAAATATTATAATATATTATTTAATTAATTTCAGGTCTAACCAATTAGACTGTACGTTTTGGGATCAAATGACATAATATATGGGATGAGTATGCCCACAAGCGTGAATCCATGGGGCACGTGGTGTTCATATTGCAGCTGGGAAAGGGCAAGTATTGGGATGGTACATATTTGTGGTTTCTTTATGTTTATTAGATTCATTAACACGATTCATTAAGTGTTCAATCCTGGTATTGTGCATATCTAATTCACAAATTTGTTCAACATATTCAATTCAGGGTCGCCTGTTATCCACAACGCCCTTTTTGGGACCAAGATGTTTATCAATCGCGACCTGCCGGAGATACTATACTTTTGACAACGGTATGAACATGCATTGTTAATATATCAGTTTTTCAAACCCTTTAACTATACATTTTTATTAATGCTATTTTTTATGAAATTTATATTTCAGTGTTAAGGAGCTTCCTAACTACGATGAAAAACACTTTCAAACACAATTTTTCACACCCCTGAAACCTATTGTGACAATTGCAGAGTTTTTTCACGGTTCTGTGAAAAAGATGGTTGCTGGGATCCGTGAATGTGAACAAGTTAGTTTCTCATTTTATTCTCTACATTTCTAGGCTTCGTATTTGTTTACAAGTGAGGGACTGTGATATATATCAACGACATTTACTGCTTTTGTATTATAGAAATCACACTGCATTGTGTATGCACGGATCCACAAAATTCACAAAGGAGAGTTGATGGGCCTATACGGCTTGCAAGGAGTGCAACAAAAAGGTGAGTGTGGTAACCAGTAAAGCTGGAACATCTTCAGGTAAAAGCAAGGCTAGCTTTTACTGCGAAGATCATGGTCAGGTTCCGGTGGCATCAAGGTAACAACTATTAGTTCAAAATTAATTAATCTTATATTTAAGTATGCATTACTTGTGGTCCATTTGTTGATATTACCTTTTCAAGTTTTACAACAGATCGATTCAAGGTTATCATGCGCATCATTGACCAGTTAGGTTCAGCGCCGATTATGTTTTTTAACAGTATGATCCACAAGCTGTCGGGTCATACGGTATGGATGTAGATGAATACTGCCCAAATGAGTTGGATGATCTGGTTGGTAAGATGTTTCTATTCAAGGTGTTCTTTTGTGACTACAATGTCGAAGGGAACAATCACACCTACCGATGTGATGCATTTAATGATGAACCAGATATGATAAGGCCTTTCCAACAAGGATTCATGGAAGATGAGGTACAATGCCATATAATTTACAAGATGATGTATGTCTGTTTATATGTGCTCAAAGTCTAATATTTTTGTATTTGTCACAACACCTTGATCAAACCTACCAAGATTAATGACCCCAGTATCTACCGTGTGCTTGATATGCAGACACCATAAAAAGAAATGGAGGCAAATTATACTTTGTATTCTACATTGAAGGTTCTTTGTTGTTATAATGACTTCGAAGGAGCAAATTTGGAAGTGTTTGGACATGCGGTGATTATTGTAGTTTTAATAAGTAGAATCGTAAGCACCTACACAATTAGTTGTTTAAAGCAAAAGTTAGAACAATATTATTTCAAAGTGACTTTTCGTAGTTCTAACAGCAACTTTCGATGTGTATTTTTAACCTTTTCAATCGTACTTCACGATTGCTTTACATACATTTATAATTCATTATATATTTTTATGAAGCTAGCCCGCCCATTCGGGCGGGCTATGAAGCTAGTGCACATATATGAGATATAAAAGAAGGATAATTCTGTGGAGAACTAGAAAGGATGGTTGCATAGTTTTGCTGATTTTAAGTTTTATTTCAAAAACTTTAGATTCGATCTTATGTGAATTCGTATGGATGGATAGAAAGTATAAAACAATAAGTAAAGTAAATAATAAAATCAAGTAAAGTAAAGGATAGAGAGTAGTGACACAAGTGATTTATAGTGGTTTGGCTACAAGGAAACCTTCCTTGCCCTACTCCACTCCCCGAGTTCCCCACTCGAGAGTTCAAGCACTATGTCAACAAGCTCTTTCAACACGGCAGAGAAGCCTCACAACGTCGCTTACACTTTATCCGGTACAAATCTAATTACCGAGTCCTTAACACGGCGGACCAAACCAACACCACTATAACATAACAACTATGTGAAATATGAAATACAAGATCTTGCTACAGAAATATTGCGGAGGAACAAATCAATCAAGGACCCCTTGCTTGGATGACTTGTAGTATCTTGTGATCTCGCCTTTGAGAAGGACCTATATGAGAATCATAACAAAAGAAAAAAGAACTACTAGATAGATCAAGAGATCTGAGATTAGAAGAGAGAAGTAATATATGAGAGAGTTTATAAGAAGAGGGGTGAGTAATAATGAATTAATAGCTCACTATCTATAGGAAAACATCTCTATTGTAGCCCGGTTCCTATGGATCCCTCACTTGGGGGATCCGTCCAGTGCAATCCAAGGGATCCGGCAATCTGGGTTGTACCAGTCCGGGTTTTGGGTTGCAAACTGGGTCATGGGTCATGGGTCATGGGTCATGGGTGTGAGCCTTAGATACCCAACAATGTACAATGTATCTAGACATTGGGTCATGGGTCTTGGGTCATGGGTTATGGATTAGCTTCATGGGTATGGGTAATGGGTCTTGGATAATATCCATCTTATTAAACTATTACTAAAATGAATTATTACAACATTTTATGTAAATGACCAAATGTATATACTTTACAAAAATAACATGTGTCCTTATAATTTTACTTATGATAACTTTATATTTGTTATCAACAAAACCCAAAGAGATCGCTAAATATGAATAAATGTTTTTTTGGTTTATTTGTATTAACAATCTCCCCCTTTTTGTTGATGAAAATATAATTTTATGATGAGTAAAACTTAAGATTAGATGTATGTTTTGAAAGCATATGTAAGTTTTACTTCTTATCCCCCTTTTTGTCGAAACAAAAAGTGAACTTAACGAAGAAATAAATTGTGGAATAAAAATAAGTATGATCCACAAAGCACTAGCTCCCCCTAGAATTGGGCGTCAAGTGAGAAAATATAATACCTACAAAGAAAATGTTAGTAGTAACATGTAATATAATCTTGTATTGGACGAGAAACAAGATGGAGAGCCAAGGTACGTAAACAAATCCTTGTAAGAAAATATCAAAGTGTAGTGGTATATAGGCCACATACAAAATGTAAAACTAAAAACAATGTTTGTTCTTGAAAATGACTTAAAGAAAAAAAATGGATAAACTAGTAGTATCATTCCTTCCATGCTTGCATATGGTTAGTTATGGAATTTTTGGTGAGTGATGATGTTGATGCGATCAAGGATGTGGTTGAGTATGAATCGCATCTCGTCCCTTATTTTCATTGCAAGTTCCCTAGTGGATTGACAATGTTCGCAATGTAAATGGTGAGGATATTGTTGGTGGATGGTTTTCGAGTAAGTATGATTTGTGGAAGGCGGAATATGTGGTGGACATGTTGGAAAATATGGATCAAAGTCCATGATGTTGGTTAGTGGTGGAATATAAGAACCTAGATGTTCTTGTAAAATAATGGGAGCTAAAGGTGGTGAAGTTGCAAGATCTTTGTAAAGTGTGTTTGGAGATGTTGGTGGTGTTAAAAAGACTAGTTCTTTTGGGTTTAAGTTGGAAGTTAGTTGGGTAGTTTTGGATGGTTGAAATGGAGTGGGTGGTGGACTAGACACGGGTATTGGGTTTGGTTTCGGAGTCTTAAGGAGTTTCGATAGGGTGATTTTAGGTAGAGACTCGGTAGGTGAGGGTGGTGATGAGCTTGTGGGAGATGATGGAGGTGCTACAATGGAATCATTTGGTAGTGAATGAGTAGTTGGTGATGGACTGTTTGATAACGGTTTACCTAAACAACAAGGCCGGATGCTAATCTGTGCGGTTCTTCTAGATTTGGGTGGTGGCACTACGGAAGGTGGTAGGATGAAGTTTTAGATTTCTTGAAAAGGATTGTTTTCACTAGGTGGTTCATCAATGTTGGAAGAGCTTTTGGATGACATGATGATGATTGTTTGTGAGGTTGAGAGTGATGGATATGCAAGCATTTTGGAACCTTATTTATAGAGAAAATAATGCATTGTAATGAATGCTAAAACCAAAATGTGGAATAAAATCTAATGATTAAATATGAATTTAAGGCATGTGATTATGAGAACACAAGCATTAAGTAACATAAGAGCTAAAATGATGAAAATATGAAGGTTTATAGCCAAAGTGAGAAAATAGAAGATAATTTTTGCTTATGTCCTACGGTTCCCACGGATCCGATCCTTTAGGGATCCGTCCAGCATAAAAGTTGGGATCCGTGGTACTGGTGAACTTAGGCAGCTCAAAATTTTCCTTTTGGAAACAATGGTGCCTAGTGTGTGCCTATATGCAAACCATTTGGAGTTGCGGTTATCTCGACTCCTAAGAAAAAAAGGAAAACTAAACAAAGAAGTGAAAAAGCATATATATGTAATTATGTGAGATAACCCGAATACTCTTTAATTCATTTTTGCTTGATGAATGTACCCGAAAATACATATTACTTATGTATTCCATTTAGCATTCAAAAGACATGAGATGCAATGAAAACGGTTTTTATCTTGTATTAAGAATGAAAAGGTTTGTCCTAGACGTGAGAAAAGCTTTAGAAAAATGGTACGGGGAGAAGTATCCTTTTAGAAAGCATTTTGAAAAGTTTCTTATATAAAAAGAAAGTTTATCTTTAGTTTTGAAAATCCCCATATTGTTTGTGAGTTGTGTGTGAAATAGAGATCCTAGACTCAGAAAAGAAGGTAAGGCTAATGTTTACATACATTGTAGAATGAGAAACATATTACGACGATTGTTCCATAAGACCAACACCAAGACGAAGCAAGTTTAATTGTTCCCGCTTCAACGGTTTGGTAAGGACGTCGGCTATGTTGTCTTCGGATGATACCTTCTCAATAGAAATGTTCCCCTTTTGAACATTGTCTCATAAGAAGTGATGACAGATCTCTATATGCTTGGTACGAGAGTGCAACACCGGATTCTTGCTTAATTCAATAGCACCTTTGTTGTCGCATAAAATGGCTATGTCACTTAGATGAATGTCGTAGTCAACTAACGCTTGTTTCATCCATAGTGCTTGTTGGCATGCTTTGCCGACGGAGACATATTCGGCTTCGGTTGTTGATATGGACAATGCCGTTTGTTTCTGTGAGAACCAAGATGTTAAACAACATCCTATAAAAGCACATACACCACTTGTACTCTTTCGGATAACATAATCACCTGCATGGTCAGAATCCGCATATACAATAGTTTCTACCCCCATTCCCTTAGGATACCATAATCCCAATTGAGTCGTAACCGTAATATATCTAAATATTCTTTTGACGACTTCTAGATGTGAAGTTTTAGGGTCTTCTTGAAACCTAGCACATAGAAAAACACTAAACATGATATCCGGCCGACTAGCCGTAAGATAGAGAAGACTACCAATCATGCCACGGTATTTGGTGTTATCAACGGATTCACCGTCTTCATCTTTTGTAAGTTTAGTATCGGATGACATTGGTGTTCTTATAGGTTTTGACTCTTCTAAACCAAATTTCTTTAACAGTTCCTTTATGTATTTGGATTGATTAAAAAGATACCATCTTCTAGTTGTTTGATTTGTAGACCAAGAAAGAAACTTAGTTTTCCCATCATACTCATTTCAAACTCATCATGCATGATTTTTGAGAAATCATCACACATGTCTTGACAAGTTGATCCGAATATAATATCGTCCACGTATATTTGAACAATAATTATATGTGATTCATTTTTCTTTGTGAAAAGTGTATTATCAACTAACCCCATGGTATAGTTTTTTTTGATTAAAAATGATTTGAGTTTATCATACTAAGCCTTTGGGTCTTGCTTAAGACCGTAAAGATCTTTCTTTAGTTTATACACGCGTTTAGGTGTTTTGAAATCGATAAAGCCCGGAAGTTGAGCTACATAGACTTCTTCATTAATAAAACCATTTAGAAAATCACTTTTAACATCCATTTGAAAGAGCTTAAGATCATGATCACAAGCATAAGCAAGAAGTATTCTTATAGAATTTAATCTAGCCACGGGAGCATAGGTCTCATCAAAGTCTATGCCTTCTTGTTGATTATACCCTTGGGCAACAAGTCTAGCTTTATTTCAAGACACTACACCATTTGCATCTAACTTGTTTTTATATACCCATTTAGTTCCGATTATGGTTTGGTTATTAGGTGGAGGGACAAGTGTCCAAACATTGTTAGAAACAAATTGATTAAACTCTTTTTGCATAGCCATTACCCAACTTTTATCTTTTATGGCTTCTTGTGTATTTTTAGGTTCTATGGTTGAGACAAAATAAAATAGACTACTTTGGTTTTGGACTTGAGGTCTTAAGGTTCTTTCATTTAACTTTCCTATAACTTTTTCTATGGGATGAGCTTTAGACTCTTTAATATTGATGATTTCATTGTTTAATGGTTCATCTTCTTTACTTATATTTTCCTTGATTTCTATGGCTTCACTTTCGATTAATTCATCATCGACAAGAGGTAGGGTAGGTTTGGGTGGACTTTCATCAAATCTTACATTTAAGGATTCTTCAACCTTCATGGTTTCTTTATTTAGTATAACATAAGCTTTACTATTATGAGAGTAACCTAAGAAGATACCTTCGGTTGATTTAGGACCAAATTTGGTTAAGTAATCTTTAGTGTTAAGCAAGAAACATTTACTACCAAAGACTCTAAAGTGTTCTAGCGTAGGCTTTTTGCCTCGAAGTAACTCGTATGGAGTTTTACCTAAGAATGGTCTAATCAGGACACGGTTAAGTATATAGGTTGATGTGTCGACGACATTGCACCAAAATTTTTTAGGGATAGATTACTCATTAATCATGGTGCGACTCATTTCTTGTAGGGTTCTATTTTTCCTCTCAACTACCCCATTTGATTGTGGAGTGCGAGGAGCCGAGAAATTATGAGTAATACCATTAGCATCACAAAAAGCTCCAAATTGCACTTCATTATCCAATTCCCTACCATGATCCGTTCTAATTGACACGATAGGACTTCCTAGTTGTCTTTAGATTTTCTTACTCAATATTTCAAAGTGATCGAACGTTTCAATTTTATTCTTTAGAAATTTAGTCCATGTGTACCTAGAGTAATCATCCACTATAACCAAAGTATAGAAGTTACCTCCATAACTTTGAATAGTGGATGGACAAAATAAATCCATATGAAGTAGTTCTAGACACTTAGTAGTAGAAACCATATTTTTAGCTTTATGACTAGCATGGACTTGCTTTCCTACGTTACAAGCATCACAAAAATGATGTTCGTATTTTAATTTGGGTAGGTCTCTTACTAGTTCTTTAGATGATAGCGATTGAAGAAGTCGCATATTGGCGTGACCCAATCTTCGATGCCATAAAGTCGAAGTATCATCCATAGAGGTAAGACAAAGTTTGTCTTTTGGTTCATTACCAATTTTAATGACATAGACTCCATGTTTTCTAATGCCTCTTCCTATAGTAATACCGTTTTTCAATATTTTACTACCGGTTTCACTAAAGAGTATGTTGCACTTTTTATCACATATTTTTTCTATACTTAGAAGATTTAAGTTTAGGTTTTCTACATGACAAACATCGTTAATGGTTAAGGATTTGTGAGTAATTGTACCTTTAGCGATGATTTTGCTCTTGCTATTACCAAACACCACATTTCCTCCATTGAAGGATTCGTATGTGAAAAACAAGTCTTTGTTACCGGTCATGTGCCTCGTGCACCCGCTATCCTTGATCCATTCATCCGGATCTAGGTCGACCTTTAAGCACACCTAAGAAAACAATTAACTCGAAAGTTTGGTCCCCATTTGTTCATGGGTCCATTAGTGTTATACATTTCATTCATGTTAGGCATATATGAAAAAGATGAGAAAGCATTCCACGGTGTAAAGTTTTGAAATGGTAAACGGTTTTGTACATTAGGATTTCATCCCATTTGATGGTGCTTACTACTCGGATAAACATTATTTGGTCTTCTTATAAATGTGTTTGGTTTAGAAAACGATGGACCTTTGTTTTTAATAAAACTTTGATTTTGTTTTGGTGGAGGTGGTTGTTTGACATTTCTAACAGTAACATGGTTTGGTTTCTTCTTATTAACAATAACAAAGTTGGTTCAAGATGTTGTAGTTACATTATTTCTACTGTTTGCTGGTAAAGACCCACGGATCCCTAGATTTGCACTAGACGGTTCCTTTTTCAAAGGATCCGTAGGATCCGTGACTATAGTAGCTTGTTTTTCAATTGCTTTAATGAATTGTGTTTCTTTAATCTCGCTTGTTGATGCATTAAGTTCCTGAATACCTAAACCCTTTTGATTATTTCACGTTTTAACACTATCAAGTATTATACCAAGAGTATTTGTACTCATTCTAGCAATCTTGGAATCAAGATTATCAACTAACGTTTGAAGTTGAACACAGAGCTCACATTCACCATCTACTTTCTTCCCTTTTTCTAAACGTTTTAATTTATCTTTTAACTCAATGACTTCCTTTTCTAAACGTTCATTTTTGTTTTTCAAAATCTTATTTTTGTTAATTACTTTTATACTCACTTTGCAAAGTTTGTCATATTCACGATGCAATGATTCGTCATCTAATGATGAGCTACTATAATAAAGAGATTCGGGACATACCTCGTTTGAGTCATTTGCCATGAGACAAATTTCTTCGTTCTCCTCCTCACTCATTCCCCACAAACCACTTACTAAAGCCTTTTGTTCGTCACGTTTGGGACACTCACTAATGAAGTGATTAGGGTCCCCACATTTAAAATATGTGCGTTCATCCCTTGCTTTCTTGTCGTCTTTGCCTTTCCGGAACCCCTTCTTGTCGTCATATGGTTGCTTGACATATCTTCCTTTTCTTCTAAAGAACTTCTTGAAACCCCTTACCGCCATGGCATACTCTTCGTCATCACTTTCCGAAGAAGAGGTTTCTTCATTGCTTGAGACCTTCTTGGATTTTAAGGCAAGAGATTTGTGTTTCTCTTTCTTTTCTTTTGAGGCTTCGGAGTCTTTAGCAAGGATAAGCTCATAGACCTTTAGATTTCCTATGAGTTCGTCGAGAGTGAGGATTGACAAGTCTTTGGATTCTTTGATGGCCATCACCTTTGATCTCCACTTAGATGGAAGCGCCCTTAGATATCTCCTGACATGATTACGACTACAAAAAAACTCATCAAGTGCTTGTAACGAAGCAACGATAATATTAAAGTTAGCAAAAGAATTATCTATACTATCCTCATCCGATGTTAAAAATTGTTCATATTGTTGAACAAATAAATCTATTTTGTTATTCTTAACTTGTTGATTTCCTTGGTGAGTTACAACTAAAGAATTCCAAATTTCTTTAGAGGTTTTAAGCATAGAAATTCTTTCAAATTCCTTTTTGGGTAAAGCACTATATAAAACCATTTTTGCTTCACTATTTTAGGAAAGATTTTTCTTTTGATCATCGGTGAGGCGATCACGAGGGATGTTTATTTCGTTGCCGGTTTTATCATCTTTTGTAGTGGCTTGAAAGTCACCTTCAACAATGATGTACCAAATATCAATATCTTTTGACTTCACATAAGTTTAAAATCTATTTTTCTAATAAATAAAACCATTTGTTTCAAGTAGTGGAGGTCGTTGCATAGATTTTCCTTCTTTATAATTTTCAAAACTCATTGTGATCGAAAAGTTTTTAAAATACAATTTACTTTAAAACTTTTGTAAACCTTGCTTTGATACCAATTGTGGAAAACTAGAATGGGGGATTGAATAGTTTTGCCGATTTTAAGTTTAGTTTCAAAAACTTTAGATTCGATCTTATGTGAATTCGTATGGATGGATAGAAAGTATAAAACAATAAGTAAAGTAAATAATGAAATCAAGTAAAGTAAAGGATAGAGAGTAGTCACACAAGTGATTTATAGTGGTTCGGCTACAAGTACACCTTCCTTGCCCTATTCCACTCCCCGAGTTCCCCACTCGAGAGTTCAAGCACTATGTCAACAAGCTCCTTCAACACGGCAGAGAAGCCTCACAACGTCGCTTACACTTTATCTAATACAAAGCTAAATACCGAGTCCTTAACACGGCGGGCCAAACCAACACAACTATAACACAACAACTATGTGAAATATGAAATACAAGATCTTGCTACAGAAATCTTGCGGAGGAACAAATCAATCAAGGACACCTTGTTTGGATGACTTGTAGTATCTCGTGATCTCACCTTTGAGAAGGACCTATATGAGAATCACAACAAAAGAAAGAAGAACTACTAGATAGATCAAGAGATCTGAGATTAGAAGAGAGAAGTAATATATGAGAGAGTTTGTAAGAAGAGGAGTGAGTAACAATGAAGAAATGACTCACTATTTATAGGCAAAAATCTCTACTGTAGCCCGGTTCCTACGGATCCCTCACTTAGGGGATCCTTCCAGTGCAATCCAAGGGATCCGGCAATTTGGGTTGTACCAGTCCGGGTTTTGGGTTGCAAACCGGGTCATGGGTCATGGGTGTGAGCCTTGGGTACCTAACAAGGTAAAATGTATCTAGACATTAGGTCATGGGTCTTGGGTCATGGGTTATGGATTAGCTTCATGGGTATGGGTCATGGATTTTGGATAATATCCATCCTATTAAACTATTACAACAAATGAATTATTACAACATTTTATGTAAATGACCAAATGTATATACTTTATAAAAATAACATGTATCCTTATAATTTTATTTATGATAACTTTATATTTGTTATCAACAAAACACAAAGAGATCGCTAAATATGAATAAACGTTTTTACGGTTTATTTGTATTAACAAATTCCTTCAGGAGGAAAGAAAAGTAACTAACAAATTCCTTCAGGAGGAAAGAAAAGTAACTGCGAGTTCGTAATGAATTATCAAATCCCTCAAGGACACTATCTAATTGTGACATGCCTCAAGCATGGTAGACTAATCGATTCCAAATAAAATCCTCGGTAAAAATATGAAGCATGAAAATAAGATGTTTAGTCGATGTATAAAAGACCCTATAACAATATTATAAAGAGACACTAGACATGAAGATTCCAAATGAACCTCAAATAGCTAATGAGATCTCAATAATTTCTATCATGTCTAGAATCATATGGAATCGAAACAAAACGACGTCGATAAATTTATTTGCATATAATACAGTGCTTGTTATTATGCATAGTGAGGATCATAAATCAATTATTATTCAAAAGTGAGTTCAACGAAACGATTGGCCAATATGATAAAATGCAATCTCGTGCAAATATGAGAAGTATTAGGACATGAAGTCCATACACATGAATGTGTAAAATCTATTGGAAATACATCGGTCTTTGTGTGAAACCAAAATAAGAGTTCTAAAGTTATGTGCTTTAAGACATGAATTGTTGAATAAATATATTCACAAAAACATGAAATTGATTATTAAGAGGAAAATTGTCTCGAGGTAGATGTAAATATCTTATTGATATTTTATGAGACAAACAATCTAGAAGTGTTTTTCACTCTAAATAAGTTTTAAATAAAGCTCGCATATTCTATGAAGGATCTTTAATACTTTAAGCCCACAAGAATGTCTAGCAACTTCAACTTTTAGAAGCAATTAATAAATTTCTCAAGAACTCTATTTGATCAAACTGAATGAATCCTTATATGGATCAAAATCATTCTAGATGCATATTATTTAATCTGTTTTTGCACATTTCTCTAAGAATAATTTGTCCTCAAGTACCATAAATAAGTGCAATTGTAGTTTTGATGGCAATTTTGCAATTAATATGCGTCATGGTGAGTTTATTTTTCTCTTTTAATATTTGTACAAGAAGTGCATATTTTTCAACCAATTCACTTGGTATTGGGTTAGAAGCTACACATATATTTTGTCTATCTTTGCACGACTTATTCTTAACATCTACAATTTGGTAGACTTCATTACAAAGTTTTTGCCAACAAAAGTGTTTGAGCAAGTCGTTCAGAAAATTAGTATTCAATGCTTAAATTGCATATATACCTACTAAAACTAAAAAATTTGCATATTTCCCCATAATATAAAATTTTAATGCATGATGTACAATGCAATTTAAGGATGTTTTGGGTATATATGCAAATATGCAAGTTTTAATGGGTATATATGCAATTGCCCTAATATATATATATATATATATATATATATATATATATATATATATATATATATATAGAGGGCGGTTAACGTGAGATAGTGTATTATAATAGGAAGAATAGGAAGCAATTGTGATCGTCGGATGTATCCTCAAGATATTGGTTGATGAAAAATAATTGCAATGGCATATTTGTAATTTATTTAATAATTGATGGTATATGTATAACTCATTTTGTATGGTCAAAACCACTCCCACTTTTGACGTCATATCCATATTTTACTTAAATCTGACTTCTGTGTTATTTTGGCATCGCTACAACATTCATGCATCAAGATCATGCATCATCATCTTGCAAATACCCAAAATAATAAATAAATGAAAACAAAAAAAACAAATTGGAATTGTCAAGCGTGAATTATTATCATCATTATATTAACAATTACTAGTAACATTATCGATTCATACATCAAAATTGTTCATCATTTTTCAATCACTAATTAATCACTTTGCAAGAAAGACTATTTTTAAAACAATTTTTTAGCCAATAACTGTAATGTATCGATTTATGCATCGATCATTAAACATGTCTACATCGAAACATTTCATCATCGAGTTTACATCGATCATATCAAGATCATTATCATCATCGCGGAGCTCGCATCGTTATCATCATCGTATATAATCATCCATCGTCATCATATTTGCTTCGTTGTCATCATCGTCACAAACTAATACATGTAAACCATACGATACATAAAAGAAATTGATTCATAATACACTATATACAACTCCATTGATTCACCTTTACAATCTTTGATACACGAATGTATAGCTATGATACATGAACTGGTACCCGCATCTAACCATCAGACTTAATTAATAATATTGATACAAAAAATTATGAAAAAGTATAATAATACCTAACTTAAAAAAACCAAAGCTACAATGCCCGATCTGAGATGATTAGTATATTAGAAAACCCATATTAAATTACGCTCATTGTTGACTTCGTAGGCGAAAACATATTACCAGTAAATCACGACCGAAACAATGTTTGAAGGTTTCTGACGTTGTCGGCGACAAAAAAGACGAACTTTTTTAGTAGCATCGTGAATAGTGGTCTAAAGACTGGATCTTTTCGTTTGTAACATGGCTTGATGAATGGTCGATAAGAATGGAATCGGATTGGAATTATGTTGGCGGTTATAGGTTATGGAGAGAAGAAAAAGGGGAAGCACATGAAACAATTATTTGACCCTGACGTGTGTAGGTGAAATAGAGAAATAAATGGAAGCCTCAAATTACTAAAGTGCCCTTTTAGTTTATTAAACATTTTAGTTAAATTAAAATGAATAATTTCCACATGTCAAATTTTTTATGGCTTCCTACACTATCTCATTTTAACTACTATCTTATATGAACCTCATTCTATATATATATATATATATATATATATATATATATATATATATATATATATATATATATATATATATATATATATATACATTAATTTGAGGATGAGCATTATGCGCACTGCACTCTTTTTCCCTTCATCAATTTGTTTAATCCCATCAGGGTTTTTTCTTGATAAGGTTTTTAATGAAACAGTTTATAACATGTGATAAACTGTGAATATCAAAGGAGGAGTGTTATAACTAAATAAAAACTTATGTTTATTCACTCTTAGCTTACTAACCCGACCCATTAAGGTTTTACATGTACTTATCTACTCTATAAGTAGATACACTCTTGTATCACCGCTTAGTGATAATTCTCTTCTTCTCATCTCATTTTTGTGTTCTTTCTTATTATTTTACAACAATTACTATTTTATTGTCCCGTTTTGTTTACATGTTTAAATGATATAAATCATTTAAAGAAATATATGAAAAATGACATAGATATCATTACATGTCATAATGTAATGAAAACAAAATAAAGGGTGGCCATATAATGAGAGACGTAATGGAATAAACAAAAAAATTATTCTATTCCAAAATTCAGAACAAACATAAAGTTTACATTCTATTGTAATGATTAATTTCATCATCACTTGTACCTTAATAGTAATTTTATGTTGTGTGAGAATTTTTTCCTATCAAATAACTAGGAGTTTAAATCATGTATATGACATGTGAAATAACTTGTAGTGTATATATATTGAGGCCCATGGCAAGACTTAAAGCATATACAAGCTGGTTGACAGCATAAGGCGTCTTTCATTAAAACAAAAAAAAAGCTTGACGTTTACAAAGGTTTTTAATTTGTTATTAGTAATAACATTTATACAAGAGAGAGCTTTGATCAATTTTTTCCATCAAAGGCTTAAAAACCATCGACTCTGAGAAAAAGAAAACTTTTGCTTTAAATGGCAAAACTCAAAAATTTCTTGAAATGAATATCTTTTACTTATATCTACCATCTCTTATTGAAGATGATTTAAGATAAACCAAAAGTATACAACATTAATACTTCAGAATTGTCTCAAAAGAGTTTTCAAATGCGCTTAATCATTTTAAAATATTGAGTAGATTACATAGATAGTCCTTATGGTTTGTTAACATTTGCATCTGGAGTCCCTGAAACCTTTTTGTTACATTCACAGTCCTTATCTTTGCAAAAAATCACACTTGTAGTCCTTTGATTTAACTTTTGTTAATTTTTTCTAATAAACCCCTCATGTGCCATGCACATGAGGGTAAAGTAGTCATTTCCTTTTTTATTTTCTTCAAATGATAAAGTTATCACATTTCTCTCTTTCTTTATCACCTAACTGCACTTTTTAGTATACAAGTTCTTTTCTATTTTATATTTATAATAAAAATTTTAATTTAATAACTACATATATCTCTTACTTTCTCCATCTCTCTATACCTTCATCTAGGGCTGTAATTAAACTGAACGTTCAGTGAACATTTCATAAATTGTTCGGTAAAAAGTTCGTTTATGTTCGTTTATTTATTAATGAACGAACATAAACAATATTTTATGTTCGTTTAGCTAAATAAACGAACATAAACAAAAGTCGTGTCCATCTATTTATATTCGTGAACATCCAATTATGCACTCGTTAACGTTTGTTTATGTTCATTTATTTATTTATGTTCGTATGTCATATCTTTTAATTGTGCATAATTAAATGAAGTTTATGTTTGTTTGTCTATGTTCATTTATGTTCGATCGTTTATATTCGTTTAGTGTTTTAATGAACGAGCATAAACGAACATGTACAACTCATTTTCTTAATAAACGAAAATGAACAAAAAATTTCGTCCATTTAAGCGTTCTTGTCCGTTTATTTTTCCGGTTAAAATTAAACGAACGAACATGAACAAGGCTTTGTTCATTTTTGTCCGGTTCGTTAATAGCCCTACCTTCATCCCCAAGTCTTCATTATTCTTTTTTATTTACCCAGCAATCCCTACATTAGAAAAAGATCATGAAAAACACCAACAAACCATCATCCTTAACTCATCATTGTTTATTTATTTTTAGGAAAAAAATAAAAATAAAAGATTGAAACTCCCTCAATTTCTTCCTTTACTTCAATTTCTGACCCACTCACGGCTGCAATCTAGTGGCGTTATCACAACAAGTGTTCTACTAACTTAAATCAATGACTGATTTAACCATTACCAGTACCAACGCCTATACATATCTAATCATCACCACTGGTGCAATGATACAGTTGTTATGCAACCAACTACCACATCCTTAGATCGGATCATCACTATTAACTTCCATCTCTATGGTTAATCAGATTTTGATGGTTAATATCTCCATTTTTTAATTTCTATAAAAAAAATTATAATTTCTCCATTCACAAAGGTGGAAGTTCACGTTTTCAAGAGTTATTTATTATGTGAGGTTAACCAAGTGTTTGTATTTGTACCAACTCCAACAACAACTATAAGATTAGAACATCAACCAAGAATAAACTACAATAGTTAATCACAACAACAAACTTCAAAAGAACTCATTATCCCATGTCCATAACAATCAACAATAAGACACAAAATGAAAAATAAAAAGAAAGAAAGATCTCGTGTTGTATTGTTTTTCAAAAAAACATCTTTAAAGGTCCAAAAACCCATCATCAATCTTTGTAAAATAAAACCCAAGAACAAAAACACCTACGTGGTATGAAACCCATCAAGATTACAAATGAGAAACCAAATGGTTGTGATTTTGAGTTCGGATTAAAGAAAGAAGATTAGGAACAACAAGAGATCCTTTTTCCACACATATCAACCACTGGTTCGAACCCCGAAACAAGACTTAAAACAATATTACAGGTATTCAAGTTTTGGTTGAGATTGGTTGCTTTGATTTCTTTTTAAAAAGGTAAAAAGATAAGTGTTTTGTGGTGCAGGTTGTAAGAAAAAAAAAAACAAGAAGAAAAGGGTAAGAAAGTTAGAGTGGTGGTTGCGTTTTGTGAGAAGTGAAATGGAAAGGATAATATGTTTGTACTTGTAGGATAAAGAAATAAAAGGTAAGAGGAAAAGACAAATTAAGGTGAGAGGAAAAAATCAATTTACCCTCATGTGCATGGCACATGAGGACTCCAGATGCAGTTTTAAACAAACCACAGGACGATCCAATTAATTTACTCTAAAGTATTTATTCTTCTAATGTGTTTATATTGCTTTTTTTCATCTTATTGGAATGTTTGATAAAATTTGCTATAAACTAAATAGTAGATGCAAGCTATTAGTTATAAACGTTAAAAGTAAATAAAATGACATTTCTTTCTAATTTTTATGTTCTTAAAAATTCTCCTAACTATGTGTGTTGTGAATTGATTAGAAAATAATAATGTAAGCTGTTGTTTTTTTCTTGTGAACTATTGACAAATTATAACAACCCGTAAATTTTTAGATTATTATAATAATATTTATTACGTCAGAAAATGCAAATCGATTATTTTCTGATAGTTATGGATATTTTAAAATACAAAAATGAGAGGTTATCTCGTTTCAACAAGAATATGACATCGCACACACGTTAATTGTCCACTGAGTATTTTAATAGTAAATGTGAATTTATTACTGTATGATTTATAATATTAAGCATACGTGAGCATAAACAGTTGTTTTGGGAGGTTATCCCGCACACTGCAGAACGCAGTAACACACAAATTTAGTATTTTATATTGAAATAAGTGAAATTATCACTTTTGACACTTATAGATGATTTACGAACAAAAACGAGAAGTTATCTCGTTATTTAGGAAAAACACGGCACCGCACGCATACCAACACCGATTTAGTAACGGGGCAATTTTTATTATCTATTTTCGGAGTAATGATGTTACCTTATTATTACGCTCGCAAAAATGTTTCCTAAAATATAGTTTTCGTAATCTATGCATATTGGGAGATTACGATTATACGTGAACGTGACAGAACATGGGGTGCAGTTAATACAGTGTTTAATAATAAAAACAAAAATTCTTTAATCTTATCCCTACAATACACCACTTATCTTTTCTTTATGTTTTATTTTTTCCAAAACATCTCCCTCTCTCTTCTTCTTCTGGTAATACGCCCTCAACTCCTCCCACATCAAAACTAACGCCCCGTGTCTTTTTCTCCCTTCCTTGATATAATTGCTTCGACAATCACCCTCAATCCCTTTCAATCTTAAGTCAAACAAAAAAAAAAGAACGATCTATCACCATCATCTGTTTTCTCTTCTTTTCACAAGAAGTCACGAGACCCATTGAAAAATGAAGATGGAAACTATCTTTCCTCAAAGAGGGTGGCACCACGATCGATCTAAATAAAGAGAGAGTCAAGGCAATATGTTTTTCTTTTTTTTAAGCCCCACCAATCCACAAGGGTGAGACTACAATCAAAATAATACTTGGTAGTTCCTGTGGATTCGGCTTGGTGGATTTGCTTGTCGCTTTTACCTGTTTATATCTGTTTTGGGGAAGATACATGCTCCCTTAAACTCAATGTCTTTTATCTAAATATGTGTATTTTTTACTCAAACTGGGTTGTTTGACTGAAATGAATGAGTTGATTATTTGAATGCATGATGTGTTTACCTACCACATATCTAATTATTTTCTAGCAAGCACAAATGTTTAAGGTTACATACGTGAGAATCACGCAAAAATATTTTCTGGCCCACAAATAATGTTGTATTAATCAAAAATATTTTCGAAGCCCTTAAATCCCAAAATGCCCAAACTCATGAACCGTCAGTTCCTATTGGGAAGCGCTAATATTATAAATAGATCTTATAATATGTCGGGATCAAGTGTAACGGGATAAGCACTCGCAATGGGCCACTGATAAGGTTTTAAAAGGTACCATTTTGAGGGGTCGTTTTAGTCCTTATTTGATCACTTTTGTATCCGTTATTACTTAATATCGTTCCTTTTCACTTTTTAGGTCTCTTGAAGGCAAAATGCTGGAATGGCACTTATTTGGACGAAAAGGCGCGAATATATGAAGAAAATGGCCAAAGTCAAAATCGAGGCACTCACAGCTGCTGAAAATAGAAGGCGACGGCGTCAGGTGCTAATTGCGACGCCGTCCGAGGATTTTTGTGACGGTTCAGAACCCAAAATTTGTATTTTCAAGTGACGACGTCCAGTTGTAAAAGAGTAGGTCGTCGCTACTCAGACGGCCTAGATGCAATCCAGACGACGTCAGAAGCTGTAGAGGACGACGTCACGGACATAAGGTGACGCCGTCGCAAGGTTAACGTGGCCAAGACGAAACCCTAATGACGGCGACACGAAGGCGTCACGAAACATAAGGTGACGCCGTCGCATATGTAATCTTATATAAAGAATCCGAATTTTTTAGTTTTAGGGAGAGTCTTTTGGAGTGAAAACCTAAAACCGAACCTAAGGTGTCTTGTACAGTATTTTAGGGTTTTAAACCCTATCTTACACCAAGATAAGTATTTACTTCATTAATTCAATTATGTCTTTGATTATTTGTGTGTATGCTTGCATGTTTTCCATGTCCGGCTAATTTATTTGTGTGTTTGCTTAGGAAGTATGAAACTTAATTTTTGAATATTGATTGGTTGTTTCTTATCTTAGTTGATTAATGATCTAGTAATGCGATAGGTCATTCGTTGTGTACTTAATGCTTGATTCATCTTTGTGAACCTTAGAATATAATTACCTGAGTAGTTGTAAGCTAAACCATCCAAAGAGTGCCTTAGAGTAAGAGTTTATCATCCCTAGTGGGTTTGTAGACGAGACCCTTTGGTAAGTTCAAAGAGTTAGGGAGAAACGCATACCCTACAACTTTAGACACACAACGCAACTAAGAATAAGGACGTGAAAACTCAACCATCAATAGGAGATAATTAAGGAGTAGTACAACCTAAGTAAACACATCTTTAAACTATCATACGAGCACACATTAATTAGACATAGACTCCCACAACCTTAGTTTAGATAATTAGATAATAGTAGAGTAATCGGTAGAAATACCAACCCCCTCCCAAATCCAATACCCTAGATTCGTACCTTTCCATTTCATAAAATATAAAAATACAAAAATAATCCTCCTCAACCTTAACCTTAGCGTAGTAACTCCTTACTAGCATTCCTATTCCCCTAGAGAATGATATCAATACCCGTGGCTTACCCTAATTACTACACTACGACGATTAGGTTCACTGCCTAGGGTGTTATAAAACTTGCTCGAAGAAAAGGAAGTTTCCTTGACCCCGAACGACGCGTGTAGCGTTATCAAGTTTTTGGCGCCGCTGCCGGGGAATAGAATAGCTAGTTAGTAGTCCACCTCGTTTAGGTTCTTTGCTTGATTCCTATCAAGTAAATTTTTTCTCATTTTTAGCTTTCTCTTAGTCTATCCTCCTTCTTCGTGACCTTTGTTCGTAATCCCATCACTTTTCATCATGGAAGGTGATAACCAACCACCACTCATCAACCCACCACCAAATGACCCGCCAAGAGCCCGTACTCTTGGTGAATACTCGAGACCAAGCCACCTAGGCTATAGGAACACCATTGAGCTTCCCGACCAAGCCCAAACTACGGCCCTGCGATCCGACACCATCCGGTTGGTGCAAAACGGATGTGCATTCCATGGACTTCGTTCCGAAGATCCAAATCAGCATCTGAGGGATTTCCTCAAAATTGTCGATTCCATCGACCTTGATGCTACTACTCGGGAGACCACGCGCCTGCGTCTCTTCCAATTCTCTCTACGGGACCAAGCTAGTAATTGGCTTGAGCGACTTCCCGCCGGCTCCATCTCAAGTTGGGATGATCTTACCTCTCGCTTCCTTGCTCAATTTTTCCCACCGGGGAGAACCACTAAGCTTAGGCGAGACATCTTGACATTTTAGCAGCTCCAAGGTGAGTCTCTTTACAAAGCATGGACTCGATTTAAGGAACTACTCCGTAGACTTCCACACCATGGCATTGATCTTTGGCTTCAAATCCAAATCTTCTATGATCATACCGATTTCATCACTCGACGATCCATTGATCGAGCCGTCGGTGGAAGACTCAACGACTTTAATGCAGAGAAATCATGGGATATTATAGAGGAGCTTGCCGATCAAAGCTACGAAGATTGGAGTGAATCTCCCGGAACTCCGATTAACGTGGTTAATGCCATATCCACTCCTTCTGAATCCTCCGATACACTCGAAGAGCAATTGAGTGCCATCGATAGAGGAATTGATTATCTTATGGAAAGGCAGAAAAGAGCACCCGTACAAATTCCTCGAGAGGTCGTCAAATCCGCCCACTCCACCAACCGTTCCACACCTCTTTCGGAATCCCCAAGTTCCGAAAGGCGCTTCTGTTCTACTTCCCCAATACCACTTTCACCAAGCTTCAAGGATCAAATGAGGGAGTACATGGCAGCTCATACAGAGAGATTAGCCAGATTTGAAGAGGAGGTTTATAGGCAGAGAGAGGAAATGCAAGCAAAAATGAAAGAAATGATGAATTTGGTAATTGAATTTACCAAAACAAAGGTTCCCGAAAAAGTGCTCGTAAGAAGCAACGATTGCCCTCCCACTTCATTTGTAAACGCCGTTTCCATTATGCCTGAGAATGCAAGGGCTGAGATGTGGAAAACTGAGGAAAGCACGAAGGATGAGTCTGTGCCTAATGATGAACCTGAGACCATTGAGTACTACCTTAAGCACGAAATTAACAAGAAAACCATTGCAAACCAAGTAAACAACTTTAGGTACAATGAAGTTCTTAGGGAAGCTCTTGAAGGAAAAATGACGGAAGAAGAATACGACGCCTTACCTATGGAACCTCTGTATGAGTTGGTTATAAAAAAACCGTTAACAAGAAAACGAGACACCACAGGGAATTTCGTGATACCAGTTAGTGTCGGTGACATGGACAATATAAATGCCTTGGCCGATCAAGGGACCGATGTGAACATAATGCCATTGTCAATCTATAATAAGTTAACTAAAGAGGAACCAGCCAAGACCGACCTTAGACTTTCCTTAGCTAATCATTCTTATGTCCACCCCGTAGGAATCGCTGTTGATGTTCTAATTGAGGTGGCTAACATCGTTTATCCGGTGGATTTCGTGATCATTGATGTTGAGGAAGATAAAAACGTACCCCTCATTCTTGGGAAACCGTTCTTGGCCACCGCCAAGGCAACCATCAAATGCGGAGAAGGCATCATGATACTCAAAAGCGGGAAGGGGTACGCTAGGATACCCATCATCCCAAGATACCCTCTTAAGATCATGGAAATGATTACGGGTGGAAATCGAAAAGCCCCGGGCAACAATGTTAAGAAGAAGATGAATGACTGGGAAAAAGGGCTTAGAGACTTTATGGTTCAAGGATTGTATGCAACATTGTGGAAACCCGATAAAAAGTTAGGAAGCAATCCCACCTCAATACCTAAGGTACAAAAGGACCCTAAGGAATTTCTAAAGGGAGAAAAAGTGCTCTTGTATAGATCTCGGATAAGGGCATTACGAGGAAGAAACAAACCAAGATGGTTTGGGCCTTTCACAGTTAAGAAGACCAATTTAAAAGATAAAACCGTCGTCATAATTGACAGCGTTGGCAAGGAATCCACGGTGAGCATACAGCGTCTACACCCTTTCGATGAAGGGAAAACAAAGGGTGAAGAGGGCGGTAATGAGAAAACGTAGGAGCACGACTATGAGTCTAGCTACAAGACTCTTTAATAAAGAAAAGCGCTTCGTGGGAGGCAACCCATGCTTAATTGTTTGCTTGTTAGTGTCATATATCTTTTATTAATTATTTATCCTCATGTTTAAATTTGTAAAAATGCTTTATTTTGTTTTTAACCTCGTCTTAATTGCATATAAAGGTATTTTACATAAATGATAAGTGTAGGGAGGATTACACACGTTTTCAAAAGAAACGTAAACATGAGAATAACAATTAACTAAAAGATATTTATGTTTGTGTGTTCGAGTCAAATGCTTGTATCGAGTCATAATGGATGTTTTGCAGAAATTTTTCCAGATTCTAAAGATGAATTTTTTCCAGAAAATCGCATACCAGTTTTTGTCAGGATAACCTGACGGCGTCAGGATTGCAACCTGACGGCGTCAGGAAGGAGTAAAAACATCAGATTACTTTTTTCTCGTTTTCTGAGCTACTTATAAATTTTTGGAATTTTCCAGGTCTTAATTTTCTTAGAAATTCTGTAAACATCCATTCCACAAGCATTATATCCTAGTTTAAATCGAGTCTTATATATATTATTACCGCCGATTTTACGCGAAGGTTTCGTTTGTTTTCTTCAAGTGTGCAGGTTTAGTTTGTCAAGAAGAAGTTACATAAGATTGGAAGGAGCTTTTCACGCAATAATTCTTCTTGAAAAGGATTTAACCACCACTTTACACGGATCCTACCAAGCTAATCAGGGGAGTATTAGTTTCTTTCGTTATTAATTATCTTCTTTTATCATAACTTTGATACTTTCGGGGAACATTGGGGACAATGTTCAGTTTAAGTGTAGGGAGGGAAAATAAAATGGGAACTTTGAAACTATGCTTATCCTTGACTATTTGCTTTGTCCAATTGTGATTGTGTAATAAACCATGAGAAAATGTCGGTTAGGGTAATTTTGGCACCAAATTTAAAATTTTTCATGACATATAGGAGTGGGCCATTAGTCTTAACAAAAGCGTCTCATGGATAGGAAGTTGCATGACTAGCACAAAAACCCTTTACCACCCAAATTCCACCAAAATGTGAGGATCGCCCTTAGATTAGTAGGAATTAAAGCATTCATCTTCAATGCTTAGAGTGTGAACCGGTAGTATATTAGATTCTAGAACTTGTTTTGTGATGCATTCCGAGATCGCAAGTGAGGCTACACTTGTGTAGTTAGGAATAACTAAATGATAAGAGGCATTAGGATAACCCTTGTTTGATACCCGTAATATAATTACTTCTTCCATATCGGTTGAGTAATTCCCCCACACCTTTTGCGTTGTACTCATCTTTAGTACACGATACCCCTAGTTAACCCCTCAGAGCCTATCCTTTTCGCGGTTCTCGTGATGTTTCGGTTTTTCCGGAATATCAATGAAGAGCATTGTTTACACCCCACCCCCAAATATACACCCAAATCGCCTTAGCCTACCCCTTATGCACTCACTTTTAGTGCAAATGTTTGTTATCACCCCAAACCCTTAGTTCAATTATCTAGTTGCTTGCATAAGTTGCTAAGTCGAGTCATATCCTTTGTATACAGTTTTGGGACGATTGGGATTCATGGGAAAATTTTAAGTTTATGAAATGACGGGAAGGGAACGTTAAATTCAAATTCCCTTTGTTTGCATAATAATGTACCCCAAGTGTTTTGATCTTTTCAAATCGGGTCAAATTAGTGTTAGAGTAATGAAAACTCAAGTGTAGGGATATGCCTATAAATCCCTAGTATTTTGATGTTATCGTAGAGGATGGTAGAGTAAAAGTGTATGAAAAAAAAAATCGAAAAAAAATCGAAAAAAAATAGAAAAAGAGAAAAGAAAAAAAAATATAGAGTGTAAAAAAAAAAATACGGGCTACCATCCTACATCTATCTTTGAATTTATGTTTATTTATTTCAGTTATCTAGAGTTTAGAGTGTCGAGTCTTGGCTTAGCAACGCCATTCTTCGTATGCATTTAACATAGAGATTTTTGACTTGCCACCACTAAATAGCCTATCCCACCAAACCCTTTGTTTCCCTACCGTAAGCCTAACATTACAACCCTTTAAAAGACCTCTTTGATAGTCTTTCCTAGGTGCTTACGCCAAAGCGATGGAGGTTTGATCTATTCTCAAGCCTATGGTAATCTATGTACTAGGACCGGTTAACGAGTGTTTATCTTCCATTTCCTATTTGTTATATTTCATATATACACCCGAGAGAGATGTGAGTATCCAAACACCCCATGTGAGGTGCTAGTATGTAATTTTCGTGCTTTTTATGACTTTTGCGGGGCTTATATGTGTTGTGGACCGTTTTGAATTAATGCTTCATGACCCATAACTTATAAATTAATTGGTTAAAAGCACATTTGCTTGAGGACAAGCAAATAACAAGTGTAGGGATATTTGATAAGGTTTTAAAATGTACCATTTTGAGGGGTCGTTTTAGTCCTTATTTGATCACTTTTGTATCCGTTATTACTTAATATCGTTCATTTTCACTTTTTAGGTCTCTTGAAGGCAAAATGCTGGAATGGCACTTATTTGGACGAAAAGGCGCGAATATATGAAGAAAATGGCCAAAGTCAAAATCGAGACACACACAGCTGCTGAAAATAGAAGGCGACGGCATCAGGTGCTAATTGCGACGCCGTCCGAGGATTTTTGTGACGGTTCAGAACCCAAAATTCGTATTTTCAAGTGACGACGTCCAGTTGTAAAAGAGTAGGCCGTCGCTACTCAGACGGCCTAGATGCAATCCAGACGACGTCAGAAGCTGTAGATGACGGCGTCACGGACATAAGGTGACGCCGTCGCAAGGTTAACGTGGCCAAGACGAAACCCTAATGACGGCGACACGACGGCGTCACGAAACATAAGGTGACGCCGTCGCATATGTAATCTTATATATAGAATCCGGATTTTTCAGTTTTAGGGAGAGTCTTTTGGAGTGAAAACCTAAAACCGAACCTAAGGTGTCTTGTACAGTATTTTAGGGTTTTAAACCCTATCTTACACCAAGATAAGTATTTACTTCATTAATTCAATTATGTCTTTGATTATTTGTGTGTATGCTTGCATGTTTTCCATGTCCGGCTAATTTATTTGTGTGTTTGCTTAGGAAGTATGAAACTTAATTTTTGAATATTGATTGGTTGTTTCTTATCTTAGTTGATTAATGATCTAGTAATGCGATAGGTCATTCGTTGTGTACTTAATGCTTGATTCATCTTTGTGAACCTTAGAATATAATTACCTGAGTAGTTGTAAGCTAAACCATCCAAAGAGTGCCTTAGAGTAAGAGTTTATCATCCCTAGTGGGTTTGTAGACGAGACCCTTTGGTAAGTTCAAAGAGTTAGGGAGAAACGCATACCCTACAACTTTAGACACACAACGCAACTAAGAATAAGGACGTGACAACTCAACCATCAATAGGAGATAATTAAGGAGTAGTACAACCTAAGTAAACACATCTTTAAACTATCATACGAGCACACATTAATTAGACATAGACTCCCACAACCTTAGTTTAGATAATTAGATAATAGTAGAGTAATCGGTAGAAATACCAACCCCCCCCCCCCCAAATCCAATACCCGAGATTCGTACCTTTCCATTTCATAAAATATAAAAATACAAAAATAATCTTCCTCAACCTTAACCTTACCGTAGTAACTCCTTACTAACATTCCTATTCCCCTAGAGAACGATATCAATACCCGTGGCTTACCCTAACTACTACACTACAACGATTAGGTTCACTGCCTAGGGTGTTATAAAACTTGCTCGAAGAAAAGGAAGTTTCCTTGACCCCGAACGACGCGTGTAGCGTTATCAGCCACCTATTAGTATGACTACATTTTGCATACACCACTGTCGTAGCTTCGGTTGCATGAACTTAGTGCTAGCGTAATAATCACACTATATGACATTATATCCGTTGTAATGTACATATACCCGATTAAAGGTCCACAACCCAAGATTGAATTCAAGGTAAACATGAATTTTCATGACATTGTGCGTGCCACAATGGTCACAAAACTAAATGTTTAACTCACATCATTTGTACTTTGAAATGAATTTGAATAAACCTATGAACTCACCAACCTCGTGTTGACACTCTTTAGCATGTATATTCAGGCTTTAAGGCGATAGCTAAACTTTGAAGGCGCAAGGCACCGACATTGAATGGTCATAGATTTCTCCGATAATTATAATTGGGACCGCTTTATTATGGGCCTGTATTTCGATATTATTTTGAAAGATGAAAAAAAACTAAATGCTTTTGATTATGAAATTTCTTTTAAACGGATAATGTAACACCCCAACCCGACACGGGTCAAAATGTCACATTATGGTGTTATACAAAGCATAAAAACGCAAGCGGAAGTCTTATTAAATAAAAATAACAAGTCATATAAACGAATGACTTCAAAAGGAAATACATAATCCAACATATCTAAAAGAAATGAAATATCAAAACACATGCTCTTCAACATGAGTCCAAAATAACAAGGCAAACTAGGGTCGGTTCACTTAAATACTCCTACTCTCAGCCCATCAAAGCCCAGCATCCCCCTTGTACCTGCCGCATGGAAAAGAAAATGTGGCCGAGCTTAAAAAAGCCCAGTGAACAGATATATAATAAAATGAATAATCAACACTGTTAATACAAATATCGTCCTAAAAACGTTATTTATATTTTATGATCTTTACCTTGTTTTGTTAACGACAAAAGTAAATTTCATTTTTGTAAAGTATAAAGCTTGTCAAGATTAATAGACACTAAAACAAGCTTTTCTTAAATAAAGTCTTCATCATTTAAGCATTTACATCTTATCACATTTTGATTAGCTATGTATAAATTAACATAGATATCCTTCTAAACTATAATGTGCATCAACATTTTTGGAACAAGTATGTTTAGTTTCTTAAACATAACATTACATAAGTATTTACTTATATAACATATTAATTCTAAAAATGGAAAACAACATATTACATCATGGCTTGCATTACATTGGAAATCTTTAGGAGATTTCATAGAATATTTTGTTTAGATATTCACTCATCATATCTCACATAATCTTGGAGAGATTTGGGTGATCTTGTAAAGATTTTTTGTGATCTTTAATGTTAGACTGGCAGAACCAAAAAATATAAAGGACGGAACCCTTTTTTTTGTTCCGTCTAGTCCGTGGTCTTGCTAAACAATTGGCCTATAAATAGCAAGCCAACCCAAGTTGTTTTCTCATTCCTCATTAGCATAAAACAAATAATTTATACTTTACAATGCCAGTCTTGACGACTCTCCTGGTGCCGTTCGTCGTCCTTCCGAGCCTTGCATAATGCTACACACAAAGAAGAACCGGTTAGAAGGAGACCCGAGGCCGGAGCCCCGGGATCCACCCTCCGACGGTCAAGTCGGTATCAGTAGAGAGAAGTATGTGTGTTTAGTGAGAGAACATAAACTGATGGGAAGGATGATCCTACCCTTATATTTATAGTGTATAGATTAGGGTTACGTAGGATGTGGGTCGGGCCACCCTTTTATTGGTTTCAGCCCATTGGGTCTGGGCCATTCCGGACTATACGTCAACATGTCCCCCAGTCTAGTATGATATGGTTCTTGATCATGTTATGCTAGACTTATGCTATACATCCTCAGCAAGTAAGCCCATAACAATATAAGTGGGCCGGGTCGGTCCACACTAATAGACTATACGTCATCATGCCCTATCTTAGGTAGCATCCGCGTACATGTGTCGGGTGATTATGCTCGGACGTTTAGTTTTCCGTGGCTGGACGGTAAAGACCCCGTAGGAAGAATCTGTTTTCTATAGTCGAGGTAACACTAGCGTTGTCCGGATACCTATGTCTTATCTCGTATGAGAGGATGAAGAGGAGGGTTTATATCGGTGAAGGTGGACTCCGTATAATAAAGGCCGACGGAAGACATACTTCTATGGCCGATTAATGCGGATATAGCATCTGCCTTGGTACCGGCGGAAGACGTACTTCCAAAGCCGGGTAATGCGGATATAGACCGGCGGAAGACGTACTTCCGAAGCCGGGTAATGCGGATATAGCATCTTCCTTGGTACCGGCGGAAGACGTACTTCCGAAGCCGGGTAATGCGGATATAGCATCTGCCTTGGTACCAGCAGAAGACGTACTTCCGAAGCCGGATAATGCGGATATAGCATCCGGCTTACGGGTAATGGAAGATGCACTTCCATGGCCGAGTGACGCAGATATAGTATCCGACTTATTACCGGCGGAAGACGTACTTCCGTGGCCGGGTGGTGCGAATATAGTATCCGACTTATTGCCGGCGGAAGACGTACTTCCGTGGCCGGGTGGTGCGACTATAGTATCTGTAACGCCCCGACCCGACAAGGGTAAAGGAATCACAAGTAATGGTGTCATATCAAAGCAAACATAAATATCCAAAAGAAATCTTAGCATAAATACTGAAATAATTCAAGTCAAAATGGCTTCAATACATAGGTCCCAGCGGAAAAATAAACTCCAAATAAAATATCTGAAATATAAAGTCTTAAATGGCATCATAAGATCAAAGCTAAAAATCTCTAAGGTAAGTCCACTCAGCACTCATCCCAAAGCAAAACCCAGCTCCAATGCTTAGATACCTGCCGCGGAAGAAAAGAAATGCGGTTGAGCTTCAAAAGCCCAGTGAACAGATATACAAGCAAAACGAATACGAAACGAAAACGATTACGAAATAATGTGAAAGAAAGATAGTAAAATCATAATCATTTCAAAATATAAATCAGAATAATAGAATAAGTTTTATAGCTAACTACCTCGAGCCCAGACACATATATCATATCATAATCATATTCATATTCACACAAGGCAACATTTGTAGGGGAGACCTACCAGAGTTATGAAGGACGTGCATGCACGCAGCATCAATCATCAGATAACATATAGCATATAACATATAATATATAACATATAACAGATCTAGGATGCACCCATACGCCCCACAAACATATATTGGTAATATAATAATAACTTGAGCTCATAACAGATATCAGATAAGGGACGTGGCAGAACTTCACTCTACTTCCCTAGAGTCATGTCAGAAGTGCATCACTGACACGGACATGGAACCCCCATGACTAGTTATTATTTGGCTCGGGTGTCAAACTATCTTAGGTCAAATCGGAATGTCAAAACTGACACAGATCATACTTTAGCAAAGATTTAATCATGTTTTCAATATCAAAGTTTTTATATCATATAGTTCAAAATCAAATGTTTTATGATTCAAAAATCAAAGTTCAGATAAGCAACAGCTCAAACAAACAAAATAGGGTTCATAGCAAAGGCTTAGGAAATCCTAATATAAAAGCTAACGAAAAGAAAACGTTATAAGGAACCTTTACTGAAAAGGTCAGAATATCTGTACCTTCTTCCAAAGCTGACTCATTACTCTTGTTATTTACTCAACACGTTCATGTCTTAATCATATGTTACTCATATATATGTTATACGTCAACCCTTATATCCATGCATGTTTACACATTAAACTAGGGTTTAGGTTTCACATGATCTTACTTATTAAACACACTTTCAAAACTCTTATAAGGTTCGGTTTATATATAAAGGGTTCGGCTAATAGGTTTTACGTAAACACTAGCTCACCTAAGTACTTTACATATTCAAGTTGTCACGTTTTTATACCTTGGCCGAAATACATTACATATGGTTCGGTTCTATATAGCTCGACTTAACCATGATCCGATTCAATAATACTTATTACGTAACAAGCTCTTTAATAAATATAAGGTTTAAATCATTACGGTTTGTCTTTGTTTGGTTTCATATGGCTCGGTCACAAAAAGAAAAACGCAACTCGGCTAGAACCAAAACAAATCACAACATATTAACGTAAGGTGTAACGAAAGAAGACAAGAAACATTGTTATACCTTAGCTTGCTTGAAAACAAAGCTCTTGACACCAATGCTTAGGTTCGGCCGAATAGGAAGAAAAGAAAAGAAGAGGCAACAAAACTAGGGTTTCAATTTCTTGTTAATGTATTGCATTTATAGTTAGTACAAAAATGTTTCTAGGCTTTAGGGTGTGTGGGCTTCGGCCTCTTGACCCAAACGAACAAATCAAACGCCCACCTTGGGCTCTCGGCGTGAGTCCAAACCGAACAAAACACACGGCCCATCTTGGGTCACAACCAAGCGAAAACAAGGCCCAACATTTTAGCGAAACGTTTAAATCTTCGTCGTACAAAATCGATCACGTACACGTATTAGTTAAGTTTTAATTACCCGCAAGTTTAGTTTAATTTCGTTAAATGATTATAAACGTATTTTACGTATTTTATAACTTTTCGATTACAAGGGTATTTTAGTCTTTAATCATGTTTTTGATTTTCAGGTTTTACAGTATCCGACTTATTGCCGGCGGAAGACGTACTTCCGTGGCCCGGGTGGTACGGATATGGCGTCCGTCTTAGTACCGGGCTTGCAATGCCTCTTACGTACTTGGTACAGATATGGCATTCGTCTTAGTACCGGGCTTGCAATGCCTCTTACGTACTTGGTGCGGATATGGCATCCGTCTTAGTACCGGGCTTGCAATGCCTCTTACGTACTTGGTGCGGATATGGCATCCGTCTTAGTACCGGGCTTGCAAAGCCTCTTACGTACTTGGTGCGGATATGGCATCCGTCTTCGTACCAGGATTGCAAAGCCTCTTACGTACTTGGTGCGGATATGGCATCCGTCTTAGTACCAGGCTTGCAATGCCTCTTACGTACTTTCTATATCCGGAGATACTTACGTGACATGCACGAAGATAATTATAGTGGTATCGTCATACCCTTATAGCCCCCCAAGTTTAATGATGCTACACTCTAACAGTAGCATTAAACTTACATACTCAAGTATTCAAAAATCGTGAATAATTTTAGCACTTACCCCAACAGGACGTGGCCCGCGTAACACGGAGCTTACTAGGAAGGTGGCTCCACCATATGCGATATGGTTTAACTGTGGTATTGTTTAGTACTACTGAGTAGTAGTATTGAATTCATACAAGGATGTTAATTAATACCACTTCATTTATTTATTAATAAATGTATTGTGCGTATAGATATGAAACACGAGGTGTTCGCTTGTGTGTTGTTCCGGTTTTGAAAATTAACTTCGTACATTGAAGAAAATGTAGCGGAGCAATATGATCTAACCATTTATACATGTATCAAGTGTACACTTCTATTATATATTTGAAGTACATTAAAGAAGATGTACTGCACATATTTGTGTGTCTATGTAAATAAATTTTGCATGTGGCTTGCATATCTCCACGTATTGCTTGCTTTTTAATTTCATCTTCAATAGGCCATAGAAAGACCCAGGAAAAATTAATATTGGTTGTGGCCAAAGTTTGAAACGTGGTAAGCAATGAGGTACTACAATTCGTTATTTGCCATTATATGCAAAGACCATCTTTGGATTTCAGCGCCAGTAAAAGGTAGCGGAGCCGCGAAATTAAGGATAAAAGGATCCGGAGACGTACCTAGAAAAGACAGCGGCAGTAGGATTTCCTTGAAGATGATGAGAAGTTCATTAGTAGTGGACCGGATGTTCAAGAATCCAGAGGATAACCGCGGAAATTCAACAGGGGGATCAACATGGTAAGTAGTTGACACCAAATATATAATGTATAATTTCAAATACTCATAAAAAGTTCAATGAGTGCACGGAGGGGTTGTAGCTCCGCGTCTCCATGCTTGGGCGAGCAATGGAAATCGTTATGATAGAAGAGCGGATGTCCGCTGCACTGGTAATCAGAACATGCCGTGTAGATAAAGGTTTCGAAGATCATGATGTTCGTCATTGTGAAGTAAACTTCCTAATGTAAGTTACACAGACTTTGGAAGTGTCCAAGTTCGTTGACCGGTGATTTACCTTCGGAAGGCTCGAGGCCGCAATGGTGATGCGGTTGGTGACCGCGGATACCAAAAATATATAAATATATATACATATATATATATATATATATATATATATATATATATATATATATATATATACATATACATACACATATATATATATACATATACATACACATATATATATATACATACACATATATATATATATATATAAATATATATATATATATATATATATATATATATATATATATATATATATAGGGAATATGTTAGCTACAATTTATTGTAGCTAATTGGCTACAAGTTTGTGTTATATAATGTGGGTCCCTGATTCTTTTTGTGGGTCCTGATTCTTTTCTGTGGGTCCCAGATTTGATTCTAGTGTATTTTTTAAGAAGGATTGTAGCCAATTGGCTACAAAAATTGTAGCCAAGTTATCCCCATATATATATATATATATATATATATGTCCGGACGCGCGATGCGTCATGAAAGGACGGAGCTTCTAACTTGGCTACTTCGACAGCAATATCTTCATAATCCGGAGCTTGCGACCGCGGATACCAAAAAATAAAATATGTCCGGACGCGCGGAGCGTCATGAAAGGACAGAGCTTCTAACTTGGCTACTTCGACAGCAATATCTTCATAAGTTGGGAGCTTGCGACCGCGGATACCAAAAAATAAAATATGTTCGGGCGCGCGGAGCGTCATGAAAGGACAAAGCTTCTAACTTGGCTACTTCGGCAGCAGTATCTTCATAAGCCGGACCTTGCGACCGCGGATACCAAAAAATAAAATATGTCCGGGCGCACGGAGCGTCATGAAAGGACAGAGCTTCTAACTTGGCTACTTCGACAGCAATATCTTCATAAGCTGGAGCTTGCGACCGCGGATACCAAAAAATAAAATATGTCCGGATGTATTATCTACGGGACACGGAGCTAATTAGAAAGGTGCTCAACCATGCGTCCAAATATATTATCTACAGGGGACATGTGTGTATAAGCCTTCGAAGTTCTCGTATATATTATCTAAAAGGTGCATGACTTTGGGGACATGTGCATCCTTGTATATCAAATATGGAGCGGATCATCAACTACCCTGTTGCGGCGAACATGTCCATCCTTGTATATCAAATATGGACATCTGCATCCTTCATTCAATTTTGGGGACATGTGCATGACTTTGTATATCAAATATGGAGCGGACCCTTGCATGACTTTGTATATTCCATAAAAGTGGTTCCGGAAGTAATGATTTATTTTTCACGGAGCGGACCATGAACTTTTGGAAGTAGGACCATATTTGAATGATCATGGAGTAGATCATAAATGTAAAGAGGCCATGCGGCATAATTTTTAGAGCGGACCATAAATATAAAGAAGCCGGGCCGCGACATAATGTTTTTGATGGACCGGAAACATGCGGATTTATTTTTAGAACGGACCATAAATATAAAGAAGCCGGGCCGCGACATAATGTTTGGGACGGACCGGAAACATGCGACATTATTTTTAGAACGGACCATAAATATAAAGAAGCCGGGCCGCGACATAATGTTTGGGACGGATACACAAGAAGTGCATGCCATCATTATTAAATACAAGCAGGTGCTTTTAAAGTGATTTAGAGTTACCGACTTTGGAAACTGATTTCTACTTTTCGGTAATATGAGAACACGAAACATAGTTTATTCGGGGTCCCACGGATGGCGCCACTTGTTGAAGCATAAATTTGTGCTGGGCCGGTCTTGACGACTCTCCTGGTGCCGTTCTTGGTCCTTCCGAGCCTTGCATAATGCTACACACAAAGAAGAACCGGTTAGAAGGAGACCCGAGGCCGGAGCCCCGGGATCCACCCTCCGACGGTCAAGTCAGTATCAGTAGAGAGAAGTATGTGTGTTTAGTGAGAGAACATAACGTGATGGGAAGGATGATCATACCCTTATATTTATAGTGTATAGATTAGGGTTACGTAGGATGTGGGCCGGGCCACCCTTTTATTGGTTTCAGCCCATTGGGTCTGGCCCATTCCGGACTATACGTCAACACTCTCATTCTATTACATCTAACTCAGTTTCATTTCATTCTAGTGATCATCTTTTGTAGAAAAGAAGATCAAGACATAATCAAGCTTCAACAATTAGTTGGAAGGCTTGTTTGTTTTGTTGTTGTGTGATTCATTATTATTCATACATCATTGTTGTACCAAACCAATCTTAAACCTTTGAGTGTGAGTGGTTAGTATTTTAGTCCTCAAAATACATAGTGTGTTGGGAGTGGTTCCTTGTAGATCGAACCACTATAAACAACTTTGTCGTGATTTGATTGTTTCTTTCCTTACTTACTATCTATTGCTTACATATTATTCATTCTTCACTAACACGTTACTTATCGATATATTGATTGATCTCACAATAAAGTTTCAAATAAGATTTTAAACGGTAAAACTATTCAACCCCCCTTCTAGTTTTCCACAAACACATATATAAGTATAGAGAAAGAGAAACATAAACTCATGCTGAAACGTATATAACCTGTTGATAAGTTCGTTTTCGTAGTACAGATATTTTCCAAAGAAATACAAAGGTAAGTATTTCCCGGGTCGTTCTCCCAACGAAGGATGAATGGAGATTTCAACTCGCGTCGCGTTATTCGGGTTTTAAATGGATTTTTGGTGATTTCTAAACTACGGGGCAAGGAAAATTAATGGGAAGCAATTAAAACTTCTAAACCTATGGTGCAAACAAGAAATTTTAACTAAGTATGCAAAGTAAACTAAAAACGCAAGTTACGATAAATCTAAAACGTATTCTAAAAGGCAAACTAATCTATTTTAACTCATAAAAGTGAACTAATATTTTTATACAGCTAAGAAGGTAATTTAAAAATTATCTAAAATTTAAAACTAATTTTTTTGGTTTTTCTTGATTTTATATGAATTAAAAACTATTTTGAACTTTTAAAATTGATTTAAAAAGCTAGAAAATATGAAAATCTACAAGAAAATTACCAAACTATTTTTCAAAAATCTAAATTAACTATAACTAGTTTGCAAACCTAAAATTATATTTTTCTGACTTTTTCTCTAATTATTATGAATTTAAAACTAATTAAAACTAAATAAATGTCTAGAAAATACTATTTTAACTAGGAAAATTCTAGAAAAATACTTTTTATGAGTTTTTGATTATTCTAAACTTAAAAAAATTGAATTTATATTTTAGTGAACATTTTCTGATTAATTTCAATTTAAAGCTATTTAGAAACACTAAAAACTGATTTTAAATGCAAAAAAATAGTAAAAATGCTAGGAAAATTATGAAAAATTGCAGAAAAGTCTTAAATGCTATTGTGAATCTATGAAAAATATCAAAAATAACTTATGATGACAGATTAAGCTATAAGATGCACAACTGATTAAAGAAGGTATAGAAAATAAGCTAAAAGCTACACAAAGCTGTCAAATGCTACAAACAGCTAAAGTAAGCTAAAACATGCTTAATGCAACAGTAATTGACTGAATCAGACCAAGAAATAGCACTATTGAATAAGCTGCAAACCAAACAGTTACTAAAGCTACTAGGCATAAGCTCTATAAGTTAATGGGGGAATAAGCCAAAAGGATTCCTAAAGACTAAACCTAAATAAGCAGAACTAGCACTTATCCGAATAATTTAGTTACTACAACAGCAAAAGGAACAACATCAGACTTATCCACAAGTCTGGTATAACAACAGACTTACGGATGCAGAAAAGGGACAATATAAGCTGATTGCAGACATGAATTAAGCACTAAATAAGCTTCTAAGTGGCTTCTAAAGGGAAAGAAGATTAAGCTAAAACTAGGGGCTACTTAAATAGCTAAGAATCATATCTTAACAACAGCTAAATAAGAAGATAATCTGCTTAGAAAAAGCTGAGTAAGGACATAACAATAGCCTAAATGGGATGCTTTGAGGCCTAAAATAAGTAAGGGAAATAAGCACTATAAGACTTAACAAGGCATAACATCTAATAATTATACTAAAAGGCTATACTAAAGAGCAAAAATCAGACAAAAGTAGCATCACATTAAGCTAAATATCAACTATGAATAAACTTATGAGGACAAATACTTACTGCATTAGAAAGATGATTGGCTTAACTAAGCACCTTTGATTACCAAAATAAGCAGATTAAAAGCATTTTTTTTCACCAAGTAAGTTGAACACATGTTATCTAGGGTATGCAGAGATTATGAAAAAGCTATTTGAACTAATTTTTAAAACTAAATGAGACCTTGGATATGACTGATTAATTGGACTGATTTGGATAGAATTGGAAATTTGTGGCAGTTTTGAACAAAACTTTAGAAATCACATACCTACTCTTGAAAGTAAAAAACTGGGTTGAGAAAGCAATTAAATAGTACTTTGGACTAAACTAACAAAATATGAACTCGTGAAATCAATTCAAACTACCTAAACTTACTAAATCCAAACAGTCCTTAATGATTCAAAAATGAGATTTAAACTTAAAAACTGGATTTAATGTGAACTAAACTGATTTGATATTCTCAAATTAACATCATACTAAACATTTTAACAACCTAAAGCTAAAAACTCACTGAAACAGATTTTGACTTTCAAACTTTGACTATTTTTGACTTTTTCTTAAAAACAGAATTTAGGACAAATTGGGACAAACAGTGGCTCACATAAGCTTGTAAAAGCTTATTTGAGCAATTAAGAACAAGAATTCAGAATTCTAAACACAATAACAATCTTGAAATCAGATTTGAAAAACAATTGGTTGGCATTAACAAAATGAGAGTAAAATACTTAAAATTGAAATTACAATTATCTAACTACTGAAAATATTAAAAAGTGACAGAAATTAAGATGATCAAAATCCCTCTAATACATGAAGTGGTCTTTAAATAGCTGAGCACAGGAGTCTTAGGTTGATCTCAGAAGGTCCTAGAAGCTTGATCTCAGCCTTTAATCTTCTCTATTGCATCACTACTTTGCATTTCAGCCTTAGGATTGGATCAATGATGTGTCAGGACCAATAGAATTGCTTCAATCTTCCAGGATGTCATTCTAAGGCACATGGATCACCAACTTGGCATCTTAGATGCTTAGTACTATGTGACTGGAGGGTAATGATGGGAATTCAAAGGGAGAAGAGGATCCACAGTGCTATCACAAATTGGGAGGGAAGGGGTGTTTACGGGTTTTTATTTATTTTATTTTGACTAATGGTGGAAAGGTTTGACTTGGGGATAAAGAGTGTTGACCGGGTTATTTGGTCTTTGACCATGGGTAGGATTGTGGGATATGGGTATTATGAACGGGTAAGGTTAGTATTAGTTGGGTTGGGCCAAAGTGGTAGATGGGGTTGTATAGGTTAGTGTAATTTATTTGGACTAGGACATGAATTTGTAACCGGATTTTATCATAGGGACTTTTCATGAGATTTTTGCAATTATTAAGGACCAAGAGTGTAATATGTGAAGTGGTAAAGTGTAAATGGTAAATGGTTAGATGAGGTGTATAAGGGTAAATATGGGAAAGTTGAGGGGTAAATTAGTAATTTGGGTAAATGGAAGGGTGAAATGGTAATTTTATGAAAGATAAGGGTAAAAAGTGAAAGTTTGGTAAAGTGAAGGGTAATTCTGTAGAAACTCCCCAATAATGATTAGAACTCCGTAATTTGTCACTTTTAAGCATCAAAGTCCCATAAAATAGCATCCCGGAATCGGCTTTTGCACTCTTCTCATTCTCGTGCTCGGTTTTCTTTGGTTTTGGCTTTCTTTTGTCTGTTTTGTCATATCTGTACCTGCACATGCATAAAATCAAGGAGCAATCAAATATTAAGCATTAACGGTTTGTTTCCGGTTATTTTTGGGTCTGATTTGATAAAGAAAAGGTATGTGTTTTCGCACATACCACCTGTCAAAAGAATGAGAGATCAAGGATCAACTGAAAAAATATCATAAGTCAAATGAGTCAAATGGAATGAGAGATGAAACAATAATACGAATCAGATAATCATAAGGAATCAAAATGAATCATATAGGAATATTGCCACGAGCGCATAACCTAACGTCCAACATGACACATGAAGGACACTACATACATACATATCCGTCAAATTCATAGGTGTACAAGGAGTAGTGATGCAGGTTTTACTGACCAGGTTTTAATATTTATAAGTGTCTCGCTATACCTATGGTCTATCCTTTTACACTAACGGGCAGTGTACCCGATAGTTGTAGTGTAGTATTGGGTAAAACCGAGCTCGTCCCAAGAGCTATGTGAGCGAATTCTAATTAATTCTAGGTGGGGAAAATGACACAAATAGACCGCGCGCCCTGATGCATATCACTTTATGGACCACTTTTATTCTAAATTTGAAACTAGACCGAGGGCAACCGCTGTTATTGGGCAACTCAACCACATTGCTACAAGTGTCCCGTATGTGTAAGGTATTGTTTTTTGGGCAACCGTATTTTTTAAAAAGGGTTTTTCTGTCCTTTTACATAATTGTAAAATACACATATTTTTACATAAGCATCTATCTAAAACATAGTTCCTTCCCCCATTATCCGCCAATTTATCCCCAAATATTTTCCAAACCCTAATTTTGTCACTCCTTCCCCATTATCCTAAAACTGAAATTGGCGATTACAATCGATTCAAATGTGATCTTTTATCTGGAACTTTTTGAGTTAGTAATACCTAACTGCCTAAATTTATGAATTAACCAAAGTCTGCTAGATCTGTTTATGGTATGTTCACACTCCGACCATATCAACAGTAGGCAGAGAGACGATGGTTTCTTGCAGTCTTGAAACTCTATGTTGTATGATGACCATTCCATCTCTCGCTAATTTGGTAAGAGTCACTTCATCTTTAACTGATTTATCTTCTTCACCCGATGAATTAGCCGAAGCTCTGATAAGAAAGCTTCGATATCCTTTCTTCCCATTCCAAATGTGGTATCTTTTGTTGCACCCCAATTGTGGTCTAAAATCCAATGCGTTTGTTGAAACTTGATGCTTTAAGAAACCATAATTGAAACAATAATTAGAAAGTATTGATTCACCAAATACGTGTTAGTATTTATGTAGTTCAACAATTAGCTTACAAATTACATTAACTGTTATTGCTAGGGTGTTATAGTGGATTTCAGTAGCAACTAGGATAAAATGGTCAAAACTGGGAAATTGTGAATCTAAAGGGGTGTTTGTTTAAGCTAATTTGTGGGCTTATGAGATTATTTGATTTCGACTTATATCTCATAAGCTAAAGTTAATGTAACTTATTTTGAAACTTATGGGCTTACATAAGGTTATTATATCATAATAAACTTATATAAGTCGGAAAATTTGTGGTTATGATTGGGTAACTTTGTTAATAATACAAATAAGCTGGAAAAGCCGATGTGAAAAAGCTTATAAAATCGAGCTTATTTAGCCTAAGCTACAAAGTTATATCCAAACACACTTTGAGCTCATAAGCTCTTCGAACAAGCTAATCTATACACCCTCTTATACTCACCATGGCTTAGCTAAATATCACTTGTAGTATATCATCAAGAAAATATATGTTGCGAAAACTATAACTAAATGATCAACTATATTAGCAGCCTACCCATCAAATTTGGTTTCATTATGTATTCAGTCAACTAATCACTGATGTTATTATATCTTTAATAATCAATCATTACTATATTGTGTTTATGTGTTTTTCTGATCTAGTGACTTGCTGACATCTGTTATATTTATGTTCATCAATTTTTAATAAGTGCTGACAGTCATTGAAAGTAGTTAAGTTGTAAAAGTTAGTATATCTGAATCTCCGATCACTATAAATGATCTAATCACCGATTTAACTTATGCATTTATGTGTAACAGCGAGTGATGTTATTGTGTCTTTTTAACTTTTTTTTCACATAGAATATTTATATAATATTAGTCTGTAAGTTTTAGCTGCTACTTCATTACAACATTTTTATTCTCCTGATTATATGTCTCATAATAGGTTAATGGAGTGGCACAGTTGCACAGTGACATCTTAAAGGCTGAGTTGTTTGCAGATTACATGTCTATATGGCCAACTAAGTTCCAAAATAAGACCAATGGCATAACTCCTAGACGGTGGCTCAAGTTTTGCAGCCCTGAACTTAGTGAAATTATAACAAAATGGTTGAAAACAGACAAGTGGGTGACTAATCTAGACCTCCTTGTAGGTTTGCGAGAGGTATATATTCCTTTTGTTGCTATCCTATCTGTTATTGAATATGTTATGCTCGCAACGATATGTATATTAATTATTTCTCTCAAATAGTTTGCTGATAATCCAGAACTTCAAGCTGAATGGGACGCAGCTAAAATGGCCAACAAACAGAGATTGACAGAATACATATTGCGAGTAACAGGCGAAAGCATTGACCCAAATAGTCTGTTTGACATTCAAGTGAAGCGTATCCATGAATATAAAAGACAGCTGTTAAACATTTTGGGTGCTGTTTATAGGTACAAGAAACTGAAGGTGCGTTATCCCATTTCTAGCAAACATATGGATAATTATACGAAAAGATATAGGAAACACTTTATTTTAATGCAGCTTTTATCCGTTAAACCATCACACTTTAAGCTTCAAAATATCTAGAATTATAGAGTTAATGTGTTGAACTGTTGATGCGTGTGCCATTTGATACCCTGAAAGTCACCTTAGTGTGCCAGAATTTTGGTGTTTCTAATATGTCTTTTGCTGTCGTGGAACTAATATGACACAGGAAATGATCCCCGAAGAGCGAAAAAACACGACCCCAAGGACCATCATGATTGGAGGGAAAGCATTTGCTACATACACAAATGCCAAAAGAATTGTAAAGCTTGTGGATGATGTTGGTGCTGTTGTTAACACTGATCCTGAATTTAATGAATACTTGAAGGTAAAGAGAGCACTCTTTAGCCATTACCATTGTTAATAAATTCTTGATTCAATTGCATACAAATTTTTATTAATATATGGACTAACCATGGGAATTTATGACTATATTCAGATAGTTTTTGTGCCAAACTACAACGTATCTGTAGCAGAGGTTCTTATACCAGGAAGTGAGCTTTCACAACATATCAGTACAGCAGGCATGGAAGCTGGCACAAGCAACATGAAATTCGCACTAAATGGATGCCTCATTATTGGAACACTAGATGGAGCTAATGTCGAAATTAGGGAGGAAGTTGGTGAGGATAACTTTTTCCTCTTTGGAGCAACAGCAGATGAAGTCCCAAAGCTTAGGAAAGACCGAGAGAATGGACTGGTGTATATGACATGACAAGGCTTTCATATTTGCATGAACCGGGAGTGTTGCAAAATTTGGCAGCCAGATACGAACTCAATGAGATTTATGTAAGATGTCACGAACCGTATTTCCTTAAAGTTATTTTGGTATACAAAACTAATGCATTCGTATAGTAATATTTCTTTTATCGATCCTTTGTTTGTAGACATATACTGGAAATATTTTAATCGCTATAAATCCATTTCAAAGATTGCCGCATCTGTATGATACCCACATGATGGAACAATACAAAGGAGCAGGATTTGGAGAACTTAGTCCCCACGTTTTTGCTGTAGCCGATGTTGCATACAGTTATACTTTTTACATTCTACTTTGGTATCGTCACTTTCTGTAATTTAGCTCCTTTAGCTAACATGGTTTACATGATTAATAGAGCGATGATTAATGAAGGAAAAAGCAATTAGTAAAACTGAAACAACAAAGATGCTCATGAGATATCTTGCACATTTAGGTGGTCGATCTGGAGTCGAAGGGCGCACAGTTGAGCAGCAAGTTTTGGAAGTAAGACACGAATTGTTTTGCTTGATTTTTGAAGTCTTGATTAAGATATGATATGGACAAATGTGTATTCATTAATGTTTTTGGTGATAAATTTTGTAGTCAAATCCAGTACTAGAAGCATTTGGCAATGCAAAAACTGTCAGGAACAACAACTCGAGGTGCATGATTATTCCTAAACTTCCAAATCTCTGAATTTTGTAATGGTGTTATACTCGATTCTCTGTAGTTATGAAACTAATTATCACTATATTGGTTATGGCATGTCAAAACACTAGTTTTGGTAAATTCGTTGAGATACAATTTGATAAGAGTGGGAGGATATTGGGGGCAACTATTCGAACTTACCTTCTTGAGAGATCTCGTGTCTGCCAGATATCAGATCCCGAAAGAAACTACCATTGCTTTTATCTTCTTTGTGCTGCACCACCTGAGGTATTTATTTAACCCTTTACACATTTTATGAACTGTTCAGTACTTCAGTTAATATACTCGATACTTACAAGAGCCTTTTCTCCATTTTCAGGACAGGGCTAAGTTTAAATTGGAAAGTCCACAGTCATGCCATTACTTGAATCAGTCAAAGTCGTATGAACTTGAGGGTGTAAGTGATGCTCATCAGTATCTTGCTACCAGAAGGGCAATGGACATTGTTGGAATCTGTGAAGAAGAACAGGTTAATATTTTATATATATGTGTCCTATATATATCTTCATTATTATCTTTTAGGTTTCTTACAGTGCAGAGATCTTTCAAGATTCAATTTTCATGGTTGTAGCTGCAATTATTCATCTTGGTAATATCGAGTTTGCAAAGGGTGAGGAGATAGACTCCTCAGTGCTAAAAGATGAGAAATCTAGGTTCCATCTGAATGTGACAGCTGAGTTGCTTATGTAAGTTTTGACATCTGTTTGTTATAACTATGATATGTGGCCTCCTAACTTACATGTTGAATGATGGTTTTTGAATATTGATTTCGGTGACCACCATGTCTCGACAGGTGTGATGCTAAGAGCTTAGAGGATGCACTGATCAAACGTGTAATGGTGACACCAGAAGAAGTTATCACAAGAACTCTAGATCCTGAAGTTGTACTTGGCAGTAGGGATGCTTTAGCTAAAATTGTCTACTCTCGCTTGTTTGACTGGTAAGAATTTAAGACCGGTGTTATATATTAAATATGTAAAACATAAATCTCTTATATACCTTATAAGAATCTAAAATCTAAACTACTTTTGTAGGATTGTGGAGAAGATAAACAATTCAATTGGACAGGATCCAAACTCAAAGTCACTAATTGGTGTCCTTGATATCTATGGGTTTGAGAGTTTTAAGCATAACAGGTAGTGTATTAGAATTCATTCCACCTTAAGGTAATAATGCATGAACTTGAATGCTATAACGCTGACAAAACCTAACTTTGAAATAGTTTTAAGCAGTTCTGCATCAACTTCACAAATGAAAAACTGCAACAACATTTTAACCAGGTTCGGTTCTATCAATCAGACTAGAAAATCGTAATTATAAAAATTTTCTACTGATGTTTTTGTTGTTGAATTCTTTGTTGCAGCATGTGTTTAAAATGGAACAAGAAGAGTACACAAAAGAAGCAATAGATTGGAGCTACATCGAGTTCGTTGAAGCTTGGGTAAACCTCTTATTTTTGGGCAACTTCTTCTTTTGGGGCAACTTCTTCTTTTTAGGCAACTTCTATTTGGGCAACTTCTTCTTTTGGGGCAACTTCTTATTAGGGCAACTTTTTTTTGGGCAACTTCTTTTATCACAGGAACCTTAGAGAAGTTGATGTCAAGTCTGGCCTTCCTGCCACTACAAGTACCGAGAGGTTGGAACTACTTGATGACAACCAACATATCTTTAGCGTTCGGATCATTGGTGGTGATCCCAGACTCAGGGTAATGTTTCATCTTTTGTTGACTTTTGATCTATATATTATATGAATCCTAGGAGGTTAAAGAGTCTGTGATGCATATGGGGGGTTGTCGATGTTTTCTTTCAGAACTATTCTTCAATTATATCCGTCCACCCGGAAATTATTGAAGGCGGACCAGGGACTATAGTGGTGGAGTCATTTGTGGTCGATGTGCCTAAAGGGAATACAAAAGATGAAACATGCTACTTTGTTCAAGCATTGATCAAGTGCAATCTTAAATCTCTTGTTGACGTTTCCGAACGACTTTCAGTCCAAGATAGGACCGAGCCGATTGATAGGATGTAAATGTGGAACCAGTTAGGCTTGAAGCTATGTACCACGGATGAAGCTTCTTACAAGTCTATTGGCTTTTGGTGACGGACTGGTAGCAGTTGTTCCTGGAAATCTCTCTGCAGTTTCCTCCCTATTGTGTTTTGTTGCATTACATGTCGTTAGAATCTGTCTATTCTCAAGCCTCAAAAACCACACTTGTATAAGGTCAAATTGCTAAATGGTAAGCTAAGTTTCTGTTTTTGAGGTTTCAGCTTTGCTGAGATGTTTGTGAATAAAAATGGTGAAAACGGGTGTCTCCTTTATGTACCATATTCTATCTTGTCTCGTCTAGTATGATAAATGATTAAATTTCCTCACCAAAGTCATGTATGTGATTCAAAAAACAGTATTCAAAACATGGGTCAATAAACAAAACTGAACTCTAACCTTTTTGGGTCGATGATAAACAGTATTTAAAACATGGGTCAGAAGGAATAAGTTATCTCGAGTTGGAAGGACAAACCAAGTATCAAAACATGGGTTAGAACGAATCTCACCTCAGCGGTTGCAAAGCTTGATCAGAAGGCAAAATTAATATGCATTTGACCTGCCCTGTTCACACAGTTGGGATAGCGAATATCTACATTTTAGATTTTGCATTTCAATGTAGCAATTTCAAGCATTTACTGAAACATGTTGACAAGTTTCTTGAATCTTCTAAGTTATACATTGTTTTAAACTAAAAAGAAACAAGTCAGATGGTCAAAAGAACATTTGAGTTGGTGGAACCAGTTGACCCGCTCATTATATCACCTCGGCTACATTAACCAATGATCATACAGAAAGAATCAAATATGTCGTTTTAAAGAGTCTGGAATGCTTTGATGTTCAACAACATAGAGTCCATGGTCATGGGGAACGAATCACGTCTTTGTATAAATATTTTGCTTTGTATACAACACTGTACATAGTCCCCCATTTACTACACTTAGAATCACAAAAATAAATGTTTGCCAACTTAAACTACTATGCCAATACAAGCTCTCCTTCCTCTTGCTGCAGTTCTTGAACTGGTATAACTCCTTGCCCTTCTTGAGGCGGAAGAAGAATCCGCTTTATTTCTTCCGCGTTTAGTGTCTCGTATTCCAGCAGTGCGTTTGCCAATGTATGCAATGACTTTTCATGCTGCACAGACAAATTTTTTTTAACTAGTTACACCGTAGTTAGAGTAAGGCAAGTATATCTCCAAATTGGCGGGTCAGACAAGTTGGGTTGGATAACAGGTCCAAAAGAGGGTATATTTATGATAAGTTGTCCCTTTATATTTTTATTAAATGCGGTATCAAAAGCATAGTATCGAATTAGATTTCCAGAATATCAACATGTTCTTGCTAACTCATACCAGCACAAGTTTCATGCAACAATAAAAAAAAAGGAGGGGAAATCGGAAAGTGGCAGATACCAGATTTCAGCACCAATGCCATGTTGAGGAAACCCTTCCTCCACAGTGACTAGCCTGTTAGTTTTCCTCACTGAAGCGTTGATTGTAGCTCTATCTAGGGGTCTGATGGAATGCAGGTTGATAATCTGTAAAACGAGGCTTAAATATTGAATACCCATTGTATATTTTCTTCAATAAACATAAATTTTGGCCATTAATACGATCACTGAAAACAACCAAAAAGAGAGAAAATATTACAAAGCGACAAACTACGTGCAAACAGGCCGCGACAATAACAACCAAAATGAAAATACGAACTGCTAGGCTATAAATGTTAAGTGCTTGCCATATCTGTTTGACCAATCAGAAAGAGAAACATTAATTTGTTACAGAAAAACCATAGCACATATGGTTATCTTTTGTTAATATTAGATCACAATATCACATACAGTGAAACAAGCAGTCAGTCGATAAAAGTATGTTTCCTAGAATAATATAATCAGGTCCCATGGAATAATAAACCATGTATAAGACATGAAATAAAAAATGCGATTCACAAATGGACTATAACTAGCATAGTTCTTAATGAAATCATCGGGTCCCATGGAATAGTAAACCAAGTATAGGATAATGAGAAAAATATAATAAGCAACTATTTCTGATTAAAAGCTTTTCATATATTTGGTTCTTTATTACATTAATTATTACATTAATTACAATTGTTTTTCTATATAACACTTGAAATGAATACCAGCACCATTCTGTTTGGAGGAAGTTCCTATTTCAACCACTCAATTGAACGTGTATGAAAAACAATCTTAAAAGGTAGAAGTAAAGGTAGCTTACTTATACTGTGCAGAAATAGCTAATTTCCGCTGAGTTCTTTCTTGGTTAGACTTTCTTTGATGAGTCAGAGTAGTTGTGTTGCCAAAGAAGCAAGAATTGCTAGACAAGTTATCATGTCCCTTGAGACCACATCGAACTGCATCAAGAATCAACATAACATACCGTTATCCAAGAAAAATATGATCTTAGATGCAAAAGAATACACATAAACTTAAAAACATTGCTAGAGCAGATGTCATGCCCCTTTCGGACCTAAACCAGACATCAAATCTGAGAACTATATTCATTGTCCGTTAAAATTTATGGACATTAATTTATAAATTCTTCTCACATGCCGCAGAACTTTCTAAACATCCAAAAACATTATGATAAACTCCCATAATTCAGGTTAAGACACAATTTCCCATATTCAATATTCAAAAGTTAACAAATAACATCTGATGAAGCACAAATTGACTTAATCAATCACACAAGATACAGGAAGGAAGTTTGTGAAAACCTAGAAAAAAAAAATCTAGCTTCATCTTTAACTTTGTTTAAGAGTTCTGTAACCTTGCGAAATGCGAGATTATACAAATTACAAGGGAGAGCCCGATCGTGTCACTCATACCACAAGATGATACCTTTCAAACAGCATAGTAGACATAATAAGCATAAGCACACTGAAATAATAACATCAGGATTCACATGAGACAAGTATAATACCATATATTGAGCCAGTTCTGTAGCGGACTGAAGATCACTACTAGCACAAGTAGTAACATGGTCACTGCTAAAGATAAGCTCTTCTGCAACTCGTCCACCCATACAAACATCAAGACGTGCCAACAATTGCTTCCTGCTTATGGATGTCTCGTCATTTGAGGGCAGTTGTGTGACCATTCCCAAAGCAGATCCACGTGGCATGATTGTTGCCTTATGAATCGGATGGGCTCCATCCGTATTCAATGCAACAATTGCATGACCACTTTCATGATAAGCAGTCAGCTGAAAATAAACATTATGCACATGTCAAGAGATAGTGTAGCTCCATGGAAGTTTCTAAATGAGAAAAGTACATACCTTTTTTGAATCTTCGGATAAGTACATAGTTTTGCGTTCTGTACCCATTATTATTATGTCCTTTGCAAACTCCAACTGTGATGCGTTTAATTTCTCAGCACCTTCAACAGCAGCCTTGATGGCGGCAACATTCACCAAATTTGCCAAATCTGTTGCAGAAAAATAGTTAAAGAGGTACAATCAAGTACTAATAAATCAAACTTGAAAGAAACAAGCATGAAACTAGACTACTGCTCGAAGGTTAGCTGTTACGACATCAAGTTATCACTGCTAGCTTTAATCGATTCCACTGCTAGTCATTCTCGTAACCACTGCTACCTCGCTCGTTACCACTGCTAGCTTGTCGTGTCCACTGCTAGCGTAACCCTAAGCACTGCTATTACTATTATCGGTTACCACTGCTACCTCGCTCGTTACCACTGCTAGCTTGTCGTTTCCACTGTAAGCGTAACCCTAACCACTGCTAGTCGTAACCACTGGTAACCTGACCCAACAGGTTTCAAGGCACTCAAAATCACCTGTTTCGAACCGTTAACTAGCCAGCCCATTTTGCTACCTCTAGCCATGATAATTATTGTATCGAAAAGATCGCCAAAGTTTCTGAATTGGGCAACTTTTCAGATTTTAGAGCAATACCACCCTTTCCAATGTTCAAACTGTAAATAATATCAAGTTAAATGAAAAGATGTCATTTCAAATGGGAACCCCAATTAAAAAAGAACAAAAGCAAAAGCAGGTACCTTGGTGTTAAACCCAATCCTCCAATTAGCCCAGCACAAAGATCACTTATGATGTCACCATAAAGATTAGGCATGACAAGAACATCAAACAGAGCTGGGTTCTTCACTAGCTGTATTTTAAAAAGAAATTTCATTAATCTTTTTCTTTTTCTTGCAATTTATATATCTCAGTATGCATCTTGATTACCATAGTGCTGAATTGTTTAAAAATATAAAAGGTGGCAATCTCAACCAATTTACTCTACAGATAGGCAATTCAGTTTATAATTTTTCTTTAATGAGTCAAACGGGTCAAAGTTGCCCAAGTATACTATAATGCCTAAAATCTCACAACACAGTATTCAAAAAATCATATTTTACGGAATTAATATAACATTCGTAATCCTATTTAACAACAATTATAGGAATATTGAGAAGTAAAGAACTTTGTGAGAAAAAAAAAGTTTACAGTCAGTCCCATTGGCCACCTCGATAACATTGCTGCTAGATGCATTGTAATGTAAAATTGAAGTATAATCAGCTTTAAAATGCATAAAGATAAGACACTGTATTAAAAACTGAGAGCTGAGTTATTACCATCATACAACAATTGTCAATAACAACTTCCTCGTACTTGATCTCAGGGTACTTCTCGGCAACTTCACGGCAACACTATAAGTTAAGAAAAATCAGTATTAACACAATATGGATGTGTGATATATAAAACTTGAGCTCTTTTATAAGGGAATACCTTCAAAAATAGACCATCAGTTTTCTGCATAATGTTAGCTTTGTGTATAGCAGATACTCTATCCCTTCCATGAGCCTTGGCATAATAAAAAGTATATTCAGCCACCCTCAGACTCGCCTGACGTGTAATGATTTTAAGACTTTCAACTACTCCTCGCACCACCTGATGTCAAAAACTCATACATTTAGTTACAAGGTTTTAATTACGTGCGCTCATTGTTACTTTACCATGGTTATTTGCATAAAGTACCAACGTATTTTTTTAATTCACCTGTCTTTATTTCTTTTGCGCATTTTAAGGTCATTAAAAGATACTTGTGTCCTGTTTATAGCATTTTATAACTTGTAATTATAGCATTTTTATACACAAATTTAAACAGTTCTTATACAAGAAATCAAGAATAAAACTTCTATACAGCTTAACAATATCAAAGAGAAACTCAACATTTTTATAAAATTTTACACTTATGAAAAATGCAATCTAAATAGCCGATTACCACGGAAATGAATGTTTAAAAAGCCAGTTATCTTATAAAATGTGTTGGTGTTTATTGCAAATAACCCATTTTATAATTAACCAAACTTACCTGATCAGGGACGGAGCCAGGATTTCAAGTTAAGGGGGGCCAAAAAAAATTTATACTCGCGACATAGTTCAAAGAAATACAATGAAACGTGATGATCTAGAAATATAAATGAAGAACCATATAGATAATAAAATTCAGAAACTCGTATCTCAAAACTAAACAAACTGGTATAAACGACATAAGCAATTAACATATAAATTCTAATGACCTTAAGGATTTGAGCTTTAATCCTTCGTCTTGAACTAAATAAGACTTCTAATGACCTAGAACACTTGAACTTCAATCGTTGTGACGTGCAAGTGACGCAAAACAGTTAATAGATGTGGATGTTCTGTAACAAAAGTAATCAACAAGTCAATAATCAAAATTCTGAAATCTTAATAAGTGATCAACTAAGTCAGTAAAGTCACAAACAAAGAGTCAACTGTCAAACACTCAAAGTGTGAGTGTGAGTGTGTGACTATGTTAAACACTCAAACATTCAAACACTCAAAGTCACAGTAAGTCATAAAGCATACATACTACTACTGTACTAGTTCTTTGTTCGAATTTAGACAATTCGTAAAGTAAAACTTAACAAATAACTAATATGCATACAAGAAAGATAATAGCAATGAGGCAATTAGTAGACAAATAGTTATCATTGAAGAAAAAATGCCCTCTGACAGGGAAATCATACCAACTGCTACTAATTCATTCAAAGAAATCATACCCGCTTCTACTAATTCATTCAAATTTAACATTAGTTAGCAAGGACTTCAATTACATTTAAAGGGGAATCATGGATGGCCTAAAACATATCCGTAAACCATGATTGTCTTTACTCTTTAGAGCAAAATAAGCATTGAATTGATCATTAATGTACCAAAAGAACAGAAAAAAATCTCGTTCAACTCATTTATCCCAAAGATTCCAAACAAAACTAAATAAGGTATAATTGATCATTGATAAAAACTAGAGTAAATTACACGGATGGTCCCTAAGGTTTGTCCAAAGTTTCACTCACAGTCCCTGAAAGTTTAAAGTTGCATGGATAGTCCCTATCTCTGAAAAGGATAACACCTGTGGTCCCTTATTTAACTGGCGTTAAGTAAGCTCCGTTATAATTTACATTTTTAGCCCTTTTGGTTGAAGGTCGTTACCTTGTCAGTCCATTATCATAACGGTCGTTTATAAGTTAAAGTTTTTCGACATTAGGTACGTTTTTATACATTTTCTTACGTTTTTTTACGTTTTCGTCTGTTTTTTAACGTTTTCATCCGTTTTTTATACGTTTTCGCCCGTTTGCTTACATTTTTTTACATTTTGGTCCGTTTTATACGTTTTCGTCCGTTTTCTACGTTTTCTTCTGTTTTTTAACGTTTTCGTCATAAAATTTCTTTGACATAAAATTTCAAAAAAAAAATTTTTGAAAAATTTTTCGACATAAAAATTTTGAAAAATTTTTACTCCAATTTTTTTCCGAAATTCTTTTTCAATTTTTTTTCGAAAAATTTTTTTGACATAAATTTGAAAAATTTTTACTCCAATTTTTTTCTAAAAAATTTTGTCCGTTTTTTATACGTTTTCGTCCATTTTTTACGTTTTCATCTATTTTTTATACGCTTGCTTACATTTTTTTACATTTTGGTCCGTTTTTATACGTTTTCGTCCGCTTTTTTACGTTTTCATTGGCTTTTTTATGTTTTCATCCCATTTTTTATACGTTTTCGCCCGTTTGCTTACATTTTTTACATTTTGGCCCGTTTTTATATGTTTTCTTCTCTCTTTTAACGTTTTCGACATAAAATTTTTTTGACATAAAATTTCAAAAATAAAAATTTTTTTTCGAAATTCTTTTCAAAATTCTTGTTCAGAATTTTTTTCCCAATTTTTTTTTGAAATTCTTTTTCAAAATTTTTTTTTCCAATTTTTTTTCGAAATTCCTTTTCAGAATTTTTTTTTAATTTTTTATCGAAATTTTTTTTTCCAGTTATTTTTTTCGAAAGTCTTTTTCAAAATTTTATTTTCCAAATTCTTTTTCAAAATTTGAAAAAACGGATGAAAAAGAATTTCGAAAAAAAAGTGGAAAAAAAAATTTGAAAAAGAATTTCGAAAAAAAAATTTGGAAAAAAAATCCTAAAAAGAAATTGGAAAAAAAATTTGAAAAAGAATTTCGGAAAAAAATTGGAGTAAAAATTTTTCAAAATTTTTATGTCGAAAAATTTTTCAAAATTTTTTTTTTTTGAAATTTTATGTCAAAAAAATTTTATGACGAAAACGTTTAAAAAACAGAAGAAAACGGACAAAAACGTATAAAAACGGACCAAAATGTAAAAAAATGTAAGCAAACGGGCGAAAACGTATAAAAAAACGGATGAAAACGTATAAAAAACGGACGAAAACGTTAAAAACAGACGAAAACGTAAAAAAACGTAAGAAAATGTATAAAAACGTACCTAATGTCGAAAAACTTTAACTTATAAACGACCGTTATGATAATGGACTGACAAGGTGACGACCTTCAACCAAAAGGGCTAAAAATGTAAATTATAACGGAGCTTACTTAACGCCTGTAATAAGGGACCACAGGTGTTATTCTTTTCAGAGATAGTGACTATCCATGCAACTTTAAACTTTCAGGGACTGTGAGTGAAACTTTGGACAAACCTTAGGGACCATCCGTGTAATTTACTCTAAAAACTAAATAATAAAGACCATTGAATACCTGATTAGATGATTGAAATTTTTTAATCGGTATTGAAAGAATGAGAGTGATGGTTGGTTTGCTAACTTTTCTCCTTCTTTTTCTTGTGAAAATAACAAAGAAAACAGAATATCACTAAAATTGGGAAGGATTACTTAAACAGTTGGGATTTTGGCTATACAACAAATGGATTCCTGGGCTAGTTGGGAGGGGCTTACCACCTGCTAGCTACCCCATCCCCTCCGCCCCTGTACCTGATGTTCAAGACGACTGTACTCTGCATCTGTTTTTTCACGGATTGTAACAAGATTAACGTCATCATATCGAGTCTTGTAACCAGGTAGACTGTAGCATGGTCTAACATTTGCATACAGATTCAACTCTTTCCTCAAGGTAAGGTTTAAAGAACGATGACCCTTTCCAATAGGTGTGGCCATTGTACCTTTTAGCCCAACCTTATTTCTTCGTACCGACTCTAAACTATTCCATGTAACAAAACTCTGGGGTTCTAGGATCAACTTCAGTCCCCACAAAATGTTCTTCTCATTCGATTGGAACTTCTGCAGCAGTAAATACCTGAAATGTATATAAAGCAAAACAAATAAAATTAAGAAATACAAAGCGAAATTGAGTGCTAGAATGGTAGAAAATGGTCAGGTTTCGCAAGAAGCTAATCCGCGTTTGGTATAGAGTATGTGATTAGACCACTTATTACATTGTTATCGTCAAAAATGTTGTTGGTAGCCTTAAGGATAGATTAAAAGATATTGAGAAGTAAATGGCCAAATCCAGATGTGGGAACAGATCAACAAACTCAACAATTGTTTTAGGAAATTCGCATGCCCTGAGATATATCATTGTAACAACTAACAGGCATTCAGAACACTAGTTGAATTTAATGGTCTCGTGCCACTGATGAGACTATTGAGAGGAAACGAGACGACACAATATCAGTTGAAATACCTGGTTCTTGAAAACTATACATCACTGTAATATCTATCATGCATCATCTTGGACCTATTGGTGGTGCGGTTCCTTCTCATACACATTTATGCATATCAGGAGTGGCTAAACTGCTTTCTGGGCATATCAGGGTAACGGGTATGATATAAATCTATAGCAACCACGTGAAGTGACTAAACTGGTTATTTGGAGTAGAAAAGAGTAGCCATAAAGACTTGAGTATCGACACAAGATAAACAAAGATACAGAAAGTGAAGAGAGTTATCTATTTTCCATATGATCTTTAATAGATATTCACAAGAAAAACAGATGGTAATTGCTATAAACATCATAACCATCATGGCTCTCATATGAAACTAATTGGATAGGGTGAAAACGGACCCAATAGAGTATAACATATAGAAAACACATATAAAATGGCTTTCTAGTGGAGTACACTTACGTGGTAATAAACTTCCTTTCACATTTTTGTAACGAGACCAGTATGGCAAGACTTATCTACCAAACCATTTTCTTTCAATTTTGAATCAGTCATTGAGCTTGGGGGAACATCCACAGCTGGCGAGGAGTTGAAGAATCTGTGTGGCTTCAAATCAACGTAACAACCATCAATCAGGTGAGCATTGTGTGAACCTACCCAAGTGTTCAAATTGTGAAATTTTATGATAACGAGTGACGTAAAGATTAAGAAATGAGCAATAATTACCATGAGGCGGAATCCAATGTGTTCCACTGGCATAAGAGGCCAATCTTCTAGTCGGGAACATGTGTCACTCCAAATACATACCTGTGAGCATTCAATGGCACCATGAATATCAAGACTGACAAAATGGACGTGGCAAGGGGTCTGAAACAAGCGTTTAGAAATCACTTACTGAAATGAAAACACTTGATCAATGGCAACAACACATTTAGGAATCTATAGACAATAAGAATCAAGATTCGCAAACGGATTGTTATTATGGAAAATGAGTTTGTTACAATGGAAGTTTCTAGAGAGAATTCAGAGAGAAAAGTATTTTACAAAATGAGAGAATGAATGAAAATGAAAAGGAAACGGGTATTTATAGGTGGAGGAGATGGGTTAACTGACTTGGGCGCCAAACTACAACAACCGTTTGAACATTAACAACTTTGGCCCTTCAACTTCTGGAATTGTTATTTCTAGTCCCTTGACCTTTCATCTTGTAACAATCCCTTCCCCTTAAAATAATTCTTGTCCTCAAGAATTGTTTTCAAAATCTGGAAATCTTTGAAGCAAATCACTGTAGACCTCCCAGGTTGCATCTTCATCAGAATGATTGGACCACTTAACCAAGACATACACCACAGCTCTATTGTTGACTTTCCTCAACCTTCTATCCAAGATGGCAACTGGCTCAGCTGTCATCAACCCATTAGGACCACAATGAGGAAGAATACCCATCTTGTTTGAGCTTCCCTTGCACAATTTCAGCTGTGATACATGGAAGACAGGGTGAATTTGACTAGTATTGGGCAGCTCCAGTTTATATGCCACAGCTCCAACCCTCTCAATGATCAAAAAAGGACCATAGTACTTTGAAGACAACTTGTGTTGCTGCCCTTGCCTTATTGTCACTTGTCTGTGTGGTTGCAGCTTCAAATAGACCCACATTCCTACTTCAAAAGATCTGTCAGTCCTGTGCCTATTGGCCAAGCTTTGCATCCTGTCTTGGGCTCTCTTGAGGTGGAACTTAAGCATACTTACAGCTTGTTCCCTTGCCTGTAAAGATCTATCTACAGCTTCCACAACACTGTCACCTTTAACATATGGAGCATGAATTGGTGGTGTTTGGCCATAGACTGCTTCAAAGGGTGTTGTTTGGATTGCTGAGTGAAAGTTGGTATTGTACCAAAACTCTGCAAGTGACAACCACATTGTCCATTCCTTAGGCCTCTCCCCTGTCATGCACCTAAGGTAGCATTCCAAACATTTGTTCACAATTTCTGTTTGACCATCTGTCTGTGGATGATAGGCAGTAGACATCTTCAATTGAACCTTTAATACCTTGAAGAGTGACTGCCAAAAGTGACTTAAAAACACCTTATCCCTGTCACTTATGATGGATTCAGGCAACCCATGTAACTTGTACACATTGTCAAGAAAAACTTGTGCCACATTACTAGCTGTAAAAGGATGTTGTAAGGGCATAAAATGAGCATACTTGCTCAATCTATCAACCACCACAAAGATCACTGTTTTGCCTTGTGAAGAGGGCAGTCCTTCAATAAAATCCATGGAGATTGAGGTCCAAATCTTGTCTGGTATTGGTAAGGGTTGTAGCAGTCCAGGATAGGCAGAGAGATCAGGCTTTTGTCTTTGGCAAACATCACACTCCCTTACAAACTGCTTGACCATTTTGTGCATGCCCTTCCAGTAAAATAGATTTTTGAGCCTATGGACAGTAACTGTAGTACCAGAGTGACCTCCCACAGCATCAGCATGGTAGTATTGAATTATAGTAGTCCTTAACTGCATATTATCTCCCACCACAATCTTGTCCTTCTTCCTCAACACACCTTCTACCAAACAGTACTTATCTCCAACATAGGTGTTACCCTGCAGCTGTTGGATGACTACTTGTAGTGCAGGATCATGAACATAGCTCTCCTTGACTTGCTGCAACAGATCACTATCAATGGTGGTGAGAACCATAGCATTTAACTCACAACTGCTAGAGACTCTTGAAAGAGCATCTGCCACCACATTCTCACTTCCTTTTTTGTAAGCAATCTCATAGTCATAACCAAGGAGTTTAGGCAACCACTTAGCTTGGAATGGTGTGGTGAGTCTCTGATCAAGTAAGTACTTTAAGCTAAAATGGTCTGTCTTGATCTTGAAATGCCTATCAAGTAGATAACCTCTCCATTTTTCCAAAGCCATTAACACAGCAAAGAATTCCTTTTCATATGTGGATAATGCCTGGTGTTTAGGAGAAAGTGTCTTACTCAAATAGGCAATTGGATGGCCCTCTTGCTGCAACACTGCCCCTATACCCTTACCTGAGGCATCTGTTTCCACTGTAAAGGTCTTTTGGAAATCTGGTAATGCTAACACTGGAGCTTGTGACATGGCTTGCTTTAATGCTTCAAAAGACTGTTGTGCAGCTTCATTCCATTGGAAGGCATTCTTCTTTAATAATGCAGTCAAAGGTTGGCTGAGAATGGCATATTGTTTGATGAACCTTCTGTAATACCCTGTGAGCCCCAAAAATCCCCTCAATTGTTTAACATTTTGAGGAATAGGCCAAGCCTGCATAGCCTTTATCTTGGTAGGATCAGTAGCAACTCCTTGTGCAGAAATAATGTGACCCAAGTATTCCACACTTGTTGTTGCAAACATACACTTGCTCCTCTTGGCAAACAAAGAATTTTTACTCATGACAGTTAAGATTTGCCTTAGATGTTGCACATGTTCTTCCATGCTGTTGCTATACACCAATATGTCATCAAAAAAAACCAAGGCAAACTTCCTCAAAAAGGCTTTGAACACATTGTTCATAAGGGACTGAAAAGTAGAGGGAGCATTTGTTAACCCAAATGGCATAACCAAGAATTCATAGTGCCCTTCATGTGTTCTAAAAGCAGTCTTGTACACATCATCATCATGCATTCTGATTTGATGGTACCCAGACCTCAAATCCAATTTTGAGAAGACCTTTGCACCATTGAGCTCATCAATTAATTCCTCAATCATTGGTATTGGAAATCTGTCCTTCACTGTATATTTGTTGAGTTGCCTGTAATCTATACACATCCTCCAATTACCATCCTTCTTTTTGACCATAACTATAGGAGAAGAGAAAGGGCTTTGGCTGTTTCTAATCACCCCTGCATCCAATAATTCTTTGACCATTAATTCCACAGCATCCTTCTGATTTGGAGGGTGTCTGTATGGTCTAATGTTGATAGGAGGAGTGTTTGGCACAAGTGGGATTTTATGATCATGGGATCTCTTTGGTGGTAGCTCTTTTGGCACATCAAACACTGAATTGAACTCAGTCAACACAGTTTGTATTGGTTCAGGAATAGGCTCCACACTATCTTTATTAGCTTCCAATTGACACAAAGTGGTAGGATAAGTACAAACAGTCATCATAGAAAACTCAGCTGAAACTGCTTTGTTCTGCCCACTATGCTTCTTCCCTTGCATCCATTTCATAGTTGTGTGATGAGTGCCTCTCAATACTACTCTTCTTTGGTTGTAGTGGTACTCCATGGTCAATTTTTTGAAATCACACATGATAACTCCCAAAGTAGACAACCACTGAATACCAAGCACCAATTCACAGCCTCCCAGAGGTAAAATCATCACATCAGAAGTATACTTAACCCCTTGGAACTCCCATTCAAACCCTTTACACTGATACTGACTAATCATAGTATGCCCATTTGCCACAGACACATCTAAGGGACATATCTTACTTAATCTACAACCCAATCTTTTGGCAGTGTACAAGTCCAAAAAATTATGTGTACTTCCTGAATCAACAAGGGAGTGTATAACATTTTTGCCCACAGTACCTCTGACCCTCATGGTCTTATAAGTATTCACACCAGATAGTGCATTGAGTGAAATCACTGGAGCCTCCTCAGATACACTAGCAAAAGTGTTAACTACACCTTCTTCAGACAACAACAATTCATCATCCTCCTTCATGCAGTCTTCCTCCCCTACCACTTCTAATGAGTACAACTGACCAGGACATTTGTGTCCAGGCATGTACTTCTGGTCACAATAGAAGCATAAGTGTTTGGCCCTTTTTTCCTCCAACTCTTGTGGGGTTAGCCTTTTGAAAGGCCTGTTTTGGGCAACATGATGACTAGGAGCAGGCAAGGCATTGCCATTTCTCAATCCATTCCCCACATATCTATTAGTTCCCCCCAGAGCATTAGGTACATTAGGTCTGGGAGTTGGAAGCAATGAGACATGCCTATGCTTAGTCACATTTTGCCTAGCTTCTTCCATCTTAGACCAAGTATACACATCAGTCAAAGTCTTTGGACCAAACATCCTAACTGATAGGCCAATCTCCTCTTTCAATCCTCCAATATACAGGCTAATAGCATAAGATTCTATCAAGTCTACCTTATTCAATAAAGCTTCAAAAGAGTCCTGATATACCTGTACAGTTGTGGTCTGCTTGAGGTTTTTTAACTCCACCATTGGATCTTCAAAAACTGAGTCAAACCTCTTCTTAATTTGCTTCTTATAACCATCCCAAGTAATCACTTCCCCATGCCTTTTCATGAACTGTTTGTGCCAATTAAGAGCCTTATCATAGACATGCATTGAAACAAGCCTAATCCTTTGCTCATCATCTACAATATCATCCATCTCAAAGAACTGATTAACTCTGTAAAGCCATCCTTGAACATCATCTCCATAGAATTTAGGAAATTCGACTTTGGTTAATCTACCATATGAACCTCCAGTAGCATTGTTCCTTTGATCAGTACCTCTAGTCCTAGTTTGTTCTCCATTAGCACTGGTGCCTTCACCATTCTTCAAACTAGCTAATTCTGTAGTCAGTTTGGTGATACTCTCCATCATAGCTGCCATAGTAGCACTCAATGATTCTAGTGTAGGAGGAGAGGTAAGAGTGGTTTGTCTTGTATTAACCATAATGCAAGTGTTTGGGAAAGTGTAGTATAACTGTTTTTGTAACTGATTGTGGTGTGGTAACTGAATTAATAACCGTTTTCTAACAGAATAACAACTTTTCAGCAGAATGACAATTTCGCCGGAAAAGATAATCGGAATCCAAATTTTCGCCGGAAAAACCAGGATACGCTCTGATACCACTTGAAACAAGCGTTTAGAAATCACTTACTGAAATGAAAACACTTGATCAATGGCAACAACACATTTAGGAATCTATAGACAATAAGAATCAAGATTCGCAAACGGATTGTTATTATGGAAAATGAGTTTGTTACAATGGAAGTTTCTAGAGAGAATTCAGAGAGAAAAGTATTTTACAAAATGAGAGAATGAATGAAAATGAAAAGGAAACGGGTATTTATAGGTGGAGGAGATGGGTTAACTGACTTGGGCGCCAAACTACAACAACCGCTTGAACATTAACAACTTTGGCCCTTCAACTTCTGGAATTGTTATTTCTAGTCCCTTGACCTTTCATCTTGTAACAGGTATTTGGTTATGCTTTCTGGATACTGGTTGTGTGGTAATTTGAAGTCATTTGCTTGGTTACAATGATACATCTCGTCCTTTTTTGTGTGCTCGTGAACATGGTTATTATTTTTTGGTGAACATCACTTGCTTGGTTACAATGATATATCATTGAAACCAATTTCTGCAAGTTGTATTCTTGTTAAGTGCAACCAGCTAATGTGGATGACTTTTTCAACTTAATGAAATGAATCACAGTGCTAAGTTTCTTATTAAAAGTAGGGTAAAAGCCATAAAATAACAATGTACTTTTCAAATTTTGCCGACTTGAAACACTTACTTTTTTATTACCTTAGTTCACCAACGAACTTTCAAAATTTGTTTCGAATTCACTCATATGACCCGTTTATATTAAAATAATAACTGAAATAACTATATTACCCTCGACATATGGGTGAAGTCAGAACAAATTTTGAAAGTTTGTTGGTGAAGTCGGAACAAATTTTAAAGAATAATAGGGTAATATAGTTATTTCAGTTGTTATTTTAATATAAACTGGTCATATGGGTGAATTCGAAACAAATTTTGAAAGTTCGTTGGTGAGCTAAGGTAATAAAAAAGTAAGTGTTTCAAGTCGGTAAAATTTGAAAAGTATGTTGTTATTTTATGGCTTTTACCCTTAAAAGTATGACTCCTGCTGTTTCGTAGTACTATAATTTTACTCTACTCTGTTAAAGAAAGTAGTATAATTTTACTCTACTCTGTTGAATAAAGTAAGACGAAGCCATAAAGCACGAGTACCCGCGCCTAGCGGCAGCGGTGTCTAGTTTCGACAAAATATCGGCGGCGAATATTTCTTTTGAAAAACTTTATTTGTAGCGCTAAAAAATACTTTTCTGATAAGTATTTTTGTTATGGCATGGTTGCATGGCGCCCCGACAATACACATTTTTCAACAAATCTGGTAGCATAGTTTTAATTTAGTACTGATTGTGGTGGGTAACTGAATTAATAACCGTTTTCTAACAGAATAACAACTTTTCACCAGAATGACAATTTCGCCGGAAAAGATAATCGGAATCCAAATTTTCGCCGGAAAAACCAGGATACGCTCTGATACCACTTGAAACAAGCGTTTAGAAATCACTTACTGAAATGAAAACACTTGATCAATGGCAACAACACATTTAGGAATCTATAGACAATAAGAATCAAGATTCGCAAACGGATTGTTATTATGGAAAATGAGTTTGTTACAATGGAAGTTTCTAGAGAGAATTCAGAGAGAAAAGTATTTTACAAAATGAGAGAATGAATGAAAATGAAAAGGAAACGGGTATTTATAGGTGGAGGAGATGGGTTAACTGACTTGGGCGCCAAACTACAACAACCGTTTGAACATTAACAACTTTGGCCCTTCAACTTCTGGAATTGTTATTTCTAGTCCCTTGACCTTTCATCTTGTAACAGGGTCAAAACGGTTCAGGTCTATATAGGTCATTTGAGGTCGGGTTTGGTCGACCCACAGTACCTTTTTGCCAAAAAAGTGATTCCTTTTATAAGCAATAAGTATATTAAATATAACTTCAGAACTCATATTATTTTAACTATATTCAACTTTGTTCACTCGTACTCTCAACCTCATCACAAGTGTCTCAATATCCTATCATGATAATATATCAAAAAATAAAAAAGTGTTAACGGGGTATTAGTCGTAGCAAAAGAACGTGGGCATATATGAGAACCTTGTTCAGTGGAAATATAACAAACGCTATAGAGGATGTTTTAAATTGCTTATGTCAAGTGTTTATCTGCTTGTTTTTGGATAGAATTGTTGATTTGCCTATTTTCCACTGGAATAAACACTTTAAAGTGACCAGATTCATACCTGCTCATTACTAACCAAATAATTAAGAGATAACGATTGGTCAGAGTGTTTAGCAAATAATTAAGAGACTACGGGTTCAAGTCTTTTCCACTATTGGCATAAACTTCAAAGGCGTGTTGTAAATTATTTGCAGTATAAAGGAAAAACCCAGTGTGGCAGTATACTGTTCACGCTCACGTAGAATCATAGGTAATGAAATCATAGAATTGTTGTGTTTTGCATCAAAATGTGAATAGTTTGCAATCAAAAAATTGTAAGTTTGCAACTAATTAAACTAATAAACTTCATTCATGCATTTTATCAAACACTTTAACTGCACATAAAATTATAATATTACAAAATCAAAGGAAAGGGAGAAACACTTCCTGATCAGATATTCCAAACTCATAAGCTTCAAATTTCAAATGTTTATAATCATATCAAACGAGGTAGTGAAAAGATGTCGGAGGAGGTGGTGGCGGTGAAAAGGAGACAGGAGGAGGTGGAGGTGGGGGAAGGGAGTACAGAAGTGGGGAATTATTAGGAATTATCAGGTGTGAATAAAGGAGCAGTGGATAATAAACCAGCAGCAGATATAAGAATATAATGGGTAAGTAATAAAATGACCAAAGTATCCTCGTGTATAATTACAAGTTGCCCAAAAAACAATACATGACATATACTTGCAAAATACGTACTTGTGTCATAAGTTGTCGGACACATGGCAGCCCCTGGTTGGGTCCAAGAAAATCGCTGGGCAACCTGTCTATTTTTGAATGTCAAGAGTGCGTGGTCCATAAAGTGATATGCACCAGGGCGCGCGGTCTATTTGACTAATTTTCCCTTCTAGGTGTCACAGATTCTAATTGGTTTTAAGATTGAAATGATTAATAACTAATAAAGCAAGAAAATAAAAGAAAGCAAATAAAGGCGAGGGTTGTGAGCAATAGAGGAGAAGTATGCTAACCTAGTTACTCATCCTATCATGTTAAGTTCACGTTTAATTACTTCCAATTGCTTCAAGTGAGGGTTTAAGTCGCTAGGACAACATTTGGTCAGTTCGTCCTAACCTATCAGCAAAGGTTTCCACCGGAGCTCAAGCTACTACCCTTGAAAGTCTAGTTGTTTTTAGTCTCCTAAGACAAGTCATTAAGTTCCGCTACATGCAAGATTCATAACAATGAGTGCCCGGGAGCTAGCATCTTAAACACTCATCCCTAACTTCTTAAGTTCATCCAAACGGTAGGTGATCAGTTGGTCAAATCGCACAAGCGAAGAAGGGTCGTCAGTTGGTCAATTCTTACCCTTCCCACTCAGTCTACCTACTTAGGGTCAGTTGGTCAATTCTCCTAAGCAACTAGACACTACCGCCATTCAAAACTACCGAAACAAGGGTAGCTACCAACAAACTATGCATGCATACATAAGAAACAATTATACGGAAGCAATGTAAACATAAACATAACAATTAACAAATCATAACTAGGCTAGCACCAGAGGTGCTTAACCGCTCATATTAACTGAAACAATCGATTCAATGTTTGACATAATGAAATACATGAATTGAAAGTAAAAGAAATGATAAATTGCTAATGTTTATCGTTAGGAAGTGATTTCTCCCTTGGAGATGGCTCCGTATGCTCCTAAAGATCTTCCTTCAACCTCCTACCCACGTTCTCTGCTTTTGTGTGTGGAGTGAATGATGTGAAATGCAGAATTTAAGGCGGTATTAATAGGCCATATCTATTTACGGCGTAACTTAAGTTGAGAGTTACGCAGTAACATCAATATCTTCATAATTTGCTTTGGAAAAGCTGGTTACGGCGTAACATCTGGAATGAGTTACGCCGTATCTTTAATAAATCGTGATTATGCCGTAATTGTGGAAAGAGTTACGGCGTAGTTTGCAGCAGCGTGGAACATCATTTGACCTAATTAGTTACGACGTAATCCTAAGATGGAGTTACGCCATAATCTTCAGTTGAGTTGGTTTTCTAAGTCACGCTTCTGTTACGGTGTAATGTGAGAGAAGAGTTACGCCGTAATTACTTCAAAATGGGCATACTATCATATATCTTCAATAAACTCTCCAAATCCACGTCTCATTAGCTCCAATGCTCGTAATTTACCTGAAAGTGAAATATATAGGAAAACAAGTGTAAATCCATATAAATGATATAAAATACGAGCATTATCGGGGGAAATTGACACTTAATATTCAGGACTATTTGATGTTATCAAATATCCCCCCACTTGAACTCTACTTGCCCTCAAGTAGACCTTATTAGATAAATTCCTAATAAGATATCTCCCATTACCTGGAAAATATAAGTTTAAAAATCCCTTATGCTAGAATAAAACAAATTCGAACACCTCACGAAATGGGAACAAAACACTCAAATCTCTAAACTATTCTAAGTGTCAATTTTGGGGTGATCACTCAACGCACAGTCATAGCATGTATTCTATCATAAGCTTGACGGTTACACAAATCTCCACCACTAGAGTTAAGGACTAAACAATTTTCGAAGGCAATATGGGTAGACACGACAAAGGTTAATGGTGAGTTGTCATTACTAACATGTCACGGCGAAGTGGACAAAATAAATGATACATGACCAAATCCATGGCCAAGATACCAAAGATTGCTCGCTGCATCACCTAGATACGCTTCATGACTAAAGGGTAGGATAAGACATGGGATATAATTGGGATAAAGTAAAAATATCAAGCGAATAGTCTAAATCTATAACCAAGTCATCACCGCTTACCGTTCATCCAAAGTTCAACTTTCAAAGCTAAAAAACCGGATCATGATATACCAAGTAGATGTGCCATTAGAGGACGTCATGATGGGCACATTACCTTTTCTTCAACTGTTGGCGCAATGAATGCCAACTTCATTCTTCAAATGTGACCGAGGTGGCCTCCTCGATACTAAATCTACGACGAGCTCATAAACAAAGTGTTTATAAGTTCGCACTTTACAATCAACAAATAACTATAACTATAACTATTTTTTTTTCTCGAATAACATCCTTTTTTTTTACATAAAACAACTAAACATAGCATCCCCCCACTTGAGATGAAAAATATGAGAATTTTGGGGGGTCTTCAATGATCTTCAAAAATATGTCATCGACGAAAGCATGATTCCTGAACCTTTCCACTTGAACCTTGAACTTAGGCAAACAATGACTTCCCAATAACAAATAAAGACTATAGGGTAGGCTATGGTGTATGGGTGTAACGAAACAATATATTGGGTGAACAAAATGAAAGGAATGGCTCAGTTGGGTGTATCTAGGGGTATCTTGCTCTAAAGGTGAGTGCAACAAAAGGGTTTAACATGGGGGTCGAGAAGTCGAAGTGACTAATCGATAGACACACAATGATAGGCTATTTGGGTGATAATCCTATAATATTGCCTTCTTAAACTGAAAAGTCCAAATACATTAAGCTAACTCAACATACCTCGTCTATGGTCTCGAAATGATGCAAAGGCCAAGTTCTAAAGTTTACAAGCTACCGACACACTCGTAATTTGGTGGATTTGGGGTAAATATTGAGAAGCAGATAACACTAATCTCACCATATAATATCAAGGGTTATAATGTGCTCGGCTAAGGTCTAATCTAGTTAGGTTAAGAAAAACATGTCAGAATTTTAAAAATAGCATAATTTTTCAAAATAAACTATAAAAACGAGGGAAAAATAAAGTTCAAGAGATAATTCTACTCCCGTCCCCCCACTTGAAATGTACAAAGTCCCTTTTGTACTACACGTTAAATAAAGGTGAAGAGAAAGTAGAATTAGTGCGAGAACTTCCCTGAAATTTGCTTTGAAAAAGAAAGAAGACCCACGAAAAGAATCGTGCCTTCGCATAAGCATCCACGAGCAAACTTCAATCCCTGAAATCACACTACCAACAAGCATAATTCTAAAAAAGAAAAATAAAAACGAAAAGAAACCTAACTCACTTTCATAAGAATCACGATTGCATTTAGCGTATGCAACAAGCCTTTTAAACCACTTGGTGTCCTAAGTGGACGAGTGTAGTCTCGTGAGGTGATTGGTGCAAAACCGTCAAGTTATCTCACGCAAGCTAGCCACTTGTGAATGACCAACCGTAAGAAACTCAAAACAGCTCACACACCAAATGCAATTTAGATCAGAGGAATATAGTGGATTCCTGGGTCGTTAAGTCCCACGGAGGATGAATTGGTGTTAAACAACTTCAGATGTCGAATAATCACTAAGGATAGTGATCAGTAAGGATTTTGATGGATAATTACCTAAAGAAAAGATTTGCAAATTACAGCGACTTAAATGCAAATTAAGAAAATTAAAAAGTTAAAATATATTAAATAAACGCTATCACTATTTTTACAATGATGAACGTTTAAAACCTAAAACGTACGTTTAAATAAAATTACGTAAACGTACAAAATAAAACGTGAGTTTTAAGAAATAAAATGCCTACAAATATGAAAATGACATTTTTACAATCCTAATAATAAAATAAAATTATTAGAAAAATAAAATTATTTTTAAAACTATTTATTTAATTATTATTAATTAAAAACTATTTATTAAGTATTTAAAATGCACTAAAATATAAGAAAATACAAAATTAACCTAGAAAAATGAAATTATAACTTAGAAAAATCTAAAATATGATAAAACTTATTTTAAAAATGAAAATATATTTTTTAGACTTTTTATGTATTTATTATTAATTTAAAACTATTTAAAACTAATTAAAATGCTAAAAAAAATACTATTTAAACTAAGAAAATTATGGAAAAATATTTTTTATGACTTTTATATTTATCTTAATCTAGGAAAATTGAAAACATGTTTTTTTAAGCTTTTTCTGATTTATTAGTATTAAAAGCTATTTAAAAAGGATTAAAAACTAGTTTAAAATAAAGAAAAATAGCAAACAGTGTAGGAAAAATATGAAAAATTCAGGAAAATGCTAAAATATTATTCTAAGTTTATAAAAAATATAAAAACATATGCTTATGTGGAGGAATAATAAGCTGCAGTGTGACTGCTTATAAATAAGCAATTTAAAATAAGCTAAAATCCACAAATGACCACCAAATAAACACAGAAGCTAGGTTATGCTATATTAACTTAATACTAACCTATTCCAACCATCCTAAACTTCTAAAAAGCAGTTTAAGCCAAAGATTAAGCAAATCAAAAACTAGCTTATTTCAGAAATGGGACAACATGTTGGCTGAACTAAGGGTAGGGTCCACAGAGCTTAAGCTCAAAACCTTTACTGAAATTGATAGTCAGCTGGGTAGTGAGTGGTAAGGAACCAAGAACCACCAGTGGGGTCCACTGGTGTGGCCTGTGGGACCCACCAAAGTGGTGGTGATGCCCACTGTTGTGGTGGTGCAAGGTATGCACAGAGCATGTTTCAGAAATGGGGTCTAAAAGAAACTACTAAATAAGGACTTTATAAGCTGAGTGGTGTTAAACTAATATTTTTCTAATTTAGTTAAGCAGTTAAATATTGATATCCCAAAAGGATTTAAGCTAAATCCTAATATTGAATCTTACACAAAATTATTCATTTTATTCAAAAACTGCATATAAGAAATTTTGACTTTTTTAATTGTGAACAAGATTGACTTTTATGAACTTCTGATGATCCTAGATGATCTATTATGATGTATTAAGCTATACTAAGATGAAATTAAGCTAGGTTATCAGATTCTAAGCTAATATGTGGAATATGAGACTGAATCACTTAACAGATTACAAACTAGATGGAATTGAGTTCTATTTTGACTTTTATACTAATGAGACCTATTTATTATGACTATTATGAACTATATAAACCTAAACAAACATACAGTATCAAGAATAAAGCATAATAACATGCATAAACTCACTATGGCAGCTTGATCCAAACACCCCTAGAAAGGACTGTTCTATTGATTAGTGTTACTCAATAATGATTTAAACCATGAAACTGAATTCTAACACTTGACTATGATGAACTAAGATCAGATAAACATAAATAATACAGATTTAACAACTATTACTAAGATAATCACAACTAAGCTATATTAACTAAAAATATTAACAACTAGCAACTATGATTTTTGATTAACAACCTACTGATTTTACTCTATATTACTATTAACTACTAACAACTAAGCATGAAACAGAAAAGATTATACTAAATTAAGAACAAGAATAGTAAATGCCAAAAATCAAGAAATTAGCTTACAACTTGAATCCAAGGCACAACTGAGAACCAAGAACTGAGTACCACACCTATAGCTTTCCACAAAGCACTATAACCAAGGCAATCCAGAATAGCACTTGCTCCAAGCTTCTTCTACAGTAACTTTCTAGTTTATACCTTAATTATTGATTTCTTTTTGGTGTTTTCCTTTTTTATTGATTATTGCTGGTTGAGAGTTTCTACAAGCTTGCAATAGCTTACAAAGAGCTAAGTAGTGTTTGTTAGGATCCTCTAATCAACAAGTATCAACAGAATTTAAATGACAAGTAATGAAAATAGGACAAAGTTGAAATGACTGGACATTAAGATAAATTGAAACTGGGTAACCAAGATTGTTTATTACACTTTAGCAAAGGTAATTAACATCTGAGAAAAGTAAATGACAATTACACTAATGATACAAACTACTTTGATTAACTACGATTGATCATAAACTAAGTTAAAATTATGATATTTCTCTTCTTCTCCTTTCTTCTGTATTTATCACTCTTTTGCATCCCACTAGCTTCCAGATACTTTCCCACATTGTTTCACAGCCATTGATTGAGTCAAACTCATCTTGTCCGTTTAAATCAGTTTTGGCGCCAAAATGAGCCACGTGGATATGAGGCGGTTTGAGACTAATTAAGGATTATTGGGATGTAGCATGAGGTGGAGGGACACGTTTGGTGAAGTTTAGACCAAGTTGGGGTGGTTTTGCTCAAAACCGTGGGTAGGAGTGGTATTGCAGTGAAAATGGGGTGGGAAATGCATTAATTATGGCGTGTTTAGGTTTTGCAGAGGTGGTGGAGAGTGGGTAGTAAAGTAGGGGTGAGGTGGAAAGGTAGTGGACAGGTGGTAGTGAGCAGGTGGCGGGGAATGAATGGATACAGGTGTTTGGGGGGAAGAAGATGAACAGTGGCACGTTTCTCTGTTTTAAATTTTTGGGCCGGGTTATATATATTGGGTTGGGGCTTGGTTTGTTAATAATAAAGAGGTCCGGTTTGGTTTGTAGTTAGCACAAGGACCATTTGTAATTTTTGCAAAGTTAAGGGCCGAATTTGACAAGTTTCCAAAGTTATTTTCAAGGACCAATCCTGCCAAGTTTCATTAGTACAAGGACCATAAAATATAATTTTCCATTTTAAAGTATCCGAGGACTATTTATGTAATTTTTCAAAGTTGAGGGACTAAACTTGCTATTTTTGCAAACTTGAACTTTAAGGGTAAAATTTGTCATTTCATGATTCCTGGAGGACTATTGTTGATTTTTCTTCAAAATATTTTATCCAGGGACCATTTCTGACAATCTGTGAAAGTTCAGGGACTGAAACTGCCAATTTTGTAAACTTTGTTGTTTTTCATTAGTTTTCAATCCTTTTGCATCTGTAACACATAAAAACACATTTTCATGATATTTGTAACATTTATATAGTCATTTGTGTGTTTTTGGCTGTTTTGTGGGTTTAAACAAGGTAAAATATATGTGTTTTTAGACACATATCAAATCCCCCACACTAAACTATTGCTAGTCCCTAGCAATCTTTATGAAGTTTTAATGGATTTTAAAGAACTCTTTACCAAAAGCCATTACTTCTGGAGTAGCCAATTGTTTAAGTTCAAGTAAGAACCTTGGTACAATGATAACCAAATGATTTTGAGCAAATCATAAGCTGTAAACGGATTTGATTTGTCTTTACCAGAAGCCGTTTTGCTTCTGGACTAGCCAACTCTTAGATAAAATATCTTTGGTGAGTCGATTACCAATTATGGATTTCCCACTGCCTTTACCACAAGCCATAAACTTGCGGGCTAGCCAACTCTTTACTAATTAAAGATATGGTGAGCTGAACACCATACAATTTTGGGCAAATTGCAAGCCATAAACGGATTTGAGATATCTTTACCAAGAGCCGTTTGCTCCTGGATTAGCCAATCCTTATGTGGGTTAGACATGGTGGACTGATTACCATTTGTTGTGTTTAGTACATAGTACTTCCACTAAAAAAAAAATTTTAAATTTGGCCATTTTGGGGAAAAAGGGACTAAAAGGGTACATTTATGATCAAATTCGCCAGAACTTCCCCCCCACACTTAGAAATGAATATTTTCCTCAATATTCAAAGTACCGGCTGTTATGTCGAAACTTAGAACGTAAAAAGATAACATTACTAGCTAAGTGTAGAAACACAACAATTATTCTCTTTTTTAATATTTACAATTTTCATTCATTTTTTAGATCTATAAACAACATGTGGGACATCCCCCCCACACTAAGGTGGTACACACGGGTGAAAACCCATGTTAAACTACTGTTTTTGATTTCCGAGTCGCTAGCTTGACTCGACCCCAAATTAATTTGTTCATGGGGAAGTAAGTGGAAGAGACAATCTCCATCGGACTTTCATTCACGATGTTTGTATAAATATTTAAGTACGTGAAAGTTCCACACCGATGAGATATAGATAGAACCGGCTTACAAATGATAAATGAAAATGCCGGGGTCAAAGATAATGTCTTCATTCCCAAAGGAGTGAAGAACAGGAGAAGCCACGGGATAGGTGAAGAAGAGAAAGAAAGTCATGATAATAATCTTGACTAACTCATCATCATCAGAAGGGGAATTCATGATAGCATGAATTTCATCTTTTAAGCTCAATTGGTCTAGACATATCCCGGGTGTGTCTAGATCAAAGTAGAAGTTATCATACTCCGGTGGAGATATGATATGAGTGAGTTCACAGGAGAACTCCTCAAAGGCGAATGATTCATATTCAGAATTGATTTGACTGAGTTCACTGGGGAACTCATCAAAAGTGAATGATTCATAATTGGGGAGAGAATTATGAGAATGAGGAGTGGTAATACCATTAATCTTCTCTCCCATATGATCAAAATGGAACGTTTGCAATTCGGGAATAGAATCATTGAACAAAAGTTCACTATCCTCAAAGGGGATAGAATATGAAGTAGGCTTTTCATTAAAAGCCTCGATTCTAGAAACGAGAAGATTAACATTCAATAATGTAAGACGAAGAGCTTCGTCTTGGATTATTTCTTCATCATTCTCTTCTCCTAAGCTAATAGGCTCAGAAGGTAATTCCCCCACATAACTTATGTCTCCACAAGATAAAGAATAGTCCTCATCAGAATCAGAGAACATCTCAATATGATCATTTTGGAGGACAAGAGGAGGAGGGATATCACACACATGATCAAGAATTCCCCGTGATTCTCTTGGAATTGGGACAAGGTTCTCAACATTAGACTTTATGAATTCGTTCGATTCCTTTTCAGGAACAGTGTCAAGATGCTCGTCCCCCATGCTCAGAGAGTGAGTGGGAGCTTCGGGTGTGATAGCAGTTGTTTGAGAATGAATCTCAACTGCTGAAATATCCACTAATGAACTTGATGAATCTTCAAATGTATCCTCATCATCAGTGTCATCAGGAATAAAACGAAATTGAGAGCTAGATCTGGCTGCTTTTTCTTTTGCAATTAATTCCCTAATAGACTTTTCAAAAGCAATTTGGGAATTTATCTTAACAGCCTGCTCTTCAGCTAGCAATTCTTCCATGGATTTCTCATGTGAATTTTGAATGACGGGACATTGTGGAAGTGGAGATTTGTCCAAACCGGAAGGTTGACATTGATAATCATCATGAGGACCCCCACAATATACACAAGAAAAACTGGGAACATTATGAAATGCTGTTTTACTTAACTCCTCAGTTCTTTTCACTGACTCCAGAAGCTCTAGATAAGTGTCTTGTTGGGTTTGCTGAGGAGTTTGAGTCATTTGGCACTGTGGAGATTGGTCGTGATATGGATAGTCGTAATTGTTACAAGGAAATGGATTCCCTGTTTGACAATCAGAGCTGAAATGGGGACCTCCACAGTTCTCACAACAGTAAAACTGTTGAGCCTGGATTGGTGAATCATATGGATATTGGTCATAACCAAAGTTCTGAGCATCACCGGAGAACTGTTCATAGACAATCGTGTTTCCGGATTGACATTTAAATCCTTGGTGAGGACCTCCACAAAATTCACAGCAGTATTGTTGATTATATGAAGATAAGTCGGGCTGTGGTGGGTAGTTGGAAAAATTTGAGGGGTCGTTAAATGAGTTCGGATTAGGATCATAATCAAATGAATTCCTCGAACCACAAAATAAACAACTCCCGTTACGAATATCATTACCACACTGTACACACGTACACCAGCGACATGGTGAACCAAAAAGAGGCTCACCACAACCGACACAAGGAATAAACGATTCTATTTGAGAGTTATGAGAAGGAATCGGTTCATTCAAAGAATCAACAAAACCAACATGGTGATCCGAATGACTATTAAGATTCGAAGAACATTTTGAAAAATCCGGAGGTGGGACAAGTGGTGTGCTCTGAGAGCTAGCAATTTCCACCACTTCCGTTATGGTCTCCGGTTCTGGTTCTTGAGAAATGTGAAGATTAGGCAAGTCATTCTTGCTAGTCACCGGTCTAAATTCTGCATGTTTGCTTTTAACCGTAAATCGTGAAAGTGTAGGATCAATTTTAGACGGCTTAGGAGCAATCGAGGGGTTAGATCTTTGGATAACCTTAGGTTGGACGTATTTAGCACGTTCATTATTAGATGAAAGTACCTGGTCCTTTGTCACCCCGGTTTCTCGTTCCATTTCCCTACGCAGAATCAATGGATCATCATGAACAACACGAATTCTTGACATTTGTGATAAAGTAGGAAGTTTTTCAACTTCGTTCCAGATTTCGTCGTAGTCGAGAGATTCCATTAGAATAGAAGAAGTTTAGAATCAAATGGATAGAGGGTAAAGGAATAAAGAATCAAAAAGGGTAAGAGGATAAAGATGAATATTTTTGGATTTTTGGATAAATATTTTGTAAAAACAAAGAATGAAAATATTTTTGGTGTTGTTAACACTTTAGAAAAAGTGTTAATGAACTTTTTTTTTTGATTTATATTAACTTTACAAAAAACTGTTTACAAAAAGGTGGTATATGTGCAAGTACGGGACTGGAAATGCTTAAAACACGCTTACAGCCTCCCCGGCAGCGGCGCCAAAATTTGATGCCAAACCGTCAAGTTTAATTACACTCAAGCCGACCACTTGTGAATGGCCGACCGTAACAAACTTAAAACAGTTCAAACACAAATGCAATTAAGATCAGAGGAATATAGTGGATTCCTGGGTCGTTAAGTCCCACGGAGGATGAATTGGTGTTAAACAACTTCAGATGTCGAATAATCACTAAGGATAGTGATCAGTAAGGATATTGATGGAAAATTACCTAAAGAAAAGATCTACAAATTACAGCGACTTAAATGCAAATTAAAAGAAATTAAAAAGTTAAAATATATTAAATAAACGCTATCACTATTTTTACAATGATGTTTTTATGATTTTATAAAACAAAATATCTTAAATAAACTATTTAAACTAAAACGTAAACTCAAATTACCTAAAAAATGAAAACATACGTTAAGTCTAAAAATTACGCGAGTGCGCAAGCAAAAACGTAAAATTTATGAAATAAAAGGCCTACGAATGTGAAAACAATTTTATTACGTACTATATGACAAAAGAAAATTTTAGAAAAAAGATTTATATTTTTTTGACTTTTATATTTTTTATTATGAATTAATTAAGATTTTACACTAATTAAATGTTTAAAAATACTAAAACTAATGAGAAAAATCTGAAACTTTTTTATAAAATACTTAATACTAATACACTTTTATAAAAAATACAAAAACTGAAAAAGCTATAAAGAATAAGCTGGAAATAAGTAAATAAGCTCGTATAAGCTTATTTGGAAACAAAAGGGTTATGTATTAAATAGTATAAAAGATAACTGAAAAAGTCCCTAGGGCAGTTGGTGTGTGTGTGGTGTGGTGAGCTGGGTGGCCAGAGATCAAATCCCAGCAGTGGCTATTTTTTTGCAACTTTTTTATTTTTGGAATTTTTCTTCACAAACTTGTTAAGCACAAGAAAATAAGCAACTTTTTCAACTACAACTTTTTATGAAACTGATTAATAAGCTCTGAATAAGCTTATGTTCTTAACAGTGGCTTAGAAAATGGAAATAAGCTAAAGAGTTTAAGCCAAAATGGTTTTTAAGCTAAAAAATAAGCAAAAGCTAATAAGGAATAAGTTATATTACTGATAATAAGCTAGTGTTACAACTGAACAAGCTCAAGAACTTAGAAATAAGCACCTAATAAGCTAAAATAAGCACTTATATAACTGATGTACACATGACACTTTGTAAATCACTAGGCACCTTTAGGCTTATTTTTAAGCACTAAGATAAGCTAGAAACTAAAAACAAAAACTTGGATTAGCAAGATGACCAGATAAGCTATCCAAAAAACTGATTTACAAAGTTTGGCTTACACTAATAAGCTTGTGAGAAGCTTATGAAGAATTTGAAAAACCACTGAGTCAAGACTCAGTGAATGCTGAGTTTTGGACAGAAATAAAAAGCACATGCAGGCTTATCAAATAAGCTGAAAATGGAAAAATGAAACTTGGAAACTTGAGACAGCTAGGTGAACTTCTCAAAAAACTAAAACACATAAGCTATAGGCCATTAATAAGCTCTCTAAGAGCTTGTGAAATGGGGTACCACAACTGTGCACAGAGCACTCTTTGACTTTTTGAGAAAATGAAGCAGTTTGACTTATATGAACTTGTGATTGATCTTAAGCACTGATATTGATGTATTAAGGTGTATAAATACTGAATTAAACAAGTATAACAACTTCTTAACACAAAACCATGATTATAAGATTTAAAAACCCAACAGACAGATGAACAAGGAGATTAAAAGGATTTTTGACTTTTATTCTAACAAGGTCTGGTTTTTAATACTGAGATGAGTTATTTAGACCTAATGAGACATGAATCAAATAAAAACAACAGCTATAACAACCTATAATACAGTGATGCAATCAAATCCAAACACCCTTTATCAAGCTTGTTAAAAAAAACTTTTCAAAGCAATTGAATGATTTAGATCATGAAATTGATTTCAGACCTGAGATTATCACTAAATAAGACTAAATAAGGTTTAAACAACAACCATAACAACATAAAACTTACTAATGATCCTTATGCAATTAAAACTGTGAAAATTGAGATTTTTATCAACTATGAATTAAAAAGAACAAGTTACTGATTTTATCACTTAATTTAACTTAACTACAACTAATAAACATACAAACACAAAGATTTGGAGGACTATTGTTGATTTTTCTTCAAAATATTTTATCCAGGGACCATTTCTGACAATCTGTGAAAGTTCAGGGACTGAAACTGCCAATTTTGTAAACTTTGTTGTTTTTCATTAGTTTTCAATCCTTTTGCATCTGTAACACATAAAAACACATTTTCATGATACTTGTAACATTTATATAGTCATTTGTGTGTTTTTGGCTGTTTTGTGGGTTTAAACAAGGTAAAATATATGTGTTTTTAGACACATATCATGAGGGCTTACAGGGAACTTACCCAGAAAGTTCATTTAAAAACTAATACAAGGTTATTGTGTTTAAAAAGAAAGAATTATTACAAAGGATAGTTACGTCGTAACTCCTAGAAGGAGTTATGCCGTAATTATTGTAAAACCTGGCAGACGCTATTGGAGTATAGCTACGGTGTAACCATTGCATGGGATTACGCCGTAATTGGTAATGCTCTGGGAAGAACTACTGCAAGAGATGTGTTACGGCGTAACCATAAGAATTAGTTACGCCGTAACTATGGACAGATCAGGTCCCAGTTCAGCATGCTGCAACAACTTTCTCTGATTTCCTGCAAAAATGGTTAAAAACACAAAAACCCAACAGAAATGGAAATAAAACAATTGAAAAGGGATAATCCGGGTTGTCTCCTGAAAGAGCACTTTTCTTTATTTACGAGTCTTTAAATTAAACTCAATGCCATGGGGCTTTACGGTGGCCTTCGAACTTGGCCAACTTCATTCATATCCTTCATCAAATTATGTCTGACCCAAGCAACATTTGTAGCAGTGCGGAGATATTCCTTCGTCTCGATCTTCCGAATTTTACAAAACTTTTTGTCCGGCCCCAAGTGGTATCTAGTAAACTCATAATTTTCAACTACAATTGGTGGCGGCCTCTTATATGGAATGCCAAGAAGTTTCCACCTTCTTTGCTCATATGCTTCATTGTCGGGTTCAATGAACCCATCTTCACCTTGTAGTTCAAGGTAATCCAAAATACCCTCTATATCATCATCTTCGAACTCGGTACCTTTGAACCAATTATCATCTAACAAATATTCCACAAGCACACGCTTGCATTCTTCCTTCTCTTTCCCCATTGAATATTTGATATCTTCATCCGTCATTTCACTTATTTTGTTAGGAATTGTTTCGCTCGGGTCTTCTTTACTCATACACCCTTTCCAGATCTTCTCCTTAGTCAACGCGTCTACCTTTCCATATTTGATTTTGACCTAATTGTTGAATCCTAAATTATCTAGCCAAGGTAACTTCGTCCTTTCCGCATCATTGGTTGAGTTCCACAAGAATTCTTCTTCCCCAACCTTCTCAATGCTGCTTCCCCCGTTACATTCATTATCAAACGGGTTACAAGATGCCCAGAAGACTTTGTCACGGGTTTTTATCTTCTCACACCAATGACTTCGAGCAACTTTGTCATTGGTGTTGCTCGTGGGATCCTCCATGCAGTAGATATCATCATTTATGGACTCTTTCTGGAGACAATGCTCCTCATAATCAATCTTGAGCTTTTTTAGAAGATTAGGATTAATTTTAGCATCCCCAAATTGTACCGACTACCAATCATCAAAGGATAAATCAACGAACTTCACATTATGTCTTTCGAGCTCATGAGAGCATGTTGTTGGGAAATATGTTTTTGGAGTTAATACTTATTGTAATAGAGTTAGTACTGATAGTGTCTTCTGATAAGTATTAACTAGTTAGTACTGATAGTATTAAGTTTGTACTGATCTATGTTAGGAATGTCGTGTAAGAGTTGTAACAACATATCTTATATTCCAATAGAAGATATGATATACTTAATGCATAGTTATCTCTGTAAGGGATCTCCTTAGTGTATAAAAGGAGATCCTAGCTAGGTTAAACATACATCTCATATTCTAGCCATCTTAAGAAGAGCTTCAAGGTTGTAAACCCTAGTACTAGGAGAGTACTCGTATTATTGCTTAATAATATTGAAGCTGTTGGTGTTATACTTGTTCTTACTTTAATCTTCTAAGTGCATTCAAGTAGATTCCGCATACTTGTGTGCATCTACAAAAAGGTTTCTCATTGTTGTTTTGGAACCATCCAAGGCAACTAACACGTTTGCAAGCTAAGTGTTCTAGATCCAAGGTTTGGGACTCCACAAGTGGTATCAGAGCTTGTGTCCTGAAGCTTTGTTCTTAGAAGATCCTGTGTGACTGATCTGAAGAAATAGATTACGACAAATCCAACTCAGTTAACCGTGTTCCTAAGTTGGAGCCAAATGAATATGAACTATGGAGAATGCGCATAGAGAAGTACTTCTTGGTACTTGATTTCAAGTTGTGGAACATTGTGCTCTATGAAGACACTTACAAACGCACTGTCACTGAAGAAGTTACTGGTAAGACCATTACTAAAGAAAGAGGTGATCCTATCACTAACAAAGAAATGGTCTAAGAGGCAATGATCTCAAGGCCAAAAGTCTTTTACTTATGGCAATTCCTGATGATCATCAACTCACCTTCAACAAACACAAAGATGCTCAGAGTTTGTTAGAAGCCATTGAAACCAGATTTGGTGGATATTCTGTAACCAAGAAAACTCAAAAGACTATTTTGAAGCAAGAATTGAAAATTTCACTGTTGGTGCAACTGAGTCCATTGACTCAGTTTATAATAGGCTTCAAAAACTTGTTAGTCAACTGGCAGTATTGGATGTGGAGTTCTCCAAGGAAGATTTCAACCTCAGGTTTGTTAGAAATCTTCCATCACCAAAATGGGACACTCACATCATTGTATGGAAGAACAAGCCAGACTTTGAAACCATGAAGTTGGACAATCTGTTCAATAGCTTTAAGGTGATTGAACAAGACATGAAAAGAAAAGCAGCTGCATCTTCCAATTTTGGGTCACAAAACATAGCCTTTGTGGCTCACCCTATCACTAGCAATGATGTGGACAGTTTTGATGTTAGTACTCCTAGTACTAATGTTAATACTGATGGCTCTGTACCCACTGCAGCAGGCATCAATGAAGGCACAATCTATGCTTTCATAGATGAACAGAGTCAAGGATCCCAGATCACTCATGATGATTAGAGACAAATCCATGAAGATGACATGGAAGAGATGGACATTAAATGGAACATAGCCCTGATTAGTATGAGGGCAAGAAGGTTCATGAAGAAAACTGGAAGGCAGATTAAGATCAATGATGGAGACACTGCTGGGTTTGATAAGGGAAAGGTTGGATGCTACAACTGTGGCAAGCTTGGGCATTTTTCCAGAGAATGCAGAAGTCCTAGGAGCAAGGGGAGACACAGTGATGCTGACAACTCTTCTTCTAAAGCAATGGTAGCTATTGATGGTGCTGGATATGATTGGAGCATCATGGCTGATGAAGAAGAGAGTCCAATCAACATGGCTTTGGTATCTGAGGTACTTACTGAAACAAATTGTTCAGATACATGTATTGCATTAAGCAAATATTTAGAGCTAAAAACTATTTTTGATAATGTGTCTGAAAAACTTGCTAAAACCAGTTATAACTTAGCAAATCATAAAAGAGGCTTAGCAGTTTTAGAAAAACAAATTGTGCATTATAAAGAAAATGAGTCAAAACTCTCTGAGGAAACTGATGTACTTAATAGGGAAATTTCTTTTAAAGAAATCACCATAAATGTGTTAAAAGAAGAACTAGAGAAAGTCACAACAATTAAAGATAATATAGAGCTAAGTGTTGAGCAACTTAAAGACACACAACATTATAACTCTAAGAGAGTTGATAGATACCTGGAAAAAGCTCTTATTGGCAAAGCCAAATCAGGTATGGGATATAAGACAACACCACCACCATTCAGAGGTATCCCTTCACCTCCTGGTATAGACCTTGCCCACACTGGCTTAGCAGAGTTTCAAGAACCCACATTTTTCCATGGCCCTACAATCAAAAGTACTTTTCCTGAAAAGACTAATGAAGTGTTTGAAAGTGCTAGTGACACCTCCTTACCTGAGGTGTCTGTATCTGAAAATAAAAAGGCTAGTGTAGAGCCTAGTGAACCAAAGCAAGTTCATGCCACTAAACCAGTAAGACCAGTTGACAAACCTGTTAATAAGCCAATTAAATATGCTGAGATGTATAGAAACAGGTCATCTAGTCCTAGAGGTAACAAGAGAAACTGGAACCAGTTAAAATCTGAGCAACTAGGAGATGAATTTGTCATGTATAATAAATCTTGATTTGTGTGTGGTAGCTTCTCTCATCTGCAGGCTCATTGCAGACATCCTATGAGACCTCAACCTATCATGACCCCAAGAGCAGTTCTTCTCAAAACTGGCATAAAACCTTTGAATAATACAAGGCCAGTTAATACTGCTAGACCACAACCCAGAGTAGTTGGTGAAAGACCTACAAGAAATTTTTCAAAGTCATCTTCTACTTCACCAAGGTCCTTTAAATCAGCACAAACCTTTAACTCTTATGATGAACAAATCAAGTTTTATAAGAAAAAGGTTAATACATATGAGCCAAAACTTAATACTGATAGGCCAAAAGTTAATACTTTTAAGCCTAAAATGAAACCAGCTGGCTCTAAAGTGAATGCTGCAAAGGGAAACAAGGGCAATGTTGTTAAGCCCTCAGCTTGTTGGGTGAGAAAGACCACTCAACCCAACAGTGCATCAGTTACACTCAAGAAATATGATTACATTGATGCACGAGGCAGATCCAAGTCAGTAATGGCTTGGGTCCCCAAAAGGAACTAATTTCCTTATTTTATGTGCAGGGACATTCCAACAATAAGGATGATCTTGGCTATTCAGACAGTGGGTGTTCCAGGCACATGACTGGAAATCTATCCTAACTTTTAGACTTCACAGATTTGAATGGAGGACATGTTTCTTTTGGAGGAGGAATTGGTGGAAGAATTACTGGTAAAGGCACAATCAAGACTGGTAATCTGGACTTTGAAGATGTGTACTATGTGAAAGAACTCAAATACAACCTGTTCAGTGTGTCACAAATGTGTGACAAGAGGAATTTTGTTCTATTCACATATACTGATTGTTTGGTTTTATCTCTTAAATTTAAGTTGCCTAGTGATGATCAGGTTCTACTTAAGTTTCCTAGGAAAAGCAATATGTACAGTGTCAATATGAAAAACATAGTGCCCAAAGAAAATCTTACATGTTTAGTTGCTACAGCTTCTTTGGATGAATCTATGTTATGGCATAGAAGGGTCGGTCATGTGAACTTTAAGGTAATAAATCTTTTAGCTAAAAACAACCTTGTAAGAGGTTTACCTTCAAAAAGATTTGAAAATAAACAGACCTGTAGTGCTTGCCTCAAAGGGAAGCAGCATAGAGCCTCTTGTAAGCCTAAGGTTTTTAACTCTATCACCCAACCACTTCATATGCTGCACATGGACTTGTTTGGCCCCACTAACGTTAGCAGCCTAAATTTTAAGAATTATTGTTTGGTTGTGACTGATGATTTTAGCAGATTTACTTGGGTTTTCTTTTTGAATACTAAGGATGAGACCAGCGAGATCCTTAAGTCTTACATAGCTACAGTAGAAAACCTAGCTGATAAGAAAGTTAAAATCATTAGGTGTGATAATGGGACAGAGTTTAAAAACCAAGTGATGAATGATTTCTGTCAACTTAAGGGTATTAAAAGAGAATACAGTGTAGCTAGATCTCCTCAACAAAATGGGGTTGCTGAAAGGAGAAATAGGACATTGATTGAGGTTGCTAGGACTATGTTAGCAGATTCCAAGTTACCCACAACATTTTGGGCTGAGGCAGTTAATACTTCTTGTTATGTTCAGAACAGGGTTCTGATTGTAAAGCCTCATGGCAAGACTCCCTATGAGCTGTTTTTAGGTAGAAAGCCCACACTAGACTTTCTTAAACCTTTTAGGTGTCATGTCTCTATTCTCAATACCATTGACCATTTAGGTAAGTTTGATGGAAAATCTGATAGTGGATATCTGGTTGGATACTCATTGAATAGTGAAGCCTTTAGGGTTTATAACTCTAGAACCAAAAAGATAGAGGAGAATCTGCACGTAGAGTTTCTTGAGTACAAACCTAGTGTAGAGGGGCAAGGACCAACATGGCTTTTTGATATTGATATGCTAACAGAATCTATGAACTATGTACCTGTTTCTGTGGATTCTAACATGATTGCAGGAGAAAAGCAAGGTCCAGATGCAGATTCTGATAAGGATGATGATTGCATTCTATTGCCCATTTGGAATGACAACTCAGGTGGAAGCACTTCTTCAAGGGAGGCAAACAAAGCTGATGATCAGTCTCCAAAGACCCATGAATCTAATGTTGAAGGAGATGCAACCAATACAGATGAACCAGTGGTCGAACCTCAAGTGTTTAGTACAACTGTGGTTAATACTGATAAGCCATAAGTTAGTACTGATGAGTGATGAGTGTCTAAATACTCATCATTTTTGTACCATTTAAACTGCAAAAACATCTGAAAACACTCAGAAATGCATCAAAATGATAAAAATATCACAAATAAGTGTTTTATGTGTTTTAAATGCAAAAATGTCAAAATCTGGTGAAAAAACGTATCAAGTTTGCATAATTGGCAGTTTTAGTCCCCCAAGTTTCAAAAGTTGTCAAAAACAGTCCCTGGTAAAACAAAATAAAGAAAAATGTTATTCAAGGTCCCTGAAATATTCTAAGTTGTCAAAAATGGTCCTTGAATAAATCTTTTGTCAAATGACAGAAAAGGTCCCTCAACTTTCAAAAATGTCAAGTTTGGTCCCTGAAAATTTGAAAATGTCAAAAACAGTCCTTGTACTATGGAAGCTTGTCAATTTTGATCCCTTGTGTGAACTTTGGAAAATGGCAGAAATGGTCCTTCAAGAATTGGAGAATTGCAAAGTTAGTCCTTTTAATGTTAAACCTATCCAAGACCCCTTTGCACCTTTGAACCCTGCCAACCATTGTGACCCCCTGGTCAACACATCAGTCAAACAACCCTTTTGCCGCCCACCCTATTCACCCTTCTCCACCACTTGACTAGCCTCTGCAACCTCTCACCCATCACCTCCCACCTCACCTTATCTCCTCAAAACCTCACCCACATCATCATCACACCTATCCACCCCCCCTAGTTGCAATCAGAGCCCTGTGGTCAAATACACCCTTTCCCGCCAAAAATCATCAAAAGGCCAATATGAGCAAAACTCATCCATTGGCTCAAAAAAGTGGTGGGATTTGATCAAGAGGACGCGTGGAAGCTTTGTGGGTATAAAAGAGGGAAGAAGAAGCAAGAACCAGTAGTAGTTAGTTTTATTTTTTCATATGTATGTCGTTTTCAATTTTAATGTTTTAGTTTAGTTTAAAAACTTTAATTCTCTGTTCCTATGTACTCAACTTAAGGTATTTTATCAATATCATCTGTTTTCAAGTTCTATTTCAAGGTTTCATTTAAACTTCATGTTTCCAATTCCACTGTTGCAAAATTTAGTTTTAAACACCTATGTTTAAGATTCAAACAGCTTCTTTGTAAGCTTAAGTGAGTTTATTAAAGCTTCTTTTAGCTTTTGATAAGTTTTCAAAACAGTTTCAAGCATTTCCACTTATGGTCAACAAAAGTCAACTGTGAGCTCAAATGAAATTGGAAATGGTTTGGGGTGTTGCAGAGCCTTGATTTGGGTTGGAATAGCTTCAAGTAGTTTAGTTATGGTTCTGGTATGAGTGGTTAATCAGCTGGAACACTTGTGAGTATTAATCTCAATTTCAGTTTACATTTTGTGTTTGTATTTGTATTTGTGGTTAAGGATGGTTTAGGCCTGTTTAATTAAGTGGTAATTAGGATATTATAATCAGTTTTAGTGTCTGCAATAGCCTAATCAGTGGTTAGCTCAGTTTTCATTGCAAAACAGTTATATAAAGGTTGTTTGGATTAGTTGATTAATCTGTGTCTAAGGTTTGTTCAGAGGTTGTAACCTGTTGTTTCATGTTTGCTTAGCTCTATTGAACTCTTTGCTGTCATCATATTGTGCCTGTGCACCACCAAAGTCAAAATCACTCAAATTCTGTCTTAATAGCTTATCTGTTGAGTTTTTATAAAATCAAAGTCTTGATTTGTGTTTAGAATACATAGATATAGTTTGCATTAAGTTTATTTCATCACATTATATCAATTTCAGTCCATAAATTAGCTTCAAACCTCATTAAGGTCAAATATATCAAATCTGTTACAAAAGTCAACTTGCAAAAGTCAGTTTATGCCCAAATGAGTTGATTTTTAGTAGCTTCATTTCTGGTTCAAATCAAGTGGAACTTGTGGATTTTAAAAGTTCAACTGGTCTAGTTTATTGTTATAATTTTTGTATAATTTTGTCAATTTTCTACAAGCTCAAATGAGCTTGTCAAATTGGCTTAATATGCCCTGTGCACTGACTCAGTTGATACTGAGTCTGCACAGGGTCTTGCAAGGGTTGCACAGAGCTCATTTGAGCTTGTCTAGGTCTGGTATTTGGCTCATAAGTAGTTAGCCAGGTCTAGGTTAGGTTCCAGCTTTTCATTTTCATTTTCAGCTTATTTTGAAGCTTGTGCTTAAGTCAAAACTTAGCACCCAAAACTGTTTTTGCACAATAAGCTCAATACATCAAATCTGTGTAGATTGCTATTCAGAGGTTTAAGCTTGTTGTTTTTAGTTGCATTTGGGTACTTGTAGCTTATTATAGCTTTTGTAATCTGTTGGTGGCCTTTGGTGCTCATTTGCTTATTTCAAAGTGCTTATTTATAAGCACTTGCATAGCAGCCTCTTAATCCCACACACAACCCCATGTTTTTATATTTTTCTTAGATTCCTAATATTATTTTAGACTTTCCTTGAATTTTTCAGATTTTTCCAAGTCAGTTTAGTATTTTTCTTGATTTAATTCAGTTTTTAGGCCTTTTTAATTAGCTTTTAATACAAATAATTCAGAAAAGTTTCAAAAAAATAATTTTTCATTTTTCTTAGGTTAAGATAAATATAAAAAGTCAAAAAAATATTTTTCCAGATTTTTCTTAGTCAAATTTGTATTTTTAAGCAATTTAATTAGTTTTTAATAGTTTTTAATTCATAAAAAATCCAAAAATAATCAGAAAAATATAAAAATAGTTTTGAAAATTCTCTTTTGTCATTTTAGATTTTTCCAAGTCATAATTTTATTTTTCTAGCTTTATTTGCTATTTTCTTGTATTTTAGGCTATTATTAAATAGTTAAAATTAGTTTTTAATTAATAATAATTAATTAAATAGTTTTAAAAATAATTTTCTTTTTCTATAAATTTTCTTTTATCATTAGGTTTGTAAAAATATCATTTTCATATTTTTAGGATTAATATTTTTTTAGTTTCATATTTTCTTTTGTACGTCGCGTAGTTTTAAATTCTAGTTTTATAAAAACATAAAATCAAAAACATCATTTTGCAAATAGTGATAGCGTTTATTTAATATTTTTTATCTTTTTAATTTCCTTTAATTTGCATTTAAGCCCTGTAATTTATGAACTCTTTCTTTAGTTATAATCAATCATACCTCTTTATCCGTTCAAATCCTCTCGATCACTATACGTTTGGCTATTCTCGCACAGCTCGTTGGGACATAACGACCTGGGGAAACACTATACTCTCCTGGACTTCATTGCATTTGTGCTTAAACTGTTTTAAGTTCCTTACGGTTGGCCATTCACAAGTGGCCGGCTTGTGTGAGAAAACTTGACGGTTTGGCTCGAATCAAATTTTGGCGCCGCTGCCGGGGAGCAGTAGAAGCATGGGATGACATGAGAGCCAAGGTAGAAGCAACTCAGGAAGTACAAAAGAAGCTGCAACAAGATAAGAGTACAAGTGTTAATGAAGCAGCTCAGTTATTTAGTGAAATCTTGGCCAGTAGACAGAGTCAGTTCAGACATCAGAGGGAAATTGAAAACGCTTCAAGACCTCCAAAAAAAAGTCAAAAAAAGATGTATCTTTGAAAGTATATCAAGTATCAAGGTGAAGACAGAAGAACATTAAAGCAGCTTAATTAGTTATCTTGGGAAACTCTTCAAAGACTAGCTGACTTAACCCAAAGAAGATGTTTGGACTTCAAACCTATGTCAGATGATGATTTCACTAGAAGATCACAATCCATTGATCCCATTGCAAGCTACAAAATACCATATGAATAAGGAGGTTTCATATCTGCACCCAAAAGATTGAAAGCATCTGAAGATGAAGGTGGACTCACTAAAGAGGAACTTAATCAGATGATGTTAATTGAATCTCCAAAAGATGCATTATATTCAGAGCCCATCAACACTAGGTATCCAATTCTTGGGTGGGATATCTACACTAAAGATGGAAAGAGGCATTGGCAGATTCACAGAGCAGGTGGAAGGACAAGTGCTTATTTATATCTGGTGGATCTATTTGCATCTATAGACAGGGATGATTTGCTCAAGCTATGGGAGTTGGTCAAGAATAGGTTCAAGAATAGAGATCCTGATAATGACAAGGATCTGGAATTACTTTATGAGTTGCAGATATCTTTGAACCAGATCCATCAGGAGAACAATGGAAGTATCAATCTGGAGAAGTTATACCAACTTGGACTTTGATTGATTCGTGTGGACTACACTTGGTCACTACATGCAATGAGACAGATATATACATGCTGGTTGAAAGAACTTACCCACTTGCCTTAGGAACTCTTCTGGAAATGCTTACAGCAGGGCTAATGATGGGCAATGCAGTTGAAATGGCTAAAGAGTTGCTGTTGAAGATCTATGACCAGGCAGGAAGACCTAGCAGAAAGTGAAGTTTGGAAGAATCCTCAAAGACTGAAGAAAACTTGTGATTCTAAAACCCAATCACAAGTTTAGGGGAGGATTGTTGGGAAATACGTTTTTGGAGTTAATACTTATTGTAATAGAGTTAGTACTGATAGTGTCTTCTGATAAGTATTAACTAGTTAGTACTGATAGTGATAATATTAGTACTGATAGTATTAAGTTTATACTGATCTATGTTAGGAATGTCGTGTAAGAGTTGTAACAACATATCTTCTATTCCAATAGAAGATATGATATACTTAATGCATAGTTATCTCTGTAGGGGATCTCCTTTGTGTATAAAAGGAGATCCTAGCTAGGTTAAACATACATCTCATATTCTAGCCATCTTAAGAAGAGCTTCAAGGTTGTAAACCCTAGTACTAGGAGAGTACTCGTATTATTGCTTAATAATATTAAAGCTGATGGTGTTATACTTGTTCTTACTTTAATCTTCTAAGTGCATTCAAGTCGATTCCGCATACTTGTGTGCATCTACAACAAAGTTTCTCATTGTTGTTTTGGAACCTTCCAACGCAACTAACACGTTTGCAAGCTAAGTGTTCTAGATCCAAGGTTTGGGACTCCACACATGTCCATTCATCGTGTTTTATATTACCACCCCCGTTGCAATACTCGCGGAAAAGATTGCATGTAGGCCATGCTCGTGTGGACTCGTCATCCGTGATAATTATGGGATTGCAACAGTGCATAATAGGTGGTTCATCCTCTTCTTCGAATGAGAGCTTTGCCAACCTTTCATCATCAGTAAATGTAGGCCACATGTATTTGTTATCCTTTACCCACTCATTGTCATCTCCTCCGTCGTAAATTTCGTTACGAGGGTCACATGAGGCCCATAGATTGTACCACTCACCATTAGCTACGGGTATTTTTTTGTACCAGTTATACCTCTTTTTTGATGGAGATTGAGGGCATAAGTTAGTATCATTGGACCACCCGTTAATAACATGCGTCCTTGATTCATCTAGCTCGAGAAATTTGTCAGACCATGTATCCCAGTTACGCCGTAACTCTGAGGTTTGGTTACGGCGTAACTGACTTCCATCAGTACCATCAATATCTTTCTCATCTATTGTCCTTCGTTCGCTATCTAACCCCTGGTTACGCCGTAACTCATTAGAAGTGTTACGGCGCAACTGTGTACTGTCGCTGGAATTCTCAGCAGTATCTGAATTTTTTATGGAAGAATGAAGATTATCAACTTGTAACTTTAGATCTTCATCAGAAAAAACAGCCTTGCACACCACCATAGGTTTTGTCCCTTCTGGTTTAGTGTTATTTTTCTTTACCTTTTCACTAAGCTTCTCCACCATTGTTTCTAGGGTTTTTAAGGTTGTGTCGTGATTGGAGAGGCTTCTATTTGTGTTTTCCAGGAAATCTTTTAGCCATTCATCTTGTTCTTTTTGTCTTTCGGCTGAGGCTTCCAGAAATTTGTTAATGATTTCTTCAATGCTGGGCTTTTTTCCCCGAAAGGCCCACGGTTGTAATTTCCTGAAGGTCCTCCACAATAGCCATTACTGTTTCGATAATCCCCTTGAAATGGTCGATTTTCACCATATTTTACTTCTTCGACATTGCTATCTTCGTCAATGAGAGGACAATTTTTAGTTAGATGTCCCCCTCCACAGCTTTCACAACCTACTTGGATGGCATGAACACATTATTTGAGCTTGAGCATGTCCCGACCAAGATTTTTGAGCTTGTTAGTGATGGCGGCAATTCCATCAAGATTTCCGTCTAGGCTTCTCTTGCTTCCTTCATCGTGCCACTTTTGGGAATGATCGACTATTTTTTGGATGGCTTCAATGGCGAGAGTAGGAGTCATGCTAATTATTGGTCCTCGGTAGTCCATCATCTGTCTTGTAATTATGTTGATACCTGTGTAAAAGATGTTGACCTTTTGCTGGCTGTTCAGGTTACGAGTAGGACACTTATAGAGGAGGTCGTTGTATCTATCCCAAGCTTGATACAATGTTTCATCGTAATCTTGTTTGAAATTATGGATTTCCATGAGCTGATTAGATATCTTCGAATAAGGACAATATCTTTGGATAAAATGCTTTTTTAGTAGAGCCCATGTATCAACTGCCTTGGCGGGCAATCTTTCGATCCATCTTCTTGCTCCCCTAATAAGAGTCATGGGGAACACTCGTAGCATAACAGTGTCATGAGAAACACCAGGAATGTTGAAAAGGCTTGCGATGTACAAGAAATTCTTAACGTGTTCATACGCATCTTCGTCCTTGTTTCTCGAGAAAGGGTGTCAGGAATTGGAAATTCCATGTTAAAGTGTCGGTCACCCCAATAATGGTCTAGCATATGTTAGCTCATAGATTTGTCGTTGTTTACGTTATTTAATAGTTAATTAGTTAGTCAGTAGCGTAGAATAGTTTACAGTAACACCGTGGAGGAAGGACGGGTCTTTACCCACTGTATACCTGATCCACAGGCCGATAGGAGGTCGTGTAGTCTGTAAGTATAAATACCCCTTCCATCCATGGAAGGGGTGGTGCTTCTCATAATCTAACCTTCCATATTTTGTGAACCAACTCTCTAGCAAGAACACCCTCTCTATCTTTCTCTCTCTAAATATGGCAAACATGTATTTTGATCATCCAAGACCACCCGAATCATCAACACAATAAATATATCGATCCTACAAATGGTACCAGAGCCAAGGTTCTTGTGTGGTGTTGATTCTTTGTGGTTTTGATTCGTGTAAAAAAACTGTTTGTGTACTGTTTTTTATGGTCGGAACATTTTTTATCTTTTGGTATTGGTTAACAGCTTTAACATTTATGTTGTATCCTCTTTTGGTCATCAAAGGTTATTTTGTTCATTATTGTCCAAACAGATTAGTTTAACTTTTATGACATTTTTTTGTTGTTACCAATATCTGTCAAAACTGGTCATATGGTCTGATTTCTTGTGGTCAAAACGGGTCAAACAAAGCAGTTTTTTTTTATGCATTTTTCTGGGTCAAAACTGTTTTTCTGGGTTTATCATGAAGATGGTCGGAAATACTGTCGAAAAACTCGCCGGAAAAACTCAAACATCTTACTAGCGACTTGTACAAGAGTTCTAGTTAGCGAGTTGGCTGTTTATGTTGTCCAGGTTCATTGTACCTTATACATAGCGACTTGTTTCATGAAAAAGGGTAGCGACTTGTCACTATTTAGCGACTTGTTCTGAAAATGTGTAGCGAGTTGGTCTAAGACTGCCTAGCAACTTGATATTTATCATGTAGTGACTTGTTGACACACTCTTAACAGTTATGCTAGCGACTTGGTTTGAATGCTAGCGACTTGGTTTAAAAGGGTTAGGGACTTGTGACTCAAAATACTAGCGACTTGATATTAGAGCTAGCGACTTACACAGAAAGGCTGAAGAAGAATGGACTTTTTGACCTTGACCACAACATACCATTTACCAAATATCATTCAACATATTGACTTCAGGTTTCGACATCAACCATCACTAGTCCATTGGAAAACATCAAAACAGATTCTAATACATCTCCAACATCACTGCCTACCCATACTCAAATCCTTTTCAATTTCAACAACTCCCTATCTAATCTAACTCATCCTCCATCAAAACCTTGACTCAAACGTAATTTAATTTCAAGAAAGATCTCAGCTTTGGTTCGTTTTTAATCTTTTCAAGATTTTTTTTGAACCATTCTCATCATTGATCGATTTTTTGTTATTCGAACTTCAAAAGAAAAGAGTATAACAACAATTTGTTATCCCCTTTGCCCCCATTCGTTGGTTCAAAGTAACAAAAGAACACGAATATTATTAAAACCTACCTGTGTTTGTTGGAGATCGTGTCGACATATCAAAACCCAAGACTGTAAACTATCTCTGTGGAGAGTCCATTGGGTAGATATCGAAACATGGTTATATGTTTCATGCCATCCCTGTGGCTTTCATATTTTACTCGTGTTCTTCATTGAATACACGATGAAGTTGGATGTTGATATATTCTTGGGTGATTTTTTTTGGATTCGTTGGGAATATGAGTTACAGGAATGAGGTGGCTGAGTTGTGTTGAACGTTTAATTAGGGTTTATTGACTATGTTCTTGGTGGCGAGTTGTTTGAGAAGAGATGTAGGAGGCGGATATTTTGTGAGAAAGTTTAGGGTTTGAAGCAGTAAAGGGGGCGGATTGATGTGAGAATTATTAGGGTTTGACATATATTAATACCAGTTACTCAAATAGTTTTATGGATCGGGTATTTTTGTTGGACCGAGTATTTGATTTCGTGTGGCGTGGACTGGATATCACAAACATGGACTTAGCCACTTGGGCTTTGGAATCAATTGTCTCGTGGGCTGAAACATTGAGTGACCACTTTCAGTATCTTGTTAATATTTTATGTGTGGTATATTTTTTTTGGTTGAAGCAAATCTAACGTGACAAGTGCTCAACAATTTGTGATAAAATTTGTTGTGTGGTATATTCGGTCTCATAAATTTTCACGGAAAGATACATAAGATCACGGCTTGAGCTTAATATTTGTGTAATAGGTTATTGAAGGTGGTGACCTCACTCGGGCTTTAGAGTATTAATGAATAATCACACTTCTCGTTTAGAGGTTGATATATAATTTGGAGATTGTTATACAATTTCAAATTTACCATAACGGGAGTATAAGTGATTAATACATATGTTCTTTTGAACATTGGGTCATAAATCTTGGATTCGGATGACGGTCATATGGGCTTCTTTATATGAGATTTGGATTTTATGAGATTTATTGAAGAGATTTGTCAATGATATTTGATTATGAGATTTGATGTGTGATGTGGTTTGATACTTTGGCTTATACATATTCACGAAGGATATTATGTCACGGCTTGAATGGTTAATTGAACAAAACTGACTACGGGGTTGTTTATACAGTATCTCTTATTTGGATTTGAAGTGAAGTTTTTCCGGGCCGTTTACTTATTTCGTCTTCTTTCTTTCTACCCTTCCGCGAAGATGACTTGTTTGGGCATTTACAGAGTGTGATAAAGACTTGGCTATTTAGTTACGGTTGTGATTCTTTCTCGCTTAACCCACAACGTAGCTATCACTTCGGTGCTCACGCAGTTGAGGATACGTCAAGAGGTTTTGTACATTGGGTACACCGTTTCTTCTTCACAAGGATTAGTGCAAGTTTAAGTAACAAATCTGGGGAATTTTACTTCATGTTCAAGTTTGGTATATCGGGTTTACTTCACCAGGTGGTCACAACATTAGCCAACAGAATGCGTGAATGATGTGTTTACCGAAGTGTTTACTGGATGGTTGATGATGTTGATTGATGTTGGTGAAAGTATCGCTGATGAACCGCTGCATGTTCCCCTAAAACAGATATTCACTGAAACCAAAGTTGTCATAGCACATTCAAGCTGACATTGTTTACGGTTTAGTCTTGATTTTGTAAAATCCTGCGAAAGAAACTATTTCTCGGTTTAAATCATAGACTTGTAAAATCCCGTGACAATGGAAACATCCTGGTAAAAGTAAAGTGCATTTCCGGATCTTTCTTACGGTTTATTCTTGGTTTTGTAAAATCCCGCGAAAGAAACTATTTCTCGGTTTAAACTATAGAATTGTAAAATCCTGTGATGATGGAACCATCTTGGAGAAGAGAAAGTGTAATTCTGGATATTCTTGACGCTGGTGTTACGGTTTCTACTTCGAAGAAGGGATAAATGGGTGTACTTCATGAATTGGGTATGTGTTTCGGTTGTCTTCATGGCAGTTTGGTTATTACATGATTTTACGGGGTTACGTGCTTTTAACCATGGTCGGGATGAAACCATTATCAAAGTTTATTTAAATGTCAAAGAAGGCTAGATTTGAGCAGTTAACCAGAAGATGTGACAACGGCGTTAATTCAGTATTATTTATTTGAGGTTGAAGTGAATTATCACGGGCGAGTGTAATTAGTATCTGAAGGTATCGGGGATGGATGAATGAAGATTCTTCATGATCCTTGTTCAAGCTTATTATCAAAAACGAATACTTGGAAATCTAGTTATTGTTGGGTGTCTTTTACCTTTTTCTTTTACCACTTGGGGGAATTGGGCTCATACCATTACAAAATAACTATCACTTTAAGGAGTTACGTTGTAGTGCTCAGTGTCACATTCAATTGTGGATTTTCAAGAGGTAATGTATGTCTTATACTTGATGGTTGGTTGGTTGAAGAGTATAGAGTACATAGAGAGTACTTAGAGATGCTAATGGAAATCGGCACCGTTCTTTGTTATATATGTGCAAGTTTAAGTCACGAGTTTGGGTTAGTTTACTTCACGGTCAAATTCATCATATTGGGTTTTCTCCATCAGCTGTCACAACAAAGAGCCTACTGAATGATAATGGGGTTGATTACATGTTTAGCCAAGAGATGATGAAAAGAGAGAGATTATGACGTATGAAAACAATAGTTCATGCCTCATTCTCTAAAGAAAAGAAAAGTGTACGTTTCAGTGCGCTTTATCTTCTGAAGAAGAGAAATCTTCTTATTTATGACCATTCTCATCAACATGCTTCATGCTTTTTCCATGCGCTTTCAATTATCAAGTGAACCGGGCTGCTATTGATTGTTTTCTTATTCCACTTGCTCAACTATAATGAAGATGGAGACATCATGTGCTAATGTCGCAGGGGAGAAGTGTGAATAGACTACATTTGGATGATTTTCACTTATTTAATCAAGAATGGCATCTCCGTATGCAATTCTTGAGGGGGAGAAAAAGTGTGAATTTACTGCATGGTTGATTGATTTCTGAGATTAAATGGTCAAACAGCTCCAAACTCATGTAAGAACCGAGCTTCTTCTTATCGGGTCATCTTTACATGGAGTTTTCTTCTATGAGCCGTTGGTTGACATCTTCACACCGGCTGATATTATCGACAAAGTGCTTCCGGTTAATGCTTCACGTACACATCAACATGATGATTCCGAACGATCTCTCTGTTCTTGTTTGATGTGATTGTTTGCTTGGTGTTATCATTTCGTGTGTTCATTGCGGGCTGATTGTTTATTTCCTTGATGAACATCTTTCTGTTCTTGTTTGATTGGGAGGGATTTTAGTTAAGGGGATTTGCAAGATGTAAGTTAATTGGGATGCTTTTTGGTGGGATGCGTTTTTGGTGTGAGTTGAAGATGTTAACTATCTATTCCCCAACTAGACAATCTTGAAGAAGGTCGAGTCTACAGTCGATTCTACATTTTCTGCTATATGTTAGAAGACTAAAGATGAATTGCATTTGATTATCTAAAGACTTCTTCTTAATTCAAGCATTCATCATAAAGATTGTCGGTTTAGGGGAGAGCACTAATTGGGGGAGAGTTAAAAGCCAAAGTTAATCCCCAATTAGACTTGCTCACATTCTTTAGCAAGTTGATTCTCACAGATACATCTGAGCTAATGGTGTTCTTCTCAAAAAAAGATTTCAAGTATTGGGCTTAAAATATGTTGCTGATTCTGAAGTGTCAAAACCAGCAAGGGGGAAGGAGACACACATCTAAAACACAAAGCGAGTAAACTTGATGAACTTAATACTTCTAAGTAACTGAAGATATCCCGGGAAGACAAATGTTATTACCGCAGAGAAACTCAAGGTTTGACTCATGGCGAGTAAACTTGATGAGCTTAATACTTCTAAGTGATTGAAGATATCCTGGGAAAACAAATGCCATGACCGCAGAGAATCTCAAGGCTTTACTCATCAAGGCTTTTAGTGTTATTATTCCAACGATGTGGGGGAAGTGATGTAATAGAAAGTTTCTGAAGATAAAAAGAGGTACACAAGTGTGTGATGATTTCGATGTTATCGCAATCATTAGAGGAGAGAGGATTGTGTACATTGGGGATGCTCAGTTGTTTTACTTGAGGGCTTAATTAGTGATTCAGAGATATAATCACTTATTCCGGTGTTGACATCCGCAGAGATTGTCACCCGCAGAGATAATCAGTGATTCGGCCTGCTTCTTCAATGTTATCGGTTATTCTCTCTTTGGGCATTCGGGTACTTCGGGTTCTTGAGCTTCATACACTTTCTTCAGGGGGAGAGAAAAGTATACATCGGGGTTATTCTTTGGCTATTGGACTTAATCTGCTACTTCGATGGTATAAGTTTCTTTGTCTTCGGGTATGTGTATTCGGGTTCGTGAGCTCTAGTCTAAGAGACTGACTGCATTAATTCATCTACTTGGGGGAAGTGGTCTCTTAACAACTTTTTGGTTTGGATCGCTTCAGACTTCAGTGGTTATGAAACTTGAGAAGATTGTTTAAGTTTGGGATGATTTTTTGCTGTTCTACTTGATGATATAACCCCGAACGGAGACTTACAATGATCCTTCTTATATGGAGCAGCAAGATCGATGATATGGTGTGCGTCCTTGTGCATCTGGCTAAGGCAAGCTTGAAAGAAAGCTTAGAATCTGCTCAATAAGAAGATTTACGGTTTGGGGGGAAGCTACCAAAGTCTCACTTTCAAGTGGCTCAATTTCTCTCTTCGATTCAAGAGTCTTGGAAGCTTTGGTGGTGAATGTTTAAGAGATGATGACTTCTATCTTCTACAACGGGGCTGCTCGATATCCTTATCTCGGTACTCGTATCATCATCTTCTTTAACTATATCATCTTATCTATCTGTGTATATATTTATCAAAAACCAAATACAAAATTTTAAAACCAGCAAAACAAAATAGAAAAATATAAAACCTTCAAAAATCCATAAAAATTAGAAAATTTCAAAAATACAAAAAAATTTGTTTTCTAAAGACATGTCTTCTGGTATCGATAACATCTGCGGTCTTAGAAATTTCATTCAATAATGGCACGGGACCATAGATGAAGTTCGAGCAGGAGGTGTAAGTATTTCTTTTCAAAACATGTCACAAATCAAATGGCTTACAGTTATTTCAGACTATAACCCGGGCTTAAAAAAAAATGGCTTGCAGTTACTTCAGACTGTAACCCGTGCTTAAACCATGGCTTGCTATTATTTCAGATAGCAACCCGCTCTTTTAAAGAAAGGAAAGTGCTGCGCTAAACCAAATTTTCAAATATTTCGTGCACTTATCCTAAAAACAAAACAAGGAAAGCATGTCGTCAAAAAGACTGATGTTCCTACACAAATGTTTTTCCTTCTAAAATTCTTCAGAAAAATATTTGTTGTTTTTCAAATTGGTGGTAAATGAGTTGCTTTAAAAACAATCAGCTTTAAGGTTCTATTAAATTTGAAAACTCAATCAATGACTTCAACGCTTTTAATCTTTTCAGAAAATGAGTCATTGATTAAGGGGGAGAATGTTTTCAAATCTATATCATCTAACGGGCTTTCTTAATTATCCTAAATGCTTAATTGAAAAATGATGTTAACCTATGTTGAAGGACTAGGTGCCTAGGATATGATTGTTAGGTTTAGATGATTAGAGTTTGATGAACACATAATTCCCATACCTTATATGAACTGATTGATATATTGAATTGACTTGAATTAGTCGATTGTTGTTTGGGTGATGTCGACCACCATATATCTGTATGCGTGTTCACTAACGTATGCAGGTATATCGGTATATAAGAATGTTCCCGATCCGGATCCCACAATTGAAGACGATTGGATGCCGAAAGGAAAGGGTAACTATATCTTGGGTTGACAAATGAAGAAACGGAGCTTAATTGGACTTCAATGTAGAGTTGGCATAATGCAAGTGTCACTGCATCAGCAGATGGTTTTCTTCTAAGCGATTGAAGAAACGGAGCTTAATTTGACCTCAGTTGGCATTAAAATGCAACGTAAGAAGTCTCACTGCATTTGCAAATGGTTTTTCTTCCAACCCTCAGCAACAACAACAAAAGCTTCTCAACCACTAATGTATCTTTGTGAAGGATACCATTTTTAAACAATTTTTAAGAAAAATTTGAATAATATTGTTTTGAAAAATGGAAAAATATTGGTTTTGAAAATAAATTGTACTAAATTTTGAAAATCACCGGACTTCATTTTATCAAAACTTAAGTCACTCAATCATCGACCACGGTCATCGATTGAGGGGGAGAGTGATTTAAAATGAAATATTTTCAAACGATATTTCTTCAAAAAAGTTCGTTTTGTACGATAATAAGTGGTGATCTAAAGATTTAATGTTATGTCATGGTATGATTTTTCTTTTGAATCAAGGTCTTTCAAAATGAAATTTTTTCTGTTCTTGTTTGATGGAAAAATTGTTTTATTTTACTAAAAGATCTCTTAAAACTATCATACCTGACACTAACAATCTTTAATGTCTAAATGGTCCTTATCTGTCATTTTTTCAAAAATTGAATCTTGCCACGTCTTTCCCTAAAGCTTTCTAAATGATTTAAATCAATCAGGATCCAAAATCTCAATTGGTTTGAAATTTTTGATCGGGGGAGAGATCGTGATTTAAATCTCAAATCTGTTTTAATGGAATCGGTTTTAGTCCTTTATAGGCACTCCTGCCTCCATGTGCCAAACGATTTGATATACACAATGCACATGTTGAGGAGGAGGATTTATCCAAAAACATGATGAGTATTTAAACATGGCCACATATTCTCCCATGTTTTTTAAACCTGATTAAATCACTTGAGATCCAAAATCTCAAAGGGTTTGATATTTTTGATCGGGGGAGAATTTGTGATTTAATAATGAAATTTGATAAATGATGATCGATTTGATGAAAATGTGCAGGCTGCTCTCTCATATGTGCTAAACGCTTTCAAATCTCGAAGCACATATTGAGGGAGAGCAAATGGTTTCTTAATGGCTATGAAATCGTGAAAGTACTACAATGAACTCTTGCCTCTATGTGATAAAATGATTTCAAATATCCTATGCACATATTGAGGGGGAGAATTTACCAAGAAAATCAAATGGCTTTTTCTATGAAAATTGTGATCAAAGAAATTTTCCAAAGTCCTCTTTCCTCCATGTGCTAAAACAATTTCTAAATCCTATGCACATGTTGAGGGGGAGGTTTTCTAAATGATCAAAACTATTAAGGTACAAAATGCTTTGATCTCGTATCACTAGTACCTTGATTGTTTTTCCAAATGATTTTTCAATTGGTTTCAAGGAAGAATGAACTGTACCAAAAGACCGACCATTTTACTTTATGCATGGTGTTATAAGGATGGTTAGGTTAGGTATTAGTTCCCACGATCCACCAGAACCGGAGAGATCTACCCAGGGACAATCCACTAGATAGTGTAGAGTCCTTAGGTATGATGAAAAAAGGAGAAAAATGAGAATATGGGAAGAGTGCGGACTGAGACAGAGCTAGTACTGGAATAAACCCAACAAGGTTCTAGTAATGAAATCTCGGTAAGCACTGAAGGGGTTGAAGAATGAAAAAGAAATGAATGTGAAAAAGGGTGAAAAGAAATAGCCCTCCAATAATTCAACCTTAGGACAGAAACCGGGTTCAATACATATGCTACTGGTGGTTACCAAGGTAACGCCGGTATTGAAGACAAGACGTCATGGACCCAGTGACGCACTGCACTAAACTTCCCAAACTACTCAAGTTCCTCTTAAAAGGGCTTGTTTCATTCTCACGGGGAACCGACATAATCTATCGACTTTCTCTTAGAGATTGTTGATATAGAAGAAGGAGACCCTCTCCCTAGTCTCCGGCATAGGAAACCAAATGTGTACGATTGAGTCTAGAGCCAAGAGATCATCCACAATATCTCATTAGGACACTATTCTTGAAGACTTACTGTTTCACACAATGTGGAGAGTAAAAAAGAATATATTAAGAGTCCTACGCATTATCCTTGTGGTATTGCTAGAACATCCGAGTGATATGTAAAAATATTCATGATGAAGATGGAAATCCTTCTAGAGCCAACATCAAACAAGCTCTTGGTGGGTGACATGTGAGATCTTTTCTAAAAGATCAAACGTGTGACAACTGGATAGAAACAATGGGGCGATTCACTCGTGAATCAACCTTGGTCCAGGAAATGAATTGACGAATACTTTTGGAAAAACCATTCGATGTGCAAACCTTCTTTTCTCTAGCACGTCGAATGTGTACTTATGTTTTCAAACTCAAAAAGTATCTCTGATTGAAAAAATACTTTTAGAAAAACCGTTCGATGTGCGAATCTCTTCTTTTCACTAGCACGTCGAATGTGTACTCTTTTCAAATACAAAAGGTATTTTTGATTGAAAATTGATCTTTCTCATAAAACCTTCGTCGTATTGCAAAACTCTTTCTTCAAGCAATACGCGATTGTTTTCAAATCAATCTTTCATCAATCAGTGAATCTCAATTCGCTGGTTCACTCACTCCGTGTTGTCTTCTTTGAGACGTTCCGGTTTGAGAACAGCTAGGACAGCTGCGAAACCCTGTCAAGGAGATTCTTAGGAATCCTACCTGATCACAGGCAGTACTTGTACTGATCAACAGGGAACCGTGGGCCGTGTACCTCAATTCAACGAAAGTGATCAAAGACACTTTCGTGTGTTTTATTGCTAACTGTTGTTTGCAGGTACATTTGGACGGTTGCAGCTGATCAGAATTGAGGAGTCAATCCAAAGCCGCATGCTCACAGCATCCACACTTAATTGAAAAAATCATGACTGGTGCATATCTACATAACCTGGTTCTGATATTTTTATACTATGCTTCTGCTACGCTGCTGCAAATATCATGAACCAGTAAAGCTTCCGCTACTCTGATGGAAAGATGTCATGATCCAGAAAGTGTGAGCATGTCGGTCCAAAAGTCACAACATCACATGATGGCAACACAACTATGGATGATCCAGAGATTTACTGTGGGTGATGATCTCAATGAAAGCTTGAAGATCATCAAAGATGTGGATCAGTTCAAAGACCTCCACTGAAAGTACAAAACTATGCGGACTTTGAAGATTCGCTACTAAAGCACAAAGATCGCGGAAATGAAGAATTCAAGTCTACGAGCTCAAGAACGAAGTCAAAGATAGAATGCTAGGAAGCAAAATGTATTTCATGGGGTGACCTCCCTTAGGGGGAGATTGTTAGGAATTGGAAATTCCATGTTAAAGTGTCGGTCACCCCAATAATGGTCTAGCATATGTTAGCTCGTAGATTTGTCGTTGTTTACGTTATTTAATAGTTAAGTAGTTAGTCAGTAGTGTAGAATAGTTTAGAGTAACACCGTGGAGGAAGGACGGGTCTTTACCCACTGTATACCTGATCCACAGGCCGATAGGAGGTCGTGTAGTATGTAAGTATAAATACCCCTTCCATCCATGGAAGGGGTGGTGCTTCTCATAATCTAACCTTCCATATTTTGTGAACCAACTCTCTAGCAAGAACACCCTCTCTATCTTTCTCTCTCTAAATATGGCAAACATGTATTTTGATCATCCAAGACCACCCGAATCATCAACACAATAAATATATCGATCCTACAAAGGGTTAGCACAAATCTCCCTCATAAACTGCTCTTTAATCTCGAAACGGACATTAGCTCATTGCCGGTCTTACGAGCCTCGTCCCTTGTTCTTCCCTTGTCAACGCCAAATATTTTTCAAGAGTGAGGTCATCAATGTTAACAACTTCCATGGTACCTGAAACTTGAAAAAGATCATGAGAAATTGAGAAAAAAACAAAACAAAAATGAAAGACTTAACGAAAACCCTAATATAACTCCCCGACAGAGGCGCCAAAAACTTGTTGCAGGTTTTACTGACTAGGTTTTAATATTTATAAGTGTCTTGTTATACCTATGGTCTACCCTTATGCATTAACGGGCAGTGTACCCGATCGTGTGTAGTGTAGTATTCGATAAAACCGAGGTCGTCCCAAGAGCTATGTGAGCGGATTCTAATTGAGTCTAGGTGTCACAGATTTTAATTGGTTTTAAGATTGAAATGCTTAATAACTAATAAAGCAAGAAAATAAAAGAAAGCAAATAAAGGCGAGGGTTGTGATCAATAGAGGAGAAGTGTGCTAACCTAGTTACTCATCCTATCATGTTAAGTTCACGTTTAATTACTTCCAATTGCTTCAAGTGGGGGTTTAAGTCGCTAGGAAAACATTTGGTTAGTTCGTCCTAACCTATCAGCAAAGTTTTCCATCGGAGATCAAGCTACTACCCTTGAAAGTCCAGTTGTTTTTAGTCCCCTAAGCCAAGTCATTAAGTTCCGCTAAATGCAAGATTCATAACAATGAGTGCCCAGGCGCTAGCATCTTAAACACTCATCCCTAACTTCTTAAGTTCATTCAAACGGTAGGTGATCAGTTGATCAAATCGCACAAGCGAAGAAGGGTCGTCAGTTTTTCAATTCTTACCCTTCCCACTCAGTCTACCTACTTAGGGTCAGTTGGTCAATTCTCCTAAGCAACTAGACACTACCGCCATTCAAAACTACCGAAACAAGGGTAGCTACCAACAAACTATGCATGCATACACAAGAAACAATTATACGGAAGCAATGTAAACATAAACATAACAATTAAGGAATCATAACTAGGCTAGCACCGGAGGTGCTTAGCCGCTCATATTAACTTAAACAATCGATTCAATGTTTGACATAATGAAATACGTGAATTGAAAGTAAAAGAAAGGATAAATTGCTAATGCTTATCGTTAGGGAGTGATTTCTCCCTTGGAGATGGCTCCGTATGCTCCTCAAGATCTGCCTTCAGCCTCCTACCCACGTTCTCTGCTTTTGTCTGTGGAGTGAAAGATTTGAAATTCAAAATTTAGGGCGGTATTTATAGGCCATATCTAGTTACGGCGTAACTTAAGTTGAGAGTTACGCCGTAACATCAATATCTTCGTAATTTGCTCTGGAAAAGCTGGTTACGGCATAACATCTGGAATGAGTTACGCCTTATCTTTAATAAATCATGATTACGCCGTAATTGTGGAAAGAGTTACGGCGTAGTTTGCAGTGGCATGGAACATCATTTGACCTAAATAGTTACGGCGTAATCCTAAGATGGAGTTACGCCGTAATCTTCAGTTGAGTTGGTTTTCTGAGTCACGCTTCTGTTACGGCGTAATGTGAGAGAAGAGTTACGCCGTAATTACTTCAAAATGGGCATACTATCATATATCTTCAATAAACTCTCCAAATTCGCGTCTCATTAGCTCCAATGCTCGTAATTTACCTGAAAGTGAAATATAGAGGAAAACAAGTGTAAATCTATATAAATGATATAAAATACGAGCATTATCGGAGGAAATTGACACTTAATATTCAGGACTATTTGATGTTATCAAGTAGCTAGCTCCAACGTACCAGAAGCGAGAGGGGTGCAAGGTACGCACAACTAATCACTAAATCATACGAACCATAATACCTAGGATGCATCCATACGCCCCCACATAAACAAATCATATATGTACCCTGCTCAAGACAAGTATACACACATATCATAATGGCCAGGTGATCACATATCATGCATAATAAATGGGGACGTTGTAGACTAATCACACCACCACAGATGGTGTCATGCCATTGGTGCCATCAATGACATGGTCATGGTACCTCCATGACTATTTAGCTCGGGCAACGAAAAAAAACAAAGCATACGAAACATAATCATATCATATCATATCATATCCAAACAAAATATATCAAATTGGAATCATATCATAGCCAAACGAATGTCATAACGAATAGAATTATATCAAAGGATCATATCAGGAATCATATCAAAAGGATGATAGCAAAAGAAAACATAGCAACGAATATCATAGGTGAAATAGGGTCACCGATCGGAAAGTCATGAGAAATCCCTACTGAAAAGGGATAGAATATATGTATCTCAAACCGTAAAGCAAATCACCAGAAACACACAAGGAAAACAAAGGCTACACCTTCCTCCGCGGATCTACACGAATAATGATCGTTTAATATTTAGATAGCTATTTCATACTTTTAGTGTTCATAGTTATTCATATTTCATAATTAGGGTTCCTTTCCATTTTTGAAACTTTCTATATTTAGCACTTTCCGAATTAGGTAACTTTCCTTATTTACTAAATTTCCCGAATTAGTAGTTTTAGGGTTCATTTACATATTTAGTCAAGCTAGAGTTAAATATAACAACTTTTCATAGTTTAGGGTTTAAAATGTAACTTACCATAGTTTAGGGTTTATTGCGACAAGTTATCATAGTTTACAGATTAATATGCCATTTAGCAAGTTTAGGGTTAAATGTGTAAATTAACAAAGTTTAGGGTTTGAAACATAAATGATAAAAATAAGTGACCAACTTAGGTTTTATCACACTTTAGACACCAACAATAATAACTTAACGACCATTCACAAAATTTGACGATGCTGAAAAGAACCTTAACGTTCAACCCATTCCCAAATTCGAATTCACACACTCTTATACACATGCATACTCTATCACACACACATGCAACTCCTTACTAAACTTACACACTCTATTTGACATGCATGCCCAACCAACTTGACCCAAACGAGTATTCACACCACAAAACTCCATTCGACTCATACAAGATATCGTTTACCCACATCATTATCCCGATATAAACCATACACACACATTACCAATTTCGTACGTATATTCCATACGTATATACACACTTAGATCTTGTCTCTTTAAAAATGATTTTCGCATACATATATATATATCACCATATGACCCACAACTTAGTTCATAAAATCACATTCAAAACCATAATCGACCTGTTTTAAATAAGCACCCATTCGATACATGATATCATACGCCTACTACTATACCCTAATCCCAACACACATGTTTTATATGTATATTTAGACATTAGTCGACACCAAAACCTACCCACGACATTCCAAGAATAACATGTAAAACAAATACACATACAATCATCACTAACCTAAACCCCTTGCCTTGTTCATATAATTGTGTTACAAGTTATATTGTATAGTAACTTAGGTTAAATGTAATATTAATCTAATAATCACGTAACATAAGGTCTTAATTATTTAATAATGTTCATAGCACTTAGGGTAAAATTCAAATTATATGGGAATTTAGGTAAACGGATTTTAGGGTATTACAGATAATGTAAATCCGTTCTCTTTACTTTGAGTTGTGATCCAATTTTGTAGCACCCGTGACACGTGTGCTTCCGTTGTACCATTTTTGAGGGTGTTACAGATTGATATGAGAGCCAGTTTATAGAGAATCGGGTATTTTTAAAACATAGACTATAATCGCTTTTACCAAAACTTAACCCTATGATCGACACATGCCTGTCTGCCAAGCTGATGCCTCTCTCATGATTTTGTTGAGATCATACTTGATAAGATATGTGTTTTATTACTACCAATCTAAAATCATTATATGTTATAATTACTTCTCCTATACGTATGTTTACATATCACAGTGCTACGCTTTTCCCACATGTAAATGAAATTTTGTTTTAGTCTTTCAAGACAACTTTTAAAAGTAATGGGACATATTACTAGCGTAAATGAGCTGAGTATTTCAAAATTCATTGAACCTCGGTTGAATATAGATTGATCACCTATGTTTAACCAGGGGCAGTGGGACATAGCTTGATCACCTATGTCTGACTCAGATGTGAATTTTGCAATACTTTGAGTAGTTATAATAGCGTTATGTCCAATTGGTTTCGATTGATTTCAGAAAATGGTAATGTTTTTGGAGTGGGTAAACGAGCATGTAACATTTTTAAGTTGCACACGACATACTAGCGTCACACTACTATCTAATCGTAAACTTTATTTTTCTTATATGTAATATTTTCATATCACGATTGGGTTATGTTACAGTCATCAATACCCCAAACCTTACATTTCGTGGATGAACCAAGTTGCATTCCTAGCCATTCTAGGAATGACCCTCCATAGCACCTATAAGAAGGAATTTTGGATATAAGTAAGAACGAAAGGAACAGTAAACCTTTGATAAGGTCTAGGAACACCTGATAAGTTTATGTATAGCTCAACAGAAACCCTAAAACCTTACGAAGTAACATGAACCCTGTTGTTAGAAGGAGACACTTAATTTGCACACCTAGATTCCTCACTCATCCCTCAGAAATATCAGTTGTCTACCTTCATTATCCACCCGTACAAAATAAAAGGAATGTGTCACTATTGAGACACAAAGCTATTTTCAAAACTTCCTACAGACCATTATTGAGGTTATACTACTATTTTGCAACTAAGAAAAATTGTTTCTTATGACTCGAAAAACTGTTTTACAAACCATTTTATAAACTATTTTGCAATCACCCTTTAAGCCATTTACCCTCTTGAAAAATATTTAATGTTCCTACCTCACATACAGGATAACCTACAATTTCCTTGGTAACTAAACCAAACTTTAAAAGTGTAACCCACACCGCCGACTAAAACTGTAGAGGACAATGAGGATCACCAAATGTTACACAACCCTAACAAGTAGACTCTACCATCAGGTGGATAAAACACATGTAGATTTATATATACATCTACACTTTTGTTAATATTCTTATCCTTTATAACTTGCAATAATAACTTTTGAAATACTCATTTGCTGTTTTTAATTGTTTTGAGAATGCGAGGCTGGTTTTATTCGGGGTTTTACATAATACCAGTGTTCATATAGTCTAGAAAATAAGATTTTGTTACGTAAGTGGAACAATAATAGTTTTAAGTGGTTTAAAGAAAAAAAAGAAAACAGAATCATGGCGAGACGAGGAAGATGATATCTTTGTGTAATATTCACTTTAGACCCTAGCGTTAGTAGATTTAACACTTTTATTCTAGCCTTTTAGTTTTATTCTTAAATAAAGTATAAATGAGTTTACAAAATGTACACTTTTAACCCAAGTTAAAAAAAAAATAATAATAATAAAATAATAATAATAAAAAAATTAGGAATAGTCAATTTGCTGTTTTTAATTGTTTTATTTCGTCCGATTGTCATTTCAAGTAATCTTTGTTTATACATTCTCGATTAAAGATTTTATGCTAACCAAATAAAACATTGTGATAAATCTTGATATGTTATACACGCTAATTTGCTTTTATATATTTTGTCACGCATAATTAAAATTGTTGTTCAAGACGACTTTGATAACCTATTGTCTTGTTTTTTTTATGAATTATATATTAACTAGTTGGATACTCGTGCACAGCAGCGACGATAAATATAGTTATATAATAAATATAATCAAGAATTGCTAACCCAACTCTCCTCGCAATTCCCTATCCGCTTAGTGAATTCATTTTACAACACTCCAAATGTATATGTATTAGCTGTATGTGTTTGTTTGGGTTTTCCGTATCTTTCCTGTGACATTATTATTCCCGCATATAAAAATACCTTCACAATCTCTTACCCGTCAAACACTTTCCCAAAAGTAAATGATTTTGATAAATAAAGTTTGTATTGATTGAAGTAAAAGTTAAAGTTATAAAAATTTGAATCAAAATAAAATAAACCTACTAAAAATATAAAAAACTAAAAACTCATAAAAATATATCAAAATGGATTTGAATTAAAGAGCATAAAATTTTAAAAAATATTGTGAAATTAGATAATAAAAAAATTAAACGAATTAAAAGATATTTAAATTTAAAAATAAAGGTGATTGATTAGTTAAGAATTGAAGCTCCTTATTTTAGTTTGTTAGAGCTTTTTTTTTTTGTTATTTTTTAGTTAAAGAAATGTGACACATGTCACTCAATGATTGGAGCTTTTTATCTTAATTTTTTGTGAAATCCACAACTTAAATGTTTTATATAGTAGTATAGATGAAGTTTCAAAGTTATATAAACATGATTATTAATTCTTTAAAAGTGGTGCATAAATAAAGAACAATTATGCACATGGTAGAAATTTGATCTTTACTAGTGGACAAGTGGGCTTATCTAATACACTTTTATGATTGCGTTTAGGTAAATGATTAGAGAGTATGTTAGTAATTAAAGTTGTGAAAACCTCCTAAGAAAATTCTACCGCTTTCCATTGTAGCGTATAAAAGATGAAGCTTTTCTTATAAACAGAAGTTTTTGGTCTGCGTATTCAAACAAATTATTCTAAAAAAATATGGCATATAAAAAAATTTGCAAAGTTTTGCATGCCGAACAAACCCTAAATGTAGGCTATGAAATCTATTTTATCTAATAAAATATATTTTTATACAAGGCCTTCTAAACACCAAGTATTAAAAATTCGTTTAATGCTCATACGTGTCATACCATATTTAGAGTCATAGTACAACTCATTTGCTGCACCAATATTGTAGAACCCTTCCTCTACACACTTCCTTCCTCTACACACTTCCTCTCTCCTTGCGTTTAACAATCTTCCTCCATACGTATTTTATTAAAAGAAATAATACGCAAGTCTGTTTCCATAAATAAAATAAAAAAAATCATTTGATGATGAAAATCAAAACAATCCTTCCTCCTTAAGTTTCGGTGTCAACTATTTTTGTAAATCGATTGATAGAGATGTTGATTTGCCAGCCCATTTTGATTTTGTTAATTTTTAAATCTGTAAGTTATCTCCTTTTTCCCATTTTCGTTTAATGAAAAAGTCGTACACTCCTTCTTCAGTTATATCTGTAATCTTGATGTCATTTCTTTCTGTTTCAATTTTCAATTGTTTTGATTTATTGCTTCTCCTGTTTGTTGTGATTTGAGAATGGATAATAAATTAATATTTTTTTTATTTGTTAATGGTTGATGCAGGTGAAGAATAGCCAAACCATGGACCAAACATATCAAATAATCTGATAGCTCAAGTCGGTTTTTTTTCAAAGGTAATGGATTATAATACATTTTGTGTTTTGTTTAGTTTCATATTACAATTGTTTTGTTTCAATTCAATTATACTGTGCTTTTCTTTTATTATTTTTCGATCCATTGTTTTGGTTTAGGTTATTATGATCGCATCTTCTACATTCGTTATTTGTTACGCAGTCGACCGGTTTAGGTTATGTTCGTATCCTCTATATTCTTTGATTTCGATATCTTAAGCTATTTGTATAATCACGGTTTTGTTTTTATTTATTGATAGTTTCGATTTAGGTATTATTCGTATTGGATTTGATTTTACAAACGCACCGGTTTCCAGGTTTAAATATGACCTATTCGCTACACCTGTAATATGTATTCAGATTGTTAATGATGAATTGATAATGGATGTTATATCATTAAAGTTTTTCCCTGTTTGTTTGTGATGGTTGCTCTACTAGGTTTGTTAACGGGTGCGATGAATTAGGATTTTGACTCAAACTGTTTTCCGAGGAGTTTTTGGTAATGGTTTTGTGTGTCGCCTTCTGTTTAAGTTATGTTTTCGATTTAGAAGGTATTTGTTATGGTATTTTCATTTGGTTATTGGTATGTAGGTGGAGAAACAACGACTACATATAATTGGCAAAAAAGGTAGTCTTTCTTTTGGTCAGGTCAATATGGATTGCACATCTATTAGTCACGGGAGGTCGGTTGGGTGAATGGTTTAGTAGGTGATAAATCAAATTCTTACTGTGATATTTGGATTATTTGCTATGGTGGATCGCATATCTGTTTGTCATCGCAGATTCATTAGGAGGTTGGTTTGCATGTGCACAAATGTATGCAGGGAGTTGTTGGTAATGTCTAACTTATAACTTTATTTCAAAATTATTTTGGTTTATCCAACAGAACCGCGGGGTTAAGGTTTTGTAGGTTCAAGTATTAGAGTTGGGTATACAGATAACGCCACATAAGGAATTTATGCCAGATTAGTAGGGTTATCGGTTCGTATTGTTTCCAACTATGATTTCACTTTGGTTGCCCTGCTTGTGATGTTAGATTCATTGGGTTTGTTAACGGGTGCACCTAAATGAGTTCTGGTAACGGTTTTCAGGTTCTTTTTTGTGTCACTCTTTATTATAACTGATAGTTTATTTTCGGCTTAAAAGGTATTTGTTATGGTGGTTGCATGTGGTTATTGTGGTCTGTAGGTGGGAGAAAGTGTGACTAGATAGTAGATATTGCTGCATAAGGTAGATTCTTCCTTTAAATATAGTTCAGTATTGGTTGCAACTTGGCAGATCGGTTGGGCCTGGTTTTGCAGGTGATGACTGCAAAGCTATTTTGTACGGTGGACCGTGAATCTGTCTGATTCAGCATGAGGTCGGTTCATATGTGTTTAACTTATGAATTGAGCTGGTTGTAATCGGTAACTTCTGAGTAACTTATTTTGATAATATAGCGGTCGTTTCGACATCAGTGTGGTATTAAGGTTTTGTGGGTACAACAAATTGGGGCTGGGTACACCGGTAACGTTTACTAAGGAATTCATGATGTTAGATTTGGGATTTTGATAAGTAACTTTAGTTGGAAAACTATCCGGTATTCTTTTTTAAGTCTTATCAACACACGAGGTTCTACATGATGCCCTTTTCACCGGGAGATGGCACGTAGTTGATGATTATGCAAAATGGTTTGCAATAGGTCACAAGGAGGTACACATTTGTTTATTATTTGTCATAAGTTTACCTATTACTCTATTCACTTTTCTACATAGTAAGATATAAATTTCTCTTTGTTACAGGCTGAAGTGGTGTTTGCAGAGTCATTAGATAGCATGGTATCGTCAAAATCTGGTCATGGAAGTTCAATAACCCATTTTCAACAGGTAGCTATGCAATACACACACAAAGATCATACATGAAATGATAGATTTGGCTAACTCTATGTAATGATATTCTCTTATCTGTTTTTTCATAATCTTTTCAGTGTTCGTTCCTGAACCTAAGCTACTGCCCTCCAACTAAAGCTAATATATCGTCTGGCAAAAAGTTGGTAAGTGAGAAGCTTAATATGTTTTGTTAGTCGCAACGAAACTCATTATAGTAGCTACTTAAGAGGTCAAATAATCAGTTTAGTGTTCAAATAACCAGTTGAGGGTAGCTACTTAAAAGGTCAAATAATCAGTTTAGTTAGTTGCAATGAAACTCTTTATAATTTTCCAATCATATGTTTTACATGTAAATCCTTAAGAAACGAAATATGCGAAGATCTTGACTCATTTGTCGGATTTTGAACTGTGTGATTTTAGTGGAGAAAGGAGGACTTATTGTTTTATGGAGTCTATTTCGGGTCTGAACTTAATCATTGGTTGCTTTGGTAGCTGTTAATCCTTTCATTATGTGTTCTAATTGCATGTATGGAGTTCTCATATTCCCATGATGTAGGTGTTGATAGTAGTGTTTGCTCGAGTCGAGGGTCTAAGTACAGTGGTAATAGAGTCGCAATGATTATCTGACTCTATTTAATTTGAGATTCAAATTCAAAGAAACTTTTGTTAATGAGATGGGTGTTGGCGAACACGATTTAAAGTCGTTTTACTTCTTAGGATATGAATGTTTTATATGAATATATATACCTTATCTAAAGTGTTCTATATCTATGTTATATATGCATCAAACCAAGAATTCACAATGCCTCTACCTGACTTAAGCATGAAATGTTAATGTATTGTGTCAGTTGCTTATTACATAGGTGTTTCGGTTTGCATTTATAATTTTCTTCGATTATTAGTTGTTTGAAAAGTATTTATACCATTTGTTAATGTTTATTATTAGATTTTCATTCTATTGTTTAATAATGAATAAGATAATTGGTACTTGGACTGTTTGTTACAGAAGATTAATAGTGATGTAATGTAATAATATAATTTTATTGATAATGCCTTGATGGTCTGACTTTTCTACTACAATGGAAGTAGTGCAGAAATCAATTATTAAGCTTAACTGATGACTTTTAGTGCCTCAAATCACTGTGTTACTGTAAATCATTATATCTTATTGAATTGTAGACACTTATGACCGACTTTTCCTCTCTTCAGTGGCCTGACTAACAGAATGTTCGTCTTTCCAAAAAGGGATCCTGGAGGAGCAGGAGCATGTTGAAGATGAACTAAAGGCTATTTTGGCACCCACAAGAAAAGGCTATTTTGGCACCCACAAGAAAAGGCGATTTCTAAAGTTGGTTTGTACTTGCCTCGTCCTGTGTTCACACATGGACAACTGTACGTTGCCGTATCAAGAGTAAAAAACAATTTGGGTTTGAAGGTTGTCGTTTGTGATCCGGATGGTAATCTCTCCAAAACCACAACAAATGTCGTTTATAAAGAAGTACATGAAGGTCTTTGAACAAGGTTCATGTTGTATCATGTATGTATCATTGGTGTAATCACGTTATATTATACTATAGTTATTATTTTTAATGTTACAAGGTTTATTAGCAACTCAATTGATCATTCAAATCACACATCATTTTATGTTCGAGTCAATTTATTTTAGATTGGCAACGCGATGGTTGTAAATCGATTGTGACTCACACATATTTTAAATTTAACAAATTTACGTTATTACTTTTATTATCATCTCATTTATCTATTTCTTTAAAAAATAACCCGGTGTCAACGGGTCTCTAAGTTAGTCATATATACAACGCTAAACTTAATTATTTGCTTGCGATGCATCAAAGAAATTAATAGCACCTTTTGATTTCAGAATACATCTATATTAAGACATTAGGTATCGATATATTAAAATAATAATAACACGCCTTAAAGATCATGCGAAACTATGGAGCACATATTAGAATACGTTTATAAACACTAATCAGCCAAGTGTATGCACACACTTTATAGCCTGAAAAGATGATACATGTATTATGATTATAAGTATATATTAAAACACAAAGTACGGTAGCTACTGTATACTTGCTACAGTACTTTGTGTTTTTGGGCCGGGCTGCTACAGTAAAAAAAATTATATTACTATTTATTAATGCACAGTCACCTCGGCTAAAAAATTCGCCCGCCCGAAAAAAAATATATATTATATTGCTATTTATTAATGCACAATCACCTCGGCTAAAAAATTCGTTCGCCCGCAACGCGGCGAACCAGTGCCAGTCTCGTGTTTATCAAGAACCGCAACTATTATTAGAACAAACCCACCAGTTTGTTTTATTTTAAAGTTCTAATCAAGCTAAACTGTTGTTAATACAAAACGACAAAGCAATCATGGCATTGCTTAGCCAATCTTAACGGAATGTCGGGGGATTATTTTAGGGCACTGAATAGTTCCATGTTGGTTTGGCCAGAGATTAGGACACGCATTATAAAACACTACTACAAAAAAGGCCTTTTAGACCGGTTAAAAAGGGCTTTTAGACCGGTTACACGGGGGTCTAAATGGGGGGAGGTCTAAAAGGTTTTTAATATAAAGACCGGTGGAAGCACCGGTCTAAAAAATAGGTTTTAAGACCGGTTCGTTTGTATATAAAGACCGGTTCGTGCACCGGTTCTTTGTGGTTTTTTTAAGAAAAAAAGATTGGGCTGTTTGGGATTGCTCTATTAAATAGCTGCAATGAAAGGAATACGACTATTTGGGATTGCCAATTGAAATTAATGCTTGTAAAAGAACTGTTGGTGGTTGCTTATTGAAACTACTTAAAGACTTTCTAAGTAGTTTTAATAAGCAATCACAAACAAGCCCACTACATGCACTAGTCTCAACAGGTAATCACAAACACTCTCATCCGATTATAGCGGCAGTTTAATTAAGCATTCCCAAACAGCCCATATGAGCTAAATAGGCAATTGATTATTTAAAGTAGTCAAAATAGGCAATCTCAAACATCCGTTATAACCAGTTGCAAATAAACATTACAAAATATCTTTTATAAGGAGCTTCAAACATCTTTTAACTTGATTACTAAATCGCTAAGACTCAATCATATCACAAAATAAACTCCAGTTCAGCAAGTCAAGAGAATAAACTCCCTAGAGTGTCAACAGATGAGCCTGAACAACATCAAGAACAACCTCAAAATCAACCAGTTCCCGCATCCCTGTAACAGGTGTAGAAAAACTTGTTTATAATCATGTTGTGTTTTCAAAGTTACCTAGTAGATGATGATATACAAACAAAGTTGACTGTGAATCATGTGTATAGTGGTCAGTTTTCCGTTTTCGCTACATGGTCTAGAATGTTAGATCATATGATGAAAAAAATCTCATACTCTAGTCCTGTTGTATTAGTGACTTGCCATTATAAATCCCAAATATGATTCAGTAACAACTTTTTGTTTATAAAAGGTGCGAGCAGTCACGTATTTGTATCTATCAAGCACGATAAGTGAAAACTACATTACTATGAATCCGTTAATATAAGCACCATGACACCACTAGATTTAGCTCCTCCTTCAGGGAGGATAACACAAATTTGAGGAGGATCAACAATCCAGAATTTTACTATTACTCAAGTAGTATGACATATAAACTTTTAGAGAACTATAAAAGCAAAAATAGTCACACCCAAACTAGCTGTAGACGAACCAGCCTAACTGATCCCTTTGGGCTCAATCTAACTTGAGGTCACTATTAAAAATTCTAACGAAACACTCGATTTGTTATTTTTGGACCCTTTGCGCTTGCCCACACATTATCCTAACTCCGGTCTTAACATAATAACATTGAATAGCTGTAAGATAAAACCTGGCATATCTCTTGCGCTTTCTCAACCCAATTTTTACCTTGACAGGTAATGATGATATAGTCTTTGGATTCCTTGAACAGGTTGTACAGATATTCATTACTTGATATTTTGGCCTCAGCAATTGCACATCCAGAACTGAGCTGAAAACGCGAATGTTTTATATCCTCAAATTTTTAGATAAATGACTTTTTTGGAAAACTTGGCATCCTAAACTGTTTGTATATTCCTGTCAACATATGGCTAAACTTACAAGAGAAAGAAAGAGCTGCTCAAAGAAACCAGAGGGTGAGATATTCTCAAAGCCATGCAGAATCCCTTCCCTACAAAGAACCATACGCGTGTTTTCTTCTTTCAAATCACTGTGTGATAATATATCAGGATTTTCATAAAGTTAATGAAACTGTGCCACTTACACAGATAAATCCTCGTAGTATAGTGGTGACTGTCTAACAGCAGGTATCGATTTTGCAGTTTCCCAAAGTTCACGCCACAAATTACCTAATTTCATAATAATCACTCATCATAAAAATATGTACTACTTCAAAAATAAAATAATACATAATTCCAGATCATATAAGCTTGAGAAGTGTAGACCTGCTTTCCGCATACGAATACTCAGGTGTCCTCTTGAAGGCGAAAGATTCCCATCGTCAGATTCTTTAGTATCCTCATCCGTTAAAGATTCGGTCCAATCAGGGGATGAGTGCCATCTAATAAAATCTTCTAAAATGCACCCTGGATTTGCAGCCAAAAACATGATAGCCAAAAATACAAAAACATAGCTACCAAATATAGATCTGATGTAAAGAACCCATTTTTGCTATAAAAATCACCTTGAAAGCCTGCATATCCAAGAGAAGCTGAGAGCAGCCTGCACCAATGCTGAAAATATAGAAAAAGTCAAGCTTTGTCAGAAATTTATAGTTCTTTCATATTATTACAGAATAAGCACACACATAGAAGATTTTCCACATCCTGTTTTAATACAGCTGGCTGATTTAATTTTGATTATTCATAATAGTATTTGATCAGTAAAACGCACATCTAGACGCGAAAGTTTTGCAATATTAAAAAATAGCAACTCAATGTCTACGTTGAAGTTTGAAATGAACACGTTGCACTGACCTTCCGGTACGTAAAACAAATTCCTCTGTTTCTTTAATAACGTCTTCCTTGAGTAAAGGCCCTTCCTATTAACCAACAAGTGACAATAAATATGACAACTTAACAGTTAAAGACCCGCCCCGACCACCCCCAAGAATAATATCCATTGAATCTCTGGACCCAGTAATTGGGTTGTTGGGGTCCATGGTATAAGCTCTTCTATGTAAATTGCAACCATCGCTTCGAACAAATATGACTCTTCCTAAATGCATACATCTCCCGTTAGGACTGTTTCACAAAGGATTACACGAAAAATCTTAGAGCTTGACCACTCCTAGCATACGGTCCACAAAATTCCAATCAAGACCAGACATATAGATTGAGACATTAGGTGCAAAATTCATTTATGCATTTTAACAAACACTTGATGTGCATATAAAAATCTTGATGTCTAACTGAAAATAAATTAAAAATTGCAAGTCCAAAATTCAGATAACATGTGAACACTTATCTCAATTATCACATACAATAATTTATTAGGTTACAATAATAAAAAGTAGGTTACAAACAAAAACGAGCATGGTTGTTACTAATTCAGGTCTATATGGTAACCAACATGACTGACAATAACTGTGTTTGTAACCCATGAAACAAATTAAAGCAATCTAAGCTTGGACCACCATTAATAGTGATTTAGAGTTCATACTCAAGTTTTCAGATCTAATCCCCCAAAATTTGCCAAGAAACAAAATCGATTGAAGATATATTCGATGTTACCTGATTATTGAAGGATTCGAGCTATACCTGTGGAGTGTTAGGATCTTGACCATAGGGATGAGATTAGTGTCTTGTTGTTTTTGACTTTTGGTGGGTGTGTGAAAATTTGAGATCCAAAATGGCCGCCTAAAACCAAAGTGAAAATATCTTGTTTTTGAACCGGGTTTTAAAGGAGCCGGTCTAAATATTATATCTTAAAGACCGGTGATATTAATACTGACCGGTTTATAAGTATTTTTCCTTTTTAGACCCGTGTGTTTCAAATGAACGGGTCTATATAAGTTCCAGCAGGCAAAAGGAGACATTTAGACCTGTGTTTTTGAAAGGAGGTCTTTTTGAGGAGGTCTAAAAAGCCTTTTTTGTAGTAGTGAAAGAAAGAAAAACGTTTAGCTTTTTACCCACATTTAGTGTGGGTCATAGAATTTGACTTTGGGCAATTATATGATTAAGCATAAAATTGTAGTAGATGATTGATACAAGATAATGACACGGAAGAACTCATGAATACCTTCCTTAAAACGTGATCAAATGAGGAAAAAGTGTGTTTGTTTCTTTAATTTGGAATCCATGTACAGACAAGGTTTTTAATGGTTTTTGTGCTAGCCGGTTTGAATTTTTTATTAAGGATAATTGCATGAAAATATTGTTTATCGGTCACTTTTATAGTTTTGTGTAGTCATTTATGTTTTTTTTTTAGGTTATGCACAGTAGTAATCTGGGTCACTTGTGTCATATCAGTTTTCTTTCTTTAACAACCTGACGACGACCTAGTTGCCACAGTGGAAAAGTTAATTTTTTTTTTAGTTGAAAAGAGTATTTCTTTGTTGAAATCGGTTGCCAGCCCGAACTAGTTCGTCCATTTCTCCTCACTCGACCGAACCCAACCGATCACCCACACTAGGGTGACCGATGCCAACTGGTCGGTTGACCTATCCCCCAACCGAGCGATTGCTCACAGCCGTATGTATGTAGCATACTTTTAAGCTAATTTTTTTTGGTTTATCATGTGATCAATTGTATGTATTATTTGATCATTTTACCATTTAATTTACACACTCCCATTTAATTAATTGACGGGTAAATCGATCGACACACCAACAAAATTCAAAAGTACGCTACATTGGACAGAAAAAAATAATAAAATAAAAGATAGCTAGCAGAAATATAAAATATGGCAAAGTAAGCTATATTTTCGCGCTTTTTATTTTTTTTTCGGTTGGGCAGCCTGTGCTAGTTAGACCATATCTTTGCAAAAGCTAGTATATGGTTTATAGACTAGCAAGGTACCTGCGCAATGCAGCGGCGGATATCCTGTGACTAAATTTTATGGCGGCGAGTACACTCGGTCTTATTTTTGATGTTTTAGATGTGTGTGAGAGAGATATAAAATAGTTTGTTTATATAGTGGATGCGGTTATATGTTTTTAATAATTATTACTGATAATATTGATTTTTAGCAGTTACACATTTATAATAACGGATTGTAAATGTTTTGAAAACTGTATTTAATTTATTGGAAATGTCTGAATTTAATTTTGAATAATGGAATGCATTGAATTTTAAGTCTTTCTCTTATAATAATTACAATATGTAGGTTTTTTTTAAGAATAATCTAAATGCATTATAATATAGTTAAGATAAGGTTGTTCATGAGGCGTTGGAATTTGAGGTGCACGTTGTTTCATTTTACATTGCCTTATAATTTATAGATATATCCGAGTTGAAAGCATTTGTGTCATACACTCATATACTTATTTTGTTTGTATTACTATTTGATTGGTTTATAGTTTACGATATAATATGTAACGCTCGAGTGTGAGCCCTAGTCTTGTGTATAATTGGAGTGGTTGCATAAATAGGTTGAAGTACACCATTTAGGCTAAGTGTGATAAGATGAAATTGTCGGTCGGTTACATAAATAGTTGACGGCGTCATGCCTAAAATCTGGAAGGCGTCTCCTTTATTGTCTACACCAGACGCTCAAGAACCATCTCAAGACGACGTCATTCATGAAGACAGACGATGTCACACTCTCATCAACTGACGTCGTCCCAACGATGACTTAGCCCAAACGAAACCCTAAAGACGGCGACCTGACGGCGTCACCATCAAAAGACGACGTCGTCGCACTTGTAAATCTATATATAGAATTCTATTTTTCTGCATTTAGAGAGGTATAATTTTGGAGGGCAAACCCTAATGTGTAGTCCGACTTGGACAATATTTTAGGGTTCCAAACCCTTTACATTATAAGATAAGTTTGTTAATCCATCATATCATTATGTCTACCCTATGTTTAATTGTTTGTGTGTATGCTTGCTTATTTATCATGAGTAGCTAAATTACTATTCTGTTTGCTTAAATCTATGAAACCTAGTTGTTAATTATTGTTAGGTTGTTTCTTGTCTTGATTGGTAGACGCTAGAGTAAGAAAAACTGGCTTCTTCTTTAATTGTTGTGAGTTTGAACGTCCTAAATAGCAAAAAGCTTGAGAGTGCACTTGAGCCATCGTTGTGTTTATTGCGTGAGTTGTAGATTTAGGATAATAGAGTATTCGGGGGGAGATACTACGGTACTTGGCGATACCGGGTAGTCTAGAGGAGAGTTACAATTCATAGAACTAGGGAATTAGGCACCCCTCTATGACCACACGGAATACAACGCACCAATTAAGATGAAGATGTGACAATTCAACCGACCAATAAGAGAAAACTAGGGAGTAAAAACATCTAAGTAAACACACTTTTAATCATCATAAGAGCAAACCTACAACACATAGCCTATCTTTACCTTTTCATTATTTAGTAGTTTAATTAATTAGAAGTTAAAATTGGTAGAAGTACCACCCCCCACTCATATACCCCGAGATATTTACCTTGCTTTCTAAAAAATATATAAGACTAAAAAGAATCTCCCTCAACCTTACCTTCTCGTCATACATCTCTTCTTAGCATCTCTATTCCCCTAGAGAATGATCAACCCCCTAGGCTTACCCATACTACACTGCAACGATTAGGTACACTTCCTAGAGGGTTGTAAAGCTTGCTCGTAGAAAAGGAAGTCTTTTGACCCCGAACTCCGCTATCAAGTTTTTGGCGCCGTTGTCGGAGAATAGAATAGCTAGTTAGTTTTCTATCTCGATTAGGTCTACTTGCTTGATTCCTATCAAGTGAGATTTTTTCTTTTTCTTCTTAGCTTTCTTTTAGTTTATCCCCTTTCTTTGTTCTTTTGTTCGTAACTTTATCACTTTTCGTCATGGAATGTGATAATCCACCCAACAACAATCCATCACCACATCATCCACTACCACCACCCAATCAACCACCACTCGACCCGCCAAGAGGCTGTCCTCTTAGTGAATACTCTAGACCAAGCCATTAAGGCTATAGGGACACCATTGAGCTCCCACTTCAAGCTCAAAATACGGCCCTGCGATCCGACACCATCCGGTTAGTGCCAAACGTATGTGCATTCCATGGACTTCGTTCCGAAGATCCTAATTAGCATCTGAAGGATTTCCTTAAAATCGTTGACTCCATTGACCTTGATGCTACCACTCGGGAGACCACACGCTTGCATCTCTTCCAATTCTCTCTACGGGACCAAGCTAGTAATTGGCTTTAGCGACTTCCCGCATGATCAATCTCAAGTTAGGATGATCTCACCACCCGTTTCCTCGCCCAATTTTTTCCACCGGGGAGAACCACCAAGCTAAGGAATGACATCTTGATGTTCCAACAACGTCAAGGCTAAACCATTTATGAGGCGTGGTGTAAAACCCTAAAAATCCGTAAACGTGCTAAATGACCATTTTGCCTTCAGGTTATATAAATAAATAAAATAAAAAAACGTCCGGCTCGTTAAATACGTTTTACATTTAACTTATAAATGACTAAATGATACATGATAATAAAATCAATTCCCACTTTATGTCTCAAAATATTTATCACATATATATAAGTTACTTGGACATAGTTATGTACAAAGTTTACACTATACTTTATTAAAAATAAAACTGAAACAATGTATTTAAGGTAAATGGATCAATATAGAATTAGTCATTATTCTCCCAAAATCTACCAAATAAAACGCCCCATCCTCCCGATTTGATCGGCCAAATTGACGCCCTAAACCACCCCATTTAATTCCCATATATTCTCATCTTAATTATCTTTTACCAATTCTATATTTCACCTACAAAGAAAACCTAATCCTCTCCATCTCAAAGTGACGGCTCAACACTTGTCTTCTCCATTCGTTTCTGTCGACAACAAGGAGGATCAAGGGAGGTTCGTAAGGTGTCGTAAAGGGAGGCTGCTTGGGTTCCTTTCGTGGGTTTGTCTAAACCAAGGAAGCTGGTCATGCGTTGAGGAGCTGCTGTCGTGGGTGCCTAAGCCAACTAGAGGCTGATCGTTGTTTTCTTGGTGTCTTCGAATTCGCGTCATACCTCCCTACACGCTACAAGGTATGATATCATATGTCCCATCTTTTTCCCCTTGTTTTGTTTCCTTGATTCTGTCGTAAGGTCTAAACTCATGCATGCATGATGTACCAATTTGACACACATAATGATATGGTTGAAAGATTGTATGGGCTCTCTTCTGTTAACGTGAAATCATAAAGAAATCACATAAATACCTATCCTATACGATCTAAAGACCTAATCTAATCTCACTTTTTTTTCATACTAAAACTCTCGTTTGGCTGTACTTTGGATATAATTTATAAACAAATGTATATAAGGAAAACGACCTCGCATGAAATCATAGATAAGAAGTTGTAAAATCTGTATTAGAAACCTAAAATAGACCTGTTAATGCGTGGCTCAAACTTGGTAGCCCTAATCATATTTTTACGAGAAGGGCATTGGTTGTGGTGTGCTTTGTGTCGTTAATTGTTTGCATGCGTGAGTTAGAAGTCATCCAGTAGGGATGTAAAACAATTTTTTGTAAATACAATAAACCTATAAGAAAAATGGTGTGAATATGATGTAAAAAGGGGCTAAGGTGTCATGATTGTCGACTAGTTAATACATGCTTTGTCTCGTTATTATAGTGTTCCTTTCACTTGGTGGTGTCTCGCTAATGTTTCGTTTCGATAAAGGGCTTATTATTTTGTACGAGATGTGGTAATACGAGAAGGGTCGGAGTCGAGTGTTAACGTGAAGATTTTGAGCATTGTATGCATGCATGGGTGGTGAATTGAAAACGTGTGGGCATGGGTGGCGAGTGAGTTCTATCAAATATAATTCGGTTTACAAACTGTGGTCAAATGGGTGTATTGCAAAGCATGTACTTGGTCTTGTCGGGAGGGATATGTTTAAGGGTGCTCGCGGGATTAACGGATGAGTTATGTGGTACATAAAAAGTATGTCGGGATAAGTGAGTCGGGTGTTAGTCGTAAGATATAATTAATTGGTCGTAAAGGTTAGCCATTTGAACCGCGAGCGACCTTGAATATGGATCGAAACATGTATAAGTAGAATGAAATATAAGCATATAATATAATATGAAATCAGTAACTACATTTGATAAAATACTTATTTTCATTTTAGACCTTAAACCTTGATATTTTTTGCATGCAAACCTTTACTTTTATAACTTGTCATATTAGACCCTAATCTTTGGAAAATTGACACAATCAACTCTAAACTATGATATTGGTAATATTAAGCTTTAAGTTTAATAAATTGGCATTGTAATTCGTAAGGTTACTAAAACGGGAAACCTGCTAAAAGTGGAAACCTGCTAAAAATGGAAAGCTGTCTAAAATGAGTTATCCGACTTTAATAAGCGTTATCAATTCATATAGGTTCCGGACGGCGGGATTGATTCATCATGTGACATTACTTTCCTATTTTGCTTGCTTCGAGTGAGGTACAGATATTCTATCCCTTTTCAGTAGGGATTTCTCATAACTTTTCGATCCTTGACTTTACTTCACTTATGATATTCCTTTGCTATAATTTCCTTATGCTATGATCCTTTTGATATGATTCCGACATAATCCTTTGATATGATTCTGTTCGCTATGATATTCGTTTGTTATGATTCTGAACTTTTGATTATGAACCTTATGATTATGAACCATCTGATTATGAACCTCTGATTATGAACTTATGTTATGGAAATCTGATATGCACCTTTGACTTCTGAACCTTTGATATGAACCCTTATGATATGATTATGCTTTGACCCTTCAGTCTGATACCTGAGCCAAATATGTTTCCTAGTCATGGAGGTACCATGACCATGTCATTGATGCACCAATGGCATGACTCCAGTGTGTATGAGTGATGTTACACACCGTCCCCATTATGATATGATTATGAGCTCACTATATGTATATGATTTGGCCACTATGTTTCCGGGGGGCGTATGGATGCATCCTAGATATGATATGATATGAGAGGATATGATTTGATATGATATGATTTATATGGTGAATGATGTCGTGTGCAATACGCGTCTTCACAGTCTGGGAGCTAGCTACTCCATTGGTTATTGAGGTCTCCCCTCCTATTATGTATGGTATTCCGAGGTCACCCCTCCGAATACAATGGTTACTTATGATATGATATGATATGATATGTTCCGGGCTCGTGGTAGATTTCTGACAACCCTTACACTTTTGATATACCTATATTGTACCTTCTACATTTCCCAACGCACCATATTCTGTGTACCCTTATATGACTCACTCTACTACCAAGATATATATATATTTCATTGCTTTGATCTGTCACACTCTCATTCCGTTAATTCAGATTATCGTTCCATTCACGTACCGGGTTATTATTTGTTTATTGGATTTGTTTATGCTATTTATGTTTTATGTTACTACTGATTTCTCTACTACGATATGATTATCTGATTTACCTGTTGTCATCTGATGATATGTGATCTCACTGTTATGTGACCCTCTGATTTTCCTGGTGACCATGCTTGTGTGTAATCGATAGTTTTGTGTGTTTATCATGTGTACTTCGTTCAGTTAATTTCGTAGACTATGACTATCCGATAGTATCCTTATCTGCTTTTTGTTGACCTGCCATGTTGCATTTCTATTTATGCTACGGTTTGATTGGGTACATGGCTCAACTTGTAAAGTCTGGTTTGTTAATTTGTTTAGTTTCCCTGCTATGCCTTTAATCCATTCAATTTTAATGTTCGTACTGTATTCCTACTTGTTACGTGTGGCTGCCATGTTTTGACTGCTGTTAGTACTTCCGCTGTTATGATACTTGTTATGTTATTAACTGTAATTATTTGACTTGTGTGATTGCCATGCTTACTTTCTCGTTAATTGTTTCCGCTAGCTTTTGGACTTCCGTTGGCCTATTTATACTCTGATTTCCTGCTTTATTGTATGCCTGGTTATTTAGATGTGCGTACGTTTATGTCATCAATGTGCTATGTGCTTTTCCTCCTCTGTTATCTGTTCCCTCTGGGTATTTGTGTAATTGTGTTTCTGCAGGACCCTCATCTTCTCATTGATCTCTTCTCGTTGCGACATTGTTTATCAGTTTCCATATTTTATTTGCATCTTGATTTCGTTTAGCTTTCGTTTTGTTATATCTGTTCACTGGGCTTTTTAAGCTCAGCAGCATTTCTTTTCCTACGGCAGGTTTTTAGGTTGAAGATAGGCTTTGATGGGCTGAGAGTTGGATTATCCGAGTGGACCGACCCTAGTTACGTTTTCATTTCATTTTGTTCTAGACATATTGGGGTTTGTATTTTCTTTGTAAGTCATCTGTTATATGACTTGGTATTTATTTTTGTAAAGCTTCCGCTTGTATAATTTATTTGTATGTTCTGATATGACAACAGAATGTGACACTTCTACCCTTGTCGGGTTGGGGTGTTACAATTATGGTATCAGAGCAAAGGTTTCGTCTTGTTGACCTTAGGATTGACCTGTGAGGACTGGGTAGACATTAGGCTTCCGTCTGTTCTGATCTCTTCCGATTCCTTTTGATTGTCGTTCAGATTGGACTTCGATATTCTTTGTCTCCACTAATTTGGTCTTGTTCTCTTCGCATTTGATTTTGTTTATTTTGTTTTCGAACATCCGTTGTCGATCGATAGATGGAGATTTCTCGTAGAGCCGAAGATGATGGTGCCGCCTCTGCATTGCTGCAACAATTCCTGGAGAGGTTCGTGAAGCAGAAGCCGCAACCGATCGTGATGCTGCCGGAGACGTCAGGATGCTGCTAAAGGGAGCTGGACGGATCAACCGGAGGCGCAAAGACGGAGACAAGATTCAACGGGTGGACGCTTGTAAGACGTATGAGCAGAGGAACTATGACCGGGCGTACTTTAGACGGGCGGAGAAGCTACTACAAAAATTCGGGCGTATCGTGGTCAACAATCCAACAGTTTAAATGCTGAGCAGATTCATCTATTTCATATGATTTGGGCACGACTTGTGTTATCCTGATTCGTTTGTCATGCGTTTTGAGGCGGTTTGATATTTTGTTAAGTGATTTTAATCGGTATTGCTTTCCTTTGATTCGTTCAGAACTCGGTTTGAATCTTGAAGTTTTATCGTTTAGCATTGTTGTAATATGTCAGCTTTTCTTTTGAATTGTCAGTAATGAGTCTTGAGGAACCGTTTTGTGCAAGTTGGTGGCTTTCTTTCATTATGATATGGTAAGTTGCTTGATGTAGCTATGCTGTGTGTATATGAATCTGGCATGTTTTGGTATGTTACTTGATATCTGTATGTTAGCTACTTTGATGTGATATTGGTTATGTAGTTTGTCATGACCTGGGACAGAATATGATGACAATAAGAACTTGTTATGTGATGCAAGTATTATGACGCCTGATCAACGTGATAATACCGAGATCATATAATCTGAACTTATTGAAATCATACGACATCTTGGGAAATGACTGGGGTTGGTACGTGAATGGACTAGGACCTATATCCGTTACTTGTCACTCCTCATGTTCGTTTGGAATTCTGTACCTCTTTTAGAGATTCTCGTCGATATCTTTTACGTATAAGTTTTGTACGCTTTGTAACCGAAATTGTTATGATCTGTGTGAAACTATGGATTGCTACGTCTGCCTTAAGCCGGTATGTCTCTGTGTACCTCTGCGACTTCCATTTTCGAGGACGAAAATTTTCTTTTAGAAGGGAAGAGTTGTAAAACCCTAAAAATCCGTATACGTGCTAAATGACCATTTTGCCTTCAGGTTATATAAATAAATAAAAATAAAAAAAACGTCCGACTCGTTAAATACGTTTTACATTTAACTTATAAATGACTAAATGATACATGATAATAAAATCAATTCCCACTTTATGTCTCATAATATTTATCACATATATATAAGTTACTTGGACATAGTCATGTACAAAGTTTACACTATACTTTATTAAAAATAAAACTGAAACAATGTATTTAAGGTAAATGGATCAATATAGAATTAGTCATTATTCTCCCAAAATCTACCAAATAAAATGCCCCATCCTCCCGATTTGATCGGCCAAATTGACGCCCTAAACCACCCCATTTAATTCCCATATATTCTCATCTTAATTATCTTTTACCAATTCTATATTTCACCTACAAAGAAAACCTAATCCTCTCCATCTCAAAGTGACGGCTCAACACTTGTCTTCTCCATTCGTTTCTGTCGACAACAAGGAGGATCAAGGGAGGTTCGTAAGGTGTCGTAAAGGGAGGCTGCTTGGGTTCCTTTCGTGGGTTTGTCTAAACCAAGGAAGCTGGTCGTGGGTTGAGGAGCTGCTGTCGTGGGTGCCTAAGCCAACTAGAGGCTGATCGTTGTTTTCTTGGTGTCTTCGAATTCGCGTCATACCTCCCTACATGCTACAAGGTATGATATCATATGTCCCATCTTTTTCCCCTTGTTTTGTTTCCTTGATTCTGTCGTAAGGTCTAAACTCATGCATGCATGATGTACCAATTTGACACACATAATGATATGGTTGAAAGATTATATGGGCTCTCTTCTGTTAACGTGAAATCATAAAGAAATCACATGAATACCTATCCTATACGATCTAAAGACCTAATCTAATCTCACTTTTTTTTTCATACTAAAACTCTCGTTTGGCTGTACTTTGGATATAATTTATAAACAAGTGTATATAAGGAAAACGACCTCGCATGAAATCATAGATAAGAAGTTGTAAAATCTGTATTATAAACCTAAAATAGACCTGTTAATGCGTGGCTCAAACTTGGTAGCCCTAATCATATTTTTACGAGAAGGGCATTGGTTGTGGTGTGCTTTGTGTCGTTAATTGTTTGCATGCGTGAGTTAGAAGTCATCCAGTAGGGATGTAAAACAATGTTTTGTAAATACAATAAACCTATAAGAAAAATGGTGTGAATCTGATGTAAAAAGGGGCTAAGGTGTCATGATTGTTGACTAGTTAATACATGCTTTGTTTTGTTATTATAGTGTTCCTTTCACTTGGTGGTGTCTCGCTAATGTTTCGTTTCGATAAAGGGCTTATTATTTTGTACGAGATGTGGTAATACGAGAAGGGTCGGAGTCGAGTGTTAACGTGAAGATTTTGAGCATTGTATGCATGCATGGGTGGTGAATTGAAAACGTGTGGGCATGGGTGGCGAGTGAGTTCTATCAAATATAATTCGGTTTACAAACTGTGGTCAAATGGGTGTATTGCAAAGCATGTACTTGGTCTTGTCGGGAGGGATATGTTTAAGGGTGCTCGCGGGATTAACGGATGAGTTATGTGGTACATAAAAAGTATGTCGGGATAAGTGAGTCGGGTGTTAGTCGTAAGATATAATTAATTGGTCGTAAAGGTTAGCCATTTGAACCGCGAGCGACCTTGAATATGGATCGAAACATGTATAAGTAGAATGAAATATAAGCATATAATATAATATGAAATCAGTAACTAAATTTGATAAAATACTTATTTTCATTTTAGACCTTAAACCTTGATATTTTTCGCATGCAAACCTTTACTTTTATAACTTGTCATATTAGACCCTAATCTTTAGAAAATTGACACAATCAACTCTAAACTATGATATTGGTAATATTAAGCTTTAAGTTTAATAAATTGGCATTGTAATTCGTAAGGTTACTAAAACGGGAAACCTGCTAAAAGTGGAAACCTGCTAAAAATGGAAAGCCGTCTAAAATGAGTTATCCGACTTTAATAAGCGTTATCACTTCATATAGGTTCCGGACGGCGGGATTGATTCATCGTGTGACATTACTTTCCTATTTTGCTTGCTTCGAGTGAGGTACAGATATTCTATCCCTTTTCAGTAGGGTTTTCTCATAACTTTTCGATCCTTGACTTTACTTCACTTATGATATTCCTTTGCTATAATTTCCTTATGCTATGATCCTTTTGATATGATTTCGACATAATCCTTTGATATGATTCTGTTCGCTATGATATTCGTTTGTTATGATTCTGAACTTCATTATGAACCTTATGATTATGAACCATCTGATTATGAACTTATGTTATGGAAATCTGATATGCACCTTTGACTTCTGAACCTTTGATATGAACCCTTATGATATGATTATGCTTTGAACCTTCAGTCTGATACCCGAGCCAAATATGTTTCCTAGTCATGGAGGTACCATGACCATGTCATTGATGCACCAATGGCATGACTCCAGTGTGTACGAGTGATGTTACACACCGTCCCCATTATGATATGATTATGAGCTCACTATATGTATATGATTTGGCCACTATGTTTCCGGGGGGCGTATGGATGCATCCTAGATATGATATGATATGAGAGGATATGATTTGATATGATATGATTTATATGGTGAATGATGTCGTGTGCAATACGCGTCTTCACAGTCTGGGAGCTAGCTACTCCATTGGTTATTGAGGTCTCCCCTCCTATTATGTATGGTATTCCGAGGTCACCCCTCCGAATACAATGGTTACTTATGATATGATATGATATGATATGTTCCGGGCTCGTGGTAGATTTCTGACAACGCTTACACTTTTGATATACCTATATTGTACCTTCTACATTCCCCAACGCACCATATTCTGTGTACCCTTATATGACTCACTCTACTACTAAGATATATATATATATATATATATATATATATATATATATATATATATATATATATATATATATATATATATATATATATATATATATATATATATATATATTTCATTGCTTTTATCTGTCACACTCTCATTCCGTTAATTCAGATTATCGTTCCATTCACGTACCGGGTTATTATATGTTTATTGGATTTGTTTATGCTATTTATGTTTTATGTTACTACTGATTTCTCTGCTACGATATGATTATCTGATTTACCTGTTGTCATCTGATGATATGTGATCTCACTGTTATGTGACCCTCTGATTTTCCTGGTGACCATGCTTGTGTGTAATCGATAGTTTTGTGTGTTTATCATGTGTACTTCGTTCAGTTAATTTCGTGGACTATGACTATCTGATAGTATCCTTATCTGCTTGTTGTTGACCTGCCATGTTGCATTTCTGTTTATGCTACGGTTTGATTGGGTACATGGCTCAACTTGTGAAGTCTGGTTTGTTAATTTGTTTAGTTTCCATGCTATGCCTTTAATCCATTCAATTATACTGTTCGTACTGTATTCCTACTTGTTACGTGTGGCTACCATGTTTTGACTGCTGTTAGTACTTCCGCTGTTATGATACTTGTTATGTTATTAACTGTAATTATTTGACTTGTGTGATTGCCATGCTTACTTTCTCGTTAATTGTTTCTGCTAGCTTTTGGACTTCCGTTGGCCTATTTATACTCTGATTTCCTGCTTTATTGTATGCCTGGTTATTTAGATGTGCGTACGTTTATGTCATCAATGTGCTATGTGCTTTTCCTCCTCTGTTATTTGTTCCCTCTGGGTATTTGTGTAATTGTGTTTCTGCTGGACCCTCATCGTCTCATTGATCTCTTCTCGTTGCGACATTGTTTATCAGTGTTAGGAATTAGAAATTCCAGGTATTAAAGAGTCGGTCACCTCAAGTATATGTAATCGTTAGAAAGCTCGTAGTCATAGTTATTTTAAGTTAAGTAGTATTTAGTTAAGTAACACCGTGGAGGACGGACGGGTCTTTACCCACTGTATGCCTGATCCACAACCCGTTGTGTGGCGTTTTATGTAAGACTATAAATACTCTCTACCTCCCAAGGTAGAGAGTTGGAGCTCATAATAATATCTTTCACTTTCTCTCACTAAGTCCCTTAATCCTCTAACTTTCTCTCTCTAAAACACTCTTGTACGCCCACTTGTGTTAATGGTTTGATGTGTATGTGAAATCCAATTACCTACAATTGGTATCAAGAGCCATGGTTTGATCACTCATCTTTCATGCTCTTTGTTTTGGTGGATTTCATAAGGTTTTGGGGGTATTAAGTGTTTCAAAGAGTTTGATTCATTTGGACAAGTTCTAGTGTTAAAGTTTGAATTTTGATTGTACTTTTGTGTTTAGGATCATCATATGTGTTTAGGTTTTGAATTGGAAGGCTTGAATCATCGTGGTTGGGTTGTTTTGGATTGCTAAAGTTGTTGTTTTTGAAAATTGTTCTATGCGAGTTGAGTCACGGATAGACATTTCTTGGAAGCGAGTTGCCTTGTAAATTTGAAGCGAGTTGGGTTCTAAGCGAGTTGGTATATGCGACTTGGCTATTTAGCGAGTTGACTTTTTATGCGACTTGGCTATTAAGCGAGTTGACTGTTTATGCGACTTGGCTATTAAGCGAGTTGTTACTTAAGCGAGTTGGGTTCTGAGCGAGTTGGGTTCTAAGCGAGTTGGTTTTATGCGACTTGGCTATTAAGCGAGTTGTCTCTTTATGCAACTTGTCTATTAAGCGAGTTGTCATCAAAGCGAGTTGACTGGGGTGCGAGTTGTCTTGGAAGCGTTTTGTTGACTTTTCCCGAAAAAACTTCAGACGACCATAACTTTTGAACCGTAACTCCGTTTTCAGCGTTCTACCCATCAAAACGACCGTGAGAACGAGGAGAATGGCACGCTGAATCAACTAAAGTTCATTCAGGTCAATCCTCGAGGTCTAAATCCGCTCCGAACAGAAGTTATTGAGGTTTTTAAGTTTTTAGACCTAAAATTTCTCAGGAAAATCGTGCAACAACCAATCCAAATCTCAACTAAACAACATATCAGCCAATCCTACAACCAATCATAAGTCTTGTAAAATCCCGTGCATTCTTCCACATCATGTCTTACTCTACTGACCCAGTGATTTCAGAAGTGCTTAAATTGTATGATGCTGTGGACAATAATGTTAATGAATGCTACACTGAACGATTAAAGATGTTTGAATTAAACAATGAGGATGTGAGATCTTCATGTTCTGAGTACAATGAGAATGAATTGCATCTGCTACAGAATGCCATGCAAATGGAATGCAGCATTGAGCCCTATCATTTACTTCATCTGCACCTCATACAGCTGTTATCCATAGCTGGGGATCGAACATGTAGTGCTCTTTTCCACCAGGACTTACCTACATTGACAAGAAGCTTGCTGTTGAACTTAGAGCATTTAAAGCTGCAACTTACCAATGAAGAGGTTCAAAAGGATGGTTCCAGTGCAGCTCTTCAAGTAATCTACAAACAATTTCAGCCATTCATCAGTGGGGAATATTCAACAGATTACGATCAACACTTGACTGGAATTTCCTTCAAAAAACATACTAGAATGGAAATTCAGGAATTCATTGAGACATTTATCCAACTCATGGATAATGTGAAAAAGTACATTGAGGAAACTACACAAAAGGATGAAAAAATGAATGAGTGTCAGGTGCAGTTGAGAGATTGTTGTGATAAGTTGGGTAATGTATCTGTGGAAGAATCGGGTGTTGCTGAATGCAGAATGTTAGAGAAAACAAATAATGATGAGTCGAACATGGCTAAAATAGAATCTTCATGCTCATGTTCACTAGAGAGAGAGGTGCACCAGTCACAACCCGTGCAAGCTAATGCAAAGAAACGCTCCATGGAAGCTTCGGATGTACCCAAGATAGAGATGCACCGGCCACAACCTGTGCACGTTAATGCAGAGGAAAGTTGCATGGAAGTTTCTGCTGTACCTAGGTATGCATCTTCTACTCAAAATCATGATTATGAATTGCATGAGTACACTGCATTTGTGCTTGATGATTCCTTGACCACTGAGCTCAATACCTATAAGGATCAACTTGCCATATACGAACAGCGTGCTAAGTTTGAACTTACCACTCGTGAGCAGGAGATGGATATCCAAATGCGTATAATTATTAGAAAAAGTAATTTTAGAGAAGAAGTATTAAAACAAGAGTTAAACTCCTTACAAGAAAAGCTTTCCAAAACTGCTAAGCAAAAACACGAACTTCAAGAAAATGTTAAAATGCTTAAGCAAGAATTCAAGGCTAAGGAATCAAAACTTTTGATTGATTTTTCCAATCTAAAAACTTTGAAAAACAAACTTGAAAATAAGTTGTACGTACAAGGGAATTCCATTCAAACTGCTCACATGATCACTAAGCATCGAGTCTTAAGCGATAAGCATAGCATTCCCCTTGTTGAGGAACCAAATCCAGAGGTAATTAAAAAGGCTAGAAATGCTCATAAGGTGCTTTATGATGGTAATGAAATCCTTAAGCCTAGGCAGAAACCTAGTTGCGTTGAGTGCACTGAGGAAGATAAGAAATCTGATGAAGTCACTAGGGAGAAAATGAATAAGAAGTTAGAAGATCCTGAGTGTAAAAAGAATAACATAACAATCAAACCCCATAATTACACTAAAGAAAATTGGATCTCCTTGAACAAGTTTAAGCCTCAGACTCTATTAACCCCTGAACAAGTGTTCTGGAAAAAGGATATGGAAATGAAAAAAGCTGAAAATCTTGTTGAAAAGAATCCCCCATGTAGGAAAATGCCTAAAGCAACTGTGTATCCTCCTAATACACCAATGCACTTAGTTCCTAGATCTATTGCCACTAAAAGTAAGACCTTAATCAGTCAATATGTTATCTTTCAACTATTTGTTGATTTTGAAAAAACTTGTAAGAAAAGGATCACACCCACTGGTATAACTGAAGGGGAAAGGGGTTTTGAGCAAACTAAAGAATGCTATTTAACTGAGGTCATGCCTTTCTTTAAACAACTAAAAGATCAATTTGAGAGTCTTAAAAAAGGGACACATTCTGATATTAAAGAAATGGAAAAGGAATTTGATGCAATGATTGTTGAGGTTAGTGACTATGAGAGAGGATTAAAATATAGTGAGATTGAAAGGAAGAACTTGCATACACTGAATGAGAATCTGATTTCTGAATGTATTGCTCAAGATGTGTTTTTCACTGCTACAAATTGTTCCATTAATGCTTCTCAATTTCATGAATTATCTGTTGCTCTGAAAGTCTCCCATGATCGTGTCATTGAGCTTGAAACAACAAATTCAAAACTGCATGAGAAAATAGAACAGGATGATCATGATAACTTGGTCAAACATTATTCTAAATTAGAAGTTGAACATCTTGCTTTGCAATTAAAACATCAACATCTCAAAGAAAATGTTAAAACCTCAAATATCAAGACATCCTCTGATGCTCCTGAGTTTGATGCAGTTTTTGAAATTAGCAAACGTGATGAACACATTCGAGCTCATTATAACACGATCAAAAGATTGAAAGCCCAAATTTCACAACTGAAAGGTGAAAAGAAGGATGTGACTGGTTCCCATATGCCTCCACCTTTAGATTCTCAGAATTTCCAACTTCAAAACATAATTGATAACTTGCAAAAGGAACATGATTGTTTTAAAGCTGAAATTTCAAAGGTTAATGATCAAAACAAAGAGTTATGTGATTCATTTAAAGTTAATCATGATAAACAAATTGAAAAGATAACTTCTTTACTTAACGATATTGAGAATCTGAAGCGTGAGGTGAAAGGAAAGTTGCCAATCCCCAATTGCAAATACTCTGTTCCTAAGGTTTCTGCTTGTGATAAATATGCTATCGATATGTTATATATTCCCCCGCCCATTAGGAATAATGAACTTGCACATAAAGCATATCTCTCATACCTTAAGGAAAGTTTGAAGGGTCTCCGTGAGATTGTTGAAGATGAAAGATTAGAAAAACCTTTTGATAGTACTATAGCCTATGCCTGCATGGATGCCAAACGATCTCAGGAACTCTTAGAGTATGTAATTGTCACAAGTCCGAAATCTAGCAATAGGCGAGATAGAATAGTTGTGCCTTGTTCTATGCCTAAAGCCAAGCATGTGACTCTTGATATGCCTTGTTCCATGTCTAAATTCAAGCAAGCAACCTGTGATGTGCCTCCTAGAATTTTAGATCCCAGCACTTCTAGACCAGGAATGCAGAAAGTAGTGAAGCCATGTAATGTTCCCATCGTTACTTCTACAGATGTTAAGATTGACACTAAAGTTTGCGGGTCAAAACCTAGAAGCAATGCAAAGAAGGATAGGATTTCGCAAACTAAAAGTGATCATGATAAGGAAGTGAAAGAACACTATAGGGACAAGAAGTTTGATTTGAACAAAAAGAATCGTGTTAGTTCTAGTATTAGCTCTAAGCTTACTAAAATTAATTCGAGGCCTTATGATGTCTACAAAACATGTAAAAAATGTTTAATTTCTGGTAATCAGGATAAATGTGATGTGTTATTTCTGAGGTCTAAGATTCATAACCCAGTTAAAAAAGCTTGGAGAGCGAAACAGATTAAGCAATCCTGGAAACCTACAGGGAATGTGTTTACGAATGTAGGATTTCAGTGGAAGCCCACAGGTCGAATATTAACGCATGGCAAACCTTACCCCTTAGCTAGATCCACTATGCCTAGAATAGTGCCTGTTAAGGTTTGGAAGCCAACTGGTAGAATAATCCCATTAAGCACAAAATGTCATTTGACTAAGTCTGATGCTTCTACTAGTTCAACTCCTAGGGATAATGCCATTGCATCTAGGGTTTCTGCTGATTCAAAGATTGCTTGTGCTAACCAAAAGGAACCCATCAGCACGTGGGGATCCAATGTTTCCAATTCTCTATCTTCGTATGTTGTCCAAAGCAGGTCGTACAAATCGTCCCTTGGTATTTGGATTCGGGCGGCTCTAAACATATGACTGGGCTCTTAATAATGACGTTTGTTCACTTCAGTTCAGGCCTCGTACCTCATCATAATGCCGTCTGCAGATAACACTTCAGGCCCCATTCTTTAAAGAAAAGAAAGGTGTACGCTTCAGTGCGCTTTATCTTCAAAAGAAGAGAAATCTTCATGTTTATGACCATTATCATCGACATTCTTCATCAACAAGCTTCATGTTTTCCCACGCTCTGTCAACCCTCAAGTGGATCTACGTTCATTGGTGTTTATTCTTATTCACTTGTTCAAATCAAAAATGGCAACTTCGGATGCAATTTTTGAGGGGGGAGAAGAGTGCATATACTACATGTTGATGGATGCTTGATTTATGGTCGTATGACTCTCCTTCAACGCCTAATGCTTCACCTACTAAGGATAACTGGGATTCATTGTTTTTCAAAGATATGTTTGATGAGTACTTTCAATCTCCAACGAATGTTGATCATCTAGTTTCTGAAGCTCATGCTCCGGTTTCTACTGACTCAACAGGTTCACCATCTAAGAAGTACTTCTCAGAATTCTAAAGAAACCTTATCTCCAATTACTTCACAAGGCGTTGATAACGACTATCATGATGTTGTAGTTGCACTATTGAATAAGGATCCGCTCTTTGGTATATCTTTGCCAAATCTTCACGGATTATTGTTCAAGAATAATGATCCGCTCTTTGGTATTCCTTTGCCAAATCTTCACGGATTATTGTTCCTCTCATGGTGCACGTTATAAATAAACCACATGAACATTAAGGAAAATGACTACCTCATCCGCTCGAAAACATTATTGGTGAATCTTCCAGATCAGTTTCTACATGTATACCTTAAGGAAGAATGCATTGATGTTGAGGAATCATTTGCTCCGGTTCATTCAGGGGGTCAATGTACATCCGATTGTATGTTTATTCACGTGTTGGACATTTGACACAAGTTGATTACTTCAGAGTTAATCATTTATCACTTATTTGAGATTGAAGTTGACCTTCACAAAGGCGTGTTCTTATTTAATAACTTGCCCGGGCTTAAGAATTTGAGTTGAAGGCTTGGTTTATCTAGTTACCAGCAGTCGGAGTGGATGGTTGAAGACCTGGTTAACTATCACTATTAGGAGTTACGTTGTTTTACTCAGTGTCACATACAGATGACGATGTGGATAATATCAAGAGGTGTTAATGTCTCATACTTTGTTTGAGTTGTGAGTACTTAGAGATTTGCTTGAAGCATAGATTCTCGATACCGTTCTTCCATCTTTAAGTGCAAGCTTAAGACACAAATGCGGGGAATTCGACTTCAGTTTCAAGTTTGGTATATCGGGTTTTTCTTCAACAGTGGTCACTTCAAATTGTCTACATATGGGTTGATAAAGATAGTCAGAGAGAGTTTATGTAGCAGTTGATTCTCACAGGATTCATTTGGGCTATTTGAGTTCTTCTCACAAGATTTCAAGTTTATGGATATATTATGTTTTGCTGATTCTAAGGTATCAAAACCATTTGGGGGAAAGATATATTATTCCAACTATTTGGGGGAAGGATATATTATTCCAACTATTTGGGGGAAGTGGTCTCTGGAGACCTTTGGTTTATGTTACTTCAGTGTTCAGTTGGAAGAAATGTGATAAGAATATTTGGAACGTGAGATGATACTGCCTATCGACATCTTATATACGGTTTATGATAAAGTGCTTCCGGTTATATGCACAACATGTTCACTTGATCGAGCTAATTCAGTTATTTCAGAGTTGACATCCACAGAGATGATTAGTGACTCAACATGTTACATGGATGTCATCGTCTCTACTCTTGTTGGGTACATGTGTACATTATGTGCTGATTGGTTATATGTTATATAACTGGAATGCACTTGGTAAAATGAAGATGTTGATATATTGTTCCCCTAAATAGACAACTGGTCAATCTCAAAGGGTAAGGTGTACATCGGGGATGCACAACAGGTTCATGTGATCAGTCGTAATCAGTTAATCCGGATTTGATAACCACTGAGACGATCAATGTTTCAACTTGTTACTTCGGTGTTCTCGTGTTCTTCGGGGTGCTGAGCTTCAATCAATGAGACCACTTTGTATTCAAATCTACTTCTTAGGGAAATGGTCTTTATTCGATGTTTGTCGGTTTGGGGGGAAGCTACCAAAGATTCAAATTGAGAAGGTTTATGTCCAGACGATTTTCTTAGAAGCCTCGAATGCTTTGGTGGCGAAAGTTTAAGAGATGTTGATTCCTTTCTTCTACAACGTGCTGAACGATATCTTTATCTCGGTACTCATTTCATCATTCTCTTAAACTAATTTATCTCTTGTAAATATTTATTCGAAAAACAAAATACAAAATTATAAAACTCTCAAAAATCAAATAGAAAATTATAAAACTTTCAAAATCCATAAAAATCTGAAAAATTCGAAAAATCTTCAAAAAAAAATTAATATTGTCAATTAGTCATGTTTTTCTCGGTTCGATAATATCTACGGTCTTTGTGCTGTCATTCAAAGAATGACACGGGACTTTAGATGTTGTTCGAATTCTTAAAAAAAAATGTATATATATATATATATATATATATATATATATATATATATATATATATATATATATATATATATATATATATTTGGGAGAAAGAGAAACAATGGTTTATTGTCATTTCAGGCAGTAACCCGCTTTTCAAAGAATGAACAGAGCCATGCTTTTTCATGTTTTTCAAGATTTGAGAATTTGTTTGAACATTCATCAAAAGCCTTCTTATCAACCAAATTCCATGCTCTGATTCTATTAACATGTTATCTGCTGAAAACAAATTGTTTTTGAAAAATAACTCGGACTCTATTTTTGATAATCATCTGGACTTATTTGTCAAAATATCAATCTCTCAATCAACAACCTATGTCATTGATTGAGGGGGAGAATGATTTCAATTAAATTAAAAAGTTATTTGGCATTAAATTGTTTTCAAAAGATATTCATGCATGTTTTACCAATGGAGTTTAAAGTCTTTAAATCCGATCCTTATCAGTTAAAACGCTTTCATAATCAAGTCACAATTCCCCTTAAAAGCTTTCAAAATCAATTTAAATCAATAAGAGATCACAAATCTCAAATGATTTGATAATTGTGATCGGGGGAGAATGTGTGATTTAAATTAGATTTAAACTGATAATTCAGTAAATGGTTTTATAAGGATGTACATGCTATCCTTCCCACATGTGACAAACGATTTCGAATTTTCCATGCACATGTTGAGGGGGAACATCTATCTTAAACCTATGATTTGAAACGTGATCACTTATCTCAATGTGCAGGTTCCCTCTAGTGTGTGCAAAACTCTTTTCAAATCTCTCGAGACACCTATTGAGGGGGAGCAAAATTATGAAAATCTCATCCTTCCCCAAAATGCTTTATCTACTTTTCTTGATTGGGGAAGTGATGTTGATATCTTTTAGAAAATGGTAATCAAAGAAGTTAATTCTTTCTCTTGCCTCCATGTGCAAAACGATTTCAAATATTTGATGCACATGTTGAGGGGGAGTTCTCGTTCTAAAAATATCAAAAATAATTCAGGTACAAAATGCTTTGATATTATATCACAAGTATCTGGATTGATTTTCAAATGGTTTTCAATTGGTTCCAATGGCAGATGAACAATACCAAATAGACCGACCTACTTTACGTTATGTACGGTGATATAAGGATGATAAGGTTAGGTATGTGTTCCCATGATCCGCCAGAACCGGAGGGATCTACCCAGGAACTATCCACTAGTTAGTGTAGAGTTCTTAGGTATGATGATAAAAGGAGAAAAATGAGATATGGGAAGAGTGCGGACTGAGATAGAGCTAGTACTGGAACAAACCCAACAAAGTTCTAGCTATGAAGTCTCGGTAAGCACTGAAGGGGTTGAAGAATTAAAAAGAATTGAATGAGAAAAGGGTGAAAACAAATAGCCCTCCATTTATTCAACCTTAGGGCAGAAACCGGGTTCAATTCATATGCTACTGATGGTAACATCGGTATTGAAGACAAGACGTCATGGACCCAGTGACGCACTGCACTTCAACTTTCCAAACCACTCAAGTTCCTCTTAAAAGGACTTGTTTCATTCTCACGGGGAACCGACATTATCTATCGACTTTCTCTTAGAGATTGTTGATATTGAATAAGGAGACCCTCTCCCTAGTCTCCGGCACAGGATCCAAAATATGCACAAATTGAGTCTAGAGCCACGAGATCATCAATAAATCTCATTAGGACACTTTCAATGAAGACTCTCTGTTTCACACAATGTGGAAAGAGAGATTATATCTTGAGTCCTACGCATTATCCTTGTGGTTGTGCCAGAACATCCGAGTGATATGTGAACATATTCACAGTGAAGATGGAAAACCTTCTGGAGCCAACATCAAACAAGCTCCTGGTAGGTGGCATGTGAGATATATTATATAAATCAACCATGTGACAACTGAACAGAAACAATGGGGCGATTCAATCTCTTGAATCAATCCTGGTTCAGGTTATGGATTGACGGATACCTGTGAAAAACCGGTCTTTGTGCTTAAAAACTCTTTTCTTTAGCAAATCGACCGTGTACGGATATTTCAAATCAAAAGGTGTTTTATGATTGATAATTGATGTTCATTAAAAACCTTCGTTGTATTGCAAAAACAATTTCTATTGAGTAATACACGATTGTTTTTCAAATCTCTTTTCATCAATCAGTGGACTTAAATTCACTGGTTCACTCACTCCGTGTTGTCTTCTTTGAAATGTTCCGGTTTGAGAACAGCTAGAGCAGCTGCGAAACCCTGTCAAGGAAATTCTTCGGAATTATACCTGATCACAGGCAGTACTTGTACTGATCAACGGGGAACTGTGGGCCGTGTACCTCAATTCAACGAAAGTGATCAAAGACACTTTCGTGTGCTTTATTGCTAACTGTTTTATGCAGGTACATCCTACGTTTGCAGCTGATCAGAATGAAGCGGTCAATCCATAGCCGCATGCTCACACTACACATTCATCTCAAAAGAAATCATGATAAGTGCATCAATGACTCTGATATTTTCACTCCATGCTTCTACTACGCTGCTGCCAATATCATGAATTATCGAAAGCTTCCGCTACTCTGATGAGAAGATATCATGATCCAGAATGTGAGCATGTCGGTCCGAATGTCACAACATCACAAAATTCCAACACCACAATGGATGTCTCAGAGATTTTTCATAGCTGATGATCTCAAAACCTGGCTCAAAATTATTATCACGTGGATCAGTAAAAGACCTCCACCTAGAGTAACCAAACATGCAATGAGAAGAATCAATGACTACGAGCTTCGGAGCAAAGTACTACATCAAGAATGCAAGAACAATTGTTAATGAAATATCTGTTTGTATTCAATGTAATTTTAGTATATGATTGTGGTGACCTCCCTTAGGGGGAGATTGTTAGGAATTAGAAATTCCATGTATTAAAGAGTCGGTCACCTCAAGTATATGTAATCGTTAGAAAGCTAGTATTCATAGTTATTTTAAGTTAAGTAGTATTTAGTTAAGTAACACCGTGGAGGACGGACGGGTCTTTACCCACTGTATGCCTGATCCACAGCCGTTGTGTGGCGTTTTATGTAAGACTATAAATACTCTCTACCTCCCAAGGTAGAGAGTTGGAGCTCATAATAATATCTTTCACTTTCTCTCACTAAGTTCCCTAATCCTCTAATTTTCTCTCTCTAAAACACTCTTGTACGCCCACTTGTGTTAATGGTTTGATGTGTATGTGAAATCCAATTACCTACAATCAGTTTCCATATTTCATTTGCATCTTGATTTCGTTTAGCTTTCGTTTTGTTATATCTGTTCACTGGGCTTTTTAAGCTCAGCCGCATTTCTTTTCCTGCGGCAGGTTTTTAGGTTGAAGATGGGCTTTGATGGGCTGAGAGTTGGATTATCCGAGTGGACCGACCCTAGTTACCTTTTCATTTCATTTTGTTCTAGACATATTGGGGTTTGTATTTTCTTTGTAAGTCATCTGTTATATGACTTGGTATTTATTTTTGTAAAGCTTCCGCTTGTATATTTTATTTGTATGTTCTAATATGACACCAGAATGTGACACTTCTACCCTTGTCGGGTTGGGGTGTTACACGTGGACTCGATTCAAGTACTTATGATCATGTCAATCTCTCCACAAGGCAAACCATTGACCAAGCGGCCGGTGGTAAGCTTAGTGAACTAACCGCGGAAGAGTCGTGGGGTACAATAGAGGACCTTGCCCTCTTTGAAAACGAATGTTAGAATGACCCCCGTGAGTTGCCCAAAACCATAAAGGCAATATCCTTGCCTCTAATCAACTCACAACCTTCCAATCGTAGGATGCTCGAACTAGAAGATCAAGTCAAATTCCTTATGAGTTCCTACGAAGCTCCTAAACCTTCACGCCAAGTGAACAAAGTCTCTTCCTTGTGTAAGTTATGTAGTGGTCCCAATGACACTCGTAATTGCACTAGACTCCCCGAAAAAGCTTCCGTGGACTACTCATCCTCGCATACCAACAAAGTGGGAGGAAGATTCCCTATAATCCCCGGACCTAGGACTTACAACGAAGCCCGAGAGGCATGGAAGGGCAAACCCGACTATAATTGGATTAAAACCAAAGAATTCACCTCTAACGACTGCCCATGGCCCTGTAACTTGGAAGGGATGATGCGAAACTTCGCGACATCCCAAGAAGCCCAAATAGCCAAGTTTTCAAATCGCTTTAATCAACAACAAGCCGAGATAGATAGGAAGATAGATAACCTCTTGAAAGCCATTAACAATCATGATAGGACGGCAACCGAAAAGGTAATGTCATCTCGACTCACTCCTCCGAAAAAGCTCCCCTTGTAAAGATTAAGGACCCAAGCAAGTTCTTTATTCACTTGCAATTAGGCAATGAAACTAGGGACCCGTCTCCATCAAAGCACGTTCACTTCGTCAATGTGATCACCCTAGTGAGACCAAATAGGAATAATGATGAAGCAAACCATGAGACGGTGCTTGAGGTTAGTGAGACTCCTAAGGATGAAACAACTAAAGAAGTAGATGAAGTATGTGATGAATACTTTAACAAGTTTCTTACGGAAGAGGAACTTTCATACCACCCACACCTAGTACGCGACCTTCGTCCCTTTTATACTATGAGATGCCCGCACATCACCTTTAGAGATCCTAGAAACCTTAACATACCTTGTTGCATAGGACATCGTTTCGTGGCAAAGGCCTACATTGATCGCAAGTCCCCAATAAATATCAATACTAGCACGTACTATAATTGGGTGATGAAAAAACCTATTCCAAGTAGGTAAGATCCCGAAGATCCTAGAATAAGATGTAATTTCCTCGGTAGAGTTAATGGATTGCCCGTCTATGTTGGAAGCTTCACATACCTAACGGATTTCGTGATTGTGGAAGATATTAGTACGGCTATAGATCCTAGCTTGTCCCATGTAGTTCTATGAAAGCCATTCATAAATAGCTCCTGTATGACTTATGATCCATCACTAGGGATAGTTAGATTTAAGGATGAGACCTATGACATTCCCTACCAAATGCCATTTAAGATTGAGCAATTCTCATCACTATCCGATAATGAGAAAGAACTTAAGCTACCAGTCTATTATAGGAATGTGGAGGATAGAAGGAGATGAGTAGATTATGTGATGAGTAAGATATTTGGATTCTATAAAGAATGTGTAAAGTTAGGACCAGAATATAGAACCAATTGGGAGCATGATGATTTCCTAGAAAGATGCACAATCGGACATAGCTATACAATGGAAAATCCCTCTAGAAATCGTCATGAGGAAGGAGATGATGGTAATGAAGGCATGTAGGAGCACAACTTCGAGTCTAGCTACAAGACTCATGAATAAATAAAAGCGCTTCTTTGGAGGCAACTCATGCTTAATTATTTTCTTTTTTTGTTTTTCAAGTTTGTTTGTGTGTTTATATATCTTTTTCATTATTGTTTATTCTCATGTTTGGTTTTGTAAAAATACTTTATTTTGTTTTTATCCTCGTCTTAACTGCATATAAAGGTATTTTACAAAAAGATAAGTGTAGGGAAGATCACATATGTATTAGAACATGCATGAACATGAGAATAACAGTAATTGAAATAGTATATATTTGTGTATTTGTTAGAGTCAAATACTTGTATCGAGTCATAATGGATGTTTTGCAGGAATTTTTCCAGGTACTAATGAGGTAAATTTTCTAATATTTTTCCAGAAAAACGTACCAGACCTTTTCTGTCAGGACAACCTGACGGCGTCGGGATTAAAGCACGATAGCGTCAAGTAATGTAGAAACAGATTATCAGTTTCGTTTTCTGTATAACTTATGATTCTTGGAAATTCCCAATTCTTAATTTTCCAAAAAAAAAAAAAAAAAAAAAAAAAAAAAAACTGCAAACATCCATTCCACAAGCATTATATCTTACTCGCTTTCTAGTTTAGTTTGGTTTCATATATAGTTTTACAACCGATTTTACGTGAGGTTTCATTTCGTTTTCTTATAAGTGTGCAGGTTATATTAGACAAAAAGAAGAAATACATGTTGGAAGCACTTATTACTTATTCATTCTTCTTGGAGGAGGATTTATCCGCAACTTCATACATATCCTACCGAGCTAATCAGGGGAGTACTAGTTTCTTTCTCTTTTACTTACCTTCCTTTATCATAAATTTGATACTTTCAGGGAACATTGGGGACAATTTTCAGTTTAAGTGTAGGGAGGGAGAATAAAATGGGAACTTAGAAACTATTCACTCATTTGATTTTTGTCTTGTCCTTAGTAAATTGTGTAATAAACTATGAGAAATATTTGTTAGGGCAATTTTAGCACCAAAATTAAATTTTTTTATAGCATTTACGAGTTAAACTTTAGTCTTAATAAAGCGTCTCATGGATAGGAATTATATGACTAGCACAAAAAACCGTATACCACTCAAATTTCACCCCAAAAATGTGAGGTTCGCCCCTAGATCTTTAGGAATAAAAACATTCATCTTTAATGCTTAGTGAGTGTACCGGTAGTATAATAGATTCTAGAACTTGTTTTGTGATGCATTCCAAGATCGCTAGTGAGACTACATTCGTGTAGTTAGGATTAACTAAATGATAAGAGGCATTAGGATAACCCTTGTTTTAAACCTGTAATTTAATTAAGTTATACACATCGGTTGAGTAATTTTTCCCACACCCTTGCAATGTACTCATCTTTAGTACACGATACCCATAGTTAACCCCTCAGAGCCTATCTTTTCGCGGTTCTCGTTATGTTCCGGTCTCCAGAATATCAATGAAGAGCATTGTTTACAATCCACACTCAAATGTTACACCCAAATCGCCTTAGCCTACCTTGTATGCACTCATCTTTAGTTCATTATTGTAATTATTGTTTAAACCATTAGTTCAATTATCTAGTTACATGCATGGTTGCTAAGTCGAGTCATATCATTTGTATACAGTTTTGGGACGATTGGGACTCATGGGTTAAAGTAATATTTTTTGGAGTAACGGGAAAGAAAGATAAATTCAAATTCCCTTTATCTACGTAATTAAGTACTCCAAGTGTTTTGATCTTTTCAAATCGGGTCAATTAGTGTTAGTTAAATAAAAAATCAAGTGTAGGGATGCTCTTATAAATCCCTTTATTTTGATGTTATCATAAAAGATTGTAGAGTAAAAAGGTATGAAAACAAAAATCAAAGAAAAAGAGAAAGAGAGTTAGTGAAAAAAATGAGAAACATAATGGGCTACCATCCTACATCTATCTTTATATTTATGTTTTTAAGTCTATGTTTGTATTTTGTTTCAAGTTATTTAGTGTTAGCGAGTTGAGTATTGGCTTAGCAACGCCACGCTTTACATGCTGGTAACATAATATTTTTGACTTGCCACCACTAAATATCCCCATATCCAACAAAACCCTTTACTTCCCTACCCCAAGCCTAACATTGCAACCCTTGTAAAGACCTCTTTGATAGTTACTCCTAGGTGCTTACGCCAAAGAGGTGGATGTTTGATCTATTCTCAAGCCTTTGGTAATCTATGTACTATGCCAGGTAGTGAGTGTTTATCTTCCATTTCCTTACATATTATATTTCATATAAATCGGAGATATGAGAGAATTCAAACACCAATTGTGAGGTTCTAGTGTATAATTTCCGTGCTTGTTATAACTATTGTGGCGCTTGTATTGTTGTAAACTATTCTAAACCAATGCTACATGCCCCCTAACTTATAAATTGATTGGCCAAAAGCACATTTGCTTGAGGACAAGCAAATTCCATGTATATGGATATTTGATAAGGATTTAAAACATACGTTTTTAGAGGGTCATTTAAGCCCTAAATCGAGACATTTTATATTCGTTACTACTTAAAATCATTGCTTTTCAGATTTTAGGTCTTTTGGAAGCAAAATGCTGGAATGAAACATATTTGGACGAAAATGAGCGAAAACATGAAGAAAAAGGCAAAGTCAAGATCCAAGGCAGTTTTTCAAGCATGACGGCGTCCCAACCAAAGGGCGACGCCATCCCTAAGGAATAAATCTGATTAGAATGCAAGCGACGGCTCAGGTGAAATTTTGGTTCTAAAGCATGACGGCGTCACGCCTAAAATCTGGAAGGCGTCTCCCTTATTGTCTACACCAGACGCTCAAGAACCATCTCAAGACGACATCCTTCATGAAGATAGACGACGTCACACTTATCAACTGACGTCGTCTCGACGATGACTTGGCCCAAACGAAACCCTAAAGACGGCGACCTGACGGCGTCACCATCAAAAGGCGACGTCGTCGCACTTGTAAATCTATATATAGAATTTGATTTTTCTGCATTTAGGAAGGTAGAATTTTGGAGAGCAAACCCTAACTCATGTGTAGTCCGACTTGGACAGTATTTTAGGGTTCCAAACCCTTTACATTTTAAGATAAGCTTGTTAATCCATCATATCATTATGTCTACCCTATGTTTAATTCTTTGTGTGTATGCTTGCTTATTTATCATGAATAGCTAAATTACTATTGTGTTTTCTTGGATCTATGAAACCTAGTTGTTAATTATTGTTAGGTTGTCTCTTTTCTTGATTGGTAGACGCTAGAGTAAAGAAAACTGGCTTCTTTAATTGTTGCGAGCTTGAACGTCCTAAATAGCAAAAACCTTGAGAGTGCACTTGAGCCATCGTTGTGTTTATTCTTGAATTGTAGCTTTAGGATAATAGAGTATTCGGGAGAGATATTACGGTACTTGGAGATCCCGGGTAGTATAGAGGAGAGTTACAATTTATAGAACTAGGGAACTAGGCACCCCCTATGACCACACGGAATACAACGCACCAATTAAGATGAGGATGTGATAATTCAACCAACCAATAAGAGATAACTAAGGAGTAAGAACATTTAAGTAAACACACTTTTAATCATTATAAGAGCACGCCTACAATACATAGCATATCTTTAACTTTTCATTAGTTAGTAGTTTAATTAATTAGTAGTTAAAATTGGTAGAAGTACCACCCCCCACTCCTGTACCCCGAGATATTTACCTTGCTTTCTAAAAAACTTAAAAGACTAAAAAGAATCTCCCTCAACATTACCTCCTCGTCATGCATCTCTTCCTAGCATCTTTATTCCCCTAGAGAACGATCAACCCCCTGGGCTTACCTATACTACACTGCAACGATTAGGTACACTGCCTAGAGGGTTGTAAAGCTTGCTCATAGATAAGGAAGTCTTTCGACCCCGAACTCCGCTATCAGTCATACTCGTGCTTGTACACTAACTTTGTTTTGTGGCACGAATTAATAGCTCGATTCCTTGGTGCCCCAAACAAGGGGAAGTACACACCAAGTGGGAGCATTTGCATAGCTAGTAAGCTTCCGCCACACCACTCTACTTTTTTGTTTCGGAAAAAATGAGAGAAACGAGTAAAACTCACAAATAAAAACTTGCATATTTCTATTTTTATCAAATACGAGTTTATATTTTGTTATTATCAAAAAGGGGAAGATTTTTAATACAAATATCACGTAAAAATGTTATTTATATTTTACGGTATCTCAAAGTTTTGATAATGACAAATATGAATTTATACGACGTAAAAGTTTATGTAACCAAGTTATTAGTTGTAAGTTTACATTCCGACGTAAATCACTTCAGGTATGAATAATGTGATTATAACGTCCATCGAATGATCAAAGGGCCCAAGTAAATAAATATTTTTAAATATACTTAAAACATTTTTAAACACGTTTAAAACAAATGTTTTACACAAATTACATTTAATTAAATTAACTAGACATTTTAATTATGTAATAAATTAAATAAAAACTAATTTTAATTAGTCCCTTTGTGCCCATTTAATTCTAGAAGAATTAGTTTAATAATAATTTTTGGTACAAGAAAGTGAAAAATACACTAGACAAAGGAGTGTCTGAATACGCTTTGCGGATCCGTATGAGAGATCTATATTTTACGGATCCGCGTATCCATCGAATGGCGTTTTTGGGACAGAACCCCAACTATAAATAGAGAGTTAAGTTTTCATTTATAACTAATCTTTTTAAACAATTTTCTGTAGATTCTCTCTATGACTCTCACTCTCTAGCATTCATAAAGCACTATTTGATTATTACACTTGACTCATAACACATTCAAAGTAATCCATTAATTTCTACTTTGATCTCAAGTGAAAAACACAAAAAGTTATTCAAGCTTTCAAGTGTTATAGTAGTAGTGTGTCATCATATACATCGTTGTGTATATTTGTTGTGTCATTATATTTCACCATCATACACCAACATAGGTAGTCATCATCATACTTCATCATAGAGAGTTCGATTAGTATTTTAGGCCTTAAAATCTATTGAGTGATAAGGTTGGTCTTGCTTTGGGAAAGACTCGATATTTAGCTTAGTGTCGATAAAGAAGTAAAGCGAAGTTGTAAGGTTTTCTCTATCGAAAGAGAGCTTGTTGATATAGTGCTTGTGACCTCTCGAGTTTGGTACTCGGGGAGTGGAGTAGGGCGAAGAAGAAAGTTTCATGCCGAACCACTATAAATCACTGTGTCTTTGGTTTGCGGTTTCTTTTATATATTTCATTTACTTATTACTCATTGTATATATATCTGTTGTGTGTCGTATTGATTTCACATCAAGCAACAAGTCTAATATTTCTTAAAAAGGCTAAAAAAAGGTAAAAACTATTCAACCTTCCTTTTTAGTTTTTCACATAATCGAATCAAGTATTTTTAAGAATCAATACACAAAATAATCAAAATTTGAAAGGTTGAATACATAATAATCAGTTTTAATGTTGGTACGCAGAGTTACAAAATATGTCAAATATAATACGTACATTTTTAAACAGTTAGGTAGTGTTTGATAATGACTTAAAGAGTCTTAATTGTAAAATAACTAAGTTAATTAAGTCATTAATTGAGTGTTTGTTTGGTGCTTAATTTAAATGGATGACTTCCTAGAAAAAGCCATGAGAGTGAGGGTCTCTATATTAAGTCATCACTTTTATCATACTTTTACATATTTACCCTTCCACTTCTTAACATTTAATCAACACTTATTTCAAATAAAAGGGTATAACAATAATTTTTTTAATTCAGACACTTTATTCAGCACACAAAACAAACAATCATTTATTCATCTACAAACAGACAACATGTATTCAGACAGACACTTTAATTTAACACGACTTAATATAAAAACTAAACAAACAGGCCCTTAGTCTCAAATAATACCATATATGTATAATAAAGATAAATATCGAGTGTTTTTTAACTTATCAAAATAGTAAGGTAAAGATAAATAAGAATTTTGCACTCTATGGTGGAAGAAATAATGATCGCTTATGACAAAAATATAAAATACAGATAAGGATAAAAAGTGTAGAATAAAGGTAAGTAAAAGCAAAAGGTAGAAATGTAATGATTTTAATGTTAAGCAAAAGGTAGATGGGAATGGATCCACTAGAAAAAAAAAAAATAAAAAATAAAAAAAATGAAAAATGTTTTTAGCCATACATTTCAAATGAAAAGGAGAATTTCATGGGAGATATATCTATTTTTATACATGCATCTGAAATGTGCGGCTGTAGTTATTTCTCATCCTTCTTATTTTACTTTTATTTCTTATTTGATCCTTACTCAAAGGTAGATATGTAATGTTTTTAATGTTACGTGGATGAATCAATTTCTCCGGTGGATAAGTAACCTCCCATTATAAAAATACACGGCCGTCTGTGAGAGCGTGCAAATTATGCGACCGCTTAAAGCTCAAAATTTTTGATAGCATTAAAATTTGTCTTTTTAACATTTATATGCATGTGTATACATATTTTTCACGTAAAAAACAATATTTAAATGAAAAAATATTTTCAATGAGTAATATATTAAAAGTTTAAATAACTAATTGGATTATATCTTTTAAACGGTGACATTTTATATTTACCAATTTATTTTTGAAAAGCATCGTTATGTGCGTTCAAGCCTATCAAAATTCAAAAAATTTATTATATAAGGGTGATGGGGGGCCGATGCCAAATTCTCATCCATGCCAAAAATTGGCATCCCTCTCAACCAATAGGAGAGTGTCATATCACCTCCACCATTTCCATGTCAATTTTCAATAACTAATGGGGGTGGATGCCAAATTGATTTTTTTTGCCAATTTTTGACATTTTTTTTTAAATAAAACTATTATTTTATTAAATAAAAAGCTAAAATTACATAACATAAACATCAAATTTAAAAAAAAAACAACAATACTACTCATCATCGAAACTAACGTCTAGATTTAGGCTTGCGATGTGGTCTGTAAGATCACGACGTAATGTATAATGCGTCTGTTCGTCACGTAGATCCCTGTTGAAATTAGGGTCGGCATTAGGAACGGTCGGAGGATCCCTAATGTAAACCGGTGATATCGCGTGACCGTCGTCTTTGAGTATCATGCTATGTAAAATAACACAAGCATACATCGTGTTTATAATCTTTTGCTTCTTCTTCATGCGTGCCGGCCGTGCAAGGATAGCAAATTTCGCCTTGAGAACCCCAAAAGCTCGTTCAACGTCCTTTCTCGCGGACTCTTGAAGATTTTTCAGAACTTTTTCATTATGGTCGCTCGGATATGTGTATGCTTTAACAAAACATGACCAAGGGGGTAAATACCATCTGCTAAATAGTATCATCTTTTGTGGTGTCGACAATTGACTGTGAAGCTACAATCAGCAGCACTACCATGCATTTCAGGAGTAAACAATGGTGATTGCATGATAACATTGATATCATTGTTCGAACCTGCAACACCAAAATATGCATGCCAAAACCATAAATCTTGTGACGCCTCTGCTTCAAGGATGATTGTCGGATATTGGTGATCACCCCTATGGTATTGGCCTCGTAAAGCAAATGAACAATTTCTCCAAATCCAATGTGTACAATCAATGCTACCGATCATGCCCGAAAAATGATGTTTACTTTCGTGCACCTCATACAAACAAGCGATATCGTGGCTAGTCAAAGAACGTAGAAATTCCTCACCATATAATTTAATTATGGCATTGCAAAAATACTCTAGACATTCACGAGAAGTCCTAGCAGACATAGCTAAACCTTCTTCATAATTGTCCGCGACATTACCGTATGCGAGTTACCGTAACGCAGACGTGCACTTCTGAATTGTTGTGAAACTTCTTTGTCCTTTCGTGTCAACCCCTTCCTTAAACCAATCAAATTCGTTTGAGATACCGTCAACAATTTGTAAAAATAATGCCTTTGACATACGATATCTCAAATGGAAAGTAGCGTCATCATAAGTCGGTAACTCTGCAAAGTATTTTCTAAAGAGTTCCGTGTTCGCCTGCTCACGATTACGGAAAATGATTTTTTTGGGTGCCGAGGAAGATGAACAAGTATCTTCATATTCAGCGGCAACATTTGTAAAAAAATCGAAGCCACTAGAATTAGACGACGTAGGATAAATTCGGGGTGGGAATTGCGTAATAACAACCTCGGTTACATCGTCGTCTGACATCTTTTTGGTGTGGATAAGTTGTAGGTTTTAGTGTTGGTGAAAGTTGGTTTGTTGTAAAAATATATGTTGTTTGTTGTAAAATATGGGTTGGTTGTGTTGTTTATATAGAAATAAAAAAATTGATTTAAAAAAAAAAAAAAAAAAAAAAAAAAAAAAAACCAACGGTCAAATTTAAAAGCCCAACGGCTACAAGAGTTTGCATACATATGCCAAAAAAATTATGCCGATGCCGATGCCGCTTGGCGATTTCCTCATGGGGTGGTGTATGCCGATGCCAATATGCGGTATCGATATCCCATGCCAATGACCCCATCACCCTAAAGTTACAACCAAAAAACATTATTTTTATTAAATTGTAGCATTTTTTTTCACATTAATCACCAATTCGTAGATTATGATTCATAAACTTCTACGATTTCATTGGACCATAATCAACAAGTTACAAAAAACACTTATGAAATCATGGGACCAAACAAATTAAATATATGAAAACAAGTCCAGCACATTTTGCCAGCTCAAGTCCCTTTCACCATTATTGTCCTAACCTCATCAACAAACTTTTGATGTTCAAAAAAAATGAAAAATCAACGGAGAAAGATCCTCTCAAGTTATTTATAACTTGATTGATCAAGTTGCAATTATCAACCATTGGATCAAATCCAATGGCTCAAATCATCTCATGTTTTTTTTGATTTGAACCATTGGATTTGATCCAATGGTTGATAATTGGCCAACTTGATCAATCAAGTTATAAATAACTTGAGAGGATCTCTTCCCAAAATCAACAAACTCTTGAATATCAAAAGGCATTTATTTACGGACACACTTCTAAGTTTCGGTCATATACCTAATCATACGACATCAAAATGTTTTAATCTTTAGTCATGTTACTAATTTAAGGGATCAAAGTGTATATAACAACTACACTTGATTGCATTTTTATTAAGCGTGAGCATGAGGCAGGGTGGGACGGTTTTGTGGTAAAACCAGAAACTAAATCGTATATTTCGGTTTTTGAAAGGTACAAACTGTTTGATTTTGGTTTTTTCGGTTTTGGTTTTTCGGTTTTTGACATTGAATAGGTTTGGTTTCTGTTTTTTGTTTTTTCTTACTTTACAATAAGCAGGTTTGAATCTTACATAAAGTTTATAATTTTAAGTTTTCAAGCAAACATATTTAAACAAATATCAATTGTAACATAATATCCAATAATTCATAGCTACTAAGGAAATGTTGAAAATATAAAAACAAAAATCTATAATATAAAATGCATGTTTTAGTGCTATCCGTCCGCAAAAACATTCAAAGAATACTATTCTTTAAAAACAAATATATAACATCTATAAATATATTAAATTGAATGTACATATGATAAACAATAATATTTTTTATTTTTTATTTCATTTTATTATTGTTATTATTATTATTTTAAGATAAAATTATATACTCGAACATTTGAAGTAAAATATCAAATCTCTTATGTAGATAAAATTATATAAAAACATGTGTAATGATGAGACGGTGCGGTTTTCTCAGTTCGGTTTTCTTATGAAACCAAAAACCGTCCAAACATTCAGTTTTTGTAAAAATAAAAACTACCACCCTCGGGTTGTCAGTTGGTGTGGGTTTTTTCAGTTCGATTTTTTTGGTTTTTTGGGTTTTAAACCGATTCATTGGTTTTCATGCTCACCCTAAATTTTTAATTCCAACAAAGTATTTCCGATGGCACCTATGTGCTTGCATTCTTTTTATTTTTTTAATCAATTTAGTGTTTTAACAATATTTGATGACCGAACGTGTTCCAATATTTGATACAGGATTTAAAAAATATTGGGCTAATAACCTTTTAAAGCACTATACTTGTCAAGAATGACAGTTCTGCGTAACGAACTAAAAAAAATACACCAGTAACTCTTTTAGACATTAAAGTTGACATTTTTGTCTTTCTTTAATTATTATGATCATATTATGACTATTTTACCCTTCGAAAAATATTTCAAAAAAAAAATATAAATTCGAAAAAAAAATTCAGAAATTTCAAAAAAAAAGTATTTCGAAAAAAAAAATTCAAAAAAAAAATTTTGGAAAAAAAATTTCAAAAAAAAAAGTATTTCAAAAAAAATTTAGAAAGGGTAAAATGGTCATAATATGGTAATAATACTTAAAGAAAGACAAAAATGTCAACTTTAATGTCTAAAAGAGTTATTTTTTTTGTTCGCTACGCATAACTGACATTCTTGACAAGTATAGTGCTTTAAAAGGTTATTAACCCAAAAATATTTTCACTTAATTATAAAGAAAGGACAGTATATCAACTGAGTTTTTCATTAAATTGCGGCAACTTTTTTTTGGCACTAATCAGCATTTCGTAGATTATGATTCATAAACTTCTAGGATTTCATTGGACCATAATCAATAACTTACAACTTTAAAACACTTTTGAATTCATGAGACCAAATATGCATGAAATAAATCCAGCACATTTTGTCAGTTCACGTACCTTTCACCATAATTGTCCTAACCTCATCAACAAACTCTTGAATATTTCGATCTGATGAACCACCTCCAGCCACCGCTTCCTCCGCCAATTTCTTCCACTTTAAAGCATTCCTTTTCATCTCGGCCACGTTTACGCCACTAGTCGCCTCCCGTAAGCACATCTCTCACTACGACAAAAAGTGGAAATATACACGTTTATTTTTCCACGGTTGGAAAAGAGTGGACTTTTTATTTGTTATTTTACACGGACATAAGTGTGGCTAAAATATCTACATTCATAAGCGTGTATATAATATGAGTGCACGCTTATACCCGTTTAAAAGAAAAGAAAACCTGCACGTTCATAGGCGTGTATAAAAAATACTAGGGGTCACAAAAAAAAGCGTGGACAAACAATTTTTATATATAAAAAAAAAGAAAAAATAAAATGCACCGTATAAAGCGTGGAGTTTTTTTTAATACGTGTCATTCAAACACATTTATATTTCCTCCGCTTTCACTATTCTCTCAAAATCTCACAAAACCATTTTCCCCAAATGAATTAGGGTTTCAATCATAATCACAATTCTATCATTAATCATTTTGATCAGAACAATTGACCGGAGTGAATGATCGGAATGACTGACCGGAGTGAATGATCAGAGCGATTGACCGGAGTGAATGATCGGAATGATTGACCGGAGTGAATGATCGGAATGATTGACCGGCGTTAATGATCGGACCGGAGTGAATGATCGGAATGATTGACCGGAGTGAATGATCGGAATGATTGACCGGCGTTAATGATCGGAATGATTGACCGGAGTTAATGATCGGAATGATTGACCGGAGTTAATGATCGGACCGACTGACCGGAGCAATCTCTTGGTTCTCTCTCCTATGGTACGGTTTCCGATCAAATAACAACTTTTTGTGATCTAAGAAATTAGAGATATACACTACTTAGGGTTAGGGTTTGAGATTTAGTTCTAAATTTGTGATATTTTGTTAGACGTTGTCGGATAAGTGATATCGACATCAACGAGTAAGTTTAGAGGTGAAAATTTTGTGTTTCGTAAGTGTAAGAATGATGATTTGAATCTGCTAAAGTGTCTCAAGAAAGGTTAGCAAGTCATGATTAGCATCGTTGTTAGTGTATGTCTGCTCATGAATGTGTTTTAGTTAAGTCTCTGACTTGTAAGGTATTGGTCACAGAGAATTCGTAGCTTGTGAGGTTAAGTCTGACTTGTATCGGCGGTAGCTTTGTTGTGTGAATCCTTTTATGCAAGTAAGTCTTCCTTTACATATTTTAATTATTTTGATAGTTATTGCGCTTCACATTGTTCATGATTAGTTGATTGTAGTTTTGGTTCTTTAGCTGTGTATGTTTTATCAAAGTGCATAAATTGATGTTATTAGAGATTTAGAGTGATTTAGTGTGCCATATTATATATATATAGTTATATACTAATCTCCCACGTCGGTGGCTGCTAATATATATCTTTTAGTGGGCTCTGTTTGAGCCCGTTTGTTGGTCCAGTCCATGTAGCCTAATCGATACCTTAACTATGGAGTTAACACATATCGTCGGTGGCAGATTATGGAATGATGACATTTGGTGACAAAAGGTTTGTCTTTTGGGTCGTACGGTCTTTTACAAAATAAAGTAATTATTCACTATATTAAAATGCAAAATGTTAGGATGCAGCTTCCATCTTTAGGTTTATGTGGCTAAATGGGTGGGTTTGTGCTAATGGGTAGACTTGGAAGTTGGAACGTTTTGTGATCACCACGGCCTACGTTGGGGTTGGTACATATAAATTTTGGTTTCCTAAATAGTTGATTAATGAACCAGGATGCTGATAAAGTGTTGAGCTAGATGCTGATGATTTTTTGGTGGAATTTGGCAGGGACGAACAACAGTTCTTACAAAAGACTATAGCTATGTGATGTTTACTACCCTGTTGGGTAAGAATTGTGAGCACAAGATAAGATTTCACCATCAAGGTTAATCGATCAAGTCTTTACATTGTTGCACTTTTGGAGATTGGTTGGTCAGGTAAGTATAAGATTTTATCGGTATGTTACACTCCCCTCGGATTGAAACAAAAAAAAATGTAGCGTTTGGGCCATCGTGTGTATAAGAAGTATGATCCCAGAGCAAAGTTTATCAACAGCCAATGGGAAGAATCAGTTGAGGTCAAGAGGGATATTGTGGTGTGAATGAGGTATGGTCAAAATATTGACCCTTGGCTTTTGTTGGCTAATTTGTTCGATTTTAATACTTGGTTCGTGAAACTAGAAGAGACTCCATTTTGTCGATATATTGATTGACAACTTAATTTAGTGCACGACCTTTTTGGCTTTTAAAAAACATCAACGTCAACTGATTATGTATCTGTCAGACGTAAAGCATAACGCGCTTACACATTGGTCGAAAATGTCACTCATAATGACGATTTTCTATTTATTGAAGTCTATTTTTAACTATGCAGTTCCTAACTATTCAATTAGGATAAAATCTCTTCATGATGTTTATATAAATGTCTAATAAAATGATGTGGCGACCCACATCTATATTAAGTGTGCTGTTCTTTTTGTTTCACAGGTTAGTCAACTAGGAATTGCAGATCACAAATACCAGGATTCGACAAAAAACTCTTCATCAAGCTTACTTGTATGAGTGGTCAAAGCCATGATGTGCTATTGCTGATGTTGTTATGAGTGGTCACAGGTTAGAACTTCTTGTTAATTATGTTTAGTTTGTAGGAAATAGATGCTAATACTAAAATCTCATTAAACATGTGAGATGCATCATTACTTGTATTGTTAAAGACAAATGATTGTGTCATTATTTATGATACGCGTATTAAGGTTCTCTTGCCACTAGAATTCGTTGCAAAGAGATATTGTGTAAGGCTATCACTGGTACTCTCTAACCACTAGGATTACAATCACGCTAGGATTAGAAGCCATTTAAAGAAGTTTCTTCAGCCTTGGAAGTAAAGTTTGTGCCTTTTGCTCCCTCGTGAGTCACTCAAAATCTCAGTTACCGTATCATAAACCCTAATTCAATCAAATAAATATGATGAGTATCAGTTACCGTATCATACACTTAAAATCTCACCATTCGATTTCTGTATAAATCCCACCAAAGGCGACTTTGTATTGTTGGGTTCTCATAAAAAAATGTATGATCTGTGACTGTGACTGTGAGGCTTACATGCCCTTCTAGGTTGATTTATTCAGATGTAGCTGTGATTGCACAATTACTAACAAACAAGCTATAAATAAACACCATCTGGTGTTTGGACCAGCGATAATAATAATCTAATGATACTTGTTCATTTCCTTTCCCAGGCCTTGCAAAAAATAGCACATGCAATTTCTCTTAGATAATACAATAGCTACTACGAGCTTATGATTTTAATATGGTAACTGTTGCAAGAAAGATTAGTGTCATTTTGTTGTGCGATTCAGTTAGTCGTCTTGACTGTGATGTGTAAGGATGTAGAATATTATACTTGTTTTGTGGGATACTTTGCCTGATATTTTTTAGATACAATATAATTTTTGTTTTTCTTTCTCGTGGTTTAGGAGCTTGTTGAAGACAAAAGATTGGAGCTTGCTGAAGACAAAAGTTTCAAGAAGATAGTATGGTCCAATTGTTCAAGAATAGTGGAAGATTAGCTGTGAAGAATGATGTTTTGTATGTTAGATTTAAGTATATTAGTTTGTGAATGATTAGCTGCAAATTTAAGTATGTTATACTTACAAATTTGTATCTTTTATATTGAATTTGTGTATGATGAGTTGCAGATTAAATGTCTGAATTCTTTTATAAATTTATTTGTATGTACATTCAGAATTGTAAAATCATCAGAATACAGGGTAGGGTCATCAGTTTGTGACATGTGTTTGTTTATTCACAAATAAAAGCGTGTACTTTTGATTATTTCTCCACGCTTTTTTGTGTAGAGTAATTAAATGTTTGTTGACACATAAAAGCGTGTACTTTTAACCATTTTTCCACGCTTTTTAGTGTAGACTCTTTACATGATTGTTGACACATAAAACCGTGTATTATTTTGTGACGCCTAGATAGTCCACGCAAAATGAATCGTGTACTTTAAATTTTTACACACTTCTAAACGTGAGGATATAAGAATATAACCGTATAAAATGAGATGCTTTGTTGTAGTGTCTACTTCCTTCCTCCCAATGACTTTATTCTGAGTCTGACCCCTACTCATCCTAATCCCAACCTTCCATTCATCAGCCAAGTACTTTGCATCCGTCACTTGATCACCCCACCCCGGAAATGCAACGACGGGAACACCGCTTGACAACGCCTCCAAAGTCGAGTTCCATCCACAATGACTCACGAAACAAGACACTGCAGGATGGGATAAAACTTCAGCTTGTGGACTCCACTCCACCATCATACCTTTATTACCCACGGACTCCAGAAATTCTTTAGGAAGGGTGCCAGATTCACCCGTAAATGTGGCACCCTTCCTCAAGGCCCACAAAAATGAGAGGCCAGAATTCATAATACCATAAGCTAGCTCACACATTTGTTCTTGGCTAAAGCTTACAAGAGTTCCAAACGATATATAAACAACCGATGAAGGGTTCTTTGAGTCTAGCCACTTTAGACAATTGTCGGCCTTTTTCATGTCACCAGAGATATTCGAGATCGTTTCAAGTAAAGGGTTTTTGAACATTGGACCGACGGGTCGGATTGGGCATATTGTAGACATGTACTTGATCAAGTCATCTTCAAGTTCTTCAAAAGTTTCCATCAATATACAAAACGTTTTTGACAAGCTCTTGAGCTGCCGTATTAGAGCTATTCTCAAAAATGGGTAAGTCGTTGAAGGATGTAAAAAAGATGGAATCTCGTCCGATTTCAACAAAGGCATGTTCGGCATCTGAACATCCATGTCGGGTTGTTCCTCACTTGGAAAAGGTATAACCGAATTCCCGTAATGGTAATAAGAGGCAAAACAAGCACAAGATTGCAACCAAAGCATCACCGAACTAATGTTTAGCTCTTGTGCTAACTCACATACCCAAGGCATAAAAGGGTTGTTGATAAGGCAAGAGACCGGGCTACCATCTTGAGCATGATCCTTAAGGATAGTAGTAAGTGCTTTCTTTCCGTGAGTCTCAATCATAGACAAATGGGATTCAAGATCGTTGCGTTCGCTGTCTTCTGAGCACCCATCATCAAAGAACTCAAACCGAATCATTCCACCACAGTTGCCAATTGGGGTAGGATCACCCGGGACATCTGTTCCAGCTTCCTTCATTTTCTTTCCGAAAGATATGGTCGTAGAGAAGGTAACTAGAAGGTTACCCTTTGAAGCTAGAAGCTTAGCAAGTCTCAGGAACGGATTGACATGGCCTTGTGCTGGATACGTGACTAGATACACATGTGGGAGATCTAATTTGGAAGCCATTTCAAAATTTATGTCTTGGTGTGAGTGATAAATATATAATGGGAGTTTTTAGGCTATGTATATATGGAACTATGGATGAATATTGATGGTGCTTAAGTACACTAGCAAGGAATGAAAATGTTAGAATGGAGGGTATCAATAACACACGTATGTCAGCGCCATTAGTTTTAACTTTTTTCACTTTAAGTAAAAAAAAATACATTTTAATTATCATAACGCATTCTTAACCACTTTAACTCAAATATTTTTAAATTCAACCCCTAAACTAAGATAATATTTCATTTAATAAAAAAATTAAACATAACATTTAAAACACGAATTAATAGTTCATTTAATAAACCACATAACATTAAATCTTAAACATTACAATACGAAACATAAAAAAATAAAATAAAATAAAAATAAATTACAACGAAAAAAAATTCGAAACATAGGAAATTTAAAAACATACTAATTACAAATACTTATTCATCGTTTTCGGAATCTTGTTGTTGCTGTCGTTGAAGATGTTTATGCCAAATATGCTCCATAAAGTCTAGTTGGAGTTGAGTATAAGTTTCTCGTTCGTGTATTTCTTTTGCCTTGCGACGATGGGTATTACATCTGTCGACCCACCTTTCTTGCATCATACGTGGTGCCGAATCCACCCACATTTCGCCATAGTCACATAGTGCAAATTTTTGATCTTTTAAAATTATGTTATGCAAAATAATGCAAGAATACATGATTCTAGGTATCTTGACAAGTTCTATTTGACGTGATGGTTGTCGTAGTATACCCCAACGCCCTTAAAGCACACAAAAAACACGTTTGACATCCTTTTGTGCACTTTCTTGTTTCTTTTAAAATAACCATGTTTTTCGTCAGTTGTTGTATATTTTTATTTAAATTTTTTATGTACCGCACAATGTACGATGGTATCAGCAACACAAGATGAACAATAGAACCTTTATTCAAACCTAAGCCTCAATAGTCGGCTTAGATTAAATCAACAATAGTATCCAAAGTGTTACAAGGTTAGATTAATGTCAATAAGACAATAATCATACAAATACAAAGAGAAGACAAGATCAATGTAATGATCAGAAAGAAGAGAATGTGAGACAATGACTGCTCACACAGTTATGCTAACCCTAGATTAAGGGACTTATTAAATAGGAGATAAAGATACACAGAGACCCCTCTAACGGCTATAAATGACTCATCAGCAGAAATGAGAAAGCCTTCAGCAGAAATGAACATCTTGGAACTTTAAACCATTTATGCTTTGACCATGATCAACCCCTGTAATAAGCCTGCACTGAACATAACTTGAAAGCCATTAGCAATTGATAGAATGACATGTTTGCTACAGATTAATACCCCAAAATTTAACATTCCCCCTTAATCTGATGAGCAAACATATCAAACAATATCAATTTTTCACACAAGAATTTATGCTGATAAACAGGGAGGTTTTTAGTGAGAATGTCAGCAGTTTGGTTTGAAGAGCCAATCTTTTTTGCATTTATAACACCTCTTGCAATTTTTTCCCTGATGAAGTGAACATCAATTTCAAAGTGTTTTGATCTTTCATGGAAAACAGGATTGACAACGAGTTGCAAAGCTGATTTATTATCACAAAAAAGATTAACAGGGAGATTGATATCAACTTTTAGATCTTTTAAGATTTTTTGAATCCAAATAATTTCACAGGCAGCAGTAGACATAGATCTATACTCTGCTTCTGTGAAAGATTTTGAAAGAGTGTTTTGTTTTTTTACTTTTCCATGAGATCAAACAATCATTAAAGAAGACATAATAACCTGTGACAGATTTCCTGGTTTTCTTGCATTTAGCCCAGTCAGCATCACTATATCCTTCAAGATGGTTTTCAGAGTTGCTGAAATTGTACCTTAGACCTTTTCTTGGAGCTCCTTTTAGATATATCAGAACATTGAGGGCACATTCTAGATGAGATTTCAAGGGAGAATGCATATATTGTGCCAGACAATGAACTGAGTATGAGATGTCAGGTCTTGTATGGGTGAGATAGATAAGTTTCCCAAGTAATTTCTGATAACCAGTGATGTTGATAAGTAAGGGATCATTAGCAGTGGGAATGTATGGAAGAACAGAGTTGGGTTCCATAGGAGTGGACACAGGTTTGCACCCAAGAAGGCCAAATTCTTTGAGGAGTTCAAGACAGTATTTTCTTTGTGTGAGACATATGTCATCCCCAGTTTTTAAAACTTCAATGCCAAGAAAATATTTTAAGTTTCCCAAGTCTTTGATATGAAATTTTGATTTTAGAAACTCTTTGAATAGGTTTATCTCATCAATGCAGTTTCCAGTAAGAACAATGTCATCCACATAAACAAGCAGAGCAATAAACTTGTTATTCTCTGTTTTGGTGAACAAATAATGATCATTGACAGATTGAACAAAGTTGTTTTCTTTTAAAACACTAACAAGTTTTTCATTCCATTTCCTGGGGGCTTGTTTAAGGCCATATAGAGACTTGACAAGTTTGCAAACTTTATTCTTATTGTTCTCATTACAGAACCCCTTAGGGATATAGACATCCTCATCAAGGTCTCCATACAAAAAAGCATTGTTAACATCAAGTTGGAAAAGAGGCCATTTGTTTTTCACAGCTAAGGCAATAAGACATCTAACAGTAGACATTTTCACGACAGGGGAAAAAGTTTCATCATAGTCTATTTCTTCCCTTTGGTTGTAACCTTTAGCAACTAATCTAGCCTTGTATCTATCAACTTCACCATTAGCTTTATATTTGATTTTGAAGATCCATTTGTAACCAATGGGAGTTCTATTAGGTGGGAGATCAGTTATATCCCAAGCATGATTTTCATTTAAGGCCACAATTTCAGAGTTCATAGCATCAACCCAATTACTATCAAGGATAGCTTCTTCATAACAGGTAGGTTCAATACTTTTATTAAGACTAGAAGCAAAGCAGTAGTCATCTTTGTTAAGGTTAGAGTAATTAACAACCTTTTCAACACCATATTTGACTTTCCCTTCTATAATAAAGTCATTAAGATTACTGGGCAACTTAGAAACTTTGGTTGACCTTCTAGCAGTAGTGGCTGGCAAGCCTCCTTCTTGTTCAGAGTTCTGATTTGAATCAGAAGATGTATCAGCAGAATCAGAAGATGCATCAGCAGGATGTGATTCATGTGATGTGGTGCCCTCAGGGTGTGTATTATCATCTATAGATGTTGCAACAGGTTCATCATCCCTAGTAGGATGACTCAATACTGTGCCATCATCATAGGATGTCACTCTCCCTTCATCATTGGGACTTATTTGTGAGTCAAAGAAATTTTTGTGATTTAAATCTTTAGGCACATGAGTTTCAACAAAAGGTTTTGACAAAGTATTTTTCATTTTGAAGGGAAAAACAGTTTCATAAAATTTGACATCTCTGGAATAAAAGATATTTTTTTGTTTCTAAACTTAAAAGTTTATAACCTTTTTTCTCATTTGAATAACTAATAAAGACACTTTTCTCAGATCTACTACCAAATTTATCAGAGATGTTGAGAATAGTGGCATAGCATAAGCAGCCAAAGACTCTAAGGAGAGAGAGTGAAGGGTCATGCCCATACACAAGGGAGAAGGGGGACTTTCCAGACAGAACTGAAGAGGGTAACCTGTTTATGACATAGGCAGCAGTTAGAACACATTCAGGCCAAAGATATAGAGGTAATTCCCCCTGAAACATAAGGGATCTAGCCACATTAAGGAGATGCCTATGTTTCCTTTCTGCAATACCATTTTGCTGTGGTGTATAAACACAAGAGGTTTGATGTAAAATTCCTTTTTCATGAAAGAAGTGTTGGAAGTTTATTATTGACAAATTCTGTCCCATTATCACTTCTGAAAATCTTAACATTGTGTTCAAATTGATTTGATAGCATATGAGTAAAGTTAACAATGGAAACATAAACATCATCCTTCCCCTTAAGCATATAAACCCAAACTGCCCTGGAATAGTCATCAACTATGGTTAAAAAATATTTGTAACCATCTCTGCTAGTGACTTTATATGGTCCCCATACATCTAGATGAACAAGTTGACCAATTTTAGTTGATTTATGTTCACTTAGAGGGAATGGTTCCCTGGTTTGTTTAGCTTTGTTGCAAGTATCACAAAGATGATCAGATTCAGATGAACTATCAAGTTTAAGAGTGGATTTAAGTATATGTAGGACTTGGTCAGAGGGATGACCAAGTCTTTGATGCCAGAGATTTCTAGAAACATGACAAACAGAAATGCAGTTATTAGAAGTAATCTTACATGTAGAATCAATATCAAACATATATAACCCATTGCATTGTTTACCAATCCCCACTATCCTTTTTTGATGTAAATCCTGTATATAGCAATTAGATTCATTAAACCCAACAAACATCTTATTGTCTCTAGCAATCTTATGAACAGACAGTAGACTGACATTGTACTCAGGAACAACCAGAACATCAAAGAGAGTTAGGTCATTATTGACCTTTAAATCACCAATTTTAGTAATTAGGGCCTGAGTACCATTGGGATGTCCAACAGTTAGACCAAGATCAGAAATGTCAACAACATTAATTAGAAATTTGGCAGAAACAGTCATGTGCTGATTTGCACCAGAGTCAACAATCCAACCAAGACTGATGTTTCCAGATAAGGTTTTTGTGTTGTTGTTAAAAATTTGTTGAATTTTATGTTAAACTTGACACTGCCATTAAAGAAAGTTCATGAAAATTTTTTACCTGCCATGTTGGCATTAGCAGAAGACACATTGTTGTCATTAAGAAGACTCATAAGTCTGGAGAGCTGTTCATTAGACAAAGAGACAGGGGAGTTGCTAGCTCTATTATCAGTGATATGATTAGCATCAGTGGAAACATTGTTACTGCTGACAGGTTTAGCATTAAAATTCCTTTTGACATATCCAGCAGGATAACCAACAAGATCATAACATCTATCAACAGTGTGACCAGGTTTTTTGCAGTTAGTACATTTGAGATTCATGTTTGGTCCTCTGTTGTTTGAGCTGTTACCAGCATTAAAACCAGAACTTTTAAAATTGTTGTTAAATCCTTTTTTGTTATCAAAAAATTTTCCACCATCAGAAGTTTTTGCAGCAAAAGCCGTAGCATTGGGTTTAGCAAAGCTATTCCCAGATGAAACATTTCTGTGAGATTCTTCTCCAGAGACAACAGAGAAGGCAGTTTTGACATTAGGCAAAGGATCTCTGGTTAAAATATTGCTTCTGATGGGAACATAGGAGTCATCAAGACCCATAAGAAATTGCATTAACTTGATTAGCTGATTGTGTTTTTCAAAATGTTTTACAGCCTCACAAGTGCAGGGAGGCAAGCTAATCATACAATCAAAATGTTTCTATAAGGAGTTAAGGTTGTTATAATAATCAGCAAGAGAGGACCCACTTTGACTAAGAGAGTTTATATTTTTATGCAAATTAAAAATAGCTGAACCATCAACCTTATCATAAGTATCTTTAAGATCATTTCACATTTCATAAGCAGTTTTAGCATAGATAGCACCAGCAAATAGTTCAGGGCTGAGAGAGTTAAGAATCCAAGTAACCACAACAGAGTTACAAGTATCCCATTGATTAGCAAGACTAGGGTTCGAATCATCTCTTATGCAAGTACCATCAATAAACCCTAACTTATTATGATTCCTTAAGGCAAAGGTCATGGCCATATTCCATATTTTATAATTTTCAGTTCCAGTGAGTTTGATAGAAATAATGGGAGTACCATTGGTGTTATTAGGGTGTAAATACAAAGCATCACCAAAGGATAAGCTTTTCTCAGTGGAAGAACCACCACCACCACCACCACCAGTATTATCATCACCAACAGCCATAAAGCAAACAATAAGACAGACAGATAACACAGACAGAGAATAACAACTAGAGCAGATAGACAGATAAAGAAATAAATAAGACTTTGTAATTAAGAAACAACAAGCACCAAGTCTGTGGATTGGGGTAAACCAGAGCAGGTATTCATACCACTCAAAGGTGGCAGATCAAGATGTTAGTCTACCCGTTTGCACCCACAAAGACTTAAGTACTGTATGTTTGAAGAAGAGATTAGACTTAGACTTACAGAGCAATATGCAGCGGAAAGAACAAATCACAATTACCCTAGATTCACTTAGTCTAGGGCTAATTGTGAATAGAAAATAACCAGTGATTATGCCAATAGCAATAACCCCAAACCACAAATTTGTTGCTGAAGAGATGTCCCCAAGTTTCTACGAAGAAACCCTTGGATGGTGAATCAATACTGATTATGAGCCTGAGGCTCTGATACCATGTACGATGGTATCAGCAACACAAGATGAACAATAGAACCTTTATTCAAACCTAAGCCTCAATAGTCGTCTTAGATTAAATCAACAATAGTATCCAAAGTGTTACAAGGTTAGATTAATGTCAATGAGACAATAATCATACAAATACAAAGAGAAGACAAAATCAATGTAATGATCAGAAAGAAGAGAATGTGAGACAATGACTGCTCACACAGTTATGCTAACCCTAGATTAAGGGACTTATTAAATAGGAGATAAAGATACACAGAGACCCCTCTAACGGCTATAAATGACTCATCAGCAGAAATGAGAAAGCCTTCAGCAGAAATGAACATCTTGGAACTTTAAACCATTTATGCTTTGACCATGATCAACCCCTGTAATAAGCCTGCACTGAACATAACTTGAAAGCCATTAGCAATTGATAGAATGACATGTTTGCTAAAGATTAATACCCCAAAATTTAACACACAATTTAAATATTTTATATAATAGTGAAGATATAGAAGTATAAATATAGATACAGTTATAAATATAGATATATAGATGAGTCTCTCTTGTACCAAGATGTATCGATTAAGTTTAGTTATGCCATGTAATATAAGGGAAAACATTAGTTTACGAAATTGGTATTCAAATTACTATGCGATGCTATGAATTTGAGTTTTCAATAATTTGTCACACATTTGTGTACATTTAGATAAACGTACGTGAATGTACATTATACGGAATATCATAATGATTTTGACATTTATACATACTCCATTGTAGATTATGCAACATTGTAGACATTGATTTGCAATTTAATCTTGTATGGAGTTTGATGAGGAAGAAGCAATGATTTCATCTATGAACATCTGGATATTGCTTTCCGATGAACCACCATCTGTCAACGCCCTGCGAGCTGCCAATTTCAACTCCGCCGCATTCTTCTTGAATTCTGTGGACCTAGGGCCACTCATAATCTCTTCCACGCATCTTACAACTTCATCCCCGCTAATACTACCTTCTGAACTCTTCTTCAGCTTGACTCCTACACCCCAAACATCAGTCACTAGCTTAGCATTTGTTGGCTGATCGGTCCATTCCGGACAAGCAATAAGTGGTACACCGGCTGCAATACTTTCTAACAACGAGTTCCACCCGCAGTGACTCAAGAAACACCCAACTGATGGATGTGATAACACTGATGTTTGGGGACTCCAACTCACAATCAACCCTTGTTCCTTAATCTCCTCCAAAATGTCTAATTCCGACATATTCTGATTTTCAGTGGGACTTATCACCCATAGGAACGGCCGTTTATTGTTTTTTAGACCAATCGCTATGCTCTCTATCTGTTTTTGAGACAACAATAGCACAGTTCCGAATGATATATATACAACCGATGAGGGTTCTTGTTTGTTTAACCATTCTACGCAATTACTCTCCCCACCAGATTGATAAATATCTAAATCTACATATCCTTCCATACTTAAAAGTATGGGTGGAACAATTGGTCCAACCGGGAGAAATTTACGGCCGGCCTTATTCACGGACGCAATCACATCTTTTTCAATCTCCATGAATGAATTCCCCAATACCCACTGCACCTTCTGCATGTTATGAAACATTTCGTTCAGTATCATATCAAACATACGGAACCTATTCGAGGGAAGCACAAATGATGGCAGTTCTTCAGGAACGAAAACCGGCAGCCCTGGCAACTTCACACTTAAATTTTGGTTGCTTTTTGAAGGGAATTCATCTAGTTGATTGTAAAAACGGTCATATATCTGGTACACGGTGCATGCTTGGATCCATAGCATGGCGCTTGGTACACCAATCTCCGCTGCCACATCAGCCGCCCATGGCACGAAAGGAGTATAGATGATGCAAGAAAATTTTCTTGGATGTGATTGGATTAAGGCCAAGAGGTTAACAGGCCCACACTCACATAGCATTTCCATGAAGTGCTCCATGTTTCCCTGGCGGTTGTACTCTATCGGTAGGCCGTCGGAGAATAACTGAAATTGTACCCCACCAATGGAGTCCGGTACCGAAGGACATTTTTTGAGGATATAGTCGTTAACGGCAAGAGTGATATTGAGGCCCTTAGAAACCAGAGTGGTTCCAAGTCTTAGAATAGGGTTTAAGTGTCCTTGTGCCGAAATAGTAACTAGAAGAACATTCGTTTGATGGTTTTGTTCACATATAGAATCCATCTTTTGAATTAATGAGGGGTTGTATGTCGACCTAATACTTATAGACTACCATACATATAGCGTATGAAGTCTCTAAGTCATATAGTTTGATGTCTATTTTCAAAAACTTGTTATCAACATATTTGGCACTTGCTATTGTAGTGTACCTTGATATCAATAAAAGATTGTAATATAGTTGTAACTAATGTAAAGTATATGTATTACACATTTGGCAAATGTGTACACGACTACAACTAGAATCTGTGAGAAAAGTGCTATGGTTAAAGGAACAAGACAACTATACAAAGTTAACAAAAGAGTAATATAGCTAGGCTCGGTCATTTTCTATTAAAAAGCACATTTGTGATGTATTTTTTATTCTTGTTAACAAGCAAAAGCAAAAGATATAATTATTTTCATACGTAAGACGGCTATTGAAGGCCGGCATTGAGTCTGTCACTTTCTATCGTTCAGACGAAGTTGTCGAAACAGTAAATGATTTATCGATTTACTCCGTTCGGTAGTGGCTTATTTACCGGGTCCAAGCCTTGTAAAAGTGTTGATTTTTAGAGTGATAAGTAAATGTTGATTTTTATGGTCAAAAAGGAGGGAGATATGTTGCCTTTTTAAAAGGGGCTAATAACCTATTAAAGCATCATACTTGTCATAAATGTCAGTTTGACTTAGCGAACAAAAACAATAGCTCTTCTAGACATTATACTTGACATTCTTGTCTTCAATTGAGTAAAATAAATTTGTGATGATCATTTTACTCTTAAATTTATTAAAATTGCATCATTTGTCCCAACTACATAAATAACCCAATAACTCATTTTAACTCATTTTAACACACACATCTCAAATCTCACTCTACACCCTCCTCTCTTCTCTGGTCGCCGCCATGTAACCGGACACCATCATTCCGGCGCCGCCACCCTCTATACTCCTCCACTGGCCGATGCGACCACCGTTGTCACAGCCGTCGCCATCAGCTTGGGTATGTCAAAAACCTAAATCCATTTCTATTACTTTATTTGTTTTAGAACCGATTAACATATTTATTTAGAAGCGAATTAATTTGTGTGGTGGTAAATGGATTAAGAGTTGTGTTTGATTTGTTTCGGCTATGAAGTGGGTGTTTTGGATCTTCGATCTGTAGTTGTGTTGAGAGTGTGTGTTACAGCTGATTTTGTGATTGCGTTTGTGAATGTGATTAGCCCTGGTCAGATTGAGATCTTCATTTGGTTTGTTCGATGTTATTTTTGGGTACCTTCTTCCAGTTTCTGCAATCTGATGCGGTGTTGTGTTATGCACAGGCTGCATATGAGAAGGCCAAAAAGGAAGAAAAAGCATCTTCAAGTGAAAGAGCTGGAGGAATGGCAGGTGGATTATTATTATTATGGTATGAATTTCATCTTTCTAATTTCTTTTATTTATAAAAAGTGTAGTAGCTGGGATTTTGTATATCTGATTTGTTCAAGTTATTATTGTCTGTGAAATGGATTGTTACAATTGAGCATCTTCAATTGTATATAAATAGTAATGATTTTGATCCATCATTATAACAACCTATTTGAACTGAGGTTTGAAATGCATGGTTGTGCAGGCGGCTAGGATTCTTGCTAATCTGCTTGTATTGGGCGGTGGTATTGTATGCATTTGCAATGGTTGTACAATGCTTAAACGACATTTGGTATTGTATGCATTTGCAAATATCAAATTAATAATAATGCTATACATAACCAGATGACGAAGGTATAAAAGACATTGACATGCTATTAGGAGCTATCAGTGTCTAAAATATGTCACTATCTATCTCTTAAGCAGTGTTTGGTATTTCAGGAATCAATAGCTTTTCAAGATAACATTATCAGGTTATGATGGTCTTAGATGCTTTATGTCGATTAAATGAAGTTAGAAGCGGCATTTGTATTGTATACATTTTTTGAAAAAGCGGTATTGTCAGCATTCAGAGTATCAAATTAATGATAATGAGCCACTGAGCTACTGGTTGAGGGTCACATTTTTCTGTTAAAGTTTGAAATATGTGAAAACAACTGTTATCATGTTCTCTAACTAGTAACTGTAGTCAGTTATATGAAGTAAAATAAAAACTGTCCATTCTAGGGGGTGTTTGTCTAAGCTTATCAATTGGACTTATGCTTATATATCATAAGCTCATAAGCCCTTGGTGAGTGTTTAGATTAGCTTTGGATTAAGTATAATTGAGGGTAAAATGGTAATTTGTAATTAAGCATGTTATATAAGACCAACCCCCCCCCCCCTTAAAAAGCCACAATTTTGAGGCTTATTTGAGTCATGTAAGCTAATGGGCTCATAAGCCCTGTGTCCGCGTTCGCGAAGGCACCCCTCTCTTTCAAGAGGATTGGCGTTCATATAAGCTTAGCCAAACACCCCCTAGTATTCAAGTATAGAAACATAGTTCTCAGAATACTGTCTTCTTTTGGCTTACATTAGATAACTTGCTTTCGTACTGAGGTGATTAATATCCAATTCTACTACATTGGTAGTTAACCTTAGTTTTCATGATGCCGTTCACATATTTGGCCCACCTCTATCGCTATATCTAACTGCCTTTTAAAAGTGGTGTCAGTTTACTTCTGTTCTTTACACTAAGCATTAGTGCCTTGATTTTCCTTTACTATTAGCTTATAATATGATTCATATATTTTTGTGTTAATACTTGCAGATGCCTCAAATGCTGGTGTCGCTCCAGAAACGTTACAGAATGCTTTTGGATGGATGCCTTGAGATAAACCCTCCATGTATGCTCTGTTTTCCCTTTCCTTCTGGTAGTAGACACCAAAACGAGACTCCACTTCTGCAAAGAATTGATTCCAGTTATCTATTAGTAGCATTCATGTATTTTGCAAGTTCAACCAAGTCTGCCAAAAAGAAAGACGAGCTGGGCTCTAGCATCTTACAATCATGTATTTTATTAGTTTATATTAGGAACATTATACTCATTTGAGTGATTGTGTCATGGACTTATGGTCTAAATAATGCAGACTTTCATGGTTGATCCACAGCAGCATGATTGCAAGGGATGATCGACCTTCATGGACTTATGTTTTTTATTTGTTTATTTTGTTATGGAATCTGTTATGTGAAATGATGTAATTGCTGTAAGGGATGATGGACGCAATTTTTTCAAAACAACAGGGACCATTCATGTAATTTAGCCTAGGGACGATGGATGCAATTTTCGCAAACCTATAGGGACCATTTATGTAATTTGGAAGGGTAAAATGGTCATAATACTCAAAGGAAGACAGGAATATCAAGTTTAATGTCTAGAAGAGCTATTTTTTTTGTTCGCTACGTCGAACTGACATTTGTGACAAGTATGATGCTTTAATAGGTTATTAGCCCTTTTAAAAAATGTAAAAGTGTTTAAATGTCTTAAAAATGCGGTGCAAATATTGGTTAAGTTTGCGTATAAATATAAATGCTTAAAATACAAGTTTTGTCTCGTAAATCACATGGTCTATTTAGTAACATTTAATTTTTTTTTTATTTCCTAAATTAATTTAATGTGATGAAAATGTTCAGAGTAGGTTTTCGTTATGCGCAGGATAACCTACACGGTTATATTTAAAGTTTAAAAATTATACATGATTTTAGATAAAATGTTTAGTTTTAAATAAATATTAACGTGAAATTTTCGAGTTATTACAATACTGAACCTTCAAATTTTGATTATTGTGTGTATTTCTGTGACCATTTTACATTTACTTTTTTCAAATTTCGAAAGATAAAATGGTCATTTTACATGACTGAATAAATACAAACACAATAATCGAAATTTAAAAGTTTAGTACACACAATAAAAAAAATTCAGTACACACAATAATATAATGTGGCAAATATGATACATTTTCAAGTAATTAACCCTAAAATAATGAGTAGTAATTGACATGCCTAATTTTATGCCTAACAATTAGATTACAACACTTGGAGTGATTAAGGCTATAATGAGAAGAGAGAAATGTCATACTCCACTTGTCATATGTTGAGTGGATTAAGCATAAAATTAGTCATGCCATTTAGGCATGTCAATCATTTTCCATAAATAATATACAAATTTGTTTTAAATTTTAAGATGTATATCTATTCATGCTTAACTTACAACACTTTAATGCACTATTACTAAATATCTTACAGTATAAAACATATTAACAATCTTTTTGTTACAAAATATAAATTAAAAACAACTCAACATAATCAATTCGGACATAGTTATAAGCGGTAATTACACAGCTCCGAATCTGAGCAAGTGCAAAATGATCAACAGAACAGGGCCTCTAGTTTTTTAGAGGCCCCAAAATTTCAGGCATCAAAGAGTGATTAGATCCAGTTATGGCTTAAAATTGATAATATTAGGTTCTGAAACGTAAAATATTTTAGTTTTACCATGTACAAGTTAGTTATGATTAGTTACAATCGAGTTATAAGAGTTTGCTTATATATGTTTAAACTCGGCTAGGACATCAAATGGAGGAAGAATATGGTATTTTTGGTTAATGTTCACTTTGCACCCCCAAGTCTAAAACAATTATAAAGGTTGACACTTTCAACCCTTTTTTAAAGAAGAGTAGTGCTACAACCACTCAAGATACAAAAAAAAAAAAAAAAAAAATCACATAAGAGATGTGTCATGTGTTGATTGGTGTGTTTGAATATATTTTCTCTCTCTTTTATTTTCTACACCAATCAACACATAGCACATCTCTTGTGTGGAATTTTTTTTTTTGTGTGAATCATGTGTGATTGTAACACTACTTTTTAAAGAAACCATTATTGATGATCAAATACTATACGATTGTTATAATACATTACTTGGGATTCATTGGTTCAATATGGTACCGGGATCGTTGAGTTTCCATTGTTGTTTAGGCATGTTTTAATTCTTATATCTTGTAATATTTGTTAACTCTTTTAAATCATATCTAATCATTTGCTTGTAAGAGACCTACTTTATAGTTACAGCATAAGCGTCAAAATTCAAAAGAGACCTTGTAAAGGATATTGGTGATTATAGCACAGGGCCTCTAAAATTCACGGGACAATCCTGCAATTACATCTATATCATTACTAAAGTTCACTATTACATCAATGTCCTTCTCACTTTGGTAATCATGTAATATCTTTTTCAAATTTTTTAATTACATCAATATCCTTCTCACTTTTATAATTACGTCAATATCATACTCAAACTTTTTTAATTACATCAATATCCTTCTCATTTTTGTAATTACGTCAATATCATTCTCAAACTTTTTTAATTTCATTAATATCCTTCTTAAAATTTAAATTCTCGTATATATATATCCCAAAATCAACATGTTCTTTCATCACTCGAGACTAAATAGTATATATGAAAAAATAAATAAGTACGAACAATAAGTTCTTTCATATATATATATGTATCCAAACTTTGTAATTACGTCATCATATTCTTTCATCAATCGTGGCCAAAAAAATATATATAACTTTCTAATTATTATGAATATCAGAGATAAATAATAGTTTTTGAATTGAAAATCAATATAATTACTCCCACCGTCTCAATTTAATTGTCAGGAGAGAAAAATCACAAAGTTTAATAAAAGTGGAGCCATTTTAATTTTCAACCATACAAATAGAATATTCACTTTTTAGATTCTCTAATTTTTACTAAAAAAGGAAAGTGGACAATCTTTTTGAGACATCCAAAAATGGAAATATGGACAATTAAATTGAGACGGATGGAGTATAATTTAATTGATTTCTGGATATATGTGAAAATTTAAAGTTTGAAAAAGATATTAATTTAATTACAAAAGTTTGAGAAGGACATTGATGTAATTATAAAAGTGGAAAAGATATTTATGTAAATGAGAAGGATATTTACGTAATGAAACACTTTATTTTGCATACTCAAAAATTCTTGCATACTAAGGGATAAATCCCCACCTTCCATCTAGTTTGATCTAATAGTAGTAATTAACCTAAGATTTATATGTCTAAACCTAAGTCCATGTTTTTTTCTTGTCTTTTTCTTTTCTTTTTATCTTTCTTATTTATTTTCTCATTATTTGTATTTTTTTTCATCACTTGATCTAATTACACGTTTTTTTTCGTCACTTTACATACGTTTTTGTCCGTTTTTTCCGCTTTTTACACGTTTTCGTCTGTTTTCATACGTTTTCGTCCGTTCTCTTACGTTTTCGTCCGTTTTCATACGTTTTCGTCCGTTTTGTTACGTTTTCGTCCGTTTTTGTCCGTTTTCATACGTTTTCGTCCGTTTACATTCGTTTTCGCCCGTTTTCATACGTTTTCATCCGTTTTCTTACGTTTTCGTCTGCTTTCTTACATTTTCATTCGTTTTTGTCTGTTTTCTTATGTTTTTGTTCGTTTTCGTCTGTTTTCTTACCTTTTCTTCTGTTTTCTTACGTTTTTGTCCGTTTTCTTACGTTTTCGTCTGTTTTTATACGTTTTCGTCCGTTTTCGCCTGTTTTCATACATTTTCGTCCGTTTTCTTATGTTTTCGTTCGTTTTCTTACGTTTTCATACCTTTTCGTCTGTTTTCTTACGTTTTCGTCCGTTTTAATACGTTTTCGTGTGTTTTCTTACGTTTTTGTCTGTTTTCTTACGTTTTCATAGGTTTATATACGCTTTCGTCCGTTTTTTTACGTTTTTGTCCATTTTTAGACGATTTCGTATGTTTTTAGACGATTTCGTCCGTTTTCATACGTTTTCTTCCATTTTAATCCGTTTTTATATTTTCGTCCGTTTTCAGACGCTTTTTTTTCCGTTTTCATACGTTTTTATACGCTTTTCATTCGTTTTTATACGTTTTTGTATGTTTTCATACGTTTTCGTCCCTTTTTTTTTGCAGTTTTTATACTTTTTCGTCTATTTTCATGTGTTTTCATGCTTATTATTAAACTTTATTATATTACATGTCTAATATCAATTGTGATATTTTATTATAAAAAAATTAATGTCTAATATCACTTGTGATATTTAATAAACAAACAAGTATGTTTTTTAACCTTTAATATCACCTGAGATATTTCATTGCTCTTTATATTTTTATATATTATCACATATGTGTTTTCTAATATTTTTATAATTTTCAGTTACAAGATAGTTTTTATGCCTTTTATCGCAATTGACAAGCGCATATTTTTTTAATGCAACCAATGTTATCTATCCTTGTGATATTATACTCTTAGTAGAAATAAAAGGGTTAAAATCTCTTTAGGTGAATTCTTATTTTGTTCAAAAAAATGCTAATTTAATGCAACACTTGTTTGATTTTGAGAATATGTCAAGTCTTTATTTTCATAGTTTGCTTCCTTTTTATTCATTTTGATATTTTTAAGTGACACTTATTTATCTCTTGTGATATAACACTGTAAGAAAGATGAAGAGTATTACACTCTTCATCATATATGTGTTATCAGTTGTGGTACTCAACTAAGAATGTGAAATGTTAAATTCATACCAAATGTGATAAGAATTTAGTATTTTACCAAGTATATATGAAAGAAATAAAAATAAACATCACTTATTATATTACTGTGATGATTATGTTCATTTTTCTTATTTGTGTTTTTAAAAATATTTAGGAAGATTTTTGTGTTTTATGCTAATATGAAATATTAGAAAAGGTGTTTAACTGAAAACAAGATATGTTATGAAACTTTGTTAGACTTGTGGTGAATTTTTCTATTTAATGGATACATTGTGCATATTTCGATAGGTTTTATAGCGGAATTTAAAAATAACTATGGTTGAATCAGCAAACTAAAGAAGTTATGGTTGAAGAAAGCACACATCTTTATAAACAAACTGAGTAAGCTCAAAGACATGTGATATCACCTCACTAGTGATATCACAAGTGATATCACTGGTGATATCACAAGTTATATAAACTATGATATCACACATGCTATCACCGGTAATATCACACATGATATCATAGGTGATATCAACGGTATTATCACACATGATATCACGTGTGATATCACAAGTGAGGTGATACCATCTGTAATATCACAAGTGTTTGAGCTTCCTCAGTTTGTTTATAAAGATGTGTGCTATCTTCAACCATAGCTTATTTAGTTTGCTGATTCAACCATAGATATTTTCAAATCCCGCTATAAAACCTATCTGTTAGGAATTAGAAAATTCCATAGTGAAGAGTCGGTCACCCCTAATATTAACTAGCATAAGTTAGCTCGTAGACATATGGTTAATTACGTTATTTATTGTTTTATTAGTTAGTTAATAGTTTAGTTTAGCGTAGTGTAACACCGTGGAGGAAGGACGGGTCTTTACCCACTGTATCCCTGATCCACAGGCCGATAGGAGGTCGTGTCTTATGTAAGTATAAATACCCCTTCCATCCATGGAAGGGGTGGTGCTTTCAATCTAATATTCTACATTTTGTGAAGTAACTCTCTACCAAGAAAACACCAACTCTCTAACTTTCTCTCTCTAATGGCAAACATGTATTTTGATCATCCAAGACCACCCGAATCATCAAACACATAAATTTAAGATCCTACAATTGGTACCAGAGCCAAGGTTGTGTTGTTTGTAATGATTCGAATGGTTTTTACATGGTTCTTTTTATGTTTAAGTGGTTTTTACGTGGTTTATTTTTAAAACAAATTGGCCGTTGTTGGTTTTTATGAGTTGCTATCATGCGTGGTTTTGATATTATGAATATGGTTTTAATATTCGAATGGTTTCATATGAATCTGCTGGTGATGCTTTTGATATTAATGGTTTCATATGAATCTGCTGGTGATGCTTTTGATATTCTTGGTAGAGACTTGGTCATGTTCTTGGTAGAGACTTAGTCATGTTCTTGGTAAAGACTTGTCAAAATTGTCCAGATTCAATGTATGGTCAACTGGTCAAAGGCGAGTTGGTCTAAATCTGCCTAGCGACTTGTGATAAAATGCTATTGAGCTTTTGTCTTTTAGCAAGTTGTGTGTGGTCCAGCGAGTTGTGACAAAATGCTTTTGAGCATTTTTGTACTAGTATTTTACTGGTATGCCAGCTGTCACTCTGTCCAAAATTGAGTAGCGACTTATCTAACTCTATTTGGTCAATTAGTCATGGCGAGTTGATATCAAATATGTTAGCGACTTGACAATGGTCTAGTTTGACGCAAGCTACTTGAACCTTAACATGATGCGCTTTCAATGAAAAAATTGGTACGGTTTGGATTAATTTGATAACTCAAAAAATCGTACACAAACTAAACTCATTTTAAGCCAACAAAGACTATATCCATTTAATCAACAAATGTCTTAACCAGTTTCGACAAATCATCACTTTTGTTCACAGATCTCAAAACAAATTCATCATAGGTCCAATTCAAGATCTAAGTCAAACAAGATCAAAAGAAAAAGAGCTCTAATTCTCTGAAAGACTTCGTGATAAATCTTTATATTTATCTTAACCTCGAAGGTCAATATTCACGAAATTATCATCATTGAATCTTATATCCGAATCTTTTTGAAGAAACTACAAAACAGATTCATTTCATTGGTTTTCTTTCATTCGGTATAAATTAAATGTACACGAATCTCTAAGAAAAACAAACAACAAGAGTGTTGTCATTTTTCTATACCATCGTTTGAATGAAAATTAAAAGAAAACTTTCTTACCCATACTAGTTCTTTCGGTTTGGCCTCGTTTAACCAACTCCTCAAGCCATCCCTGTGGCGAGGTCCATTGATTCTTAAACTCAAAAGCCATCTCTGTGGCGAGTTATATATTTCATCACGTAAAGGGTTTGAAGGTATTTATGATTTGGATTGTTGAGATATGACTCAAAGCAGAGATTGGTGCAAGACTTATGAGGTGTACTGATTGGTTTTTTATGAGAGCATTTTGTGTGAATGAATGAGATGGGGGCGGAGGATATATGTGAGTATAATTAGGGTTTCTTTGTGTGAGGGTTTTTAGGAACTCAAGTAGTTAAGTATGCTGTTTATATCCCCACATTTAGGGTTGGTAGATATGGGGCCGAGTGTGTTAATATGACCGGATTTTTTTGTGGACTTGGTTTCGTGGATTTGGGGCCTCACTTGTTGATATCGTGGGCTGAAATACAACTTACTGGTATGGGCTGACAGTGACTTTGCACAAAAATTGGTTATCCGAATTTTTAAAGAAAGTGGATACAAATTTTTGTAGTAAGCTAATGAGTGGTATTTTGGTCGGACAATTAATTCATGGAGGGGATGGCTGTTCACGGCTTGAGTTATTTGTTGATCTTTAATGAGTTCAAGGTTCTTTTCCAATTTTATTGATGTGGTATTGAAGTGACGGTTTAAACGGTTTCAATTGAACTTGGACTCGTAATCTGCAGTGGATAATGGAGTATTGGGCTTCTCATAATCGAGATTATATGAGATTTGGACTTTAATGAGATTTATTGAAGAGATTTGTCGATGTAATTTGGGATGATGAGATTTGATAATGAGCTTTGGTTTGCTGATAAAATTTGTTATGTTTTGGGGTTTGATACTTTGGTCTATGCATTTTCACGTAATATATTATGTCTCAACTTGAGCTGTCTATTGAACAAGGGTGACTACGGTGTTTTTTTGTACGGTATTTCTTATTTGGACTTAAAGTGAGGCTTTCTGGGCGTATTTACTTATTTCGTCTTCCACGAAGATGACTTGTTGGGGCGTTTATTGAGTGTGATAAAGACTTGGCTATTTAGTTACGGTTGTGATTCTTTCTCGCTTGACCCACAACGTAGCTATCACTTCGGTGTCTCACGCAGTTGAGGATATGTCAAGAGGTTTGGTACATTGGGTACACCGTCTCTTTTTCACGAGGATTAGTACAAGTTTAAGTAACAAATCTGGGAAATTTCACTTCATGATCAAGTTTGGCATATCGGGTCTACTTCGCCAAGTGGTCACTGGAATAGCCGACAGAATATGTGGATGATGTGTTTACCAAAGTGTTTATTGGATGGTTGTTGATATTGTTGATGTTGGATAATGAACCATTGATGAACCGCTGCATATTCCCCTAAAACAGATATTCACCGAAACCAATGCTGTCATAACACATTCAAGCTGACATTGTTTACGGTTTTGTCTTGATTTTGTAAAATCCCGCGAAAGAACCTATTTCTCGGTTTAAATCATAGACTTGTAAAATCCCGTGACAATGGAAACATCCCGGTATTAGTAAAGTGCATTTCCAGATCTATCTTACGGTTTATTCTTGTTTTTGTAAAATCCCGCGAAAGAAACTATTTCTCGGTTTAAACCATAGAGTTGTAAAATCCCGTAATGATGGAACCATCCTGGAGAAAGGAAAGTGTATTTCGGGATCTCATTTGATGCTGGTGCTACGGTTTCTGCTTCGAAGAAGGGATAAAATGGTGTACTTCATGAATTGGATGTGTGTTTGGATATTCATCATGGCGGTTTGGTTACTTCAAAGTTTTACGGGGTTATGCTCATTAAACCATGGTCGGGATGAAACCATTATCAAATTTCATTTAAATGTCAAAGAAGGCTAGATTTGAGCAGTTAACCAGAAGATGTGACAACGGCGTTAATTCAGTATTATTTATTTGAGGTTGAAGTGAATTATCACGGGCGAGTGTACTTAGTATCTGAAGGTATCGGGGATGGTTGGATGAAGATTCTTCATGATCCTTGTTCGAGCTTATTATCAAAAACGAAGACTTGGAAATCTAGTTATTGTTGGGTGTCTTTTACCTTTTCTTTTACCACTTGGGGGAGCTGGGCACTTATCACCTCAAAATAACTATCACTTAAAGGAGTTACGTTGTAGTGCTCAGTGTCACATTCAATTGTGGATTTTCAAGAGGTGATATACGTCTTATACTCGATGGTTGGTTGGTTGAAGAGTATAGAGTACTTAGAGATTCAAATGGGCATGAAGTCTCGGCACCGCTCTTTGTTACATATGTGCAAGTATAAGTCACAAGTTCGGGTTAGTTTACTTCAGGGTCAAATTCATCATTTTGGGTTTTCTCCATCAACTGTCACGACAAAGAGCCTACTGAATGATAATGGGGTTGTTTACATGTTTTGCTAAGAGAGCAGAAAAGAGAGAGATTATGACGTATGAACACTTCAGTTCAAGCCTCGTTCTCTAAAGAAAAGAAAAGTGTACGCTTCAGTGCGCTTTATCTTCTGAAGAAGAGAAATCTTCTTATTATGACCATTCTCATCAACATGCTTCATACTTTTTCCATGCGCTTCAGTCATCAAGTGAACCGGGCTATCACTGATTGTTTTCTCATTCCACTTGCTCGATTATAATGAAGATGGCGACATCATGTGCTGATTTTGCGGGAGAGAAGTGTGAATAGAACATTCGGATGACTTTCACTTATTTAATCAAGAATGGCAACTCCGTATGCAATTCTTGAGGGGGAGAAGAAGTGTGAAATTACTGCATGGTTGATTGATTTCTGAGAATAAATGGTCAAACGGCTCCAAACTCATGTAAGAACCGATCTTCTTCTTATCGGGTCATCGTTACATGGAGTTTCTTCTATGAGCCATTAGTTGACATCTTTACAAGCTGATATGAGTTTATTGACAAAGTGCTTCCGGTTAATGCTTCACGTGCACATCAACATGATGATTCCGAACAACCTTCTGTTCTTGTTTGATGTGATTGTTTGCTTGGTATTACCATTTCGTGTGTTCGTTGCGGCCTGATTGCTGATTTCCTTGATGAACATCTTTCTGTTCTTGTTTGATTGGGAGGGATTTTAGTTAAGGGGATTTGCAAGATGTAAGTTGATTGGGATGCTTTTTGGTGATGTTCTTGTTTTTGGTGAGTTAAAGATGTTAACTTTCTATTCCCCAACTGGACAATCTTGAAGAAGGTCGAGTCTACAGTCGGTTCTACATTTTCTGCTACATGTTAGAAGACTAAAGACGAGTTGCATTTAACGATCTAAAAACTTCTTCTTAATTCATGGCATTTATCAAACAGATTGTCGGTTTAGGGGAGAGCACTAATTGGGGGAGAGTGATATGTCGAGATTCAATTCCCAATTAGACTTGCTCATATTCTTTAGCAGTGACTACTCGAGACGTTGATATTGACTATTGTTGGACATTTGACACAAGGTGATTACTTCAGAGTTAATCATTTATCACCTATTTGAGATTGAAGTTGACTTTCACAAAGGCGTGTTCTTATTTGATAACTTGCTCGGGCTTAAGAATTTGAGTCGAAGACTTAGCTTATCTAGTTACCAGCAGTCGAGGTGGATGGTTGAAGACCTGGTTAACTATCACTATTAGGAGTTACTTTGTTTTACTCAGTGTCACACGCATATGACGGTGTGGATAATCGCAAGAGGTGTTAATGTCTCATACTTTGTTTGGGTAGTGAGTACTTAGAGATTTGCTTGAAGCATAAATTCTCTAGACCGTTCTTCCATCATTAGGTGCAAGCTTAAGATACAAATGTGGGGAAGTTGACTTCAGTTTCAAGTATGGTATAGCGGGTTTTCTTCTTCAGTGGTCACTTCAAATTGTCCACATAAGGGTTGATAAAAATAGTCAGAGAGAGTCTTCAGCAAGTTGATTCTCACAAGAGTTCAAGTGTTCTTCTCAACAAATTTCTAGTATACGGGCTTACAATGAGCTGCTGATTCTGAAGTGTCAAAACCAGCAAGGAGAAAGGAGACTCACATATAAACACAAAGCGAGTAAACTTGATGAACTTAATTCTTCTAAGTGATTGAAGATATCCCGGGAAGACAAATGTTATTACCGCAGAGAAACTCAAGGTTTGACTCATGACGAGTAAACTTGATGAACTTAACTCTTCTAAGTGATTGAAGATATCCCGGTAAAACAAATGTCATGACCGCAGAGAAACTCAAGGTTTTACTCATGAAGGCTTTTGTATTATTATTCCAACGACGTGGGGGAAGAGATGGAAGAGTTAGTTTCTGAAGATGAAAGAGGTACACAAGTGTGTGATGATTTTGATTTTATCACAATCATCAGGGGATAGAGATTGTGTACATTGGGGATGCTCAGCTGTTTTACCTGAGGGCTTAATTTGTGATTCAGAGATATAATCACTTATTCCGGTGTTGACATCCGCAGAGATTGTCACCCGCAGAGATAATCAGTGATTCGGCCTGCTTCTTCAATGTTATCGGTTATTCTCTCTTTGGGCATTCGGGTACTTCGGGTTCTTGAGCTTCATACACTTTCTTCAGGGGAGAGAAAAGTATACATCGGGGTTATTCTTTGGCTATTGGACTTAATCTGCTACTTCGATGGTATAAGTTTCTTTGTCTTCGGGTATGTGTATTCGGGTTCGTGAGCTCTAGTCTAAGAGACTGACTGCATCAATTCAACTACATGGGGGAAGTGTTCTCTTGACACCTTTTTGGAATATATCGCTTCAGATTTCAGTGGGAAAAAGAAATTTGAGAAGATTATTTATACGTGGGATGATACGTTGCTGTTCTTGTTGATGATATAACCTCGAACAAAGAATCACGGTGATTATTCTTGAAAGGAGCAGCGGAATTTATGATAATGGTGTGCTTCTCTGTGCACCTGGCTAAGACAAGCTTGAAATAAAGCTTCAAATCTGCTCAGCTAAAGGATTTTCGGTTTGGGGGGAAGCTGCCAAAATCTCACTTTCAGATGGTTCAATTTCTTTCTTCGATTCAAGAGCCCTGGAAGCTTTGGTGGTGAATGTTTAAGAGTTGATGACTTCTATCTTCCACGACGTGCTGCTCGATATCCTTATCTCGGTACTCGTATCATCATCTTTTTTAACTATATCATCTATTCTATCATTGTAAATATTTATTCGAAAAACAAAATACAAAAATATAAAACCAACAAAAGGAAAATAGAAAAATATAAAACCAACAAAAAGAAAATAGAAAAATATAAAACTTTCAAAAACCATAAAAATCAGAAAATTTCAAAAATACCAAAAATATGTTTTTCTCAAGACATGTCTTCTGGTATCGATAACATCTACGGTCTTAGAAATGTCATTCAATAATGGCACGGGACCATAGATGAAGTTCGAGCAGGAGGTGTAAATATTCTTTTCTAAACATGTCTCAAAATATGGTTTACAGTTATTTCAGACTGTAACCCGGGCTTAAACTATGGCTTGCAGTTACTTCAGACTGTAACCCGTGCTAAAACTATGGTTTGCTATTATTTCAGATAGCAACCCGTTCTTCAAAGAAAGGAAAGTGCTACGCTAAACCAATTTTCAAATATATCGTGCACTTATCCTAAAAACAAATTTGAGGAAAGTATGTCGAAGGACTGCTGTTCCTACACAAATGTTTTTCCGTCTATAATTCTTCAGAAAAATATTTGTTGTTTTTCAAAAATGGTGGTAAATGAGTTGCTTTAAAAACAATCAGATTCAGAGTTTTTGTGAAAATTGAAAACTCAATCAATGACTTCAGCGCTTTTAATCTTTTCAGAAAATAAGTCATTGATTGAGGGGGAAAATGTTTTCAAATTTATATCATCTAACGGACTTTCTTAATTATCCTACGTGCTTATCTGAAAAAATATAATTGCCTATGTTGAAGGACTAGGTTTCTAGGATATGATTGTTAGGTTTAGATGATTAGAGTTTGAGAAACACTTTATACCCATACCTTACATGATCTGATTGATATGTTGGATTGACCTTTATTAGTCGATTGTTGTTTGGGTGTTGTCGACCACCATATATTTGTATGTGTGTTCACTAACATATGCAGGTATATTGGTATATAAGAATGTTCCCGATCCGGATCCCACTAATGAACATGATTGGATGCCGCAAGGAAAGGGTAACTATATCTTGGGTTGACAAATGAAGAAACGAAGCTTAACTGGACTTCAATGGAGAGTTGGCATGAAATGCAACGTAAGAGGTCTTACTGCATCAGCAGATGGTTTTCTTCAGCAAGTGAAGAAACGGAGCTTAATTGGACCTCAGTTGGCATTCAAAATGCAACGTAAGAAGAAGTCTCACTGCATTTGCAGACGGTTTTTCTTCCAACCCTACAACAACAACAACGGAAGCTTCTCAACCACTAACGTATCTTTGTGCAGGATACCATTTTTAAACAATTTTGAATAAATTTGAATAAATTGTTTTGAAAATGGAATATATTGTTTTGAAAATATATTGGACTAAATTTTGACAATCACCGGACTTCATTTTATCAAAACTTAAGTCACTCAATTATCGACTTCGGTCATCGATTGAGGGGGAGAGTGATTTAATTTAAAATATTTTCATACAATATATCTTCAAAAAGTCCGTTTTGTACAACAAAAAGTGGTGATCTAAAGATTTAATGTTATGTCATGGTATGATTTTTCCTTTAGAATCAAGGTCTTTCAAAATGAAATCTTTTCTGTTCTTGTTTGATTGTGAAATTGTTTTGTTTTACTTAAAAGATCTCTTAAAAACTATCATACCTGACACTAACAATCTTTAATGTCTTAAAATGGTCCATATCTATCATCTTTCAAAATTGAATCTTGCCACGTCTTTCCCCAAAATTTTATAAATGATTTAAATCAGTTGGGATCACAAATCTCAAATGGTTTGATATTTCTGATCGGGGTAGAGATCGTGTTTTAAATCTCAAATCTGTTTTAAATGGAATTGGTTTTAGTCCTTTAAAGGCACTCCTGCCTCCATGTGCCAAACGATTCCAATATACATAATGCACATGTTGAGGAGGAGGATTTATCCAAAAACCATATGAGTATTTAAACAAGGCCACATTTTCTCCCATGTTTTCTAAACCTAATTAAATCACTTGGGATCCAAAATCTCAAAGGATTTGATATTTTTGATCGGGGGAGAATTTGTGATTTAATAATGAAATTTGATAAAAGTTGATCGTTTTGATTCAGTTGTGCAGGCTGCTCTCTCATATGTGCTAAACGCTTTCGAATCTCGAAGCACATATTGAGGGGGAGCAAAACCATCGAGGTACAAAAGTTTTTTAAAAGAGATTATAAAGTACATTGATTGTGTTTTCAAATGGTTTTCTTAATTGATTTTGTGATTGTGGATGTGCTTCAAAAGAACTCTTGCCTCTATGTGATAAAATGTTTTAAAATATCCTATACACATATTGAGGGGGAGAATTTTACCATGAAAATCAAATGGCTTTTTCGTATGAAAATTGTGATCAAAGAAAATATTTCAAAGTCCTCTTGCCTCCTTGTGCTGAACAATTTCTAAATCATACGCACATGTTGAGGGGGAGGTTTTCTAAATGATCAAAACTATTAAGGTACAAAATGCTTTGATCTCGTATCACAAGTACCTTGATTGTTTTTCCAAATGATTTTTCGATTGGTTTCATGAAGGAAAGAACAATACCAAAATACCGACCAATTTACTTTATGCATGGTGTTATAAGGATGGTTAGGTTAGGTATTCGTTCCCACGATCCCGCCAGAGCCGGAGGGATCTTCCCAGGGACAATCCACTAGATAGTATAGAGTCCTTAGGTATGATGAAAAAAGGAGAAAAATGAGAAATGGGAAGAGCGCGGACTGAGACAGAGCTAGTACTGGAATAAACCCAACAAGGTTCTAGTAATGAAGTCTCGGTAAGCACTGAAGGGGTTGAAGAATGAAAAAGAAATGAATGAGAAAAGGGTGAAAAGAAATAGCCCTCCATCAATTCAACCTTAGGGCAGAAATCGGGTTCAATACATATGCTACTGGTTGTTACTAAGGTAACACTGGTATTGAAGACAAGACGTCATGGACCCAGTGACGCACTGCACTAAACTTCCCAAGCCACTCAAGTTCCTCTTAAAAGGGCTTGTTTCATTCTCACGGGGAACCGACATAATCTATCGACTTTCTCTTAGAGATGGTTGATATTGAAGTAGGAGACCCTCTCCCTAGTCTCCGGCACAGGAACCAAATGTGCACTATTGAGTCTAGAGCCAAGAGATCATCCACAATATCTCATTAGGACACAATTATTGAAGACTTGCTGTTTCAGACAATGTGGAAAGTAAGTATATATATTAAGAGTCCTACGCATTATCCTTGTAGTATTGCCAGAACATCCGAGTGATATGTAAAAATATTCACGATGAAGATGGAAATCCTTCTAGATCCAACATCAAACAAGCTCTTGGTGGGTGACATGTGAGATCTTTTCAAAAGATCAAACTTGTGACAACTGGATAGAAACGATGGGGCGATTCACTCGTGAATCAACCTTGGTCCAGGAATGGTATTGACGAATACTTTTGGAAAAACCGTTCAATGTGCAAACCTTCTTTTCTCTAGCACGTCGAATGTGTACTTATGTTTTCAAATTCAAAAAGTATCTCTGATTGAAAAATACTTTTAGAAAAACCGTTCGATGTGCGAATCTCTTCTTTTCGCTAGCACGTCGAATGTGTACTCATTCTCTAATACAAAAGGTATTTTGTTTGAAAATTGATCTTTCTCATAAAACCTTCGTCGTATTGCAAAACTCTTTCTTCAAGCAATACGCGATTGTTTTTCAAATCATTTTTCATCAATCAGTGAATCTCAATTTGCTGGTTCACTCACTCCGTGTTGTCTTCTTTGAGACGTTCCGGTTTGAGAACTGCTAGAACAGCTGCGAAACCCTGTCAAGGAGATTCTTAGGAATCCTACCTGATCACAGGCAGTACTTGTACTGATCAACGGGGAACCGTGGGCCGTGTACCTCAATTCAACGAAAGTGATCAAAGACACTTTCGTGCGCTTTATTGCTAACTGTCGTATGCAGGTACACCCCGACGATTGCAGCTGATCAGAATTGAGGAGTCAATCCAAAGCCGCATGTTCACAGCAACCACACTTAATTGAAGAAATCATGACCGGTGCATATCTACATAACTTGGTTCTGATATTTTTTTTACTATGCTTCTGCTACGCTGCTGCAAATATCATGAACCAGTAAGGCTTCCGCTACTCTGATGGAAAGATGTCATGATTCAAAAGTGTGAGCATGTCGGTCCGAAAGTCACAACGTCACATGATGGCAACACAATAAAGGGTGATCCAGAGATTTACTGTGGCTGATGATCTCAAAGAAAGCTCGAAGATCATCAAAGATGTGGATCAGTTCAAAGACCTCCACTGAAAGTACAAATCAATGCGACTTTGAAGTTGCACTACAAAAGCACAAAGATTGTGGAATTGAAGAATTGAAGTCTATGAGCTCAAGAACAAAGTCCAGAATAGAATGCTAGGATTCAAAATGTAAAACATGGGGTGACCTCCCTTAGGGGGAGATTGTTAGGAATTAGAAAATTCCATAGTGAAGAGTCGGTCACCCCTAATATTAACTAGCATAAGTTAGCTCGTAGACATATGGTTAATTACGTTATTTATTGTTTTATTAGTTAGTTAATAGTTTAGTTTAGCGTAGTGTAACACCGTGGAGGAAGGACAGGTCTTTACCCACTGTATCCCTGATCCACAGGCCGATAGGAGGTCGTGTCTTATGTAAGTATAAATACCCCTTCCATCCATGGAAGGGGTGGTGCTTTCAATCTAATATTCTACATTTTGTGAAGTAACTCTCTACCAAGAAAACACCAACTCTCTAACTTTCTCTCTCTAATGGCAAACATGTATTTTGATCATCCAAGACCACCCGAATCATCAAACACATAAATTTAAGATCCTACACTATCGAAACATGCACAATGTATCCATTGAATAGAAAAATACACCACAAGTCTAACAAAAGTATCATAACATCTCTTGTTTTCAGTTGAACAACTTTTCTAATATTTCATAATATCATAAAACACAAAAATTTTCCTAAATATTTTCAAAAACATAACCATCACATTCTTAGTTGAGTTCACAACTGATAACACATACATGATGAAGAATGTAATACTTTCCATCTTCCTTACAGTGTTATATCACAAGAGATAAATAAGTGTCACTTACAAATATCAAACTGAAAACGTCTGAAAAAGGACAAAAACGTATTAAATCAGATAAAAAACGTATAAAAGCGTATGAAAACGGACAAAACGTCTGAAAACGGACAAAAACGTATAAAAACGGATGAAAACGGACGAAAACGTATAAAAAACGGATGAAAACGTCTGAAAACAAACAAAAACGTCTAAAACTGGATGAAAACGTAAAAAAACGGATGACAACCTATGAAAACGGACGAAAATGTATAAAAATGGACGAAAATAGATGAAAACGTAAAAATACAGACTAAAACGTCTAAAAACGGACGAAAATACATGAAAAGCTAAAAAACAGACAAAAACGTATGAAAATGGATGAAAATGGCCGAAAACGTAAGAAAACGGACGAAAATGTAAGAAAACATACGAAAACGTATGAAAGCATAAAAATACGTCTGAAAAAGTATGTAAAATGGACGAAAACGTATGAAAACGAACGAAAACGTAAGAAAATGGACAAAAACGTATGAAAACAAATGAAAACGTAAGAAAACGGACGTAAACGGGCGAAAACGTAAGAAAATAGATGAAAACGTATGAAGACAGACGAAAACGTATAAAAACGGATGAAAACAGACAAAAATGTCTAAAAATGGACGAAAACGTAAAAACGAACAAAAACATCTAAAACAGACGAAAACGTACAAAAACGTCAGAAAACGTCAGAAAACGGATGTAAACGTGCGAAAACGGATGAAAACAGAAGAAAACGTTTGAAATCAGACGAAAACGTAAAAAAAATGACGAAAACATATGAACACGGACGGAAGCGTATAAAAACGAACGAAAACGTATGAATACAGATGAAAACGTATGAAAGCGAGAAAAAAAAACTTAAATAAAAACAACGTGAATTAAAAAAAAATGATTTAAAATAAAAACGTGAATTCTAAAAAAAAAAGAAAAAAAAAAGGAAAAAAGAAAAAAAAAATTTAATAAATAAGAAAGACAAAAAGACAAAGAAAAAGGAGAAAAAAAAACATGGACTTAGGTTTCCATATTAAATCTTAGGTTTATTCCCATCATTAGATTAAACTAGATGGATGGTAAGGATTTGTCCCTTTGTAAGCATTAAAATAAGAGTAAGCATTTGAAAATTCATCTTTACGTAATATTAAACTTTAAAAAAGATATACATGTAATTCTCTCTAATTAGAATTGTAATAACAAATTAAAAAACGTATGATTATAATTTTGTTTCGGTTTCAAAATATATTTATGCGCATTAAATTGTGCATTATGATCTTTTTTAATTAGCATATACAGAGCCGTCCCATTAATTTCGGGGGCCCTGTGCGAAAACTTCTAAATAGGCCTTTGATCACGAAAAAATATAACTATTCACTAGCAGATTATCTCATGCCCAGACATGTTTGAGTGTTGTTGTTGTTGTACTAGGATACTATCTCGTGATTTTACGTGCCTTGTGCCATATCAATCTATAATGTGTATGTTTTTAACTCTAAAATTATTGCCTATAAAGTAAACAGGACAACAATTTATATATTGAAGAAAATGAGTAAAAGCAAAGTCTTCAATATTTGGCCATCAAACTTATAATGTTAATTTTATTGGACGTATGCCTTTAAAAGATTGTTTTGGCCATTTTTAATAATGTTCACGAAAAGTCAAAACTCGAAAGCCATAAATTTTATAAACAACTTTTACCTATTTGGAAACAAAACTAAAAAGGTGGACCAAACATGTAAAAACTTAAAACTCTTGGGGCAAGATGCATATGACACCAAAGTCATCATCTTCCTCACCTGTCGTTTCCGTACATACACTCAGATTTTTTAAAACAACTTGATTCTTATTTACATTCAATATCTTCTTGTAAACTCATATCTTTACATTGTTTTAGCGTAACGTTACCTGTTTTATGCAAGAAATCGAATTAAAACACCATTTGGGTCTATAATCTCGGAGCCCTTTAAGAAATGGAGGCCCTGTGCGGTCGAGCACCCCGCACACTCTCAAATCCGGCCCTGAGCATATATATAATTGAGGGTGATATATTCATTTGGTGATGATGTATGTAAACAGTTTTAATATGGTGTGAAAATATATATTGGTGTAACATGACAAACTCAACTCTAATCGAACAAAAGTAACACTACAACGGTTATTTTTTTCCGTCATCTCAGTAACACATACAACTACTAGTACTAAGTACTAACACATCATTGATCTACCATCTTTCACCACCAACTAATGTTGCCTTCTCCTTTCTAATACCCATGGCTGGGTATTGACATGTGCGCACATGGCCCATTGTTTTATAAGGCTACCCCCAGTAAGGCAAGCCAATCTCCCTCATTTTCCTTGCCACGTCATCTTTCTCTCTCTAGCGACCTTCAGACGATTGGGTGCCCCAGTAAGGCGACCTACACTACAAAAAACATACCCCACAAATATACCTTTTATAATTATTCAATACACACAAAAAAATGAATTTGTATTCGATTGCAGGCACGACCGAATGGAGAGTGAATTCGGGCGATCGACTCCACCCACATCAAGGTGATCGACCAAGGATCGATCGAGTTTGTCGATCTCGATCGCCTACTGCATTCAGCCTAAAGGCACCAAAATTTTGTAATATGGATAGTAGGTTTAGGCATAAGTTTTATTTTAGAAACTATTCACTCATTTGATTTTTGTCTTATTTTTAGTAATTTGTGTAATAAATTATAAGAAATATTTGTTACGGCAATTTTAGCACCGAATTTAAAATTTTATAGCATTTACGAGCTAAACTTTAGTCTTAATAAAGCGTCTCATGGATAGGAATTATATGACTAGCAAAAAAAAACCATTTACCACTCAAATTCCACCTAAAAAATGTGAGGTTCGCACCTAGATCTTTAGAAATAAAAACATTCATCTTTTATGCTTAGTGAGTGTACCGGTATTATAATAGATTTTAGAATTTTTTTTGTGATGCATTTCAAGTTCGCTAGTGAGACTATATTTCGTGTAGTTAGGATTAACTAAATGATAAGAGACATTAGGATAACCCTTGTTTTAAACCTGTAATTTAATTATTTCTTCCACATCGGTTGATTAATTTTCCCCACACCCTTGTGATGTAATCATCTTTAGTACACGATACCCCTAGTTAACCCCCCAGAGCCTATTCTTTTCGCGGTTCTCGTAATGTTTCGATTTTTCGGAATATCAATGAAGAACATTGTTTACAATCCACCCCCAAATGTTACACCCAAATTACCTTAGCCTAACTTGTATGCACTCATTTTTATTGTTATCATTATTAAACCCTTAGTTCAATTATCTAGTTACTTGCATGGTTACTAAGTCGAGTCATATCCTTTTCGCTTTTCCAGTCTACTGCTCCTCCATTAATGACAAAGACATAACTCGTGTGAGACTTAGTATCATCTTTATTACTTTATCAAAACGTATCACAAAAACTTGTAACTCTTTATCTGAATTTCCACCATACAGTAGAAACATATCTTTCGTATTTCTAACAATTGCATACATGGACATTCCATGAACTAGTACATCAACTATAGCTAGCATGTTTGATACTTTATTGGCCAAAAATCTAGATTTTGGTTGCAAAAAATAATCCACTGATTATTACTATTGCGTAAGATGGAGATACAACGTATTCAGTTCCATGACTTACCAATTTCACAAATGAGTAAACAAGAACAAGATTAAAGTTCAAGATATCACAGAGCAACTACTACTTTTACAAACAACTGAATATTCTTATCCGATGAGCCACCATCCGCCACTGCTTCCCGTGCGGCTGTTTTCAACTCCGCCGCGTTCTTCCTAAACTCCTCCGATCTTGGTCCACTCATAATCTCTTCGACACATCTTGACACTTCATCTCCAGCGAAAAAACCATTTGAATCCAAACTTAGTTTCACTCCAACAACCCAACTATCAGTAACAAGCTTAGCATTGGTTGGCTGGTCAGTCCACTGTGGACAAGCAATCACTGGTACACCAGCCGTCACACTTTCGATCAACGAGTTCCACCCACAATGACTCAAGAAACACCCAACTGACGGATGTGATAAAACCGCGGTTTGTGGACTCCACTTCACTATCAAACCTTGTTCCTTAATCTCTTCCAAGATCTTATATTGTTTAAGTTCTTGATCTTTCGCTAGCTTTAAAACCCATAGAAACGGTCGTTTTGTATTTTTAAGACCACTTGCTATGCTTTCTATATGTCTTTTAGACGGAAATATGAGGCTTCCGAATGATATATAAACAACGGATGCTGGATTTTGTTTGTCTAACCATTCCAAACAATTGATCTCGCTATCGGATTTATACTTATCGAAACCACTAAGATCTCCGCCAATGTTGTCTTCTTTTCCTAATAGAGCTGCAGGAACAATTGGTCCCACGGGCCAAAACTTACGACCATCATTGTTCATGGAAGTGATCACGTCTTTCTCAAGCTCCATGAACGAATTTCCTAGTACCCATTTGATCTTATGCATGTTTTGGAATACTTCATTCAATACGCTATCAAATTGAAGATGCGTATTCGATGGAAGAACAAATGAGGGTAGTTCTTCCGGACACAAAGATGGCAAACCGGGTAATTTCACGTTCATGTTAGGGTTATTTTCGGTAGGGAAGTCGTTGAGGCGATTGTAATAACAGTAATATATTTGATAGATTATGCTCGGCTGGATCCAAACCATGGCACATGGAACTCCGAAATGCACTGCCACATCAGCAGCCCAAGGAACAAAAGGAGTGTTGATAATGCATGCAAATTTACGAGTATGGGATTGGATCAACGTAGAGAGATTGATAGGACCAAATTTACGGATTGAGCTCATGTAAAAATCGAAATCAGCGGTTTGTCTGTCGTAGTCTTGGGGAAGTCCATCTGAGAAGAATTCCAGATGGACATCCCCGACGGTAGATGAGCTGTGTTTAAGTGCATAGTCATGGGTGGCGAGAGTAACATGGAGGCCCTTGGAAGCAAGATGGTTTCCAAGCCTTAGCATTGGGTTTACGTGACCTTGAGCCGCGGCAGTAACAAGTAACACATTTGTTTGTTGATTATTTTCTTGTAAAACTGAACCCATTGCTATTGTTTGTGTTTGTATTTTGTGTTTTTGTTTTGTTTGGCGTACGTACTTATAGGAAGATGGGAAGACAAAGTTCAAGTTGTCCACCTATACACGGGATATTATAACTAATGCGATTTTGTTTTTTAGAGACTACATATATCACATGTGCATGCACACATATTTTTTTTTTTTTTTTTTTTTTTTTAATCATAGTTTTCGGCATTTTGGCTTTACCAATTTACAGGATTTGAGTCCAGCCCCACACAAATTCAATTCAAGTAAAGTTTTCTTTTTAAGATTGTTTGCATCTAGCAAAAATTAAACTTGAAACCTCACAAATTCTAAAATGATAGTCAGAAACTTTTTTTTTTCACTAAATCATCCTTGAGCGGTTACAAGCACATGGTTTTCCGGTGGCCTAATTAAAGTGTAAACTTTACTTTTGTTTTCAATGACAATATTTGTTCAAAACACACCCTGACCCACACCATATGGGGATTGGTACTAAACCTTCAATGGCTTGAATTAGCCACTCATGAGGTTACTCTTACTGGCTTACTGCTGCTTGACATACATGTTTGCACATGTGAAATTGGTATGTTCTACTGATATTTGTGAAGAAAAACTTTTTTTGTACTGCTCAAATCCGTTAGATCTTCCAGGATCTAAACTTCTACGTCCTCATTTCATTTTTTTAATTTTATTTTATTTTATAGTTAATTGAATGCTGTACAGTTTAAAATACTTTCACATATACTCATGTTTTTATCACATTTATAATATCATTTTCTTTCAAATAATTAAACATAAACGCATTTTTAAAAATTTGTGTCGTTATTGAAATCACTAAAAAACGGCGTTTGCAAATTCAATATGTTTTTGTACAAATAATTAGTAACTTATTTTAATCGTAAATATAAGCCTATTTTGTTATTATTATTATTATTTTTAAAATTAATATTTACTTTCAATTTTAACAAATCAAAATATTTTAAGTGATTAAGAATAAATTTTATTAGTTAATATTGTAAGAGACTCATTTTTTTAAAACTTTGGGAAATATAAAAGCGAATTGGATATTTAATCTCTACTATATATAAATCATTTATCACTTTTATTTTTATAAGTCTTAAAATTTTTAAGCATACACACTTGGTATTATTAGTAATATTAATATAAAATTTAAAATGACATTAATTGTACATATTATGACATTAAATTGGATGTTACAATAATAAGATATAACTAATATAATGAATTTAGTATGTTTGTAGCAAAAATCAATAACATTTTTTAAAATTTGAATGTAATAATATGATATATTAATTTTTCACGATCTCACAACACAAACACATATTTTTAGAAACTATTATTCATTATAAGATGCCGTTAAATAAAATTTGTCATTAAAACATAAAATTAAAAAATCCTTAACAATTCGTTTTTGAATCCACTGCTTTACGCGAACCCTAGTTTAAAAAGAATGGTGTATAATACAAGCACTAAAGTTCAAAAACTAACCTAAACGTATGCAGTGACGCAACAAACGGATCTCTATCTTTTTGTTCCCTGTCGAATCAAAAATTGTTTTGGATTTATTCGGTTATATTGTTTGTCCATGTGTGTAGCTATAATTTCTTTAACACGAAATGAACATTTTAAAATATATTTTTTTAGACGATGAGATTTCTGGACCAAAGTATTCTAGCTAGTGTTGGTAGCTGAGACTTCGGTGGTGTTTGATAACAACTTAATGTGTCTTAATTAAAAAATAGGTAAGTTAATTAAGTCACAAAATGAATGTTTGTTTAGTGCTTAAAACTAACATGTGACCTTCTAGAAAAAACCATGGAGATGAGGGTCTACAAATTAAGTCATCCATTTTATCCTAATTTTACGTATTTACCCTCCAACTTCTTAACTTTATTTCAAATAAAAGGGTATAACAGTAATTTTTTTAATTCAGACACTTTATTCAGCACACAAAACAAACAACTATTTATTCATCTACAAACAGACAGCATATTTCTAGACAGACACTTTAATTTAACAGGACTTAATAAAAAAACTAAACAAACAGGCCCTTCGACTGATTCAACAAAGAACAGCAATTTTAAAAATAATGGTTATGAGCTATTTGCTAATAACATTCATTTTAAAGAAAAGGAAACAATGAATAAAAGCAATCATTTTTTCAATTACATGTATACAAAGGCATTAAGATGTTGTTGGCTTGAGCTATATTAAGAGGGGAATGTAGAAAATGTTGTTAATCTCTCTTACAAAGTGTTATTGAAGAATATCTGTTAAAGGTTGTTGTGTCATTTTTATTCATTATATAGAGTTAAAGTTACATGAATGAGGATATTGATAACGCTACACGAGTCGTTCGGGGTCAAAGGAACTTCCTTTTCGTCGAGCAAGTTTTTCAACACTTTAGGCAGTGAACCTAATAGTTGTAGTGTAGTATTAGGGTAAGCCACGGGTATTGATATCGTTCTCTAGGGGAATAGGAATGCTAGTAAGAAGTTACTACGCTAAGGTTGGGGTTGAGGAAGAATATTTTTTATCTTTTTATATTTTTTAAGGAAAGGAAAGGTACGAATCTCGGGGTTTGGATTTGGGGGGTTGGTATTACTACCGATTACTCTACTTATCTAATTATCTAATCTAAGGTGTATGTAGTCTATGTCTAATTATTGTGTGCTCGTATGATAGTTTAAAGATGTGTTTACTTAGGTTTTACTACTCCTTAATTATCTCATATTGGTGGTTGAATTGTCACGTCCTTATTCTTAGTTGCGTTGTGTGTCTAAGGTTGTAGGGTATGCGTTTCTCCCTAACTCTTTGAACTTACCAAAGGGTCTCGTCTACAAAACCCACTAGGGATAATAAACTCTTACTCTAAGGCACTCTTTGGATGGTTTAGCTTACAACTACTCAAGGAGTTATATTCTAAGGTTCACAAAGATTTAATCAAGCATTAAGTACACAATGAATGACCTATCGCATTACTAGATCATTAATCAACTAAGATAAGAGACAACCAATCAATATTCAATAATTAAGTTTCATATTCCCTAAGCAAACACACAAGTAAATTAGCCGGACATGGAGAACATGCAAGCATACACACAAATAATCAAAGACATAATTGTATTAATGAAGTAAAACACTTATCTTGATGTAAGATAGGGTTTGGAACCCTAAAATACTATACAAGACAGCCTTGGTTCGGTTTAGGTTTTTACTCCAAAAGACTACACACAAATACTGAAAAATTCAGATTCTATATATAAGATTACATCTGCGACGGCGTCACCTTATGTTTTGTAACGCCGTCGTGTCGCCGTCATTAGGGTTTCGTCTTGGCCACGTTAGACTTGCGACGGCGTCACCTTATGCTTGTGACGCCGTCCTCTTCAGCTTCTGACGCCGTCTGAGTTGCGACGGCCTACTCTTTTATAACTTGACGTCGTCACTTGAAAATAGGAGTTTTGGCTTCTGTCCCGTCACAAAATCCTCCGACGGCGTCGCGTATAAGCTGTGACGCCGTCACCTTATGTTTTCAGCAGCTGGAGTGTCTCGATTCTTGACTTTGGCCATTTTCTTCGTATATCCGCGCCTTTTCGTCCAAATAAGTGCCATTACAGCAATTTGCCTTCAAGAGACTTAAAAAGTGAAAATGAACGATATTAAGTAATAACGGATACAAAAGTGATCAAATAAGGGCTTAAACGACCCCTCAAAAAGGTACCTTTTAAAACCTTATCAAATATCCCTACACTTGGTATTTGCTTGTCCTCAAGCAAATGTGCTTTTAGCCAATTAATTTATAAGTTAGGGGTCATGAAGCATTGGTTTAAAACAGTCCACAACACATATAAGCCCCGCAAAAGTCATAACAAGCATAGAAATCACATACTAGCACCTCACATGGGGTGTTTGGATACTCACATCTCTCTCGGGTGTATATGAAATATAACAAATTGGAAATGGAAGATAAACACTCATTAACCGGTCCTAGTACATAGATTACCATAGGCTTGAGAGTAGATCAAACCTCCATCGCTTTGGCGTAAGCACCTAGGAAAGACTATCAAAGAGGTCTTTAAAGGGTTGTAATGTTAGGCTTACGGTAGGGAAACAAAGGGTTTGGTGGGATAGGCTATATAGTGGTGGCAAGTCAAAAATCTCTATGTTAAATGCATACGAAGAATGGCGTTGCTAAGCCAAGACTGGACACTCTAGACTCTAGCTAACTGAAATAAACAAACATAAATTTAAAGGATAGATGTAGGATGGTAGCCCGTATGTTTTTTTTGAACACTCTATTTTTTTTTTCTTTTCTCTTTTTCTATTTTTTTTTTTCGATTTTTTTTCATACACTTTTACTCTACCATCCTCTACGGTAACATCAAAATGAAAGGGATTTATAGGCACATCCCCACACTTGAGTTTTTATTACTCTAACACTAATTTGACCCGATTTGAAAAGATCAAAACACTTGGGGTATGTTATTACGCAAATTAGGGATTTTAACGTTCCCTTCTAATCATTTTATAAACTTTAACTTTTCCCATGAATCTCAATCGTCCCAAAACTGTATACAAAGGATATGACTCGACTTAGCAGCTCATGCAAGCAACCAGATAATTGAACTAAGGGTTAAGGGTGATAACAATAATGCACTAAAAGTGAGTGCATACAAGGTAGGCTAAGGCGATTTGGGTGTATATTTGGGGGTGGGGTGTAAACAATGCTCTTCATTGATATTCCGGAAGAACCGAAACATCACGAGAACCGCGAAAAGGATAGGCTCTGAGGGGTTAACTAGGGGTATCGTGTACTAAAGATGAGTACAACGCAAAGGGTGTGGGGGAATTACTCAACCGATGTGGAAGAAGTAATTATATTACGGGTATCAAACAAGGGTTATCCTAATGCCTCTTATCATTTAGTTATTCCTAACTACACAAGTGCAGTCTTACTAGCGATCTCGGGATGCATCACAAAACAAGTTCTAGAATCTAATATACTACTGGTTCACACTCTAAGCATTAAAGATAAATGCTTTAATTCCTACTAATCTAAGGGCGATCCTCACATTTTGGGTGGAATTTAGGTGGTAAAGGGTTTTTGTGCTAGTCATATAACTTCCTATCCGTGAGACGCTTTTGTTAAGACTAATGGCCCACTCCTATATGTCATGAAAAATTTTAAATTTGGTGCCAAAATTACCCTAACCGACATTTTCTCATGGTTTATTACATAAATACAATTGGACAAAGCAAATATTCAAGGATAAGCATAGTTTCAAAGTTCCCATTTTATTTTCCCTCCCTACACTTAAACTGAACATTGTCCACAATGTTCCCCGAAAGTATCAAAGTTATGATAATGGAAGGTAATTAAAAACGAAAGAAACTAGTACTCCCCTGATTAGCTCGGTAGGATCCGTGTGTGAAGTAGTGGTTAAATCCTTTCCAAGAAGAATTTATGCGTGAAAAGCTCCTTCCAATCTTATGTAACTTCTTCTTGATAAATTAAACCTGCACACTTGAAGAAAACAAACGAAACCTTCGCGTAAAATCGGCGGTAATAATATATATAAGACTCGATTTAAACTAGGATATAATGCTTGTGGAATGGATGTTTACAGAATTTCTGGAAAATTAAGACCTGGAAAATTCCAAAAATTTATAAGTAGCTCAGAAAATGAGAAAAAAGTAATCTGTTGTTTTTACTCCTTCCTGACGCCGTCAGGTTGCGATCCTGACGCCGTCAGGTTATCCTGACAAAAACTGGTCTGCGATTTTCTGGAAAAAATTCTGGAAAATTTACATCTTTAGAATCTGGAAAAATTTCTGCAAAACATCCATTATGACTCGATACAAGCATTTGACTCGAACAAACATACAAATATATCTTTTAATTAATTGTTATTCTCATGTTTACGTTTCATTTGAAAACGTGTGTAATCCTCCCTACACTTATCCCTTATGTAAAATACCTTTTTATGCAATTAAGACGAGGTTAAAAACAAAATAAAGCATTTTTACAAATTTAAACATGAGAATAAACAATCAATAAAAGACATATGACACTAACAAGCGAACAATTAAGCATGGGTTGCCTCCCACGAAGCGCTTTTCTTTATTTAAGAGTCTTGTAGCTAGACTCGTAGTCGTGCTCCTACGTGACTTCATTACCGCCACCTTGATGGTCTCTAATGGGGGATTCCATGTTGTAGAAGTGCCCTATGATGCACCTTTCTAAGAGTTCGTCCTCTCCCCACTCGGTCCTATATTTCGGTCCTAAGTTCAAGCAATCCTTATAGAATCCGAAAATCTTAGCCATAACATAATCTACTCCTTTTTCCCTATCCTCATCATTCCTATAATAGACCGACAGTTTAAGTTCCTTTTCATGATTAGAGAGTGATGAAAACTTCTCAATCTTAAACGGCATTTGGTAAGCTATGTCATCGGTCTCATCCTTGAATCGCACTACTCCTAACGAGGGATCATAGGTCATCCCGGTGCTTTCTATGAAAGGTTTTCCTAGAATAACGTGGGACAAGCTAGGGTCTATGGCCGTGCTAATATCAACCACAATTATGAAGTCCGTAGGAAACGTGAAACTACCTACATAAACGGGCAATCCCTTAACTCTACCAAGAAAATTGCACTTAACCCTAGGATTATCGGGGTCTTGCCTAGTTGGAATAGGCTTCTTCATTACCCAATTGTAGTAGGTGCTAGTCATTATGTTGATTGGGAATTTGCGATCAATGTAGGCCTTTGCCACAAAAAGGTGTCCTATGCAACATGGTATGTTAAGATTCCAAGGGTTCCCAAATTTGATTCTAGGGCTTTTCCTAACATACATGTGATGGAGGTCACGCACTAAGTGAGGGTGGCGAGATAGTTATTCTTCCGTAGGAAACTTATTGAAATAGTCATTGTCTACTTCATCTACTTCCTCGGTTGTTTCATTATTCTCAAGTGTATGGTCCTCTTCGTCATTTGTTCCATTAGGTTTCACTAATGCGATGGTATTGACGAATTGAACGTGCTTAGCTAGCTTACTTGGGTCCTTAATCTCTACACCGGAAGGCTCGGGAGTTGAGATAGCACTAACCTTCCTATCACTATTGGTTATGGCTTTCAAAAGGTTGTCTATCTTCTTATCCATTTCGGCTTGTTGTTGGTTAAAGCGGTCCGAGAGCTTAGCTATTTGGGCTTCTTGGGATGCAACTAGGTTCTGCAACATCCCTTCGATGTTTTGTTGGTTAGGACCGTTAGGTGGGGGCCATGAAAAATCATTGGAAGTGAATTCTTTGGTTTGTCCCCAGTAGAAGTCGGGCTTGCCTTTCCATGCTTCTCGGGTTTCATTGAAATTCCTAGGTCTGGGTATTGTAGGGAATCTTCCTCCCGTTCCATTAATACGTGAGGATGCGTAGTCAACGAAAGCTTGTTCGGGAGTCTTGTGCAATCACGAGGGTCATGGGGACCACTACATAACTCACAAGGAAGAGTGATTTTATTCACTTGATGTGAAGACTTAGGATTTTCGTAGGAACTCATTAGGAATTTTACTTGATCTTCAAGTTCGATCATCCTACGGTCGGAAGGTTGTGAGTCAATGGGAGGCAAGGAGATTGCCTTAACGGTTTTGGGCAACTCACGGGGGTCATTCCAACTTTCGTTGTCATAGAGAGCAAGGTCCTTTATTATTCCCCATGATTCTTCCGCGGTGAGATCACTATGTTTTCCACCGGCCGCTTGGTCAATGGATCGCTTGATGGGGAAGTTGACATGATCATAAAAGATTTGGACTTGGAGCCAAAGATCAATACCGTGATGAGGGACTTTATGAAGTAAGTCCTTGAATCGAGTCCATGCTTCGTAGAGAGATTCACCTTGACGTTGTTGGAACATCAAGATGTCATTCCTAAGCTTAGTGGTTCTCCCCGGTGGGAAAAATTGAGCAAGGAAACGAGAGGTGAGATCATCCCAACTTGAGATGGAGCCGGCGGGAAGTCGCTCAAGCCAATTACTAGCTTGGTCCCGTAGAGAGAATTGGAAGAGACGCAGGCGCGTAGTCTCCCGAGTAGTAGCATCAAGGTCGATGGAATTGACAATTTTAAGGAAATCCCTTAGATGCTGATTTGGATCTTCGGAACGAAGTCCATGGAATGCACATCCGTTTTGCACCAACCGGATGGTGTCGGATCGCAGGGCCGTAGTTTGGGCTTGGTCGGGAAGCTCAATGGTGTTCATATAGCCTAGGTGGCTTGGTCTTGAGTATTCACCAAGAGTACGGGCTCATGGCGGGTCAATTGGTGGTGGGTTGATGAATGGTGGGTGGTTATCACCTTCCATGATGAAAAGTGATGGAATTACGAACAAAGGTCACGAAGAAGGGGGATAGACTATGAGAAAGCTAAAAAATGAGAAAAATTTACTTGATAGGAATCAAGTAAAGAAACCTAAACGAGGTGGACTACTAACTAGCTATTCTATTCCCCGGCAGCGGCGCCAAAAACTTGATAACGCTGCACGCGTCGTTCGGGGTCAAAGGAACTTCCTTTTCGTCGAGCAAGTTTTTCAACACCCTAGGCAGTGAACCTAATCATTGTAGTGTAGTATTAGGGTAAGCCACGGGTATTGATATCGTTCTCTAGGGGAATAGGAATGCTAGTAAGAAGCCACGGGTTGGGGTTGAGGAAGATTATTTTTTATCTTTTTATATTTTTTAAGGAAAGGAAAGGTACGAATCTCGGGGTTTGGATTTGGGGGGTTGGTATTGCTACCGATTACTCTACTTATCTAATTATCTAATCTAAGGTGTATGTAGTCTATGTCTAATTATTGTGTGCTCGTATGATAGTTTAAAGATGTGTTTACTTAGGTTTTACTACTCCTTAATTATCTCCTATTGGTGGTTGAATTGTCACGTCCTTATTCTTAGTTGCGTTGTGTGTCTAAGGTTGTAGGGTATGCGTTTCTCCCTAACTCTTTGAACTTACCAAAGGGTCTCGTCTACAAAACCCACTAGGGATAATAAACTCTTACTCTAAGGCACTTTTTGGATGGTTTAGCTTACAACTACTCAAGGAGTTATATTCTAAGGTTCACAAAGATTTAATCAAGCATTAAGTACACAATGAATGACCTATCGCATTACTAGATCATTAATCAACTAAGATAAGAGACAACCAATCAATATTCAATAATTAAGTTTCATATTCCCTAAGCAAACACACAAGTAAATTAGCCGGACATGGAGAACATGCAAGCATACACACAAATAATCAAAGACATAATTGTATTAATGAAGTAAAACACTTATCTTGATGTAAGATAGGGTTTGGAACCCTAAAATACTGTACAAGACAGCCTTGGTTCGGTTTAGGTTTTTACTCCAAAAGACTACACACAAATACTGAAAAATTCGGATTCTATATATAAGATTACATCTGCGACGGCGTCACCTTATGTTTTGTGACGCCGTCGTGTCGCCGTCATTAGGGTTTCGTCTTGGCCATGTTAGACTTGCGACGACGTCACCTTATGCTTGTGACGCCGTCCTCTTCAGCTTCTGACGCCGTCTGGATTGCATCTAGGCCGTCTGAGTTGCAACGGCCTACTCTTTTATAACTTGATGTCGTCACTTGAAAATAGGAGTTTTGGCTTCTGTCCCATCACAAAATCCTCCGACGGCGTCGTGTATAAGCTGTGAAGCCGTCACCTTATGTTTTCAGCAGCTGGAGTGTCTCGATTCTTGACTTTGGCCATTTTCTTCGTATATCCACGCCTTTTCGTCCAAATAAGTGCCATTACAGCAATTTGCCTTCAAGAGACCTAAAAAGTGAAAAGGAACGATATTAAGTAATAACGGATACAAAAGTGATCAAATAAGGGCTTAAACGACCCCTCAAAAAGGTACCTTTTAAAACCTTATCAGATATGTAACTACAATGAGCTCATGCCTTATACATCAATATACACATATATAAATAAAGGATAAACTACATATTACATACTTAACACACCCCCTACAGTCTAAGCTGGAGGATCTCGAATGATCAGACTGGACCTAAACTCGAAAACCAGCTGCGAGGTTAATCCTTTAGTAAAAATATCTTTAAAATGATGCACGGAAGGAACATGCAACATACGTGCATGTCCAAAAGCAACATGTTCCCTCACAAAGGGTAAATCTATCTCTATATGATTGGTTTTTTGGTGTTGTACCGGGTTAGAAGCTAAAAACACTGCACTGGTATTAACATAGAAAACAATAGTTGCACGAACCAAGGAACAAAACAACTCAAGAAGAAGATCACGTAGCCATGTTAATCCATCAATGATTTGCTCCAAACCGTCAAGTTTACTCACTCAAGCCGGCCACTTGTGAATGGCCAACCGTAAGAAACTTAAAACAGCTCAGAAGCAAATACAATGAAGATCTAGAGGAGTATAGTGTTTCCCCAGGTCGTTAAGTCCCATCGAGCTGTGCGAGAATAGCCAAACGTATAGTGATCGAGAGAATTTGAACGGGAAAGGATTGTGATTGATCTATACCTAAAGAGAAAGTCTATAAATTACAGGGGCTTAAATGCAAATTAAAGGAAATTAAAAAGATAAAAAATATTAAATAAACGCTATCACTATTTGCAAAATGATGTTTTTGATTTTATGTTTTTATAAAACTTAAATTAAAAACTACGTGACGTATACAAGAAAATGTGAAACTGAAGCAATATTAATCCTAAAAATATGAAAATGACATTTTTATAAACCTAATGATAAAAGAAATTTTATAGAAAAAGAAAATTATTTTTATAACTTTTTATCTAATTATTATTAATTAAAAACTATTTTTAACTATTAAATAATAACCTAAAATACAAGAAAATATGAAATAAAGCAAGAAAAATAAAATTTTGACTTAGAAAAATCTAAAATAACAAAATAGAATTTTCAAAACTATTTTTATATTTTTCTGATTATTTTTGTATTTTCTATGAATTAAAATCTATTTAAAACTACTTAAATTGCTTAAAAATACAAATTTAACTAAGAAAAATTTGGAAAATTATTTTTTTGACTTTTTATATTTATCTTAACTTAAGAAAAATGAAAAATTATTTTTTTGAGACTTTTCTTAATTAATTGTATTAAATGCTAATTAAAAAGGCCTAAAAATTGATTTAAATAAAGAAAAATAGCAAACTGACTTACAAAAATCTGAAAAATTCAAGATAAGCCTAAAATAATATTTAGAATCTAGGAAAAATATAAAATCAGAGGCTTGTGTGTAAGAAAATTGAACTGCAATGCCAAGTGCTTATAAATAAGCACTTATTTTAAGCCAAAGGGACCAAATGGGCACCAATCTTTCTCAGAAGCTATAATAAGCTATAATTACTCAAAATGAGCTAAATTCAACTAGCCTAAACTTCTGAGATGTCAACTGCCAAGATTTGATGGTTTGAAAACCAAAGTGCCAAACAGGTTTTGGGTGCCACTTTATGGTTTGAAAATAAGCCACTCAAGAAGCTGGAAATGAAAAACAATTATTGGAACCTAAACTAGACCTGGCTAGGTGCTTGTAAACCAAAAACTAGACCAAGAGGGGCTCAAAGGAGCTTTGTGCAAGGACTGCACAAACTGCACAATACCTGTGCAGTCTCAGTCCCTGTGCACAGGGCACTTTTGCCCTTTTTGACAAGCTCATTTGGAGCTTTTGAAAAATTTCTAAAAATCAACAAAAATCCTAATAAGAAACTAGACCTACTGAACTTATAAAACCCAGAGTTTCATGTGATTTGGTCCAAGAATGACTTAATGAAAAATCACCCTAGTTAGGCTAAAAACTGGATTATGCAATTTGACTTTTTGATAGTTTTGACAAGTTTGACTAAATTGAGCTTTGATCTTGATTTACCCACTGAATATGATGTTATAAGATGAAATAATACTATTGCAACCTACATCTATGTTTTCTAAGTACAAATCAAGTTTTTGTCTTTCCAAAATCACAACAGTAAAGTAATTAAGGCAGTTTAATGGAGTTTTGACTTTTGAGCTAATGCAGATGCATCTTTATGACTAGAATGAGTGCCTTTGAGCTTATTAAGCCTAAAGCAACAAGTATCAACCACAGTACAAACCAAACTGCTAAACTAGCTTTTGCAGTCTATCAAAATGAATCTAGGTATCCTAAGTACAACTTAAATAACAGATTTAAACTACTTATAGCCACAGACACAGATTATGCAACAAATTGGATTTGAACTTACATAAGGTCCCTATCCACAGTGGATTGCCAAAGAACAAAGGATCCACTTATCTATTCTAAACCATAAAGCAACTCAATATCAACCCACATCCATGCTCTGCAACACCATAAACCATTTCAATGTCCATTTGAGCTTACAGTTGACTTTTGTTGACCAAAATTGAAAATTGATTGAACCTGTTTTCCAAGCTATTCAAAAGCTATAACAAGCTTAAGTTAACTTGTTTGAGTTAAAATAAAGCTACTTGGAAGCTTTAATATAGTGGGTTGAAACTAACTTTTTCAACAGTGAAATGAAAACATGGAACTTAAATCAGACTTTGAATTAGAACTTAGACTTGATTTCAAACACTGAGTTAACTTAAATTCAATACATAGAAACTAAAAAATTACATTTTAAGATTTAAACTAAGACATTTAAAAAAAACGACATACATTTAAATTAAAAACTAACTAACTACTCCATCTTCTTGCTTTTCTTCTTTCTTTTATACCCAAACAGCTTCTCTCTCTCCTCTGATCACTTCCCACTTGGAATTGGGGCCGTTGGATGACTGGAGCACATTTTGGCCATTGGATGGGTTTTGGCGGGAAAGTCTGTTTTTGACCTGTGGCCTCTGAAACTGAAACTAGGGGGGGGGGCTAGGTATGATGATGAGGGGGGTGAAAGTTGGAAGGGATAAGGTGTTGTGATGGGAGATGTGTTGGGAGAAGGGTCTGAGTTGCAGGGCTAGAACACTTGGGGAAGAAAGGTGAAATAGGTGGGCGGGGAGAAGGATTTGACTAGTTTGACTAGGGGTCCAAAATGGGTAATGACAGGGGGTTCAAAACAGGATAAATGGCAGGGGTCTAAAATGCAAAAGGGTCATGGTTGGTTTTAATATTACAAGGACCTACTTTGCAATTCTGCCAAACTAGAGGGGCCATTTCTGCCAATTTCCAAAGTTCACACAAGGATCAATCCTGCCATGTTTCAATAGTACAAGGACCAATTTTGACATTTTCAAATTTTCCAGGGACCAAACTTGACATTTTTGAAAGTTGAGGGACCTTTTTTGTCATTTAACAAAAGATTTATTCAAGGACCATTTTTGACAACTTAGAATATTTCAAGGACCTTGAAAAACATTTTTCTTTATTTAGATTTACCAGGGACTGTTTTTGACAATTTTTGAAACTTGGGGGACTAAAACTGCCAATTATGCAAACTTGATACATTTTTCACCAGATTTTGATATTTTTGCATTTAAAACAGATAAAAAACTTATTTGTGATATTTTTATCATTTTGATGTATTTCTGAGTGTTTTCAGATGTTTTTGCAGTTTAAATGGTACAAAAATGATGAGTATTTAGACACTCATCAATCCCCCACACTAAGATATTGCTAGTCCCTAGCAATGTTTTGAGAAAAATTAATGGATTTCATCTCTTTACCAAAAGCCATTACTTCTGGAGTAGCCAAGTGTTTCAGTTCAAGTAAGAACCTTGGTACACCGATAACCAAATGATTTTGAGCAAACCACCAGCTTTCAACGGATTTGATTTGTCTTTACCAGAAGCCGTTTGCTTCTGTACTAGCCAACTCTTAGATAAATTATCAATATTATCTTTGGTGAGCTGATTACCAATTATGGTTTTTCCACTGCCTTTACCACAAGCCATAAACTTGCGGGCTAGCCAACTCTTCACTTTTAAGGATATGGTGAGCTGAATACCATACAATTTTGGGCAAATTGCAAGCCGTCAACGGATTTGAGATATCTTTACCAAGAGCCGTTTGCTCCTGGATTAGCCAATCCTTATGTGGGTTAGACATGGTGGACTGATTACCATTTGTTGTGTTTAGTACATAGTACTTCCACTAAATTTTTTTTTTAAAATTTGGCCATTTTGGGGGAAAAAGGAACTAAAAGGGTACATTTATGATCAAATTCGCCAGAATTTCCCCCCCACACTTAGAAATGAATATTGTCCTCAATATTCAAAGTACCGGCTGTTATGCCGAAACTTAGAACGTAAAAAGATAACATTACTAGCTAAGTGTAGAAACACAACAATTATTCTCTTTTTTAATATTTACAATTTTCATTCATTTTTTAGATCTATATACAACATGTGGGGCATCTCCCCCACACTAGGGTGGTACACACGGGTGAAAACCCATGTTTAACTATTGTTTTTGATTACCGAGTCGCTAGCTTGACTCGACCCCGAATTAATTTGTTCATGGGGAAGTAAGTGGAAGAGACAATCTCCATCGGACTTTCATTCAAGATGTTTGGATAAACATTGAAGTACGTGAAAGTTCCACACCGACGAGATATACATAGACAGACCCGGCTCACAAATGGTACATAGAAATGCCTGGGTCAAAGATAATGTCTTCATTCCCGAAGGAGTAAAGAACAGGAGAAGCCACGGGATAGGTGAAGAAGAGAAAGAAAGTCATGATAATAATCTTGACTAATTCATCATCATCAGAAGGAGAATTCATAATAGCATGAATTTCATCTTTTAAGCTCAATTGGTCTAGACATATCCCGGGTGTGTCTAGATCAAAGTAGAAGTTATCATACTCTGGCCGAGATATGATATGAGTGAGTTCATCTGAGAACTCCATGAAGGTGAATGAATCATATTCAGAATTGATTTGAGTGGGTTCACTGGTGAACTCCTCCAATGTACATGATTCATAATCGGGGAGAGAATTATGAGAATGAAAAGTGGTACTGCCACTAATCTTCTCCCCCATATTATTAAAACAGAAGGCTTTCATTTCTGGAATAGAATCATCGGAAAGAATGTCACTATCCTTAATGGGGATAGGAGATGAAATAGGTTTTTCATTGAAAGCCTCGATTTTAGAAATGAGAAGACTAACATTCAGTAATGTTGCACGAAGTGCTTCATCTTTGATTTCAGTGTTAGTAACTTCATCATTCTCTTCTTCTAAGCTAACAAGCTCAGAAGGTAAATCTTCCACATAAACGATGTCTCCACAAGATAACAAATCATTATCATTAGAATCGGAGAACATCTCAATATGATCATTTTGGAAGACAAGAGGAGGAGGGATATCACACACATGATCAAGAATTCCCTGTGACTCTCTTGGGATTGGGACAAGGTTCTCAACACTAGACTTTATGAATTCGTCCGATTCCTTTTCAGGAACAGTGTCAAGATGCTCGTCCCCCATGTTCAGAGAGTGAGTGGGAGCTTTAGGTGTGATAGTAGTTGTTTGAGATGGAATCTCAACTGCTGGGATATCAACTGACGAACTTGATGAATCAAGTGTATCCTCATCATCACTGTCATGAGGAATAAAACGAAATTGAGAGCTAGATCTGGCTGCTTTTTCTTTTGCAATTGATTCCCTAATAGATTTTTCAAAGGCAATTTGGGATTTTATTTTAGCAGCCTACTCTTCAGCTAGCAATTCTTCCATGGATTTGTCATGTGAATTTTGAATGAGAGGACATTGTGGGAGTGGAGATTTGTCAAAACCGGAAGGTTGACATTGATAATCATTATGAGGACCCCCACAATATACACATGAAAAACTGGGAACATTATGAAATGCTGTTTTACACAACTCCTCAGTTCTTTTCACTGACTCCAGAAGCTCTAGATAAGTGTCTTGTTGGGTTTGTTGAGGAGTTTGATTCATTTGGCACTGTGGAGGTTGGTAATGATATGGATAGTCGTAATTGTTACAAGGGAATGGATTCCCTGTTTGACAATCAGAGCTGAAATGGGGACCTCCACAGTTCTCACAACAGTAAAACTGTTGAGCCTGGATTGGTGAATCATATGGATGTTGGTCATAACCAAGGTTCTGAGCATCACCGGAAAACTGTTCATAGACAAACGTGTTTCCGGATTGACACTCAAATCCTTGGTGAGGACCTCCACAAAATTCACAGCAGTTATGTTGGTTATATGAAGATAGGTCGGGCTGTGGTGGGTAATTGGAAAAATTTGAGGGGTCGTTAAATGAGTTCTGATTAGGATCATAATCAAATGAATTCCTCGAACCACAAAACAAACAACTCCCGTTACGAATATCATTACCACATTGTACACACGTACACCAACGACAGGGTGAACCAAAAAGAGGCTCACCACAACCGACACAAGGAATAAACGATTCTATTTGAGAGTTATGAGAAGGAATCGGTTTACTCAAAGAATCAACAAAACCAACATGGTGATCCGAATGACTATCACATTTTGAAAAATCCGGAGGTGGGACAAGTGGTGTGCTCTGAGAGCTAGCAATTTCCACCACTTCCGTTATGGTCTCCGGTTCTGGTTCTTGAGAAATGTGAAGATTAGGCAAGTCATTCTTGCTAGTCACCGGTCTAAATTCTGCATGTTTGCTTTTAACCGTAAATCGTGAAAGTTTAGGATCAATTCTAGACGGCTTAGGAGCAATTGTGGAATTAGATCTTTGGATAACCGTAGGTTGGACGTATGTAGCACTTCCTTTATTAGAGGGAATTACCTGGTCCTTTGTCACCCCGGTCTCTCGTTCTATTTCCCTACGCAGAATTAATGGATCATCACGAACAACACGAATCCTTGACATTTGTGATAAAGTCTGAAGTTGTTCAACTTCGTCCCAGAATTCGTCGCAGTCGAGAGATTCCATGAGAATAAAAGAAGTTAGAATCAAATGGATAGAGTGTAAAGGGATAAAGAATCAAAAAGGGTAAGAGGGTAAAGAGGAATATTTTTGGTATTTTTGAAAAACATTTTGCAAAAACAAAGAATGAAAATCTTTTTGGGTTTTTGATTTTTATAAGAAAATATAAATACATACAGATGGTATAAACAAGGAGTAAATATTCAAATCACTAATCTGCTAAACGTAAGACTATTAGCACTGCTCCCCGGCAGCGGCGCCAAAATTTGATTTGCTCCAAACCGTCAAGTTTACTCACTCAAGCCGGCCACTTGTGAATGGCCAACCGTAAGAAACTTAAAACAGCTCAGAAGCAAATGCAATGAAGATCTAGAGGAGTATAGTGTTTCCCCAGGTCGTTAAGTCCCAACGAGCTGTGCGAGAATAGCCAAATGTATAGTGATCGAGAGAATTTGAACGGGAAAGGATTGTGATTGATCTATACCTAAAGAGAAAGTCTATAAATTACAGGGGCTTAAATGCAAATTAAAGGAAATTAAAAAGATAAAAAATATTAAATAAACGCTATCACTATTTGCAAAATGATGTTTTTGATTTTATGTTTTTATAAAACTTAAATTAAAAACTACGTGACGTATACAAGAAAATGTGAAACTGAAGCAATATTAATCCTAAAAATATGAAAATGACATTTTTATAAACCTAATGATAAAAGAAATTTTATAGAAAAAGAAAATTATTTTTATAACTTTTTATCTAATTATTATTAATTAAAAACTATTTTTAACTATTAAATAATAACCTAAAATACAAGAAAATATGAAATAAAGCTAGAAAAATAAAATTTTGACTTAGAAAAATCTAAAATAACAAAATAGAATTTTCAAAACTATTTTTATATTTTTCTGATTATTTTTGTATTTTCTATGAATTAAAATCTATTTAAAACTACTTAAATTGCTTAAAAATACAAATTTAACTAAGAAAAATTTGGAAAATTATTTTTTTGACTTTTTATATTTATCTTAACTTAAGAAAAATGAAAAATTATTTTTTTGAGACTTTTCTTAATTAATTGTATTAAATGCTAATTAAAAAGGCCTAAAAATTGATTTAAATAAAGAAAAATAGCAAACTGACTTAAAAAAATCTGAAAAATTCAAGATAAGCCTAAAATAATATTTAGAATCTAGGAAAAATATAAAATCAGAGGCTTGTGTGTGAGAAAATTGAACTGGAATGCCAAGTGCTTATAAATAAGCACTTATTTTAAGCCAAAGGGACCAAATGGGCACCAATCTTTCTCAGAAGCTATAATAAGCTATAATTACTCAAAATGAGCTAAATTCAACTAGCCTAAACTTCTGAGATGTCAACTGCCAAGATTTGATGTTTTGAAAACCAAAGTGCCAAACAGGTTTTGGGTGCCACTTTATGGTTTGAAAATAAGCCACTCAAGAAGCTGGAAATGAAAAACAATTATTGGAACCTAAACTAGACCTGGCTAGGTGCTTGTAAACCAAAAACTAGACCAAGAGGGGCTCAAAGGAGCTTTGTGCAAGGACTGCACAAACTGCACAATACCTGTGCAGTCTCAGTCCCTGTGCACAGGGCACTTTTGCCCTTTTTGACAAGCTCATTTGGAGCTTTTGAAAAATTTCTAAAAATCAACAAAAATCCTAATAAGAAACTAGACCTACTGAACTTATAAAACCCAGAGTTTCATGTGATTTGGTCCAAGAATGACTTAATGAAAAATCACCCTAGTTAGGCTAAAAACTGGATTATGCAATTTGACTTTTTGATAGTTTTGACAAGTTTGACTAAACTGAGCTTTGATCTTGATTTACCCACTGAATATGATGTTATAAGATGAAATAATACTATTGCAACCTACATCTATGTTTTCTAAGTACAAATCAAGTTTTTGTCTTTCCAAAATCACAACAGTAAAGTAATTAAGGCAGTTTAATGGAGTTTTGACTTTTGAGCTAATGCAGATGCATCTTTATGACTAGAATGAGTGCCTTTGAGCTTATTAAGCCTAAAGCAACAAGTATCAACCACAGTACAAACCAAACTGCTAAACTAGCTTTTGCAGTCTATCAAAATGAATCTAGGTATCCTAAGTACAACTTAAATAACAGATTTAAACTACTTATAGCCACAGACACAGATTATGCAACAAATTGGATTTGAACTTACATAAGGTCCCTATCCACAGTGGATTGCCAAAGAACAAAGGATCCACTTATCTATTCTAAACCATAAAGCAACTCAATATCAACCCACATCCATGCTCTGCAACACCATAAACCATTTCAATGTCCATTTGAGCTTACAGTTGACTTTTGTTGACCAAAATTGAAAATTGATTGAACCTGTTTTCCAAGCTATTCAAAAGCTATAACAAGCTTAAGTTAACTTGTTTGAGTTAAAATAAAGCTACTTGGAAGCTTTAATATAGTGGGTTGAAACTAACTTTTTCAACAGTGAAATGAAAACATGGAACTTAAATCAGACTTTGAATTAGAACTTAGACTTGATTTCAAACACTGAGTTAACTTAAATTCAATACATAGAAACTAAAAAATTACATTTTAAGATTTAAACTAAGACATTTAAAAAAAACGACATACATTTAAATTAAAAACTAACTAACTACTCCATCTTCTTGCTTTTCTTCTTTCTTTTATACCCAAACAGCTTCTCTCTCTCCTCTGATCACTTCCCACTTGGAATTGGGGCCGTTGGATGACTGGAGCACATTTTGGCCATTGGATGGGTTTTGGCAGGAAAGTCTGTTTTTGACCTGTGGCCTCTGAAACTGAAACTAGGGGGGGGGGGGGGGCGGCTAGGTATGATGATGAGGGGGGTGAAAGTTGGAAGGGATAAGGTGTTGTGATGGGAGATGTGTTGGGAGAAGGGTCTGAGTTGCAGGGCTAGACCACTTGGGGAAGAAAGGTGAAATAGGTGGGCGGGGAGAAGGATTTGACTAGTTTGACTAGGGGTCCAAAATGGGTAATGACAGGGGGTTCAAAACAGGATAAATGGCAGGGGTCTAAAATGCAAAAGGGTCATGGTTGGTTTTAATATTACAAGGACCTACTTTGCAATTCTGCCAAACTAGAGGGGCCATTTCTGCCAATTTCCAAAGTTCACACAAGGATCAATCCTGCCATGTTTCAATAGTACAAGGACCAATTTTGACATTTTCAAATTTTCCAGGGACCAAACTTGACATTTTTGAAAGTTGAGGGACCTTTTTTGTCATTTAACAAAAGATTTATTCAAGGACCATTTTTGACAACTTAGAATATTTCAGGGACCTTGAATAACATTTTTCTTTATTTAGATTTACCAGGGACTGTTTTTGACAATTTTTGAAACTTGGGGGACTAAAACTGCCAATTATGCAAACTTGATACATTTTTCACCAGATTTTGATATTTTTGCATTTAAAACAGATAAAAAACTTATTTGTGATATTTTTATCATTTTGATGTATTTCTGAGTGTTTTCAGATGTTTTTGCAGTTTAAATGGTACAAAAATGATGAGTATTTAGACACTCATCAATCCCCCACACTAAGATATTGCTAGTCCCTAGCAATGTTTTGAGAAAAATTAATGGATTTCATCTCTTTACCAAAAGCCATTACTTCTGGAGTAGCCAAGTGTTTCAGTTCAAGTAAGAACCTTGGTACACCGATAACCAAATGATTTTGAGCAAACCACCAGCTTTCAACGGATTTGATTTGTCTTTACCAGAAGCCGTTTGCTTCTGGACTAGCCAACTCTTAGATAAATTATCAATATTATCTTTGGTGAGCTGATTACCAATTATGGTTTTTCCACTGCCTTTACCACAAGCCATAAACTTGCGGGCTAGCCAACTCTTCACTTTTAAGGATATGGTGAGCTGAATACCATACAATTTTGGGCAAATTGCAAGCCGTCAACGGATTTGAGATATCTTTACCAAGAGCCGTTTGCTCCTGGATTAGCCAATCCTTATGTGGGTTAGACATGGTGGACTGATTACCATTTGTTGTGTTTAGTACATAGTACTTCCACTAATTTTTTTTTTTAAAATTTGGCCATTTTGGGGGAAAAAGGAACTAAAAGGGTACATTTATGATCAAATTCGCCAGAATTTCCCCCCCACACTTAGAAATGAATATTGTCCTCAATATTCAAAGTACCGGCTGTTATGCCGAAACTTAGAACGTAAAAAGATAACATTACTAGCTAAGTGTAGAAACACAACAATTATTCTCTTTTTTAATATTTACAATTTTCATTCATTTTTTAGATCTATATACAACATGTGGGGCATCTCCCCCACACTAGGGTGGTACACACGGGTGAAAACCCATGTTTAACTATTGTTTTTGATTACCGAGTCGCTAGCTTGACTCGACCCCGAATTAATTTGTTCATGGGGAAGTAAGTGGAAGAGACAATCTCCATCGGACTTTCATTCAAGATGTTTGGATAAACATTGAAGTACGTGAAAGTTCCACACCGACGAGATATACATAGACAGACCCGGCTCACAAATGGTACATAGAAATGCCTGGGTCAAAGATAATGTCTTCATTCCCGAAGGAGTAAAGAACAGGAGAAGCCACGGGATAGGTGAAGAAGAGAAAGAAAGTCATGATAATAATCTTGACTAATTCATCATCATCAGAAGGAGAATTCATAATAGCATGAATTTCATCTTTTAAGCTCAATTGGTCTAGACATATCCCGGGTGTGTCTAGATCAAAGTAGAAGTTATCATACTCTGGCCGAGATATGATATGAGTGAGTTCATCTGAGAACTCCATGAAGGTGAATGAATCATATTCAGAATTGATTTGAGTGGGTTCACTGGTGAACTCCTCCAATGTACATGATTCATAATCGGGGAGAGAATTATGAGAATGAAAAGTGGTACTGCCACTAATCTTCTCCCCCATATTATTAAAACAGAAGGCTTTCATTTCCGGAATAGAATCATCGGAAAGAATGTCACTATCCTTAATGGGGATAGGAGATGAAATAGGTTTTTCATTGAAAGCCTCGATTTTAGAAATGAGAAGACTAACATTCAGTAATGTTGCACGAAGTGCTTCATCTTTGATTTCAGTGTTAGTAACTTCATCATTCTCTTCTTCTAAGCTAACAAGCTCAGAAGGTAAATCTTCCACATAAACGATGTCTCCACAAGATAACGAATCATTATCATTAGAATCGGAGAACATCTCAATATGATCATTTTGGAAGACAAGAGGAGGAGGGATATCACACACATGATCAAGAATTCCCTGTGACTCTCTTGGGATTGGGACAAGGTTCTCAACACTAGACTTTATGAATTCGTCCGATTCCTTTTCAGGAACAGTGTCAAGATGCTCGTCCCCCATGTTCAGAGAGTGAGTGGGAGCTTTAGGTGTGATAGTAGTTGTTTGAGATGGAATCTCAACTGCTGGGATATCAACTGACGAACTTGATGAATCAAGTGTATCCTCATCATCACTGTCATGAGGAATAAAACGAAATTGAGAGCTAGATCTGGCTGCTTTTTCTTTTGCAATTGATTCCCTAATAGATTTTTCAAAGGCAATTTGGGATTTTATTTTAGCAGCCTACTCTTCAGCTAGCAATTCTTCCATGGATTTGTCATGTGAATTTTGAATGAGAGGACATTGTGGGAGTGGAGATTTGTCAAAACCGGAAGGTTGACATTGATAATCATTATGAGGACCCCCACAATATACACATGAAAAACTGGGAACATTATGAAATGCTGTTTTACACAACTCCTCAGTTCTTTTCACTGACTCCAGAAGCTCTAGATAAGTGTCTTGTTGGGTTTGTTGAGGAGTTTGATTCATTTGGCACTGTGGAGGTTGGTAATGATATGGATAGTCGTAATTGTTACAAGGGAATGGATTCCCTGTTTGACAATCAGAGCTGAAATGGGGACCTCCACAGTTCTCACAACAGTAAAACTGTTGAGCCTGGATTGGTGAATCATATGGATGTTGGTCATAACCAAGGTTCTGAGCATCACCGGAAAACTGTTCATAGACAAACGTGTTTCCGGATTGACACTCAAATCCTTGGTGAGGACCTCCACAAAATTCACAGCAGTTATGTTGGTTATATGAAGATAGGTCGGGCTGTGGTGGGTAATTGGAAAAATTTGAGGGGTCGTTAAATGAGTTCTGATTAGGATCATAATCAAATGAATTCCTCGAACCACAAAACAAACAACTCCCGTTACGAATATCATTACCACATTGTACACACGTACACCAACGACAGGGTGAACCAAAAAGAGGCTCACCACAACCGACACAAGGAATAAACGATTCTATTTGAGAGTTATGAGAAGGAATCGGTTTACTCAAAGAATCAACAAAACCAACATGGTGATCCGAATGACTATCACATTTTGAAAAATCCGGAGGTGGGACAAGTGGTGTGCTCTGAGAGCTAGCAATTTCCACCACTTCCGTTATGGTCTCCGGTTCTGGTTCTTGAGAAATGTGAAGATTAGGCAAGTCATTCTTGCTAGTCACCGGTCTAAATTCTGCATGTTTGCTTTTAACCGTAAATCGTGAAAGTTTAGGATCAATTCTAGACGGCTTAGGAGCAATTGTGGAATTAGATCTTTGGATAACCGTAGGTTGGACGTATGTAGCACTTCCTTTATTAGAGGGAATTACCTGGTCCTTTGTCACCCCGGTCTCTCGTTCTATTTCCCTACGCAGAATTAATGGATCATCACGAACAACACGAATCCTTGACATTTGTGATAAAGTCTGAAGTTGTTCAACTTCGTCCCAGAATTCGTCGCAGTCGAGAGATTCCATGAGAATAAAAGAAGTTAGAATCAAATGGATAGAGTGTAAAGGGATAAAGAATCAAAAAGGGTAAGAGGGTAAAGAGGAATATTTTTGGTATTTTTGAAAAACATTTTGCAAAAACAAAGAATGAAAATCTTTTTGGGTTTTTGATTTTTATAAGAAAATATAAATACATACATATGGTATAAACAAGGAGTAAATATTCAAATCACTAATCTGCTAAACGTAAGACTATTAGTACTGCTCCCCGGCAGCGGCGCCAAAATTTGATTTACTCCAAACCGTCAAGTTTACTCACTCAAGCCAGCCACTTGTGAATGGCCAACCGTAAGAAACTTAAAACAGCTCAGAAGCAAATGCAATGAAGATCTAGAGGAGTATAGTGTTTCCCCAGGTCGTTAAGTCCCAACGAGCTGTGCGAGAATAGCCAAATGTATAGTGATCGAGAGAATTTGAACGGGAAAGGATTGTGATTGATCTATACCTAAAGAGAAAGTCTATAAATTACAGGGGCTTAAATGCAAATTAAAGGAAATTAAAAAGATAAAAAATATTAAATAAACGCTATCACTATTTGCAAAATGATGTTTTTGATTTTATGTTTTTATAAAACTTAAATTAAAAACTACGTGACGTAAACAAGAAAATGTGAAACTGAAGCAATATTAATCCTAAAAATATGAAAATGACATTTTTATAAACCTAATGATAAAAGAAATTTTATAGAAAAAGAAAATTATTTTTATAACTTTTTATCTAATTATTATTAATTAAAAACTATTTTTAACTATTAAATAATAACCTAAAATACAAGAAAATATGAAATAAAGCTAGAAAAATAAAATTTTGACTTAGAAAAATCTAAAATAACAAAATAGATTTTTCAAAACTATTTTTATATTTTTCTGATTATTTTTGTATTTTCTATGAATTAAAATCTATTTAAAACTACTTAAATTGCTTAAAAATACAAATTTAACTAAGAAAAATTTTGAAAATTATTTTTTTGACTTTTTATATTTATCTTAACTTAAGAAAAATGAAAAATTATTTTTTTGAGACTTTTCTTAATTAATTGTATTAAATGCTAATTAAAAAGGCCTAAAAATTGATTTAAATAAAGAAAAATAGCAAACTGACTTAAAAAAATCTGAAAAATTCAAGATAAGCCTAAAATAATATTTAGAATCTAGGAAAAATATAAAATCAGAGGCTTGTGTGTGAGAAAATTGAACTGGAATGCCAAGTGCTTATAAATAAGCACTTATTTTAAGCCAAAGGGACCAAATGGGCACCAATCTTTCTCAGAAGCTATAATAAGCTATAATTACTCAAAATGAGCTAAATTCAACTAGCCTAAACTTCTGAGATGTCAACTGCCAAGATTTGATGTTTTGAAAACCAAAGTGCCAAACAGGTTTTGGGTGCCACTTTATGGTTTGAAAATAAGCCACTCAAGAAGCTGGAAATGAAAAACAATTATTGGAACCTAAACTAGACCTGGCTAGGTGCTTGTAAACCAAAAACTAGACCAAGAGGGGCTCAAAGGAGCTTTGTGCAAGGACTGCACAAACTGCACAATACCTGTGCAGTCTCAGTCCCTGTGCACAGGGCACTTTTGCCCTTTTTGACAAGCTCATTTGGAGCTTTTGAAAAATTTCTAAAAATCAACAAAAATCCTAATAAGAAACTAGACCTACTGAACTTATAAAACCCAGAGTTTCATGTGATTTGGTCCAAGAATGACTTAATGAAAAATCACCCTAGTTAGGCTAAAAACTGGATTATGCAATTTGACTTTTTGATAGTTTTGACAAGTTTGACTAAACTGAGCTTTGATCTTGATTTACCCACTGAATATGATGTTATAAGATGAAATAATACTATTGCAACCTACATCTATGTTTTCTAAGTACAAATCAAGTTTTTGTCTTTCCAAAATCACAACAGTAAAGTAATTAAGGCAGTTTAATGGAGTTTTGACTTTTGAGCTAATGCAGATGCATCTTTATGACTAGAATGAGTGCCTTTGAGCTTATTAAGCCTAAAGCAACAAGTATCAACCACAGTACAAACCAAACTGCTAAACTAGCTTTTGCAGTCTATCAAAATGAATCTAGGTATCCTAAGTAAAACTTAAATAACAGATTTAAACTACTTATAGCCACAGACACAGATTATGCAACAAATTGGATTTGAACTTACATAAGGTCCCTATCCACAGTGGATTGCCAAAGAACAAAGGATCCACTTATCTATTCTAAACCATAAAGCAACTCAATATCAACCCACATCCATGCTCTGCAACACCATAAACCATTTCAATGTCCATTTGAGCTTACAGTTGACTTTTGTTGACCAAAATTGAAAATTGATTGAACCTGTTTTCCAAGCTATTCAAAAGCTATAACAAGCTTAAGTTAACTTGTTTGAGTTAAAATAAAGCTACTTGGAAGCTTTAATATAGTGGGTTGAAACTAACTTTTTCAACAGTGAAATGAAAACATGGAACTTAAATCAGACTTTGAATTAGAACTTAGACTTGATTTCAAACACTGAGTTAACTTAAATTCAATACATAGAAACTAAAAAATTACATTTTAAGATTTAAACTAAGACATTTAAAAAAAACGACATACATTTAAATTAAAAACTAACTAACTACTCCATCTTCTTGCTTTTCTTCTTTCTTTTATACCCAAACAGCTTCTCTCTCTCCTCTGATCACTTCCCACTTGGAATTGGGGCCGTTGGATGACTGGAGCACATTTTGGCCATTGGATGGGTTTTGGCGGGAAAGTCTGTTTTTGACCTGTGGCCTCTGAAACTGAAACTAGGGGGGGGGGGCTAGGTATGATGATGAGGGGGGTGAAAGTTGGAAGGGATAAGGTGTTGTGATGGGAGATGTGTTGGGAGAAGGGTCTGAGTTGCAGGGCTAGACCACTTGGGGAAGAAAGGTGAAATAGGTGGGCGGGGAGAAGGATTTGACTAGTTTGACTAGGGGTCCAAAATGGGTAATGACAGGGGGTTCAAAACAGGATAAATGGCAGGGGTCTAAAATGCAAAAGGGTCATGGTTGGTTTTAATATTACAAGGACCTACTTTGCAATTCTGCCAAACTAGAGGGGCCATTTCTGCCAATTTCCAAAGTTCACACAAGGATCAATCCTGCCATGTTTCAATAGTACAAGGACCAATTTTGACATTTTCAAATTTTCCAGGGACCAAACTTGACATTTTTGAAAGTTGAGGGACCTTTTTTGTCATTTAACAAAAGATTTATTCAAGGACCATTTTTGACAACTTAGAATATTTCAGGGACCTTGAATAACATTTTTCTTTATTTAGATTTACCAGGGACTGTTTTTGACAATTTTTGAAACTTGGGGGACTAAAACTGCCAATTATGCAAACTTGATACATTTTTCACCAGATTTTGATATTTTTGCATTTAAAACACATAAAACACTTATTTGTGATATTTTTATCATTTTGATGTATTTCTGAGTGTTTTCAGATGTTTTTGCAGTTTAAATGGTACAAAAATGATGAGTATTTAGACACTCATCAATCAACAACATTTGTTACGCCCCTATATTCAGATTCAACACTAGAACGAGAAACTATATGTTGCCGCTTGGAAGACCAAGAGACAAGATTACTGCCTAGAATGACATAGAAACTAGAAGTAGACCGACGTGTATTGGGAGAACCCACCCAATCTGAATGAGTTTAAGATATCAAACAATCAACTAGTGAAGGACAATAAAAAGCTCAAGAGACAAAGTCCCTTGCATATAACGTAGAATACGTTTGAGTGTATTCATATGTGATTCACGAGGATCATGCATAAAGAGACAAACTTGTTAAACAACATACTAAATATAAGGATGAGTGAGCGTGAGATATTGCAATGCACCTGCAAGATTATAGTAGAGTGTATGATTTCAAACATGAGTACCAAGTGAGGACAACTTAGATTTAGTATCACCCGAGTGTGGCATAGATTGAAATTATCATTGTGATATGAACCTGATCGATAAAAGAGATGAAAATAACAAATAAACAAGATAAATGGTCTATTTTGATGAGATAAACCAACCCTCCAATGGTTTATATTAGTGAGATAAACTGACTCCGCAATTGATAACCAAATCAATTACTTCATATTCAACATAATGAAAGTTACATACCTAATGCCTTATTTATAGATTTATAAACGAGACTCCATTCCTAATAAAACTTTAATTCCTAATCATTATCTAATAAGACTCACCTAATAATAACATTAATACTTATCTACAGGAATATAATATGATTCATATCAATACTCCCGCCCCCAAAAACACCTTGTCCTCAAGGTGTTGCTTCAAATTATCGTGATTCCCGGATCCCAAGTCATTCTTTGAGATTTTCGTCTTATAGGTTGACAATAATGAGGCCCTGAATCGTAATTACCATTAAATTTGAATCTAAGCCCAATAAAAGATTTCTTCCAAGCTGCTTTTGTTTTCTGTTTGTCCCAAGAGTGACCACAAATTTCTCCCAGCATACCTTCAACACCTTTTATAGTTCGATTTGTTGAGACAACAAACTTTTTCCAGAATACAACCGCTTTCACCTCTCTATTCTGTCGTTGTGGTTTTGGTTGGACCCTGGTTGGTCAGACTTTAGGTTGCTTGTTCTTCTCCTTCTTGATGTTACTCTCCTTGTCTTTAACATTGTCAGCCTCCTGGTAATTACCTTGTTTAGCCTCCTTAGCACTTGTTCCTTCTTCAACCTTATCTTTTTTTACTAGGATCATTCTTATTTAAACTTTGTATATGGTTCATAATATTATCATTGCGTGGATTGATAATCACCCCAATCTCTAAACGGTGTCTCTTGAACATAGCTTGGACCTGTTCAAGCAAAATTTCCATGCTCGTGTTCGACATCTTTTTTCTAAACACGTTCTTTGAAGAAAGATACTCATTAGATAATCAAAACCTCCTTCCCCCTCCCACCGATGAACAGGACATAGGAATCGATAAGCAGGAATCGGATGAACATTGGTGATGAACAATACTTTTCTTTTTTTTCCTTTTTTTTAAATCCTAGAATCGAATAGCTCTGATACCAATTTGGTATGAACCTGATCAATAAAAGAGATGAAAATAATGAATAAACAAGATAAATGGTCTATTTTGGTGAGACAAACCAACCCCCCAATGGTTTATATTAGTGAGATAAACCAACTCCCCAATTGATAACCAAATCAATTTCTTCATATTCAACATAATGAAAGTTACATACCTAATGCCCTATTTATAGATTTCTAAACAAGACTGCATTCCTAATAAAACTCTAATTCCTAATCATTATCTAATAAGACTTACCTAATAATAATATTAATAGTTATCTACAGGAATATATTATGATTCATATCACCTTGTCAGCACGAGAGATGATCTCTTGAGCAAAAGTAGACTGAGCCAGAAACAATCTCGAGGAAGAGGGAATAGCTAAAATACCAAGGAAATATGAAAGAGACCTAAGATTGATCATTGAAAACTTAGATAGAGATGAGAGGCAACGCGTCAGACTAAATTAGTTGAAGATGTCGTCATAATGATGTCATCGATAGACAATAGCAAGTAGATGATATTACGACCATGACAATACATGAAAAGAGAGGTTTCTGATTTGCTACTATGAAAACCAAGAGATATGACATACACTGAAAATCATTGGTACCAAGCACGAGGTGCCTGCTTAAGACCATATAAAGCCTTACGAAGAAAACATATTGGGTGAAGAAATGCGGTATTAACGTAACCAGGAGGTTGTTTCATATAAAACTCTTCAGTTAGATCACCATTTAGAAAAAGCATTTTTTAAATCAAGTTGGTGAATGGGCCAATGTTGAGACACAACAATGTTAAGAATGATTCGAATAGTGACCGGCTTGACAACAGGACTAAAGGTTTCTTTGAAATCTATACCAGGCTATTGAGAGAATCATTGAGCAACCAAACGCCCTTTGTATATCTCAAGATTGCCTAAACTAATGAATTTGTGTCAATAAAGCCACCAACAACCAACAATGTTGGCATGGGAAGGACGGGGAACAAGATCTCATGTGTGATTGAAAAAGTGAGCAGAAATGTTACAGTCCATGGCTGCTTTCCAGCTAGAAGCACACATGGCTTGAGTCGTAGACCTAGGAACTGGAGAATGCACATTAGTATCCAACAAGTTTAGTCGATTAACTTGCCTAAGAGACCCAGTTTGAAAGCAAGTGACCATAGGGCGAGTTTTAATAGACTCGGGTTGAAGAGAAAGGGAGATATCGGATCAAAGCTAGATGAATATGAGGCACGAGACAAGCTAGAAGAGATTCTAGAGTCTTTGTTGTGACTTGTGAGACACCACATTGTGATTAGAATTTCTTGTGTCACTACTTGTGTTGGGGGGGGGGGGGGGGGAGGGCGTGTGAGCTTCTAGCATGCCATCAATTTCTGTTTTTAGCTCTTGAAAAATAGTCAACAGGTTTCTCAATGAATGATTGAAATTTTGTTATTATTGTAATCATAGTTAAATAAATAATATATTCATAACGTATCATAAATTATTAACTTAAGATAGTTTACATATTTATGAGTTTACTTCATGAATTTTGAATACATCCCTTGAAACTGATATATCATGGCTGATAATTGTTGTGTCATGTTAGGTGATAGTGTATCAATATTAATGGCACAAGCCCCACTACATACGAGCCCCACTACATGGCTGATAATTGTTGTGTCATGTTAGGTTAAGGTGTACCATCTGACATTGTAAAGTGGGGACGTACGACAAGCACCACTACATACGAGCTACAGAACGAATGACATATGTCATCCTTGTCTGCTCCTAAATGATAGACACTTGGCTCTCTAGCAGTAGTCTATCATCCTCAAAGGATTTATCTCTAAACCCTACAAAACCTCTCTATAAAAGGAGAGCAACACACACAATCACATAAGTTTTTACACACTTGGGCAAATTGAGTCCGTCATAGTTAATGCGTTTCCGCATCAAAAGTTTTTAAATTCCAGTCAAACCGGGCACGGGGTGTAACAAATTGTGAGTAATACCATTAGCATAAAAATAAGCTCTAAATTGCACTTCATTATCAAATTCTATACCATCATCCATCCTAATAGATACTATAGAACAACCTAGTTAATTTTGGACTTTCTTACTAAAATTTTTGAATTGCTCGAAAGCTTCCGTCTTATTCTTAAGAAATCTTGTCCTAGTGTATGTAGAGTAATCGTCTACTATTACTAAAGTGTAGAGACTTCCTCTATAACTCCGTACGGCGGATGGACCAAAAAGATCCATGTGAATACGTTCTAGGCATCTAGAGGTCGAGACTACATTCTTGGGTTTGTGACTAGAATGTGCTTGTTTTCAAATTTTACAAGTGTCACAGAACTGTTGATCAAACTTAAGTTTTGGTATATTCCTAACTAAATCCTTAGAGGCCAATGATTGTATCAAACGCATTTTTGCGTGACCTAGTTTTGTAGGATCGATAATATTATTGTGTTTGATGATTCGGGTGGTCTTGGATGATGGAAATACATAATAACCATTTTAGAGAGAGAAAGTAGAAAGATGAGTGTTCTTGCTAGAGAGTTGCTTTGTAAATTATGGAATGTTAGATTGAAAAGCTCCACCCCTTCCAAGGTTGGAAGGGGTATTTATACTTACAAACATAACGACCTCCTATCGGCCTGTGGATCAGGTATACAGTGGGTAAAGACCCGTCCATCCTCCACGGTGTTACTCTAAACTATTCTACGCTACTGACTAACTAATTAACTACATAATAACGTAAATAACTACAAGTCTACGAGCTAACTTATGATAGATAATATTTGGGGTGACCGACTCTTCGCTATGGAATTTCCAATTCCTAACAATCTCCCCCTAAGGGAGGTCACCCCATGTTTTACATTATGAATCCTAGCATTCTATATAATCTTCAGTCTTGAGGTCGTAGACTTGAATTCTTCAACATCTGCATCTTTGTGCTTTTGTAGCGATTCTTCAAAGTCCGATTACTTTGTACTTTCAGTGGAGGCCTTTGAACTGATCCACATCTTTGATGATCTTCGAGCTTTCTTCAAGATCATCAGCCACAGTAAATCTCTGGATCACCCTTTATTGTGTTGCCATCATGTGAAGTTGTGACTTTCGGACCGACATGCTCACACTTTCTGGATCATGACATCTTTTCATCAGAGTAGCGGAAGCTTTTACTGGTTCAAGATATTTGCAGCAGCGTAGCAGGAACATAGTATAAGAAATATCTGAGCCAGGTTCTATAGATATGCACCAGTCATGATTCCTTCAATTAAGTGTGGATGCTTTGAGCATGCGACTTTGGATTGACTCCTCAATTCTGATCAGCTGCAACCGTCCAAATGTACCTGCAAACAACAGTTAGCAATAAAACACACGAAAGTGTCTTTGATCACTTTCGTTGAATTGAGGTACACGGCCCACGGTTCCCCGTTGATCAATACAAGTACTGCCTGTGATCAGGTAGAATTCCGAGGAATCTCCTTGACAGGGTTTCGCAGCTGTTCTAGCTGTTCTCAAACCGGAACGTCTCAAAGAAGACAACACGGAGTGAGTGAACCAGCGAATTAAGATTCACTGATTGATGAAACATTGATTTGAAAAACAATCGTGTATTGCTCGAAGAAAGAGTTTTGCAATACAACGAAGGTTTTATGAGAAAGATCAATTTTCAATCAAAATACTTTTTGTATTATAGAATGAGTACACATTCGATGTGCTAGTGAAAAGAAGAGATTTGCACATCGAACGGTTTTTCCAAAAGTATTTTTTCAATCAGAGATACTTTTTGTGTTTGAAAACATGAGTACACATTCGACGTGCTAGAGAAAAGAAGATTTGCACATCGAACGGTTTTTCCAAAAGTATTCGTCAATTCCATTCCTGGACCAAGGTTGATTCAAGATTGAATCTCCCCATCGTTTCTATCCAGTTATCACAAGCTTGATCTTACGAGAAGATCTCACATGTCACCCACCAAGAGCTTGTTTGATGTTGGCTCTAGAAGGATTTCCATCTTTATTGTGAATATTTTTACATATCACTCGGATGTTCTGGCAATACCACAAGGATAATGCGTAGGACTCTCAATATATACTTACTTTCCACATTGTGTGAAACAACAAGTCATCATTAATTTTGTGTCCTAACGAGATATTGTGGATGATCTCTTGGCTTTAGACTCAATCGTGCATATTTGGTTCCTATGCCGGAGACTAGGGAGAGGGTCTCCTTCTTCAATATCAACAATATCTAAGAGAAAGTCGATAGATTATGTCGGTTCCCCGTGAGAATGAAACAAGCCCTTTTAAGAGGAACTTGAGTAGCTTGGGAAGTTTAGTGCAGTGCATCACTGGGTCCATGACGCCTTGTCTTCAATACCAGTGTTACCTTAGTAAACACCAGTAGCATATATATTGAACCCGGTTTCTGCCCTAAGGTTGAATTATTGGAGGGCTATTTCTTTTCACCCTTTTCACATTCAATTCTTTTTCATTCTTCAACCCCTTCAGTGCTTACCGAGACTTCATAACTAGAACCTTGTTGGGTTTATTCCAGTACTAGCTCTGTCTCAGTCCGCACTCTCCCCATATCTCACTTTTTCTCCTTTTTTCATCATACCTAAGGACTTCTACACTATCTAGTGGATTGTCCCTGGGTAGATCCCTCCGGCTCTGGCGGGATCGTGGGAATGAATACCTAACCTAACCATCCTTATAACACCACGCATAAAGTAAATTGGTAGGTCTTTTGATATTGTTCTTTCCTTCATGAAACCAATTGAAAAATTATTTGGAAAATCAATCAAGGTACTTGTGATATAAAATCAAAACATTTTGTACCTTAATTATTTTGATCATTTTAGAAATGCTCTCCCTCAACATGTGCATATGATATTGAAATTGTTTGGCACATGGAGGCAAGAGTTCTTTGAAATAATTTCTTGATCACAATTTCCTTAGAAAAAGCCTTTTGATTTTCTTTGGTAAATTCTCTCCCTCAATATGTGCATATGATATTTGAAATCATTTTATCACATAGAGGCAAGAGTTCTTTTGAAGTACATCCACGATTACAAAATCCAATATAAACCATTCGCTCCCCCTCAATATGTGCATCGATATACGAAAGAGTTTTGCACATATTAGAGAGAACGTGCACTTTGAATCAAAACGATCATCATTTATCAAATTTCATTATTAAATCACAAATTCTCCCCCGATCAAAAATATCAAACCCTTTGAGATTTTGGATCCCAAGTGATTTAATAAGGTTTAGAAAACATGGAAGAATATGTGCCTGGTTTAAATAATCATCTGGTTTTTGGTTAAATGCTCCTCCTCAACATGTGCATTGTATATTTGAAATCATTTGGCACATGGAGGCATGAGTGTTTTGAAACAATTACCCTTTAAAACCTGATTTGAGATTTAAATCACGATCTCTCCCCCGATCAAAAATTTCAAACCAATTGAGATTTTGGATCCCGATTGATTTAAATCATTTAGAAAATTTTGGGGAAAGACGTGGCAACATTTAATTTTGAAAAATGACTGATAAGGATCAATTTAAGACATTAAATATTGTTAGTGTCAGGTATGATAGTTTTTAAGAGATCTTTAAGTAAAATAAAACAATTTCACAATCAAACAAGAACAGAAAAAATTTCATTTTGTAAGATCTTTGAGTTTTAAAGAAAATCATACCATGACATAACATTAAATCTTTAGATCACCACATTTTAACGTACAAACGGAGTTGATAGATGAAATATCATTTGAAAATATTTAATTTGAAATCACTTAAGATTTGACAGAATAGAGTCCGGTTGATTTCAAAACTTTGAATCCGATTTATTTTCAAAACCAATATTTTTCCATTTTTTCAAAACAATATTATTTAAAAGATTGTTTAAAAAATGTTATCATCCACTACTTGTCCTGCACAAAGATACGTTAGGTGGTTGAGAAGCTTATGTTATTGTTGTAGGGCTTGGAAGAAAAACCGTCTGCTGATGCAGTGGGACTTCTTACGTTGCATTTTAATGCCAACTGAGGTCAAATTAAGCTCCGTTTCTTCAATCACTTAGAAGAAAACCATCTGCTGATGCAGTGAGACCTTTTACGTTTCATTTTTCCATGACAACACTCCATAGAAGTCCAATTAAGCTCCGTTTCTTCATTTGTCAACCCAAGAGATGGTTACCCTTTCCATTCGGCATCCAATCATCTTCAATTGTGGGATCCAGATCGGGAACATTCTTATATACCAATATACCTGCATACGTTAGTGAGCACACATACAGATATATGGTGGTCGACATCACCCAAACAGCAATCGACTAATAACAGTCAACTCAACATATCAATCAGATCATATAAAGCATGTGATTATGTGTACATCAAACTCTAATCATCTAAACCTAACAATCATATCCTAGGCACCTAGTCCTTTAACGTAGGTTAACATCATTTTTTAGTTAAGCATTTAGGATAATTAAGAAAGCCCGTTAGATGATATAGATATGAAAACATTCTCCCCCTCAATCAATGACTTATTTTTCTGAAAAATTTAAAAGCGCTGAAGTCATTGATTGAGTTTTCAATTTATACAAAAACTCTGAATCTGATTGATTTTCAAGCAACTCATTTACCACCATTAAGTTAAAAAAAATATTTTTCTGAAGAATTTTAGAAGGAAAAATATTTGAGTAGGAACAACAGTCCTTCGACATACTTTCCTCATTATGTTTTAGGATAAGTGCACGAGATTTAAGAAAATTGTTTTAGCGCAGCACTTTCCTTCCTTGAAGAACGGGTTGCTATCAGAAATAATAGCAAACCATGGTTTAAGCGCGGGTCACAGTCTGAAGTAACTGCAAGCCATTAGTTTTAAGCACGGGTTACAGTCTGAAATAACTGTAAGCCATAGTTTTAAGACATGTTTTGAAAAATAATATTTACACCTCCTGCTCGAACTTCATCTATGGTCCCGTGCCATTATTGCATGACATTTCTAAGACCGCAGATGTTATCGATACCAGAAGACATGTCTTTGAAAAAACAATATTTTTGGTATTTTTCAAATTTTCTAATTTTTATGGATTTTTGAAGGTTTTATATTTTTCTATTTTCTTTTTGTTTGTTTTATATTTTTGTATTTTGCTTTTCTGAAAAATATATACAAAGATAGAATAGATGATATAGTTTAAGAAGATGATGATACGAGTACCGAGATAAGGATATCAAGCAGCACGTCGTAGAAGATAGAATTTGTCATCTCTTAAACTTCCACCACCAAAGCTTCCGAGGCTCCAGAATAGAAGATAGAACACGAGCCTTTGAGAAAGAGAGACTTTGGCAGCACCCCCAAACCGAAAATCCATTAGAAGAGCAGATTCGAAGCTCTATTTCAAGCTTGCCTTAGCCAGGTCACAGAGAAGCACACCATTATCATAAATCCCGCTGCTCCATTTAAGAACGATAATCGAGGATCTCCATTCGGGGTTATATCATCAAGATAGATCAGCAAAGAATCATCCCACTCTTTAAATTTCTTCTCATATTTCATAACCACTGAAGTCTGACGCAATCCATTCCAAAAGGTGTCAAGAGAACACTTCCCCCAAGTAGTTGAATTGATGCAGTTAGCCTCTTTGTATAATGCTCAAGAACTCTCCCGAATACACTTCTTGAGGGGAATAAAAACACCTTCCCATGTTCACATTTTTCTTCCCTGATGAACATGTATGAAGCTCAAGAACCCAAAAGTACACCAATATCCAAGAACTCTCCCGAATACACATCATGCCCGGAGAGAAAACACCTCCCCAATGTTTGTGGTAAACAATGGCTTTCTTCCCTGATGATCGTGTATGAAGCTCAAGGACCCGAAGTACACACATTCCCCAAAGAGAGAACAACCGATAACATTGAAGAAGCAGGCCGAATCACTGATTATCTCTGCGGATGTCAACTCCGGAATAAGTGATTATATCTCTGAATCACTGATTAAGCCCTCAAGTGAGACAGCAGAGCGCCCCCAATGTACACAATTCTCTCTCCCCTGATGATTGCGATAACATCGAGATCATCACACACCAGTGTACCTCTTATATCTTCAGAAACTTTCTCTAACATCTCTTCCCCCACATAGTTGGAATAAGAACACTAAATGCCATGAGTCAAACCTTGAGTTTCTCTGCGGTAATGACAATAGTCTTCCCGGGATATCTTCAATCACTTAGAAGTATTAAGCTCATCAAGATTACTCGCGTTTAGATACGTGTCTCCTTCCCCCTTGCTGGTTTTGATACTTCAGAATCAGCAAAACATTATAAACCCAAATACTTGAAATCTGATGAGAAGAACGCTTGAAGTCTTTGTGAGAATCAACTTGCTGCAGAATGTGAGCAAGTCTAATTGGGGATTAAATTCGACATTTCACCCTCCCCCAATTAGTGCTCTCCCCTTAAACCGACAATATTTATGATAAATGCCCAGAATAAGAAGAAGTCTTTAGATCGTTAAATGCAACTCGTCTTTAGTCTTCTAACATGTAGCAGAAAATGTAGAATAGACTGTAGACTCGACCTTCTTCTAGATTGTCCAGTTGGGGAATAGATAGTTAACATCTTCAACACACCAAAAAGCATCATAATTAACTTAAATCTTGCAAATCCCCTTAATTAAGATCCCTCCCAATCAAACAAGAACAGAAAGATGTTCATCAAGGAAATCAGCAATCAGCCCGCAACGAACACACGAAATGGTAACACCAAGCAAACAATCACATCAAACAAGAACAGAAAGGTTGTTCGGAATCATCATGTTCATGTGTACGTGAAGCATTAACCGGAAGCACTTTGTCGATAAATCATCAGCCCATGTGAAGATGTCAACCAATGGCTCTTAGAAGAAACTTCATGTAACGATGACCCGATAAGAAGAAGACCGGTTCTTACATGAGTTAGGAGCCGTATGACCATATATTCTCAGATATCGATCAATCATGCAGTAAGTTCACACTTTTTCTCCCCTTCAAGAATTGCATACGGAGATGCCATTCTTGATTAAACAAGTGAAAATCATCCAAATGTAGTCTATTCACACTTCTCCCCCGCAAAATTAGCACATGATGTCTCCATCTTCATTATAGTTGAGCAAGTGGAATAAGAAAACAATCAACAGCAGCCCGGTTCACTTGATGACTGAAAGCGCATGGAAAAGTATGAAGCATGTTGATGAGAATGGTCATAATAAGAAGATTTCTATTCTTCAGAAGATAAAGCAAACTGACGCGTACACTTTTCTTTTCTTTAGAGAACGAGGCATGAACTATTGTGTTCATATGTCATAAGAAGATTTCTCTTCTTCAGAAGATAAAGCGCACTGAAACGTACACTTTTCTTTTCTTTAGAGTACGAGGTATGAACTGTTGTGTTCATACGTCATAATCTCTCTCTTTACAGCTCTCTTGGCAAAACATGTAATCAACCCATTATCATTCAGTAGGCTCTTTGTAGTGACAGCTGATGGAGAAAACCCAATATGAAGAATTTGACTTTGAAGTAAACTAAGCCAAACTCGTGACTTAAACTTGCACATATGTAACAAAGAGCGGTGACGAGACTTCATCCTCCATTGAATCTCTAAGTACTCTATACTCTTCATCCAACCAACCATCAAGTATAAGACGTACATCCCCTCTTGAAAATCCACAATTGAATGTGACACTGAGCACTACAACGTAACTCCTTAAAGTGATAGTTATTTTGAGGTGGTAAGAGCCCGATTCCCCCAAGTGGTAAAAGAAAAGATAAAAGACACCCAACAATAACTAGATTTCCATGTCTTCGTTTTTAATAATAAGCTTGAACAAGGATCTTGAAGAATCTTCATCCATCCATTCCCGATACCTTCAGATACTAAGTACACTCGCCCGTGATATTTCACTTCAACCTCAAATAAATAATAGTGAATTAACTCCGTTGTCACTTTTTCTAGTTAAAAGCACAATTCTAGCCTCCTTTAACGTTTAAAGTGAACTTTGATAATGGTTTCATCCCGACCATGGTAAAAGCACATAACCCCGTAAAACCATGTTATAACCAAACTGTCATGACGAATAACCAAACACACATACAATTCATGAAGTACACCATTTTATCCCTTCTTAGAAGTAGAAACCGTAGCACAAGCATTAGATGAGATCCTAAAATACACTTTACTTTCTCCAGGATGGTTCCATCATTACGGGATTTTACAATTCTATGGTTTAAACCGAGAAATAGTTTCTTTCGCGGGATTTTACAAAACCAAGAACAAACCGCAAGATAGATCCGGAAATGCACATAACTTTAACCGGGATGTTTTCATTGTCACGGGATTTTACAAGTCTATGATTTAAACCGAGAAATAGATTCTTTCACGGGATTTTACAAAATTAAGACTAAACCGTAAACAATGTTAGTTTGAACGTGTAATGACAACTTTGGTTTCGGTGAATATCTGTTTTAGGGGAACATGCAACGGTTCATCAGCGGTTCATTATCCAACATCAGCAATAACTTTAACCATCCAAGAAACACTTTGGTAAACACATCATTCACGTATTCTGTCGGCTAATGCTGTGACCACCTGGAGAAGTAAACTCGATATACCAGCTTTGAACATGAGGTAGAATTCCCCATATTTGTTACTTAAACTTGTACTAATCCTTGTGAAAAAGAAACGGTGTACCCAATGTACAAAACCTCTTGACATATCCTCAACTGCGTGAGACACCGAAGTGATAGCTACGTTGTGGGTTAAGCGAGAAAGAATCACAACCGTAAGTAAATAGCCAAGTCTTTTATCACACTCTATAAATGCCCAAACAAGTCATCTTCGCGGAAGGGTAGAAAGAAAGAAGACGAAATAAGTAAGCGTGTCCGAAAAACCTTACTTCAAATCCCAATGAGACATATCGTACAAACAATCCCGCAGTCAACTATGTTCAATTTTCAAATCAAGCTGTGAAATAATAATCTCCGTGAAAACGTATCAACCAAAGTATCAAATTGCATAATTAAACAACTCTCATTATCATACCAAATCTCACCAAATCACATCCTTAAATCTCATAAAGTCCAACTCTCATAAGATCAAAGCACATATATACGATCAAATTTTGAGAAGCCCAACCACAACTTTGAGCTCGATATTGCAAAAATTATCCTCGATAAATTCAATATATCCAAATATTACATATCACCACAAAACAACAACCCTATTCAATTTCACATTAAGCGACCCGGTCCATCATACTAACAACAAGCCCAATATCTAATCATCCAATTAACTTGTCCAGTCAATCTACGTTCTTGCTCACGGCCCATGTCCAACATGCTAACTTCCCAAGATGTATAATATTAGATTCATATTTCATTCGGCCCAATCCTATGTCATTTACACATTTTGGATAGCACATTTAAAACCGTTCCATTTCAAGAGTATCCTCACATCCATTATCATTTCATGATCCGCGTATCATTCAAATTCATTTCACGAGTAAGTAGAAAACGTCCCATTATCATTCAGGCCCACGTAATAGACTACCACAACTCTCAAATCCATCAATAATACGATCAGCCCATTAAAGCCCATTGCCATGCCTGGTCTAATATCGCTCATGCCCTAAAATTTGGGTGTATTTAAAACTCACATCACACACTTTAACCTAATCACAACTCTCACAAAGGAACCCTAAAATCCCTCTCAGCTCTCATCCGCCCCCATCAACAGATTCTATCCAAACCCTAAAAAAGAATCCGCCTCCATCACAAACAAAACGAACCCAAATATTTATCCAACTCCTCCATCCATGCTCCTCATTGATTGTGATATTAATCATGACCTAGCCACAGGGATGGCTCAAAGGTCTCAATATCAACGCCACAGGGATGGTCTTGAGCTGTTGAGTTGGCAACAAGATCAAATCCAAACAATCAAAGGTGGGTTTGAGTTAGTCCTTTGATCTTGTTTCAGTATAGTTTAAACGAATGAATGAAAATGAATTAACATGAATTGTTAATCTCATTTTATGGGTTCGAATATTAATGAAGCGTATGCTTCCAAAAAATTATACGGATCGATGATGAGTTTCTCTTGATTGACAGACCTTCAAACGTCTTGATGTTTCATTGAATATCACGAGAGAAATAGGCTGAGATGATTAGATTTATGTTTTAGTATTTGTTTAGCATGAGAAAGAATCAAGAAAGATAGTGACTTTTTAGTCATTTTTCTTTACTTAATATTCGAATAATAATTGAAGCCATGTCTTCAACAACAAAGGGTCGATGATGAGAATTATATCTTTAGAATGTTTGACCTTTAAGGTTGATGATACGTTGATTATTATGAAAGATATAATTAAGCTGAGATCTTATGATTATGTATTTTCAGTTCGAGTCTTGTTGAGTCAGTGGTAGGAGTTGGTTGAGTTGGCTAAGAATGTGATGAGTCTTGTTGTCGAGTCTAGATGTTAGGTAATTGATATATTGGTAATGGTTGTGGTCTTGAGGTCGTTTCTTCTTCATCCTTTCTGTCAAGTCGCTAAGCTTTTGTCACAAGTCGCTAACCCTTTCCTGTATCAAGTCGCTACCTTTTGGTTTTCAAACACAAGTCGCTAACTAGTAAAGACTAGTCGCTAGCATATTTTGATGCATAACTCGCTACTTCATTTTACTTAACAAGTCGCTAGTTTTTTTTTCAGTTTGACTCAAAAATCAAACCTTCACCAAGTCGCTTCATATTTCTGTTGACAACTCGCTAGCACAACTCGCTAACTTGTTAAATAACAAGTCGCTAGGTCAACATAATCACACAACTCGCTACCAAAACTCTTTTTAACAAGTTGCCATTAAATTTGCTACACAAGTCGCTATGATGAATGACCCAGAAAAACTGAAAGTTGCATTTGTTTTTACCTCTAAAACATGACCATTTTTGACCATATTCATGACTTCAAGAACTGACCAGACAAGCCCAGAAAGCTGCTAAAGGACATAGACCCGATTAGACCAAGAAGATATACCAAATGACCATAACTTTCACGGATAAAACTTGGTACAAAAAGTTATAAAAATATGATGAAACAAAAACTGTTTGGACATTTTTTGACACAAAAACAGGTATTTGTTATCCTTTTAATAGACCAGATTAACCTTTTGACCATAAGGGACACAAAAAAATGTAAAAACTGTTTTTATGACAATTTCAGAAAAAAAACTTTTCCGACAACAAAGTTATATAAAAAAAACAGTTAGAACAAGATTCGAACCACAAACAAATCACCAAAACACAAAAACCTTGGCTCTGGTACCAATTGTAGGATCGATAATATTATTGTGTTTGATGATTCGGGTGGTCTTGGATGATGGAAATACATGATAACCATTTTAGAGAGAGAAAGTAGAGAGATGAGTGTTCTTGCTAGAGAGTTGCTTTGTAAATTATGAAATGTTAGATTGAAAAGCTCCACCCCTTCCAAGGTTGGAAGGGGTATTTATACTTACAAACATAACGACCTCCTATCGGCCTGTGGATCAGGTATACAGTGGGTAAAGACCCGTCCTTCCTCCACGGTGTTACTCTAAACTATTCTACGCTACTGACTAACTAATTAACTACATAATAACGTAAATAACTACAAGTCTACGAGCTAACTTATGCTAGATAATATTTGGGGTGACCGACTCTTCACTATGGAATTTCCAATTTCTAACAAGTATCCTATGCCATAATGTAGAGTTATCGTTAATCGTTGCTAAGCATATATTATCACTAGACCTATTTCCTATTTTCATAACATATAGATCAACTTTCCTAATTCCTTTTTCAATGATTTTTCCATCCTTAATGATCTCACTACCCTCTTCCGAAAAGATCACTTTGCATGTATTGTGTCATATTTGACTAATACTTAGTAGATTAAACCCTAAGTTGTCTACATGCTCGACATTGGTGATTGTAAGAGAGTTGTCAGTAATCGTACCTTCGCCAATTCTGTTACCTTTGGTTGGGAAAACTAGAAGGGGGGGGGGGTTGAATAGTTTTGCCGATTTTAAGTTAGTTTTAAAAACTTTAGATTCGATAATATGTGAGATCGTATGGATGTAGAGAAAGTATAGATCTAATGATAAAGCAAGTAAATAAAGTAAAGCAAGGGATAGAAATGACACAACCAATTTATAGTGGTTAGGCTACAAGGACACCTTCCTTGCCCTACTCTACTCCTCGAGTCACCTACTCGAGAGTTCAAGCACTATGTCAACAAACTCCTTCAACTTGGCGGAGAAGCCTTCAAAACGTTGCTTACACCTTTTTCCGATACAAAGCTAAATACCGAGTCCGTAACACAGTGGACCAAACCAACACGATTATTACACAACAAATATGTGAAATATCAAATACAAGATATTCGCTATAGAAATCTTGCGGAGGAACAAATCAATCAAGGACCGCTTGCTTGGATGACTAGTAGGATGCTCATGATCTCGCCTTAGAGAAGGACCTATATGAGAATCACTAAAGAAAGAAAGAAAGAAGTACTCTCTAGATCAAGTGATCTTTTGTTAGAAGAGAATGAGAGTATATGAGAGAATTAGTAAGAAGAGGGGTAAGTTAGAATGAAGAAATGGCTCTCTATTTATAGGCAAAATCTGCCACTATTCCCCGGATCCCACGGATCCCTCCCACAAGGGATCCGTCTAGTGTAATCCTAGGGATCCGTGGGACGCTCCTCTTTGCCCATGGTTTTTTTGGTTATGGGTCATGGGCCATGGATTATGGGTTGGTCCATGCGTATTCTTTTAGATTCAATGTATCTAATGAGTAAAATGTATCTAGTCAAGTGGGTGTGGGTCAATACCATGGGTTATGGATATGCATGGGTTGTGATTTTTACCCATCCTAATAAACTATTATAACAAATGATTTATTACAACAATTTGTATTAAATGGCTATATGTAAATGCTTTACAAAAATAACATGTATCCTTATAATTGTACTTAAGATAACATTATATTTGTTATCAACAAAACACAAAGAGATCGCAAAATATTAATAAACGTTTTTACGGTTTATTTGTTTTAAAAATCTCCCCCTTTTTGTTGATGACAAAACATAATGTTATGATGAGTAAAACTTAAGAATAGATGTATGTTTTGAAAGCCCCTAAGTTTTACTTCTTCTCCCCCTTTTTGTCGAAACACAAAGTTAACCCATCGAAGAAATAAAAGTGTGAAAAAATTATTCCACGTATCGCTTACTCCCCGTTGACGGTAGCTCCCCCTAGTTTGGAGCGTCAAGTGAAAAAAAAAATCCTACAAAGAGAAATGTTAGTAACATGCTTAGGTAATCTTGTGATTGACGAGAATCAAGATTGGGAGCCAAGGTATGTAAACAAGGCCTTGTAATAAAACAACAAAGTGTAGTGGTATTTATGCTACCTACAAGCGTGTAAAAATAAGAACAAGACTTGTTTTTGAAAATGACTCAAAAGAAAAGTACTAAAAATAGAAAATAGTAATAATGATTTCGTCCATGCTTGCATAAGGTTATGGATGAGGTTATTGTTGAGTAATGGTATTGATGCGATCAAGGATGTGGTTGAGTTTGAATCGCATTTCTTACCTAACTTCTATTGCAATTTCCCTAGTGGATTGGCAATGTTCACAATGTAAGTGATGTGGGTAATGAGTATGGAAGTTTTCCGGGTTGTTTTGATTTGTGAGTTGCGGAAGATGTGGTGGAAAAATAGGAAAATACGGATCAAAGTCCGGAATGGTCGAAAGTGGTGGTGGAAAAGAACCTAGATGTTCTTGTAGCTTAATGGGAGATAAGGGTGGTGATGTTTCAAGGTCATTTAATATTGTGTTTGGAGAAGTGGGAGGTGTCAAAAAGGTTACTTCTTTTTGTTTTGGTTGTTGAGATCTTGTTGGAGTCTTAAGGAGTTCCAAAAGAGTGACTTTGGGTGATGAAGTTGGTGTACTCGTTGGTGATGAAGGAGGTGCTATAATGGAAGAATCTTGTGGTGAGTTATTTGATGGTGATAAGCCATTTGATGATGGTTTTGCTAAGCAACAAGATCAGATGCTAATCCGTGCGGATATCCTAGAGTTTGATTGTGGTATTTTGGAAGGTGGTAGTACAAAAGTTTGGGTTTCATGAAGAGGATTGTTTGTACTAGGTGATTCATTTAAGTTGTAGGAGCTTGTGAATGACATGGTGTTGTTTGTTTGTGAAGATGAGATGAATTATGCAAGCATTTTGGGAGTTCTATATATAGAAAAACAATGCATTTTAATGAATGCTTGACCCAAAATGTGGATTAAAATCTAATGATTAGATATGAATTTAAGGCATGTGATCATGAGAACACAAGCATTAAAGAGCATACTCCAAAAAATAAAAAAATGTTGGAGTTTTCATCCAAAGTGAGAAAAATAGAAGATAAAACCAACTTTTGTCTCACGGATCCCACGGATCCTTCCCTTGAGGGATCCGTCCAGCATTAAGGCTGGGATCCGTGGGTCTGGTGATTCAGGTAGCACAAAATTTTCCTTTTGGAAACATTTTTTTGCCTAGTGTGTGCCTATATGCAAACTATTTGGAGTTGCGGTTATCTCGACTCCTAAAAAGAAAAATAGACTAGAAGTGAAAAAACATATTATTATGTGAGATAACCCGAGTGCTCCTAATTCATTGTTGCTTAAATGAATGTACCCGAAAATACATATTAGTTATGTATCTCCTTTAGCATTCAAAAGACATGAGATGCAATGAAAACGGGTTTTTACTTTGTATTAATAATGAAAAAGCGATTTGTCCTAGACGTGAGAAATTGCTTTTGTGAAATTGATACGGGAAGATGTATCATTTTTAGAAAACGTTTCAAAAAGAGGTTTCCATTTGCGAAAAAAAATCGTTTTATTCTTTGAAAAGAAGATGTGTATGTAATTATGTGTTTGCAACTTGTATTTATTTTTGAAAGAAAATAAGAGAAACTATGAGTTTTAAGTATTAAAAAAAAAAAAAAACTTATCTTAGGTTTTGAAAATTCCCGTATTGTTTGTGAGTTGTGCGTGAAATAGAGATCCTAAACTCCGAAAGAAGAAGGCTAGTGTTTACATACCTTGTAGAGTAAAAATAAATTATGATGTTTGTTCCATGAGACCAAGACCAAGACGAAGTAGGTTGAATTGTTTCCGCTTCAACGGTTTGGTAAGGACGTCGGCTATGTTGTCTTCGGACGCTACCTTCTCAATAGAGATGTTCCCCTTTTGAACATTGTCTCTTAAGAAGTGACGACGAATCTCTATATGCTTTGTGCGAGAATGTAATACCGGATTCTTGCTTAAATCTATGGCACCCTTGTTGTCACATAGGATGGCTATGTCACTTAGATGAATGTCGTAGTCAACTAACGCTTGTTTCATCCATAGTGCTTGTTGGCATGCTTTGCCGGCGGAGACGTATTCGGCTTCGGTTGTTGATATTACTAATGCCGTTTGTTTCTTTGAAAACCAAGATGTTAAACAACATCCCATAAAATTACATACCCCACTTGTACTTTTTCGGTCAACATAATCACCTGTATGGTCAGAATCTGCATATACAATTGTTTCTACTCCCGTGCCCTTAGGATACCATAATCCTAATTGTGTTGCACCCTTAATATATCTAAATATTCTTTTTTACGGCTTCTAGGTGTGATGTTTTAGGGTCTTCTTGAAACCTAGCACATAAGCAAACACTAAACATGATATCCGGCCTACTAGCCGTGAGGTAGAGAAGACTACCAATCATGCCACAATATTTAGTATTATAAACGGATTCGCCGTCTTCATCTTTAGTGAGTTTGGTGTCGGATGACATTGGTGTCCTAATTGGTTTTGATTCTTCTAAGCCGAATTTCTTTAACATCTCTTTTATGTATTTAGATTGATTAAAGAAGATACCATCTTCTACTTGTTTGATTTGTAGACCAAGAAAGAAACTAAGTTCTCCCATCATACTCATCTCGAACTCGTCATGCATGATTTTAGAGAAATCATCACACATGTCTTGACAAGTGGATCCGAATATAATATCATCTACATATATTTGAACTATGATTATATGTGACTCTCTTTTCTTAGTAAAAAGTGTGTTGTCAACTAACCCCATGGTATAGTTGTGTTTGATTAAAAATGACTTGAGTCTATCATACCAAGCTTTTGGAGCTTGTTTAAGACCGTAAAGGGCTTTCTTTAACTTATACACATGTTTAGGTTTTTCAAAATCGATGAAGCCCGGAGGTTGAGCTACATATACTTCTTCATTAATAAAACCATTTAGAAAAGCACTTTTGACATCCATTTGATAAAGCTTTAGATCATTAGCACAAGCATAAGCAAGAAGTATTCTTATAGACTCTAATCTAGACACGGGGGCATAGGTATCATCAAAGTCTATTCCTTTTTGTTGGTTATACCCTTGGGCAACGAGTCTAGCCTTGTTTCTAGACACTACTCCGTTTGCATCTAATTTGTTTTTATAAACCCATTTGGTTCCTATTATGGTTTGATTACTTGGTGGAGGGACAAGTGTCCAAACATCATTAGAAACAAATTGATTTAATTCTTCTTGCATAGCCATTACCCAACTTTCATCTTTTATGGCTTCTTGTGTATTCTTAGGTTCTATGGTTGAAACAAAACAAAATAAGCTACTTTGGTTTTGAACTTAAGACCTTAATGTTCTTTCGTTTAACTTTCCTATGACCTTATCTACGAGGTGATCTTTGGACTCTTTAATATTTATGACTTCATCATTTAAAGGTTTTTCTTCTTCATTTATTTTTTCTTTATTACTATAGCTTCACTTTCTACAATCTCGTCATCGACAAGAGGTGGAGAGGGTTTGGGTGGACTTTCATCAAATTTTACATTTAATGACTCTTCTACCTTCATTGTTTCTTTATTTAATATGACGTAAGCTTTGCTATTTGGAGAGTAACCTAGAAAGATACCTTCGGTTGATTTAGGATCAAATTTTGTAAGGTAATCTTTAGTGTTAAGAAGAAAACATTTGCTACCAAAGACTCTAAAGTGATCTAGCGTAGGCTTTTTGCCTCGGAGTAACTCATATGGAGTGTTACATAAGATTGGTCTAATTAAGACTCGATTGAGTATGTATGTTGAAGTATCAACGACATTGCACCAAAAATTTTGAGGTATGGATTGCTCATTAAGCATGGTGCGACTCATTTCTTGTAGGGTTCTATTCTTTCTTTCAACTACCCCATTCGATTATGGAGTGTGCGGAGCTGAGAAGTTGTGAGTAATACCATTAGCGTCACAAAAGGCTCCAAATTGCACTTCATTATCGAATTCCCTACCATGATCCGTTCTAATAGACACTATAGGACTTCCTAGTTGTCTTTGGATTTTCTTGCTTAATATTTCAAAATAATTAAACGTTTCCGTTTTATTCTTTAAGAATTTTGTCCATGTGTACCTAGAGTAATCATCCACTATGACCAAAGTGTAGTAGTTGCCTCCATAACTTTGGATAGCGGATGGACCAAATAAATCCATGTGTAGTAATTCTAGACACTTAGTTGTAGACACCATGTTTTTAGCTTTATGACTAGAATGAAATTGTTTTCCTACATTACAAGCATCACAAAAGTGATGTTCATATTTTAACTTAGGTAGATCTCTTGCTAGATCTTTGGATGATAGCGATTGAAGAAGTCGCATGTTGGCATGACCCAATCTTTGATGCCATAAGGTCGAAGTATCGTCCATAGAGGTAAGACACAGTTTGTCTTTAGGTTCATTACCGATTTTAATGACATAGACTCCATGTTTCATAATTCCTCTTCCTATGGTTATGCCATTTTTTAATATCTTACTACCGGTTTCGGTAAAAAGTACGTTGCACTTTTTTATCACAGATTTGTCCTATACTTAAGAGATTAAAGTTAAGGTTTTCTACGTGACACACATCGTTAATGGTTAGAGATTTGTTAGAAATCGTACCTTTACCGATGATTTTACTTTTGCTATTTCCAAACACCACATTACCTCCATTGAAGGATTCATATGTGGAGAATAGATCTTTATTGCCGGCCATGTGCCTCGTGCACCCGCTATCCTTGACCCATTCATCTGGGTCTAGGTCGACCTTTAAGCACACCTAAGAAAACAATTAACTCAAAAGTTTAGTCCCCATTTGTTCATGGGCCCATTAGTGTTAAACATTCTATTCATGTTAGACATGTATGGATAAGGTGAATATGCATTCCATGATGCAAAGTTTTGAAAAGAAAATCCATTTTGCATATTTGGGTTCCATCCCATTTGATGGTTACTTCTCGGGTAAACATTATTAGGTCTCCTAGATGGGTTAGGTTTTGAAAAAGATGGAGCCTTGTTTCTTGCAAAAATGGGATTATATTTTGGAGGTGGTTGTCTAGTGGTAAAATGAGTTGGTTTCTTCTTATTAACAATAACAAAATCAGTTCTTGATGAAGAAGCTATGTTATTACTACTGTTTGCTACAGCAGACCTACGGATCCCTGGCTGAACACTAGCCGGTTCCCTTTTTATGGGATCCGCCACAACAGTGGCTGGTTTTTCTAGTGCCTTAACAAATTGTGTTTCTTTGTTTTCACTAGTTGATGGATCAAGTTGTTGAATACCTAAACCTTTTTGGTTGTTACCGGTTTTAACACTATCTAATATCATATCTAAAGTATTCGTACTCATTCTAGCAATTTTAGAATCTAGTTGATCAACTAGTGTTTGAAGTTGAACGCAAAGTTCACATTCACCACTTGCTATTTTACCCTTTTCTAGACGTTTCAATTTTGCTTTTAATTCTATGACTTCTTTATCTAAACGTTGGTTTTGACTTTTTAAAAGCTTGTTTTTGTTAATTAGTTTTAAGCTAATATTGTACAGTTTGTCATATTCATTATGCAACGAGTCGTCATCTAGTGATGAGCTACCATAGTATTCGTGACATACCTCGTCATTTGCCATGAGAAAAATTTCTTCGTCCTCCTCGTCGCTCATTCCCCACGAGCCGCTCACGAACCCCTTTTGATCATCCCGTTTGGGACACTTACTAATAAAGTGGTTTAGGTCCTCACATTTAAAGCAAGCACGATCATCCCTTGGCTTCTCTTCCTCTTTGCTTTTCCGGAATCCTTTCTTGTCGTCATACGGTTGTTTGACGTATCTTCCATTCCTTCTAAAGAACTTTTTAAAGTCCCTTACCGCCATAGCATACTCCTCATCGTCACTATCCGAAGAAGAGTTCTCTTCATCGCTTGAAGCCTTTTTGGCTTTAAGGGCAAGAGATTTGTGTTTCTCTTTCACCTTTGAGGCTTCAGAATCTTTAGCAAGGACAAGCTCGTAGACTTTTAAGTTGCCTATGAGTTCATCAAGGGTGAGGATTGTCAAATCTTTTGACTCTTCGATCTCCACTTGGATGGAAGTGCCCTTAGATATCTTCTAACATGGTTACGGCTAGAAAAAGATTCATCAAGTGCTTGTAAAGATGTAATAATAGTATTAAAATTAGCAAATGAATGATCTATAGTTTCCTCATCCGATATTGAAAATTGTTCATATTGTTGAACAAATAAATCAATTTTATTATTTTTAACTTGTTGATTACCTTGATGAGTTACAACTAAAGAATTCCAAATTTATTTAGAGGTTTTAAGCATAGAAATTCTTTCGAATTCCTTTTTGGGTAAAACATTGTACAAAACCATTTTAGCTTCACTATTTTTAGAAAGCTTTTTCTTCATTTCATCATTTAGTTTGTCATGAGGTATGTTAACTAAATTTCCTTTATCATCTTTTGAGGTAGCCTCAAAATCGCCTTCAACAATAATGTACCAAAGATCATTATCTTTAGACTTCACATATGTTTCGAAACTATTTTTCCAATATATAAAACCATTAGTTTCAAGTAGTGGTGGTCGTTGCATAGATCGCCTTTCATTGTAATTTTCAGAACCCATAGTGATCGAAAAGTTTTTAAAATACGGTTTACTTTAAAACTTTTATAAACTTAGCTCTTGATGCCAATTGTGGAAAACTAGAAGGGGGGGGGGGTTGAATAGTTTTCCCGATTTTAAGTTAGTTTCAAAAACTTTAGATTCGATAATATGTGAGATCGTATGGATGTAGAGAAAGTATAGATCTAATGATAAAGCAAGTAAATAAAGTAAAGCAAGGGATAGAAATGACACAACCGATTTATAGTGGTTCGGCTACAAGGATACCTTCCTTTCCCTACTCCACTCCCCGAGTCACCTACTCGAGAGTTCACGCACTATATCAACAAACTCCTTCAACTTGGCGGAGAAGCCTTCACAACGTTGCTTACACCTTTTTCCGGTACAAAGCTAAATACCGAGTCCGTAACACGGTGGACCAAACCAACACGACTATTACACAACAAATATGTGAAATATCAAATACAAGATCTTTGCTACAGAAATATTGTGGAGGAACAAATCAATCAAGGACCCCTTGCTTGGATGACTTGTAGGATGCTCATGATCTCACCTTAGAGAAGGACCTATATGAGAATCACTAAAGAAAGAAATAAAGAAGTACTCTCTAGATCAAGTGATCTTTTTTTAGAAGAGAATGAAAGTATATGAGAGAATTAGTAAGAAAAGGGTTGAGTTAGAATGAAGAAATGGCTCTCTATTTATAGGAAAAATCTGCCACTGTTCCCCGGATCCCACGGATCCCTCCCACAAGGGATTCGTCTAGTGTAATTCTAGGGATCCGTGGGACGCTCCTCTTTGCCCATGGGTTTTTTGGTTATGGGTCATGGGTTGGTCCATGGGTATTCTTTTAGATTCAATGTATCTAATGAGTACAATGTATCTAGTCAAGTGGGTATGGGTCAATACCATGGGTTATGGATAGGGGTGGAAACGAGCCGAGCCGAGCCCGAGCTCGGCTCGTTTAAGTTTTAAAAGGCTCGAGATCGAGCTCGGCTCGTTTCGAGCCTTAACTTCTAAGCTCGAGCTCGGCTCGTAGTATGTTTCATAGGCCGGGCCCGGCTCGAGCTCGGCTCGTTTATACAATTTGGCCATGAAAAGTTAAATCTTGGCTCGAGCTTGAGCTCGACTCGTAATATATCTTTATTGAGCTCGTTATTAAGCTCGAGCTCGGCTTGTATATATGTTTAATACTTAAAATATTGTAATTTCGTTTAGGCTCGTTTAGGCTCGCGAGCCCAAACGAGCTTTATATGTAAAGCTCGAGCTCGAGCTCGATTAATAAATGAGCCGCAACTTAGGCTCGAACTCAGGTTCGAGCTCGTTTAGGCTCGGCTCATTCGAGATTTTTACCGATCCGATCCCGAGCTTTTAACAAGTGGCTCGGCTCATTTCCTCCCCTAGTTATGGATATGATCCATGGGTTGTGATTTTTACCCATCCTAATAAACTATTACAACAAATAATTTATTACAACAATTTGTATTAAATGGCTATATGTAAATGCTTTACAAAAATAACATGTATCCTTATAATTGTACTTAAGATAACATTATATTTGTTATCAACAAAACACAAAGAGATCGCAAAATATTAATAAACGTTTTTACGGTTTATTTGTATTAACATTTGGGTTTACTTCTAAAGTGACATTACTTCCATTGCATGGTTGATATGATGAGAATAGCTTTCGATTTCCCGTCATGTGATTTATGCAACCACTATCCTTAATCCGTTCATCGGGCTTCAAGTCGATTCCCAAGCATATCTAATATTGTCATAGAATAAATCAAACATATGGTTCCCAATATCTCATGGGTCCAAATTTTTTAACATTAAACATCCCATTCATTTGTTGCATTTGATTTGGATGTTGAAGAGGTGAGTAAAATCCCAAAGGTGCATAGCTATTATTCTATGATATGTGATACATGTTTGGATAATTTTGTTTTCTAGGTTGTGTTGATCTAACTTGTCTTTGAGAGACATTTATATTCCTAGGTAGTGTAGTTTTTGATCTAATCACTGGTTTATTAAATCCTACTTCGAATTTTAGTGATGGTTTACAGAAACGTTTAACTTCACTTACCCTCGCAATAGGTACTTTAGTGTTCATAACAGTTAAATGTTTTGGTGTAAGACCTAAATGGGATTTTGACAAAGAGACAGATTTATTTACTGTTGACGGTCCTTTAAATGAGGGACGGTCCTTTATATTTGAGGGACCGTCTTCCTGTTTTTAGGGACCGTCACTAGTAGACTCGGCTACCAAGGGTTTTACAAATTTGAAATGTTTTGTACTTCTTGTTGATGCTTCAAAAATGTTATAGCCTAGACCCGTTTTATCACTAGAGAGTTTTTGAGTGCTTAACATTTCTTTAAGAGAAGGAGTTCTCTTTTCAAATTTAGTTAGCTTTGAGGCTTCCTCTTTGAGTCTCTCATTTTTTTATTTTAAGGTTTTGACACGATTTACACTCGAGATCAATTTCTTTGCCTTTCTTGAGTCTAGATACTTTATTTTTTAATTCAAAAATTTCTTTCTCTAGTTTAGATTTAATATATTTTAGATATTTATTTTTTTATTATTATCTTTTGATTCATTTTGTAAAGACGATCATACTCATGATCTCATTCAAGCGAATCTAAAGAGGATGTGTCATCATTATAGTGTTCGGTTTCAAAAGGTACTTATTTTTAAGTTCCTGCCATTAGACATGTTTCGTCTTTAATCTTTTCATTGATATCTTCGTCGCTATCGATCCAAGCACCTCTGATGTATGCCTTTTGGTTATTTTCTCTTGGTTGTTAAGGATATTCTCCTATGAGATATCTTGGATCACCACATTTAAAACATCTTCTGTTGCCTTTATCATATTTATCATCTTGATTCTTTTGAGACATCTTCTTTTCATCTCGCGGATGTTTGATGTATCTACCTCTTCGTTTAAAGAACTTCTTGAAGTCTTTAACCGCCATGGCATATTCTTCGTCTTCACTTTCCGAACTTGATCTTTCATTATCACTAGATTCCTTTTTAGCCTTTAGAGCAAGAGATCTCCTTTCTACTTTGCTTTTGACTATTTCGGAATCATTCTTGATGATTTGCTCATGAACTTTAAGGTTCCCGTTGAGTTCATCAAGCGATAGTGAAGCTAAGTCTTTGGATTCTTCTATCGCCATGACCTTTGCTCTCCATTTTGGATGTAAGGCCTTAAGAAATTTTTTGACACAACTCTTGACAGAAACGCCCTCATCAAGGGCTTTTAGACTAGTAATGATAGTATTAAATCTTCAAAAGGCACTATCTATAGATTTGTCTTCAGGAATGATGACTTGTTCATATTGTTGAACCAAGAAGATCAATTTTGTTATCTTTAACTTGATTATTACCTTGATAAGTGACTAGCAAAGTTTTCCAAATTTCCTTAGCCGTGTTACACATAAAATATCTTTGAAAGTCCTTTTTAGGTAAAGCATTAGAAATAACCATTTTTGCTTCATCATTTTTTGCTAATTTCTTTTTAAGATTATCACTTTGATTTCATAGGGAACTACTTCATCCCTTTTAGTTTCTGGATTTTGTTCAATAGGTTTAAAGTCACCCTTAGTAATAACATGCCAAAGATCAAGAACTTTTGATTTCACATAAGTTTTGAATCTAGTTTTCCAATAAATGAAGCAATCGGCTTCGAAAAGTGATGGCCTTTGCATAGATTGGCCTTCTTGATATTTGTCGAAATCTATTTATCGATTCAAGTTTTTAAAATATAATATACTTTAAAAAATATTAAGTAACCTGTCTCTGATACCAATTTTAGAAACTAGAAGGTAGCGGGGGGAGGGGGTTGAATAGTTTCACCGTTTAAGTTACGTTTTAAATCTTTTTTCTTTTTAAAAATCTTTTAGATTCTAAGTTATGTAATATCAATCAGCAATATGGACACAATAAATATAAATGACTATAAATAATAAAGTGACAAAGTAAATAGAGTAAAGAGAAGAAACGATCAAACCGATACGCAGAGATTTATAGTGATTCGGATACGAAGCTCTATCTTCTCCCTACTCCACTCTCCGAGTCACATAATAGATAGTTCACAACCATTATGCCAACAAGCTCCCTTTAGGCGAAAACCATACACTTTTGCTTACACCAATTTCCGACACTAAGCGGAATGTCGAGTTCTAATCCTAGTTAGAACTAATCTACACAAGACTACTCAGACTTACACACCGTCCAAATCTACACACAACACCTTACGGACTTACACCTTGTCCGGATCTACACACAACACCTTACGGAGTTACACCTCGTCCGGATCTACACTTACACAACTATTCATTACTTACGCACAAGTCGGATTGACCAATATACAAGGATGGAGAATTTAGATCAAGAAGAAAATTGTAACTAAGGTTATGTATAAGATGCCTATTCTATAACACTTTGTTTCTTGATGAATACGAGCATTCTTCTCTTTGAAATTTGATAGAGGATGAATGTAATCACTTATAAACAAATTACAACAAGTTAATATGATCAAAGAAAAGGGATTAGAAAGATTTAAGAAGACATAAAATTTTAGTGCTCAAGAGGTGAGAATTATCTGTGAAAATAGTGCAATATTTATAGGCTGCAGGAGGAGCGGGGAACGGTCCTTTAAACATGGACAGTCCCTTATATATAAGGGACCGTCCCCTATTTAAAGGTCCGTCTCTAACAGACGCTCTTCTTTTGGTCTTTTAGTGGTGAAATATTTTTCTAGTGAAGGTGTCATCTCTTTGGGTGGGAAAATGGTTGTTGGGTGTTTTCAAATTTCAAACTTATACTTCTTATTAAAACATTTCTTTATAAATACAAAAATAATTTGTATACTACCTCCGTCCCAATTTAAGTGTCCACAATGGAATCTTTAGATGTCCCAAATTAAGTGTCAATAGAATAGTCCAACCAATGAGATGAGACTTTAGTGAGTGAAAATGATATTTGATTGGTTAAGAGTGTAGTTAGTGGAATTTTCTAAAATTTGTGCATATGTATAGTGGACACTTAATATGGGACGGAGGGAGTAATTTATTTTTTCAAAAATGTTTTGTCCCAAATATAAAAATATGAGGTTTGTAGGATCATTCTTTATGTTGTTTGATGATTCGGGTGGTTTAGGATGATGATAATACAAGTGATCCATTTTAGAGAGAGAAAGTAAAGAGATGGTGTTTTCTAGAGGGAGAGAGTAAATCAAAAGAAGAGGTTTGATTAAATGAAAAGCGCCACCTCTTCCCAAGTGGAAAGAGGCTTTTATACTACAAACTACACGCCCTCCTGTCGGGCTGTGGATCAGGCATACAGTGGGTAAATGTTGTACCTCGTTCACTATCGTTTAAAACAGCTTAAGTTTATAAAACAAGTTAATAGTGAACTATGACTGAAATTAATGTAAGAAAAGCACACTAAGTAATTTTCAACATCATATTCTTATTAGAAATAAATCCACAAAGAATACGTTACCCAAGTACATGCGGAATAGTACTTGGGATTGAAATGACAAAATTGGGTGACTCCTCTCTAAGCTCAGGCTAAGTCTGAGCACAACTCTTAGAGATCACTGAGCTATCTCAGGAACTAAGTTGTATTTGGAGGAGTGAAAAGATGGCTTGCGTGTATGTGTGTTTTTACAATTCACAAGCTTAACCTTTTCACTCCATCTCTTATGTTATTTATACATGTATGATATTTGACTCTTTCCTAAGTGACAAACTGACATCATACAGAAGACAAAATACTAATGTATTTTGTCTCTGTTTACAAAGACTATTCTAGGTAAGAGACAAGACTACTTTCCTAAGTTCAGTGATGACACTGAGCCTGATCTTTTGCCATTCAGGGAAAGTTGACTTTGGTTGATAAGGACTTTATCTTATCTTATTCAACCTTTTCCCGCCTTGTCCCGCTCTTTCTTCAGTCTTTACATCCTTCAGTCTTCTACTTCAGTTTGTCTACAGTGTAAGAAGTTGGAGAGGAATCTTGGGGATTCAGTGAGTTATTGTCATCACTCACTGAATCCATCATCTTCTTCTTGACTCAGTCTTCACCCTTTAAGTTCCATCTTACTGAGTGGAGAGACTTCTTCTTCGCCTCATACTGAGTTTCCTGAAGATGACTCACTGAGAGACTATGCACTCAGTGACTTGTTTGTGTTAATGGATTAAACACTTGGGCTATTTTCTATTCAAATCCTAGATTAAGGGGTTTGGGTATTTACTGAACCCAACAGTTTCCCCTTATTTGGATATACAAATAGCCTAAGTGGTTGATCAGTGTAAGTGAGCAAGAGGCTTCTTCTTATACTGAATGTACTAATGAATACAATAAGGAACACTGAGTAAATAAAACATACATCATTTATTGATCAGATTACATAGTTCCTATCACTAGTACAAAAGATAAAACAAAATGATTTCAATCCAGATGGATTCCCAATGCTTCAAGCTTGACCTTTTTGGTGATGAGTGTTTCTCTGTCAGGATGGTCTCTTATCTTGGCATTCAGGTCTTGGCAGAACCTGATGTTTGCTGGGGTTTGAATTTGAGAGGCCACTGGTATGTAGCTCAGCATTGCAGCCACACCAGCCTGATCAATATCACTCCATCTTTGAAAAGCAGGGTTTCCATAGACATCAATGTGGAATAGCCCTCTTTCAGGCTTCTCAATCACTAGACAGTTCACAAATTTAACCCCTTCAGGCAGCTCCCTGTTACACTCCAATCCAGGCACTTTAATCTCAGGTTGGAACTCAACTCTCTTCCTTTTGCCAGTGGATGATTGTGATTGAGATCCTTGAGGTGCAGTTAAGGCGGCCTGAATTCCCAGTTGGGCTGGACAATCTCTCAGTCTTTCATATCTTTTACTGAGCATTTTCATCAGGTCCTTAACCACCGCATTCTTCTTCTTTTCAATGATTGGACCAAGCTCATCAAGTTCAGTGATCCCAAAGTCAGTGAATTTGAGGGGATCATGGACCTCGAAGTGTCTTTTATCAACCTCTCTATAGACGTTCATGGCCAGTGGTTTGGTATTGGGGATGATTCTGACATCTGTGATTTTTTCAGGAAGCCTTCGGCTTGTCATTGTCCAGTTGTACTCCTCAATTCTGCTTTGCCTGAGAGCTTCAGTTTTCTTCTTCTTTTCTTCCAGCTGCTTTTTCATTGCAGCCATCTGAGCCGCCTGAGCTTCCTTGAAATTTTGCCCTGCCTGACCCTTTTAAAGTTTGCTTGGATCTAATCCCATGTTCTCAGCTTCTTCGGCGACAACCTTTTCCAGTGCTTTTCTGTTCCTTTTCTCTTCCTCAGCTTGTTTCAACCTTTTTCTTCTTTAGCAAGGTGTTTACTCAGCTGTTGTGGTGTGAGCAGGTATTCAGTGTCGCCGATTTTATAGTGAATCTTCTCAGGCTCAGAAGTTGCCATCTTGCCTTTTCCTTTGTCTTGGCCTGAGGAAGATGAAGTTGCTACCAGGGGTGGAGTTGTTGATGTTATTGGAGTGATTACTGTCAGTGTTGTTGTTGTTGATGTTGTTGGTGGGATTGATGAGATCGGTGTTGCTGAGACTGGTGGGGATGATGAGATTTGAGTCACTGATACTGTTGGTGTTGGCTCCCCCTCAGTGTGAGAAGGAGTTTCTTCAGCAATATTCTCCCCCTCAACTGTTGCCGGAGCCTCAGTGAGGGCAAGAGTTGGAGTGGGTGCTGAAGGGGGCTGAGCAGCTTGACCCTTGAAGGCCTGATAAATTTCTGAGATCATAGCCTTGATGTCTGAAGTGTCAGATTGAATACCAGTGACTTTAGTTTCCAAATTAGCATGAGAAACCTCCAGGGCTGTCATTTTGGGCCCAAGATTCCAGGCCAGAGATGAGGATGCCTGAGCTAAAGTAGCTACATGCGTATTCAAAGAGTCCAATGTAGTTTAAAGAGACTGGACTGAGGATGGAAGACCCTGAACATTTGCAGACTTGAGCATATTCAGCAGTTCAGTGAGGTTTGAGGATTGTTTCAAGTGCTCCTCAGTAGCCTTCAGCACTTTAGAGTTGAGTGCTGGGTCTTCTTTGACAAACTCCCTGATTTCATCTATCGTGGTACCTACACCCTGAAGATGCCTGAGGAATTTAGCCATGTTTTAGTCGGTGAATGTTGTCATACATCAGATCCCTATGCTCATGAACATTTTCATCAAAGCCATGTACCTCAGCCTTTAGATCAGCATAACTCGTAGCAGCCTCAGTGTGTTGCTCCCACAATATGCCAGTGACCCCAGAATATAACCTTCTTGAAGCTTTGGTGATCCACTGAACTAGCTGTCTTTCAGTGAGTGGGAGAACATTATCAAATCTTTCAAATTCATTAGTGGATGAAGAGGAGTCATTATTGTCAGGCTTGACTGGTGATTCAGTATGCTCCTGTGGATCAGGCTGAGGCTCTTGTTCAGCTTGAACCTCAACGTCCATTTCCTCTCCAGCTGATAAGATTTCATCATCAGTCTCAGCAAGCTCATCTTCAGAGAATAATATCCCAGTGACATCAGCAACAGTTAACCAGGGGTTGGTGTTGGGTTCCATATCAGCGGGTGGTATGTTTCCCTCTGAGTCTTTGTCCCCCGTTGACCCCTCGGACACTGGTGGGCATTTCCCAGTGTCTTCGCTGGAGTCAGGATTGGTTGTGGGTTCCGTATCGGTGGGTTGTTCCTTTCCCTCCGAGTCTTTGTCCCCCAGTGACCCCTGAGACACTGGTGGGCGTTTCCCAGTGCCTTTAGCAGAGTCAGTGATAGTTGTATCCCTATCAGCGGGTTGTTTGATTCCCTCTGAGTCTTTGGGAGAGATCAGTGTGCCCTCAGACAAAGGCTTGGATTTGCTAATGTCATCACTGGGCGTTGTGGAAGGCGCTCCCCTACCAGATGGTTGTTTGTTTCCCTCTGGATCTTGGGGAGTACTAGGTGTGACCAAGGGCACTGACTGTGATGTATCAGTGTCCTTCGTTGTCACTGGGGTGGTTGTTTCCTGGTCAGTGGGTGTCTTTTTGGTCTCGGGATTTTTGTGCCTCTTAGGCTGTGCTCCTGAAGCCTCAGGGCCCTGAGACTTTGGTTTAGTCTTAGTCCCAGTCTGAGACTTCCCCTTTTTCTTTTTAGGAGTAGGGTTTGGAGACATTGATCCACTTTGATTGTTTACAGCAATCATGTGGGCCGTCAATTCAATGGGAGTGACGAGGGATGGGTTCTTTTGAAAATTTGAAGGGCTCAGGATGCCAGGTAAATTTCCAAAATTTTCATCCTGAGTATAATTTGAACCCAGTAACGATTGCAGAGCATAAGAGACAAACCTAGGATACGAAACGTACTTCGTCCTAGTTTTGCTCTGTAGCTTCATTACGAGATAACTGTAAATGATCTCCCCTATGTCGACAGTGACCCCATTCATCAAGCAGTATGCCATCATCAACTGAATAGAGTTAACTTGTTCAGTGGATGAGTGGTTCCCGCCGAGGACCTGGATCACAAAAGTGAAGAGGATCCTCCAAGCCACGGGGAATGAGCTTTTAGTGACTGGGGTCTTGTCCAAAAAAGTTGGATCTAAAACGATTTTTTAACCCATCCTTCACTGTGGAGGGTTCAGGATGGGCGACATAAGCACCTTTGTTATAGTCTAACCCTGTTGATGTGCAAAACGTTTTGTAATCCAGGGTGTGTTGTTTCCCCCCATTTAGACTGAACCTGATGAGATACTCCCTGAGAGGTCTAAGGTTATTCTCATCAGTAGAAGGTGTCGGGTCAAAGGCTCTAGCTGTAGCCTAAAACTCCCTGAGGTAGTTTAGGTACACTACTGAGGGACATTTTACAAAGGCCGTTTTGAGTGGGCAGTTGAATAAAAATTTTATAATGTCTTTATAGGTTGGGACATTTTCAGGATATTCAAAATTTCCTATGACATTATTTGTTATAAATTCAACGTTAGTAAGATCCCCTACCCACTGAGAAGAAAACTGGAGAGATTGTGTTCTAGCCATTTCCATATGAAATATTTTAGGGTTTTGAAAATATTTTGACTAGAATAATCAAAGTTGTTTTTGATCTCTCAAGTTTGTGATGAAAAACTTTTGTAAATGTTTACAAGAAGGGTTTTCCAAAAGAGGTTTTAAGAGTTTTTGAGCACACACAAATGTTTTTGAATTTTAGAAATGATTTTGACAGAGTTTTGTTGCAGAAAAGATTTGTGTGTGTTTGTTTGTGTTGGAAGAGGGTATTTATAGAGTGATAAGAGGGGTGTTTTGTGCACAAATGGGAATATTAAGAGTCGGTTTTTGAAAGACGTTTGAATTTCCACATTTAATGCTACCACTCCATTACCCGCAGTAAAATCCTTTTTTCAAGGGAACAGTTGCAGTGCATAGTAAAAGTGCACTTTTGCAGAGATAAAATATCAACTTGATATTTTTTGTGAGAGGCATTAAATGCCAAGTGGGATGACAGTAAGACAAAGAGACATATATTCCTTTATTAAATTGGCAAAGTTACCAACCTAGGACATTTAAGTAACTGATATTTAGATCATTTAGTTACTCATTCAATGCTCTTTGTCAAGTGTCAGGGACCCTGAATGAGTCTTACTTATTCAGTGAGAGGTTGGTTTTGGATATTCAGGGAGGATGGACCATTTCAGAGAACTTACTGAGATTGGTTTTCTGATACTTGACATTCAATGTCAAGCATTCCCAATTCAGCTTTCAGTCTCCTGAAGGTAGGTTCGTCCAAGGGTTTGGTGAAGATATCAGCCAGTTGATATTCAGTAGGGATGAAATGAAGTTCTATGTCTCCTTTCATTATGTGATCCCTGATGAAATGATATCTGATATCAATGTGTTTGGTTCTTTGGTGGAGGACAGGGTTGTTGGAGATTGCAATAGCACTAGTGTTATCACAGAAGATGGGCACTATTTTATAATGGATGTCATAGTCACTGAGTTGACTTTTCATCCATAATACATTGGCACAGCATCCTGCTGCAGCTACATATTCAGCTTCAGCTGAGGACATAGCCACTGATTGTTGCTTCTTTGCACTCTAACAAACCAGTTTTCCTCCAGGAAATTGACAGGACCCTGAGGTACTTTTTCTGTCCATGTTGCAACCAGCATAATCAGAATCAGAGTAACCTTTGAGATCAAACCCTGAGCATTTTGGATAATAGAGTCCAAGGTTTTGGGTTCCTTTCAGGTACCTGAGTATTCTTTTGGCTGCAGTGAGGTGAGATTCTTTGGGATTGGACTGATATCTTGATATTAAACAGACTGAAAATTGTATGTCTGGTCTAGTAGCGGTTAAATACATCAGTGAGCCAACAATCCCTCTGAAATGAGTTTGATTGACTGATTTTCCAGTGAGATCAGGTCCAAGGTTGTTAGGTGGGACCATTGGTGTCTTCACTGAGGCACAGTCAGATATCTCATATTTCTTCAAGAGATTTCTGGTGTATTTCTCTTGACTGATGGATATTCCTTTATCAGTTTGCCTGATTTGTAGTCCAAGAAAGTATGTGAGTTCTCCCATCATGCTCATCTCAAACTTCTTTGTCATCAGTTTTTCAAACTGTTTGCAAAGTTTGTAGTTTGTTGAGCCAAAGATGATATCATCAACATACAGTTGGACTAGAATCACATCCTGTTGAGTTCTATAAACAAACAGTGTGTTGTCTATCTTTCCTCTGACACACTTGTTTTGTATCAGGAAGCTGAGAGAGTCTCATACCATGCTCTGGGAGCTTGTTTAAGTCCATAAAGGGCTTTTTCAAGCTTGCAGACATAGTCAGGGAATTCGCTACTCTCAAAGCCAGGATGTTGATCCCAGTTGAGCAAACGATCTAATATAGAAACTGACTAGTAACAAAAGCTTATCAAGTATTACGCGGAATTTAACACTTGATCTCAAGAAGAAGAACAGTTAACTTTCAACACCTCAATATTATTAATACGAATACTCTTACAGTATTAGGGTTTTGCAACCTTGAAGTGAAAACGACTTTAGATATAAAATACACGTATATCTAACCTAGCCAAGGACCTCCTTTTATAGGATAAGGAGTCCTATACAATATACAATACGTAACCTACAAGATAAATATCTTTTCCATTACTATCAGTTCGAATACTGAACGACTTCTTCATACTCTTCTATGAATTTTCATTCACAAACCGATGTAGGAGGTGTAGTCTACAAAACTCGAATTTTCTTTGAACTCTTAATACAACCTTAAACAGTTCAAATCCCCTCCTAACAACCCAAAATCCAAGGAACATACTACTTAATGAAATTCACTACCTTGGCGCCTGTTCGAACTTCTATTGGTGCCTGTCTTATTCTCATTGGTGACTACTTCTATTGGCGCCGATCATCATAACTCATTGACGACTATCATAACATTCGTGACGATCAAGATATCTCAGCCAATCAAATAACATAGTCTATTTATACCTTTTCTATAAATAGAACATCCAATGCATAACATATAACATATCCTGAGGAATAGGATATTTTCCTCCAGGAACCGATCCAATCTATATGCACATAAAATATAGATTTCAGCAAAAGTGAAGTTCCAACGTTTTGGGATTATGACATTCTCATAAGCATAATTATTATAACTCCACAACTTTCAATTGACAAGAAGAAGAACTCTAGTTCACAATTTAAGGCGCATTATGAACTATTCGAAAACAATGATCAGTCAAAGATATAATCTAGCAAACGAGTTGACCCTAGTTGTAGGACCGAAACTCTCATCGCTTAAGGGACTGATACAGACGTTCGAACTTTTTCGGGAAATACCTGAATTTGTTCGAGGGTCTCGTACCATACTCTGAGAGAGTCGAAGGACTATGTTTTGTTCACACAGTCTCCTTTCTATCTGTTGTGTGACAAACAAATATCTTGAGTTGTCCTACACTAAGATCAGGTTGACATACAACTACTATAGTAGAAACCGAGTTGTTTGATGTTTGAAACGTTTGTCAAACTTTTTGACTACTGTTTCTTCAAACTCTACTCGTACTACCCTCTTGAGTGTATGAAAGAACCTGATGTTTAGTCCGTTTGACTATTTCCTTATAGGTAGTCAGTTCTCTTTATGTGGTCTTTAGAGAACTTCTTTATACTCTATAGACTGACACGGAGTCACTTCTGTGGTTACCAGGGTGGATTGTTGGAACCTGGACTAGAGTGACCTTTTAGTCAGTTAGTTTGAGTAAAGTCTCCCTAACAACCGAGTGACTACATAAATTGGCGATGATCTGG
>BPTQ01000005.1:238325420-238402963 GCA_019973895.1 Chrysanthemum seticuspe
TTTGCCTTTTCCAACATTAGATTTGATCATTTTCTTCTTCAAAGGTTCACCAATAACCAAACTTTTTGATTTACCTTTTGCTTTAGTAGCAGTAGACTGAATAGATAAAGCAGGTGCAATAATTGATGTAGGTATAGATGAAGTTTTGCTCAAATTAATCAATGTGCTTGCAGCCTCTTTCTCTACTTCTTTAGACTTAGATGGTAATTCAGAAATAATGGTAACAACAGTAGAAGTAGTTGTAACAGCAGTGGGTATGACAGTAGATGAAACAATAGCCAAATCTGAAACAACATCAGTGATTACAAAATTACTAACCGGGGTTTCAGATATACCATCAGTGGTTGTGTTCTGTACTATATCAACATTCCTTAATTCTTCAAGAACAACAGCATTCCCAGCTTTATCAGAAACTACAAAGTCTTGATCTCCACTGTCAACATCTTCATCCATAGTAACACCAACAGATACATTCCCAGCCTCCCCTGAAGTCATGCCATCACTCCTCCCCTGTTTGGATACATCATCCACATTCAGAGTAGGGGAAGAGTTCACCTTCTTTTTCAGACGCCTCAAAGCTTTCAAAACTGCAAGACCAGGTCTTTTCACTCTTTCCAAAACCAAGACCCTATGCTTTAACCTCCGAATAGTTTTTCCCTGAAGCACAGTTAACTCCTGAAGACCAGAAATCTTATCCTCCATCTTAGCACACTGATCCGTCAATTCATTTACACGTTCAAGTATATCCTCCCCACTTCGACCTGTGTTAACTGGTCCGAGAGGTGGATCATCGAAAAAGTCATCATGTACATAATCATCAACCGTCAATTCATTATCAGGTTCCAACCTATCCTCATCACTTCGAGCTGTGTTAACTGCTCCAAGCGGTGAATCCTTGGATACAAAAGACATAGCACCAGACCGAGCCTGATCATCTATGCACCCTATAGCAGCCAGTTGGCTAGGGATACCTCCACCTGTGTTAAGCTCTAAAGAACTTTCCACATTAGGAGTTGCCAAAGGTTGGGTCTTAATGATGTTTCCACTATCCTGACCAGCATCTAAGCATGAATCAGTAGTGGAAGCCCTTCCAATCATGTCACCTCCACACCGTGTGACAGCCTCATTAACCAAACCACTAGCACTAGCCTGAGGAAGCTGAGTGCCCTCTGTTCTGCTAACCTCATGAACCTCAGAAGTCGTAGGAAAATTTAACATGTGAGGAAACAAAGGAACATCTGGAATAACAACGTTCTGAGGCGGATTCCTCATATATGCAAACACTCGAGGAATCATACGATTTATTTCATACTCTCTAACATGTTCAATAGGATCCTGAATTTGTCGTTCCACAAGCAATTGAACAAATCGAGGATACAAATAATACTTTCCCTTCTTCCTAATATTCTGCACTAACCCCTCATAAATCATCCTAGACCAATTAAATTTCCTTCCATCTGATAAACAAATAATAGCAGTAGCAATCTTGGAAGGAAAATCATTAAATCCTGTGGTCTTATTGCTCATACACATTAATAGCGTGTGAATCAAAAACTTCCATTGGGGAGAAAATAGATTCTTAAAAAATTGTACCTTTTCACCTCTGTGTGTGTATCCTAATCGCTCTAAACCAGCCACAATCTCAGCATCAAAAAGATTATCAACACCATCAGCATCATCCAGCCGCAAAACTTCTCGAATAAGTTCCTCAGTAACCGAAATAGCATTGTCACCCACCCTAGTACTAAAAACCTCCAACCCATTAACCTCCTCAAGGGTAGCATTCTTCCAAAACTGTCGTATATAGGTTTTGAAAATGGTAGGTTCAATCGTTAAAGCAAAGTAAATAGGACTATGAACAAGGAAATCAATCATTTGATGAAACCCTTCAGAGCGAGCATCTTTGGTGAGAAGAGCAACAAGATTATGTGAAGTAGAGTACAACTCAGGCATTTTCTGTGAATCCATGAATGATGTGAATAAGATGGGTTTGTGAAGAAATCAATAAAAGTAATTAGGGTTAAGAATATTAGCAAGTGAAAGTGATCCATCCGTGAGTTTGGGAAGTGATATAAATACTTTTGCCAAAGTGTCAAAAACAACCCCTGAAGTATCAAAACAGAGAAGCATACTATCCGTGCTTCCACAACAGCTGTCCGTAGTTGGAATACACCATCAGTGGATGCAGATAACCACACATTCCAACACCACACCAGCATTAGAGCAAGCAAATCCAGGCCAATGGGAATGATATCTCACAAGATAAGAAGGAGTACAATGGTCACAAAACTATCCAAATTTTTTTTTTTTTTTTTTTTTTTTTTTTTTTTTTTTTTTTTTTTAACACAAACATAAGCAGCAAGCACACTAGCTCCTTATGCAAAGACATCCTTCTTTGCTGCAAGACAACACAAAACAAACACAAAGACAAAGATTATGATTGTCAGTGGTTAGAAATAGCCAGAAGTGGTTACAAATGACCTATCCGAGGTTAGAACAGTAAAGTCAACATAGTCAACTTCTAGAATATATCTCAGACCAATCCCCAAGAATCTCATTAACTTTCCAACCACATTTAACCTGCCCCTTAGTTACTGTAGTAACCCTAATCCTCACTTATAAAAAGCACCCAAATATCATATAACGCCCAAACCAATCAAGAGATAAAACCCTAATTGCTCAAAAATTCCCAATCAACCAAAATGTGGAACCCTAGTTGGAACAAACCAGAAGTGGTTGATCTAACCACCACCTCATCCTCTTCATCATCTTCATCATCAAGTGAAGATGGAAACCCATGGCTAACATATTTGCCTCCACTCGAACCAAGACCAAGAAAATCTCCATTTCTCCCATCATCAGAAGATGATAGTGTGGTGGATCCAAGTGATGCTTCAGAAGACTCTGATGACTCTTCTAAGAAGAGAACTGCAAACTCCAAACCTTCATCTTCTAACCCCCAACCAAGACCTCGAGCAAGAAACCCACCACTCCCTAGTAACAGAGAGGTGGTTCTTGGTTTGAGAGTACCAAGTCATAGTACTTCTTCACACATCGTAACCAGGAAGGGAAAAGGGAAGATGGAGTAAGTTGCTGAATGATGGTAGAAGTAGATGGAGCACAAGAAGATTATCATATCAGCCATCTATCTGCCAATATCAGCTTCAGCTTCTTCGTTTTCATCAATCCATCCTTTCCATTTTGATCCTTAGCTGCTTTGTTTGCATATGATAAATGCATATCCAGCATTCAAACGATATCAGCAAGGATAGTAGTAGTAGAAATATTAGGAGAAAATCATGTATAGTTGTAGTCGTTATTCAGCACTTGAAGTTTCATTGTAAGCTGTAAGCTGTAAACTGTTTTGTTGAATGAACAATGAAATTTCAGTACTTCTTGCATCTCTGTAATGATTTAGCATTTTCCTGCACAATTATTAGAGAAAACACAGAGCAACTAGCAGAGGATAGACCAACTCTATCAGTGGTTAGAAGCAACACTATCAGTTGTTAGAAGCAACACTATCAGATGTTAGAAGCAACACTATCAGTGGTGATAACAGAGAAAGCAATACTTAAGATTACATAATAACAGTCCAATACTTTTACAATCTTGTACAAAACAATTTGAGAAATTTAGAGAATAAGCATTCCAATACTAACAACAAGATACTGAAACCTCCCCACATCAAAAGCTTTTGTGAGAAGATCAGCAACATTGAAATCAGTATGGATTTTTACCATTTGAATCAACCTTTTTTCATTACAATCTCTAATAAAATGATGTCTTATCTCAATATGTTTAGTTCTAGAATGTAAAACAGGATTTTTGATAATGCAAATTGTACTGTTATTATCAATGTAAATCTTAGTATGCATAAAATTATACCCAAAATCCAGCAATTGATTCTGAATCCATAGAACTTGACCACAGCAACTAGCAGCAGCCACATATTCAGCCTCAGTTGTAGAATTTGCCACAATAGTTTGCTTTTTACACTGCCAAGAAATTAATCTGCTTCCCAAGAACTGACATCCTCCAGTAGTAGACTTCCTATCCAGACTAGCTCCAGCATAGTCACTGTCAGTGTAGGCCACCAAATCAAAAGGAGAATCCTTAGAGTACCAGAGGCCCAATTTAGGATGACCTTTCAAATACCTAAAGATCCTCTTAACAGCATTCATGTGTGATGTATTGGGTGTTACTTGAAATCTTGCACACACACATACTGAGAACATAATATCTGGCCTAGATGCAGTCAGATACATCAAAGATCCAATCATGGATCTATACAACTTCAGATCAACTTTGGGACTCCCATCATCAGGTAGTATAGGTTTCTGAGTCTCCATAGGTGTACTAGCACTTTTGACATCTTGAAACCCAAATTTCTTCAACACATCTGCTACATACTTGTCTTGACTAATGAAAATACCATCAGTCCTTTGTTGAACCTGTAGCCCCAAAAAGAAAGTGAGTTCTCCCATAGAACTCATCTGAAACTTATCATGCATAAGTTTCTCAAAATCTCTGCATAGCTCCTTGTTTGTAGACCCAAAGATGATGTCATCGACATAAACTTGAACAAGTAAAATATCATCTTTGTGTTTTTTAATGAACAAAGTTTTGTCAATCAGTCCTCTCTTAAACCCATTGTCCATCAAATAAGTAGATAGGCATTCATACCATGCCCTAGGAGCCTGATGCAGTCCATACATAGCCTTCCTCACCCTGTAAACCTTGTCAGGATGATCAGGATCTTCAAAACCAGGAGGTTGACAAACATATACCTCCTCATCAATAGTGCCATATAAAAATGCACTTTTAACATCCATCTGATACACAACAAAATTCTTGAATGAAGCATAAGCCAAAAACAATCTAATAGCTTCTATCCTTGCAACTGGTGCAAATACTTCATCATAGTCCAAACCTTCAGTTTGTGTGTATCCTTGAGCAACCAATCTTGACTTGTTCCTCACTACAATTCCTCTTTCATCCCTTTTATTTCTGAATACCCATTTAGTTCCAATAGCCCTCTTCCCATTTGGAAGATCAACCAATGTCCAAACTTCTTGAAGTTTGAACTGAAGAAGCTCCTCTTGCATTGATTCTACCCATCCTTCTTCTGTTATAGCTTCTTCTATTCTCTTGGGCTCCTTTTGAGATAGAAAACAAGCAAACAAGCAATTTTGCAGATCTTTATGACTGTTTCTTTTGTGAAGAGATCCTGCAAAGAACCCATGTTCAGGAAAGGGTTCTGAATTCTTAACTCTGCTTCTTGTTTGAACTGGAGTATTCAAATTTCCAAGAATCTGTTCCTTGGGATGAATTTTGTGAATTCTGGTAGAGGTAATTGGACTTTCATTAATAACAGTGTCCAAATTAGTCAAATTAGCATTGAAGAATTCATCCAAGTCTTCATCATCAGTAGGAGTATCAATCTCTATCAAGTCAGGCATATTAGGATCATGTGGATACTCCTCATTACCATATAGTGGCCTTGGATAAGGTCCAAAGAAAGTACTATCATCAGTGCTTGTAGCAGGAATTGCACTTGTACTATCAGTGGTAGAAGATGGCTTGTCAGCAGTTACAGATGGCCTATCAGCACTTACAGTAGGCTTAGCAGTGCTTGCAGACTGCTTTTTCTTCTTTTCAATTTCTTCTACCGACACTGAGTTATCTTGCACCAACTCATCTTTATCTTGATGATGATTAACTTTGCCTCCAGTATTAAGTATAACATCATCAGAGGGACCATGTTTGTGAATGATGGAAGGAACAGTACCAGTTTTCCACTTTTCAACCAAATAGAACTCTGTTGGAGAATCAACTTCCTTTGAAGATTTATCTACTTCAGAATTCTTCTGTAAACTTGCATCAGCATTAGTGGATGTTCCTGCAATGATAGGCTCATAATTCATAGATTTGGTTAGCATATCAATGTTAAACAACCAGTCTGGTCCTTTGGTCTCAACACTAGGAGTCTTTTCACTGAATTGAACATGTAAGTTCTCTTCAACAATTCTAGTCCTCCTATTGTATACTCTAAAGGCTTTACTATTAGTGGAATAGCCTAAAAAGTATCCATCATCTGCTTTCTCTGAAAACTTGCCTAGGTAGTCAATGGTATTCAGAATGGTAACAGGACACCCAAAAGGTTTTAGGAATGCAATCATTGGCTTCCTACCATGTAACAGCTCATAGGGGGTCTTGTTATGAGGCTTCACTACCTTACTTCTGTTTTGCACATAACATGCAATTCCTACAGCTTCAGCCCAAAAGGTAGTTGGTAATTTAGAATCTGACAACATAGTCCTTGCAGCCTCAATTAGTGTTCTATTTTTCCTCTCAGCTACACCATTCTGTTGTGGTGTTCTAGCAACACTAAACTGTCTTTCAATACCTTTATCTACACAGAACTGATTCATCACATTATTCTTAAACTCATTTCCATTATCACATCTGATTACTTTGACCTTATGACTTACTAGATTTTCTATCTTAGTAATGAAACTCTTAAGAATCTCACTAGTCTCACTCTTAGTAGCCAAAAAGTATACCCAAGAAAATCTACTATAATCATCAGTGATAACTAGGCAATACTGCTTATGGTTCAAGCTTCTAACAAAAGTTGGTCCAAATAAGTCCATATGAAGCATAAACAGTGGTTGTGTTATGGTGTTTACAGTTTTGGTCTTACAAGAGGCTCTATGTTGTTTTCCTTTTTGACAGGCCACACACAGTTCCTTACACTCAAAAACCTTTGAAGGTAACCCTCTCACTAAGTTTCCTTTTACCAGTTTATTGATTGTTTTGAAATTTAGATGACCTAGCCTTCTATGCCATAATTTTGACTCATCAACAGATGCTTTAGCAAACAAGCATAAGGACCTATTAGGAAGAACATTTTTAAGATCAAAACAGTATATATTTTCCTTCCTAGGTACCCTAAGTTGTATAAACTTCTCATCAGGCATCTTAAACTCAGGAGATAACACCACACACTCAGTTTCCCCAAAAAGTACCCAGTTTTTCTTATCACACATTTGAGAAACACTGAATAAATTGTACTTTAGTCCCTGTACCAAATAGACCTTCTCAAAGTCTAGCTTCCCTGTTCTGATTGTGCCTCTGCCAAGAATCTTTCCTCCCTTTGGATCATTGCCAAATGCCACATATCCTCCATCATAAGCTTCAAAATCTTCCAAATTGCTTCCATCCCAAGTCATGTGCCCAGAGCAACCACTATCAAATACTCCTTTATCTTTTAGCTCAGTTTGAAGATTGCCCTGCACATAAGATTTCAAAGATTAGTTCCTCTTTTGGACCCAAGTCAGTACTGACTTGGGTCTGCCCTGTGCATCAAAATATTCAAATTTTGTTAGGTCCATTGATGCACAGTTGACATATGGTAAAACCTTTGTCTTAGGCTTCCATTGCCAACTTGCTGAGGCCTTAACAGCATAAAAATGATTTCCAACCACTGTATCAGTTATCACCTTTGGAATTTTTAAAACTTCTTTTGAATCATTGGTGATTTTTGGCTTATCAGTGGTTTGACACTGCTTAGCCGCGTTTACATTTTGCTTAGCCGTGGTTGGAATCCATTTTTGTGTAGCAGTGACAATAGATTTTGTATTCCCATTCCTCATCAGCACTGCTCTTGGAATCATGTTTCTTTTAGGATGAGGGTGTGTTTTATTTGAAAAGTTTTTATGATTCACCCTCCTCCATTGATTCCAAACTTGTGGTCTGTTTTTATCACAATTCCTCTGTAAATGGTCAAAACTACCACACACAAAACAAGCCTTGTTAACACATTGAAATTCATCACCTAGTCTGTTAGAAATTAGACCATTTAAGCTTCTTTGATTTCCCCTAGGTTTAAATTGTTTCATGTGTTCCCTAGGTATTTCTCTGTACTCTACAACTTTCTTGGTAACTTTAGCTCCAAATCTAGGTACAGGATAGACTTGATTAGAATCAACTTTCTTAACAGGATCTATCTTTTCAGACTTTGTTGATTCAGTACTAACATCCTCAGAATCTGATTCCCAATCTTCAATTATGGGAGCACCAGATAACTTAGCAGAACTTATCTTAGGTAATTCAGTCTTATTTACTTCTTCAACAGGTTTATTAAAACTGAACTCACTACTAAATGACAGTTCTTTAACAGGTGATGCATGTTTCATTAAAGGGGGTGGTGGCATATCATTGTATCCTATACCAGTACCATCTCTAAGCAGTTTTTGACCAATTGGTTTCTGTACAAGATCAGAAGCATATTGTAATTTAGCAACCCTAACAATATGTTTTTCTTTTTCCTCTAGGGCCTTAACTTTTACACTTTCTGCTTCTGCTAGTCTATCTTTTAGCATTTTAATCTCTCTGTTTTTAAGATCAATTTCACCACCTAGTATATTAATCTTTTCTACATACTCAAACTCACATTTAATACAGAATTTTAGCTTCTCTTCCACACCCTCTAAACCAACTCTATATCCTAAGTTATCTAGAGTCAATCTCTCTACTTCTTTTCTCATACTCTCAGTGATAGCCTTTTGAGACTCTAAGATTTCAGAACATGATTTAAAAGAACAAGTAGATGCTTTAGAATCATTAGATACCTCAGAATCTGAACCAGAAGATGAAGCATAGGCCATTAGAGCAAAGTTATGCTCTTTTGAAGCTTCACTAGCAAGAAAAGCTGCATTTGGACCTTCTTCAATCTGATCACTCCAATCATAATCACCAAGTCCATCCTGAGCAACCAAAGCTGAAGAACTAGTAGGTTCTTCTGTTGTCTTCTTAATACCCTCAAGTCTTTTAGGAGCTCGACATTCCCTGGCAAAATGACCTTTCTTCTTGCAGTTAAAGCACTCCATCTTGCTTTTGTCGAATCCAGCTCTCCTTTGACCATCATACCTAACATGTCTTCCAGTCCTCCTCAGAAACTTCCTTGCCTGGAGAGTCAGCATTGCCATTTGCCATTGAAGATTAATTTCATCAAGATCATCAGGATCAATTTGATCTAGATCTTGATTCAAAACATCAACACTAGTAGTTAAATCTGACAGAAAAGCACAAATTGCACCATCACTGACATTATCACTGACAGTGGTATTGTTTGCAATAGCCGTGGTTATACCATAGGCAGCAGTGGATACATCTTGTGAGCTTTTGTGATTTGTGGATACAAAAGCAATGTTTTGATTAGAAGAAGACGAGTTGGAAAAGTTATTCTCAGACTCATAAACCTTCAAGTTATTGAAGAGATTGTCAAGAGTCATAGTAGCAAAGTCTGTCTTATTTCTCCACACAATTGTATGAATAGCCCAATCAGATGATAAACTCCTTATGAACTTCAAATTAATATCTTCTTGAAGAAACTTGTAACCCACTGCCTTCAGTTGACTGATGAGTTTTTGAAGCCTATTGTATGTGCCATCAATCTTTTCTCCACTTTGAGCAGTGAAGGTTTCAAACTGATGCTTAAGCATGTTCATCCTTGACTTCTTGGTAGCTTCATTACCAGCAAACCTCAATTCAAGAGCATCCAATAGTTCTTTAGCCGACTCATACTGATCAAAGTCCAATGCAAATTCATTAGGTATTCCCATGGAGAGAAGACTGTGAGCTTTGATCTCCATTTTCCTCTTAGCTTTATCAGGTTCACTAACAATGGTAATCTCCTTACCATCCTCACCCTTCAAAGGAAGAGTATCTCCTTTTTCAACAACATCCCATAGAGCATAATCAATCATGCGAATGTATTGCCTCATTCGCATCCTCCAGATTTGATATTCACCATGTTTGAGCATGGGAACCTTAGAAGCAGTCACCATATGAGTTTCTTCAGACATCTTGACTTCCTTGAGTACAAATTAACAGACTTCTTCTTGTTAACAGTTTCTAGATCACAAGCTCTGATACCACTTGTTGATCCCAGTTGAGCAAACGATCTAATATAGAAACTGACTAGTAACAAAAGCTTATCAAGTATTACGCGGAATTTAACACTTGATCTTAAGAAGAAGAACAGTTAACTTTCAACACCTCAATATTATTAATACGAATACTCTTACAGTATTAGGGTTTTGCAACCTTGAAGTGAAAACGACTTTAGATATAAAATACACGTATATCTAACCTAGCCAAGGACCTCCTTTTATAGGATAAGGAGTCCTATACAATATACAATACGTAACCTACAAGATAAATATCTTTTCCATATTTATCTGATACAATAAACTAACCGACTCTATAGAACTAGCAGTGCTTACAATACTATCAGCAGTTACTCAATACTACTAGCCGCGGTTATCTTCATCAGTGGTTACTCTTATTCTGTCCGTGGTTATCTTCAAGCTTGTCCGCGGTTCCATCACTTAAAGTAATTCATCATACAAGGAACCTAAAACCCAACACAGGAGGTTGCTGAACATACACATCTTCCTTGAGATCACCATTTAAGAATGCACTTTTAACATCCATTTGGTAGACCCTGAAGTTCATGTATGTTGCATATGCAAGGAAGATCCTGATGGCTTCCATTCTTGCAACAGGAGCAAATGTCTCATCATAGTCAATGCCTTCTTGTTGACTGTAACCTTTGGCTACAAGTCTAGCTTTGTTTTTAATGACAGTGCCGTTTTCATCAGTTTTGTTTCTGAAAACCCACTTCATTCCTATGACTACTACATCCTGAGGACATTTGATCAAGGTCATGACCTTGTTTTTATCAAACTATTGCAGTTCTTCTTGCATAGCCTGAACCCAGCTTGGGTATTTTAGAGCCTCAGTGACACTTTTGGGTTCTATTTCTGATAGGTAATCAGCATATAGACATTCATTGGTTGAGGCTGCAGTTAGACTAGCAGCCATGCTTCTAGTGAGCATGCCCTCAGTGGGTTCACCAATGATGTTACAAGCTCAATATCCTGAGTTCTTGTCCACTTACTTTGTGGTCTGGGATCTGAGCTTGATGATGTCACTGGGTGATCAGATGTGAGTTCAGGTGCAAGAGTCACAGAATCATTTAGAACATCTGTAGAGATGTCTTGTTTAGGGTGAGATTCATGAGATACAGGTTCCTGATCATTTGAATCAGTGTTTCCTATCCCAGCAGGGACTGACTGATTATCAATGAGCTCACTGATGGTTGGTTGGGGTAGGTTGTGAGGTAAGACATAATATGAGATGTCAGCATCAGCTTGATATGAGGAATTGAATTCAGTGTTGTACTCATTAGAAGGATATCTTGATGAGTTATCAATTCCTATTTCCTCCACTGAGGTGTTGGTGAACCTGATGCTTTCAGTACTTTCATCAAAGGTGACATGAAAGGTTTCCTCAACTTGTTGTCTCCTTGTATTAAAAACCCTGAAGGCTTTGGAGATCAGTGAGTAGCCTAAGAAGTATCCATCATCAGCTTTTGCATCAAATTTGCCTAGATGATCCTTGTGGTTATGAATGAACACAGGACATCCAAATACATGAAAATAACTGATGTTAGGAAGTCTACCTTTGAAGATCTCATATGGGGTTTTATTATGTCTTTTGACAATGATTGACCTGTTTTGAGTGTAACAGGCAGTTTTGACTGCTTCAGTCCAGAAATGCTTTGAGAGGGCTGAGCCATTTAACATGGTTCGAGCAGCCTCAATGAGGGTTCTGTTTTTCCTTTCAGCAACCCCATTTTGTTCAGGGGTATATGGAGATGAGAAATTTTGAGAAATTCCTTTTTCATCACAGAAACTCTCAAGCTCTTGATTTCTGAACTCAGTACCATTGTCAGTTCTGATTTGTTTAACAGTAATGTCATTCTGGTTTTCTATCTTCCTGATGAATGACATTATTGTATCAGCTGCCTGACTCTTCTTGGAAAGAAAGTATACCCAAGTGTATCTTGAGAACTCATCAACAATGACCAGTGTATACTTCTCATGCTGGATTGATCTGGGACTGACAGGTCCAAAGAGATCCATGTGCAGGAGGTGAAGGCAGCTTTTGATGGAGAAATTTTGTTTGGTTTTGAATGATGCTCTGTGGTGTTTACCTTTTTCACAGGCCGAGCATGGTTTGTCTTTTGCAAAAACCAGTGATGGTAAGCCAAGGACCTTGTTTTGTTTTGCCAAGTTGTTGAGGTTTTTGAAGTTTAAGTGTGAGAGTCTCTTATGCCATAGCCAATTGATAGTTTCAGTGGCTTTAGCAAAGAGACACGTTCCATCTTGGGAGAGTGTTGACATGTCTAGCACATAAACATCATCTCTCCTAGGAGCTATCAACAAAACTTCCTTGTTGGCATTGAAAATGGTACCTTGTTTATCATTGAATTGTACAATGTATTTAGCATCACATAGTTGACTGACACTGATGAGATTGTATTTGAGACCATTGACATATGCTATTCTAGAGAAAACTATTCTATTGCAGTTTTACTGAACCATAACCTTCAGTGGGACATGATGAGTTATCACCAAATACTACCTTGGGCCCTGGTTCCTTTACATACTTGTGCAGATATTCCTTCACACCAGTCATGCTTCTTGAGCATCCACTGTCTAGATGCCAAATAGGCTCCCTGGCATGTCTCTGCATAAGTAGTAAACTGAATTAGTTTCTCTTCGTGACCCACTTACTAGTGGGCTTGGATCTCAAGGTCTCTTTGAAATTTGCAATCGACTCATGGTCAGTAGTTGTGTGCATGGTGCTACCACAGGTTTTGCATTTAGAGGCTGAGGATGACTCAGTGACTCTGGGTTGTTTGGAATTTCTCCTTGCATGAATGAAACTGTCATGTTGGGATGTCTCATGAGCTGGATTACCGCATATATCACAGCATGTATTCATGAGACAATCATCCTGATGATGATCATTAAACCCACAGTGAGGGCACAGAGGAAAAGGTTTTGCTCTATTCTTTGGAGCAGTTTTGGAGGATGAAGCATACTGATGACCAACTTTGGTATAGTTTGCTTGACTGACATACTGTAGATGATCTGCAGTCCTGTGATCATCCTTTTTGCAGATCATGCAAAAAAGGATTCTATAGCAGTTGTCAGTGGTATGGCTGGTGTAATGACACAACTCACACTTTTGTTTGTTTTTGGAGGTTGACTTAGACTTTGAGGAACTGGAGGAAGCTGACTTTGTCTCCTTGATTGGTTCAGGGACCTTTTCAATGGATTCCATTTTTCTGTAAGCTTCCTCACAAGTTCAGTCAGTTGCTGGATTTGGTCAGCTTCAGTGGGGACAGAGGATGTTGAAGTCTCAGTAGGAGTAGACTCTTGTTGGATTAGTTTTGCTTCTCTTTGTAGGATGGTTCTACCAAGTCCATACCTTTCTTTTGGTGAATGAGGATTGAATTGTAGTGGAGTAAGCTCAGAGCTTGGAGCAGCACCCTGAAGAGGTTTCAGTGGTGGAAGCGGTGCTTGAGATTCTGCTTCAGACTTAGAGATATGTTCAGTACTACTGGGCACATCAGGGAGTCCAAGCATGCTCTTTAGAGCTTGACTTTCAGGCTCTAGAATCCTTCCAGAATCGAAATTTGGAAGCTTACTCTCAGGATTAACTCGTTCAATCCAATCACTGGAATTAGGATCAGCCAACATATTTGTAATCATGCCACAAGACACAAATGGCTTAGGAGACTGGTCTTTGTTGAGAGAGTCAGGGAGATGATCTTCACCTATGACTCTCTTCTTGCTACTGGGGGCTCCCACAGCATCAAAGACCCTGGGATTCTTAGCAGTCCAACTATTAAGAATATCATTTGCCTTTTTAAGTTCATCTTGAAGATTCTGATTTCTTTTAACTAGTTCAGTGTTTTGAATTTGCAAAGTGACAGCCTCAAGCTTAGCTTGTTTTAAAATAAGCAATTCATCCCTACACTTATTCAATTCAAAACTTAACTTGTTGTACTTAGAAAAAAGATTCAGTCTATGCTCTTCTACAAACTTAAGGTCTACATTTAGATAATTCATATAAGACTGCCAATCAGAGTCATTATCCATAGAAAGTAAAGTGTTTACCTTCTTCATTGTGATGTTGACCCATTCCCCGTTCCTAGCATGATTCTTCCCAACATCTAGCTTGTCTTCTTCTGAGAGAGCCATCAGAGTACTGACATGTACCATTTCATCATCCGATGAGATTGGCTCTTCATCCCAGTCAAAGGTTTCAGCAACGAGGCCTTTGTTCTTACCCTGCACAGATTGAACATTTTTTGTTGTTTCTGAGGGACTGGCCTCAAGCAATGCAAGCTTAGCTTTTGCTTTCTTATACTTAGCTTCATAATCAATGGTTTTGTTAAGATCAGATTTGTTTTGAACATTTTGATGAGACTGATAGATTTTTGGTTGAAATTTGCTAAAGCCTGAAGACTGATTAGATCCTGATGGTTTATAAGAGGGTTCAAAGTTGTTTTTGAAAAACAGTCTTTTGCAAAATGGCCTCTTTTATGACACTTATAGCATTCAGTGTCTTCAGTTGTTTTAGCAGTTGAAAAACATTTGTTTCTTTTTATAAACCTTCGAGAGTTAGCAAGGAGTGCCCTTTCCTGAAATTCAGCATTCAGGTCATTTAGGTACTCCTCACTTGATCTCTCATCAGGCTCATCATTTGAGTTTTCTTGGAAATCTTGAACTACATTGTTAGAAAAGAAAGCAGTTGATATTGGTGATGAGGTAGTGGTCAGGGACTTCTTGACTTCCTGAGACTTCTTTAAGTCAGGGTATCGTCTGTTGATGAGGTTTTCCTCATAGACAAATTTCCCATAAATTTCAGGAAGCTCAAGATTTTGGATATGATTAGCATTCCTAAGTCCCTGAGAGAAATTCAACCACTTCTTAGGGAGACTGTTTACAAAACCAACATTGATTTCATGCTTGGACAACTTAACACCATCATTTGAAAGTTCATTTAAAAGAGTTTTGTATCTGGTGTAAGTTTGAGAGAGAGTTTCTGAGTCCTTAGCCCTGAAGGTGTTATACTCAAGTTTCAGGTCCATTATCCTGTTTTCCTTGGTATCAGATGGTCCTTCATGACTATGAACTAGGTCATCCCAGGTTTGCTTAGTAGTACTACCGCTTATAACAGACTCCATAATATCGTCAGGAAGACAAGATATTATGATACTTTTGAGTCTTTGGTCCTGGTTTACCACTCTCCTTTCATCCTGGGTCCACTGAGCTTCAGGTTTGGGCAACCCTTCAGCAGTCTTTGGGACAAATGGACCTTCATTTATACACCTGATATAATAAGGTTCCATCCCAATCAAATAGCAAAGCATTCGCTTTTTCCATTTGTTGAATTTGCCAACTTCAAGTCTAGGGGCAACAGCTGAATAAGCTCCACCCTTTTTATCGACTAGTTGGGGTACATCAATTTCAGCCATTTAGGATCCTAGTTTAAAAACTTTTAGAGCGGCCTAAAAACGAGTTTTATAATTAGCCTTTCTCTGATGCCACTTGTTGTACCCCGTTCACTATCGTTTAAAACAGCTTAAGTTTATAAAACAAGTTAATAGTGAACTATGACTGAAATTAACGTAAGAAAAGCATACTAAGTAATTTTCAACATCATATTCTTATTAGAAATAAATCCACAAAGAATACGTTACCCAAGTACTTGCGGAATAGTACTTGGGATTGAAATGACAAAGTTGGGTGACTCCTCTCTAAGCTCAGGCTAAGTCTGAGCACCACTCTTAGAGCTCACTGAGCTATAACAGGAACTAAGTTGTATTTGGAGGAGTGAAAAGATGGCTTGCGTGTATGTGTGTTTTTACAATTCACAAGCTTAACCTTTTCACTCCATCTCTTATGCTATTTATACATGTATGATATTTGACTCTTTCCTAAGTGACAAACTGACATCATACAGAAGACAAAATACTAATGTATTTTGTCTCTGTTTACAAAGACTATTCTAGGTAAGAGACAAGACTACTTTCCTAAGTTCAGTGATGACACTGAGCCTAATCTTTTGCCATTCAGGGAAAGTTGACTTTGGTTGATAAGGACTTCGTCTTATCTGATTCAACCTTTTCCCGCCTTGTCCCACTCTGTCTTCAGTCTTTACATCCTTCAGTCTCCTACTTCAGTTTGTCTTCAGTGTAAGAAGTTGGAGAGGAATCTTGGGGATTCAGTGAGTTATTGTCATCACTCACTGAATCCATCATCTTCTTCTTGACTCAGTCTTCACCCTTTAAGTTCCGTCTTACTGAGTGGAGAGACTTCTTCTTCGCCTCATACTGAGTTTCCTGAAGATGACTCACTGAGAGACTATGCACTCAGTGACCTGTTTGTGTTAACGGATTAAACACTTGGGCTATTTTCTATTCAAATCCTAGATTAAGGGGTTTGGGTATTTACTGAACCCAACAGTAAAGACCCGTCCATGCTCCACGGTGTTGCTCTAAACTAATAACTAACTAACTAACTACTAAATAACGTAAAGTCTACGAGCTAAGATATGCTAAACTATATTTGGGGTGACCGACTCTTCAACATGGATTTTCCAAATCCCAACAGTCTCCCCCTAAGAGAGGTCACCCCATTATTTACATTATGAATCCTAGCATTCTATCTTTATCTTCAGTTCTAAGCTCGTAGACTTCAATTCTTCAAGTTCTGCATGTTTTGTACTTCAAGTGGAGGTCTTTAACTGATCCACATATTGTTTGTTCTTTGAGCCTTCTTAGAGATCATCAGCCACAGTAAATCTCTTGACTCATCCTTTGTGTTGCCTTCATGTGATGTTTGTGACGTTGGACCGACATGCTCACATTGTTGGATCATGACATATTTCCATCAAAGTTGCGGAAACTTCTTTGGATCATGATGTTTGCATTAGCATAGCAGAAGCATAGCATGATGGTGTCAGAGTGAAAGCAAACGTCTTATGATGATATCAGAGCAGAAGAGTGTAGACGTTCACTTGTCATGATTTCTTTTAATTAAGTGAGTGTGTTGTGAGTATGCGGTTATGAATTGACTTCTCAATATCGATCAGCTACAACCGTCAAATGTTACTGCAAACAACAGTTAGCAATAAAACATACGAAAGTGTCTTTGTTCACTTTCGCTGAATAGGGTTGCAAGAACCATGGTTCCCCGTTGATCTGTATAAATACTGCCTGTGATCAGGTAGAATTCCTAAGAATCTCCTTGACAGGGTTTTGCAGCTTGATCTAGCCGTTCTCAAACCAGAGCGTCCCAAAGTAGACAACACGGAGTGAGTGAACCAATGAATTGAGATTCACTGATTGATGAAAAATGATTTGAAAAACAATCGCGTATTGCTTAAGAGAAAGAATTTTGCAATACGACGAAGGTTTTAGAGAAAGATCAATTTTCAATCAGAAATACTTTTATATTTGAAACATGAATACACATTCGATGTGCTAGAGAAATAAAATATTTTCACATCGAAAGGTTTTTCAAAAGTATTCGTTAATTCATTTCCTTGACCAAGGTTGATTCAAGATTGAATCGCCCCATTGTTACTATCCAGTTGTTACAAGTTTGATCTTTTGGAAAGATTTCACATGTCACCCCCCAAGAGCTTGTTTGATGTGCTCTAGAAGGATTTCCATCTTCATCGTGAATATTTTACATATCACTCGAATGTTCTGGCAATACCACAAGGATAATGCGTAGGACTATTATTATATAATCTTACTTTCCACATTGTGTGAAACAACAAGTCGTCATTAATTGTGTGTCCTAGTGAGATTTTGTGGATGATCTCTTGGCTCTAGACTCAATAGTGCTCTTTTGGTTTCCTAATCGAAGACTAGGGAGAGGGTCTCCTTCTTCAATATCAACTATCTCTAAGAGAAAGTCGATAGATAATGTAGGTTCCCCATGAGAATGAAACAAGTCTTTTTAAGAGAACTTGAGTGGCTTGGGAAGTTTAGTGCAGTGCGTCACTGGGTCCATGACGTCTTGTCTTCAATACCAGTGTTACCTTAGTAACCACCAGTAGCATATGTATTGAACCCGGTTTCTGCCCTAAGGTTGAATTATTGGAGGGCTATTTCTTTTCACCCTTTTCACATTCATTTCTTTTTCATTCTTCAACCCCTTCAGTGCTTACCGAGACTTCATTACTAGAACCTTGTTGGGTTTATTCCAGTTTTAGCTCTTTCTCAGTTGGCACTCTTCCGTTATTCTTACTTTTCTCCTTTTTTCATCATACCTAAGGACTTCTATATTATCTAGTGGATTGTCCCTGGGTTGATCCCTCCGGTTCTGGCGGGATCATGGGAACTAATACCTAACCTTACCATCCTTATATCACCAATGCATAAAGTAAAATGGTCGGTCTTGTGGTATAGTTCTTTCTGCCTTTGAAACCAAATGAAAATCATTTGAAAAACTAACCATGTACTTGTGATGTAGTATCAAAGCCTTTTGTACCTCAATTGTTTTTGATTTTTCATAAATGCTCCCCCTCAACATGTGCGTTGGCTTTTGAAATCATTTACCACATGGAGGAAGAAGTGCTTGTTTAAGTCTTTGTAAAAGCTCCCCCTCAACATGTGCATTAAGTATTTGAAATCGTTCAGCACATGGAGGAAGGAGTGTTTGTTTGAATCTTTAAACAATCTCTCTTTAATCAGATTTGATATTTAAATCACAATCTCTCCCCCTATCAAATATTTCAAACTTGTTTGAGATTTATGATCCCAATTGATTTAAATCATTTAGAAAGCATTTTGGGGAAAGATATAGATTTCATTTTAAACTTTTACTGATAAAGAACATTTAATCGCTCCCCCTTAATATGTGCATCGATATACGAAATAGTTTAGCACGTATTAGAGAGAACCTTTAAACTTTTACTGATAAAGAACATTTAATCGCTCCCCTTAATATGTGCATCGATATACGAAATAGTTTAGCACATATTAGAGAGAACCTGCACTTTGAGTCAAAACGATCTGTTGGGATATAGAAAGTCAAAGTGCTGAAGAGTCAAAGTGCTGAAGAGTCAAAGTGCTGAAGAGTCAAAGTATTGCTAAAGAAGAAAGTCAAAGTACTGCTTGTTCATCAAAGTACTGCATGATTAAAGGATTGCTATGTAAAATCGTTAAGGATTATAATGTAATTCTAGAATGTTCTAAGTTTAGTTTAGTATTACTTGACGTACAAGGAATAGAATTGTAAACCGACTAGGGTTATCCTTGTTTATAAAAGGACCCCTAGATTGGCATTAGAGATGTGAATGTACGTGCATTATTAGAGAGTATTAGAGTTTATCAAGTTCGATATTAGAGCTGTTAGGGATTGTTAGTGAATCTGTGTATCAAGCAGGTTCAGAGTTTTAATATAATCGTTAAATTAAAGTTAATTCTTCTTAGCTTTATTCAAGTAAATTCCACATACTTAATAGAGTTTATTCAGTGTTTCATTGTTAGTGACTTAGGATTTATCCGAAGTTGCTAAGCCCTTACAAGCTATATAAGTTAGTTTGGTTAGAGTACATCGTTCCAACAAGTGGTATCAGAGCTTGTGTAGAAACTCTGATTAAGAAGAAACCCTTAAAACCTAGTTAACAACAAACCCTAAAGATGTCGACTAAAGCTGCACCACCCCCATCCATCACCTCACTCAGAATTCCTATCATCAAGAACGGAGAGTATGATCTTTGGAGCATGAAGATGAGGTAGTACATTGCTATTATAGACCATGCACTGTGGAATGTAATTGTCAATGGTAATGAAGTTGTTGCAGATCCTATTGAAGTTCCTGGACAACCTAAACCACCTAAGGCTGTCTTGCCAGCAGCTACAATAAGGAATCAAGAAAAGGCTCTCAACATCCTATTGTCTGCTATACCTGATGGTCACCTACTCAAGTTTCATGATGCTAAGGATGCTAAACAATTATGGGCTGCTCTCAAGACAAGGTTTAGAGGTAATGATGCTTCCAAGAAGATGCACAGAAATCTGTTGAAGCAACAGTTTGAAACATTCACTGTTGGTGAAAGAGAAGGTATTGATGCTGCCTATGACAGATTCCAAAATCTTCTCAACATGCTGGAGTTATACAAAGCAGAGGTATCTGTTGAAGATGCAAATCTGAAGTTCTTAAGGATTTTGCCATCTACATGGCATGTGATTGCTACTATGATCAGAGGATAACCTGGATGGGATGTTATGGACTTTGATGATCTTTACAACCATTTGAAGGTGTATGAGCATGAGATGAATGGACAAACAAGTTCAAAATCTCACAGTATTGCTTTTGTGTCGTTTGAAAAGAGAGGCAGTACTTCCACTAAAAGTACTGCTTACCCTACTCAAAGTACTGTTGGTCAAAGTACTATAACCTATCCCACCCCCAGCTCAACACCTACAAACACCATTCATTTTGATGAAGTCGTATGCTCATTCTTTGCTCACCAAGCCACTTTACCTGTTACTTATGAAGAGGATTTGTCACAAATTGAAGAGGATGCTCTTGAAGAAATTGATATCAGGTGGCAAGTTGCTATGATCACTGCTAGGATAAAGAAGTTCATAAAGAAAACAGGAAGAGGCATTGACTTCAAACCCAAACAGGGTATCACCTTTGACAAGTCAAAGATTGAATGCTTTAACTGTCAAGGGAATGCAAGTTTGCTAAATATCAGGCAAACAGGATGACTGAGAAACCTAAGCTTGAACTAAAGGAAATCCCTATAACTGAAACAAAAGCTTTGGTTGCTCAAGAAAATCTATCAGAGGTTGACTGGAGTACTGAGTTTGATGATGAACCAGTAACCTATTGTATGGTAGCAGTGGAAGAATCAGTGGAAGAGTTTGATTGGAGCATAGCCTTTGATGAGGAACCTGGACTTGCTGCTTTGGAATCCAGAGATGGTCTATGAAGCTTTGATTGGAGCATGGAGAATGAAGAGGAACCTGTTCTGCTTGCTATGGTAGCTACTTCACCAAGTTCACCCCTATCTTTGAGGTATGCTCTAAGTGTCATAATTTTTATCAAAAAGTGCTTAATGATTATGTAACAGAAAGAGATAATTATAGTAGGGCTAGGTCTGAGGTAGCTGGTTATAAAATTACTTTAGAGTCTATGGAAGCCAAAATAATAACACATGAAAATAATGAAATGGCTTGGGCAGAAAAGTATGAACAACATGATTATCAGTCAAAACTAAGTGAATGGAAGTTAGGATGTAAGGTTGCTGAATTAGAAAAAATAACTAAATAAAGGGATGAATTGCTAGAAAAGTTTGCTGCTTGGGGACAATCTGGCCTTTCACATGTTAGTTTTGTTGAAAAATAGAAAAGAGCACACATTAAAACTGGCCTAGGATTTGGTATGGACTTTAGTAGCATAGAAGAAAACCCACCTAGTGATGAGGACCAACTTGATTTTGAGGATATAACAACTAGTGATGATGACCTCATTAACTATGTAGACAAATCTAGTAATGAGGAATCAATTAGTCAAACACCTCCTGAATATAAGAAAAACAAAGGTTATCATGCAGTCCCTCATCCCACTGGTAGTTTTCAACCACTTAGGGCAGATGTTTCTCGTTTTGGTATATACAACTTAGAGTTTAGGAAGAAGCTTACAGGTCCATCTAGTTCTGAAATCCCAAAAGAAACAGTTGAGAAACCTAAGGATGATGATGTTAAGAGTCAAGCAGTACCTTCAACTCAAACTACTGCTACACGATCAGCAGTACCTTTAAGAAAACCTTTTCAAAATACTGCTAAACCTTTTTGGGATAATTTTGGTCAAAATAGTTTTCATCATTCACCAAAAAGACAGGATACTTTTAATCATAGACCTAAAGGAAGATTTTTTGGGAGTATGGGTCAAAAATTGTGTTTTGTTTGTTATAGTCCTGATCATCTGATTAAGGACTATGACTTTCACTCAGATTACTTAAGCAAATTCCCAAAGACCAAATCTGCCAACCAAAAACCAAAGGAGAATAAACCAGTCTGGAATCATTCGCATAGGGTTAATCACAACAATTTCTCACAAGACCATAGGTACCCTCACCAGAGAAGATCTTTTTCAAAATCACCAGTACCTTCTCAAGGTACTACTAGATTTTCACTCAATCAAGGTACTGATAGCACTTTTTGGAATGGAAGCCCTAGGAGATCTAATTACTATCAATCTACAAGGTGTTACACCTCAAAAAGAGTATCTAGTTCAAAGCACTCTACACCAAAAGTTAAAACTTGTTGGGTTAAGAAAGAAAGTACTGATGGGGAACAAACAGTACTTTCAGCAAGTGTGAGTGAAATAGAGATTTTTGTTGAAAATAATAAAGAGAACTTGGATGAAAAAGAGATTTTTATTGAAAAACCAACACAAGTTTTTGAACAACCAAAGATAATTGATCATGTGCTTAAAGATAGTGGAAACTATATACTTAAAGAATTTAAGTATGTAACTCTACAAGGGGAACACAAGTCAGTAATGGCTTGGGTTCCTAAAATTAACTAACTCTTTTATCTTTGTACAGGGCAACCCAGATGAGGAGCTTAAAGATCATCTAATTGTGGATAGTGGTTGCTCTGGAAGCATGACATGAGACAAAGAGATTCTGTCAGATTTTAGATCTTATTGTGGAGGAAGAGTTGCATTTGGAAATGATGCTAGTGGAGGAAGAATAACTGGCAAAGGAACTATCAAGGCAGGAAGCATAGATTTTGAGAATGTTCGTTATGTGAAGGAACTCAAATTCAACATTTTGTCAGTCTCTCAGATCTGTGAAAAGAAGCACCCTGTGCTATTCACTGACACAGAATGTCTCATTCTTTCCCCTGAATTCAAGCTTGTTGATGATAACTTGGTAGTACTAAGAGTACCAAGAACCAATGATGTGTACAGTCTGGATATGAAGAGTCATCTCTCTTCTGAAAGAGCAACATGTTTAGTAGCAAAGGCAACACTTGAAGAAGCACATCTGTGGCATAGAAGATTAGGCCATGTAAATTTCAAGAATATCAACAAGCTTGTAACATATTGGATTTCACAAACACATCATATCATTAACACAAGAGGCGTACAAGATGAGTTTTAGAGAGAGAAAGTTAGAGGTTTAGGGAACTTTAGTGAGAGAAAGAAAAATCTTATTATGAGCTCCAACTCTCTACCTTGGGAGGTAGAGAGTATTTATAGTCTTATAATAAAATGCCACCTGACGGGCTGTGGATCAGGCATATAGTGGGTAAAGACCCGTCCGTCCTCCACGGTGTTACTTAACTAAATACTACTTAATATCAAATAACTACGACTACGAGCTTTCTAACGAATACATATACTCGAGGTGACCGACACTTTAACTACTGGATTTTCCAAATCCTAACAATCTCCCCCTAAGGGAGGTCACCTCAAACACACATTAAAATTACATAGAATTCAAACAGATATTTCATTGAGATAGTTCTTGAATTCTTGATCATGTTGTTTGTTCTGTAGCTCGTAATCTTTGATTCTTCATTATTGCATGTTTGGATAATCTGAGTGGAGGTCTTTAACTGATCCACGTGATACTGAGTTTTGAGCCAGCTTTGAGATCATCAGCCACAGTAAATCTCTGACTCATCCATTATGGTGTTGTGACATTTGGACCGACATGCTCACATTCTGGATCATGATATATTCTTATCAGAGTAGCGGAAGCTTTTCGTTGATTCATGATATTGGCAGCAGCGTAGCAGAAGCATGGAGTGAAAATATCAGAGTCATTGATGCACTAATCATGATTTCTTTGGAACTGAATGTGTTGTGTGAGCATGCGGCTATGGATTGACCGCTTCATTCTGACCAGCTGCAAACGTCGGGGCGTACCTGCATAAAACAGTTAGCAATAAAGCGTACGAAAGTGTCTTTGATCACTTTCGTTGAATTGAGGTACACGGCCCACGGTTTCCCGTTGATCAGTACAAGTACTGCCTGTGATCAGGAAGAATTCCGAAGAATCTCCTTGACAGGGTTTCACAGCTGCTCTAGCTGTTCTCAAACTGGAACGTCTCAAAGAAGACAACACGGAGTGAGTGAACCAGCGAATTGAGATTCACTGATTGATAAAAAGAGATTTGAAAAACAATCGTGTATCGGTCAATAGAAATTGTTTTTGCAATACAACGAAGGCTTTAATGAAAATCAATTATCAATCATAAACACCTTTTATTTTGAAATATTTGAACACAGTCGATGTGCTAAAGAAAAGAGTTTTTAAGCACAACGACCGGTTTTTCAAAGGTATCCGTCAATCCATAACCTGAACCAGGATTGATTCAAAAGATTGAATCTCCCCATTGTTTCTGTTCAGTTGTCACATGGTTGATCTATTGAATAGATCTCACATACCACCCACCAGGAGCTTGTATGATGTTGGCTCCAGAAGGCTTTCCATCTTCATTGTGAATATGTTTGCATATCACTCAGATGTTCTGGCAATACCACAAGGATAATGCGTAGGACTCATAAGATGTAATCTCTCTTTCCACATTGTGTGAAACAGAGAGTCTTCATTGAAAGTGTCCTAATGAGATTTATTGATGATCTCGTGGCTTTAGACTCAATTGTGCATATTTGGTTCCTATGCAAGAGAGTAGGGAGAGGGTCTCCTTCTTCAATATCAACAATCTCTAAGAGAAAGTCGATAGATTATGTCGGTTCCTCGTGAGAATGAAACAAGCCCTTTTAAGAGGAACTTGAGTAGCTTGGGAAGTTTAGTGCAGTGCGTCACTGGGTCCATGACGTCTTGTCTTCAATACCAGTGTTACCTTAGTAACCACCAGTATCAAATGTATTAAACCCGGTTTCTGCCCTAAGGTTGAATTATTGGAGGGCTATTTCTCTTCACCCTTTTCTCATTCAATTCTTTTTCATTCTTCAACCCCTTCAGTGCTTACCGAGACTTCATTGCTAGAACCTTGTTGGGTTTATTCCAGTACTAGCTCTATCTCAGTCCGCACTCTTCCCATTTCTCACTTTTCTCCTTTTTTCATCATACCTAAGGACTCTACACTATCTAGTGGTTTTGTCCCTGGGTAGATCCCTCTGATTCTGGCGGATCATTGGACCTCAACCTAACCTTATCATCCTTATATCACCATGCATAAAGTAAAGTTGGTCGGTCTTTTGATATAGTTCTTCCGCCATAAAACCAATTGAAAACCATTTGAAAATCAATCAAGATACTTGTGATATAAAATCAAAGTATTTTGTATCTTAATTGTTTTGATATTTTAGAAATGCTCCCCCTCAACATATGCATAAAATTCAGAAATTGTTTAGCACATGGGGGCAAGAGGACTTTGAAATCGTTAGATTAAGAATGAAAGGTCCAATCTTTTGATTAACATTTTCTAAAATGATCATCATCACTTCCCAATCAATTTGAGTAGATAAAACATTTTGAGGAAGGATGAGGTTTTCAAAAGTTTGCTCCCCCTCAATATGTGCCTCAAAGTTTGAAAGAGTTTTGCACATATTAAAAGGAACCTGCACTTAGAGACAATTCAATCACGTTACAATAATTTAAGGTTTAAAGTAGATGCTCCCCCTCAACATGTGCATGGAAAATTTGAAATCGTTTGTCACATGCGGGGAGGAAAACTTGCTAAACGCTTATGAACCCATTTATCGAATTATCAGTTTAAATCCAATTTAAATCACAAATTCTCCCCCGATCACAATTATCAAATCATTTGAGATTTGTGATCTCTGTAGATTTAAATTGATTTTTGAAAGCTTTTAAGGAGAATTGTGACCTGATTATGAACAAAGTTTTAACTGATAAGGATCGGAATTTGAGACTTTAAACTCCATAGATTAAACATGCATGATTATCTTTTGAAGACAATTGTATGACAAATAACCTTTTGATTTAATTGAAATCATTCTCCCCCTCAATCAATGACATCAGTTGTTGATTGAGAGATAGATAGTTTTGACTAAAGTAAAGTCCGGATGATTTTCAAAAATAGAGTCCGAGTTAATTTTTCAAACCAATTAGTTTTCATTAGATAGTAAGTGATAGTTTTATAGAATCAGAGCATGAGGTTTGAAACATGAGATAAAGCAGGGCTCTGTTCTTTTTCTGAAAAGTGGGTTACTGCCTGAAATGACAATAAACCATTGTTTCTCTTTCTCCCAATTTTTTTTTTTTTTTTTTTTTTTTTTTTTTTTTTTTTTTTTTTTTTTAAGAAAATTCGAACAGAACAACATCTAAAGTCCCGTTTCATTCTTTGAATGACAACACAAAGACCATAGATATAATCGAATCGAGAAAAACACGACAAAATGAAAATATATATATATATATATATATATATATACATATATATATATATATATATATATATATATATATATATATATATATATATATATATATATACATATATATATATATACATATATATATATATATATATATATATATATATATATATATATATATATATATATATATATATATATATATATATATATATACATATATATATATATATACATATATATATATATACATACATATATATATATATATATATATTTTTGTGGAATTTTTCAAGATTTTTCAAATTTTTATGGATTTTTGAAAGTTTTATATTTTTCTATTTTGTTTTTCGAATAAGTATTTACAAGAGATAGATGAAGGAAAACCTTTTACTCCTCTTCTTCCTCTTGAAGACGTTTGAGTGTTTCTGGTTGAAGGCTTTTAAGACCAAGTCGTGGAAGAATAAACTCAAAACGTTCTCTAGGAAGAGCTTTGGTGAAGATGTCTGATAACTGGTATTCAGTCCTCACAAAGTAAAGTTCCAACACACCGTTTTCAACTTGCTCCTTGATTAAATGATGTCGGATGTTGATGTGCTTTGATCTTGAGTGTTGTACGTTGTTGCATGAGAGAGCAATAACACTTTTATTATCACAGTACAGAGAGATTTTGTTGAATTCTTAGCCATAGTCAGATAATTGGGATCCCATCCATAGGATTTGAGCACAACAAGATGACATGGCTATGTATTCAGCCTCTGTAGAGGAAATAGAAGTACTCATTTGCTTCTTTGAAGACTAGCTCACAAGCTTATCACCCAAAAACTGAGCACCTCCTGACGTACTTCGACGTGTATCTTGACATCATGCATGATCAGCATCTGCATAGGCTGTTAGTGACATACCGGTGTCCTTCGGGTACCATAGTCCCATATTGATGGTTCCTTGGAGATACCGAAATACCTGTTTAACCGCTTCAAGGTGCTTTTTAGTAGGCTTAGCATGATATCTAGCACACATGTACACAGCGAACAAGATGTCTGGTCTACTAGCTGTGAGGTACATCAGGGATCCAATCATCTATGATATTTCGTTTGATCTACCATGATTCCTGAGTGGTCCTCATCCAGCTTGGTACGTTCAATCACGGGAGTGTCAACATGGTCACTAGAATCAAATCCAAATTTCTTTAAAATTTCATTTGCATATTTAGATTGATTTATAAAAATGCCTCCAGGACTTTGTGAAATTTGTAATCCCAAGAAAAATGACATTTGTCCCATCATTGACATTTGAAATTTAGAACCCATTTCATTTGAAAAACGGTCACACTCATTGGGGTCAGTCGATGCAAAGATGATATCATCAACATATATTTGAACATGAATTAAATGTTTGCCTGACTTCTTGGTGAACAATGTCGGATCAACTGCTCCTTTGCTGAATCCAGTAGATAGAAGAAACTTTGATAGTGTATCATACCATGCCCTTAGAGCTTGCTTTAAACCATAAAGAGCCTTCTTCAAATGATAAACGTGAGTAGGATGCTCTGGATTCACAAAGCCTTCAGGTTGGCTGACGTAGACGACTTCCTTAAGATCTCCGTTGAGAAACGCCGTCTTAACATCCATCTGATAGACTACCATGTTCTTACTTGCAGCATTAGCCAAGAAGATTCTGATTGCCTCGATACGAGCAACAGGAGCAAATGATTCTTCAAAGTCAATACCCTCCTCTTGACGGTATCCTTTAGCCACCAATCGAGCCTTGTTCTTTAGGACATCACCATGCATATCAAGTTTCACTTTGAAGATCCATTTTAGAGCAATGATCATAGCACAATCTGGAGCAGGTACTAATTCCCATACATCAAGTCGGTCAAACTCATGAATTTCTTCTTGCATGGCATTGAACCAGATGTCTTCATTCATGGCGGTTTTAATGTCTTTTGGTTCAGCCTTAGAGAGTACGGAGTTGAAGAAGCACCATAAGGCATCGGTTGCAAGTTGTTTCCGTGTGGATACTGGACGAGAGGGGTTTCCAATGATGTTATCCAATGGATGATCATGTGGTTGTTGTTGTGGAACTGAAGTAGCAGAGTCGATGTCTCCTGATGAAGATGGTTCTGATGATGATTCAGGAGCAAATATGTTTTCAAATGGAGCATCTTCAGGAGTAGCAAAGGGATTAACTTCATCATTGATGCCAGAAACAATTCCATGATGTACATTCGATGATTGATGATTTGTTGATGAGATAGAGTGATCTGCAGCAGGCGCTTCTTGACTTAATGATATTGAGACTGAAGGGTTGACTTCATTCACAGGGATAGGAGCAGCCTCTGTTGATGGAATTGACATTTCATCAGCATTTGGTTCATAGTGTTCATCAAACATTGGATCAAACAATTTCTTTAAATCATCTTCTGATGGAGGTACATAAGGAGTTGCTGGAGAGGGATTAGAACTAAGAGTAGAACTGATAGGACTACTTGATGAAAATTGAGTTGCGGGTCCAGAACTGGTTTGTCCTGGAGCCATTTGACCGGTCAGCTCATCGAACGTAACGTGAATTGTTTCCATGATATTTTGGGTTCTCTTGTTGTAGATTCTGTAACCCTTATTGTTTGGTGCATAACCAACAAAAACTCCAATATCTGCCTTTGCTCTTAATTTTCCTAAGTCTTGACCGTCATTCGTTGGATAGCACAAGGCACCAAACACACGAAGGTAGGAGAGATCAAGTTTTCGTTTATGAACAAGTTCATATGGAGTTTTTCCATGAGAGGTGTGTATAAGGGAATGATTTTGGGTGTGGCAAGCAGTGGCAATGGCTTCAGCCCATAGAAACATTGGAACCTTTGAATAAATTAGCATTGTTCTTGCGGCTTCCACAAGAGTTCGATTTCGTCTTTCAACTACACCGTTCTGTTGAGGAGTTAGTGGAACACTTCTTTGATGACTGATTCCAACACTTTCATAAAACTGAATTAAGTCTTTGTTAACAAACTCTGTGCCATTGTCTGTTCAAACAATTCTGACTGTATTGTTGAGTCGAACCTGAAGTTGTTTGATTAGTTTGATGATGACATCTGGAGTTTCATCCTTTGTCCTAAAAAACTTTACCCAAGTAAATCGAGAGTAGTCATCAACAACTACTAGAATGTATTTCTTCCCATTTATCGTTTGCACTCTCATTGGTCCGCACAGATCCATATGAAGGGTATGAAGAACTTCCATTACTGAATTTGTGGGTTTTGGTTTGTGGGCATATTTCGTGCTTTTACCTAATTGGCAAGCTGAAAAAGATGATCTTTTTCATATTTTAATCTGGGTAAGCCTCTGACAAGATCCTTTCTGGAAAGGTTATTAATGGTGCCGAAGTTCAAGTGATTGAGACGACGATGCCATAACCATGACTTTGTTTTAGAAGCCTTTGACAGGAAGCAGATTGGAGAAGACTTCATCATGTCTTCGATAGAGATGGTGTATAGGTTAGAACCATGAGTACCTCTTAATAATTCCACACCATCAAGTTCTCTAACGAAGCAAGTATGTTTTCTAAAGGCCACCTCTAGATTGGAATCACAGAATTGACCAACAGAGAACAAATTATGACCAAGACCTTCCACATAATATACCCTGGAAATTACACTTTTGCCGACTACATAATCACCATAACCCATAATTGCTCAAAAATGGTCATTCTCGAATCTGACAGTACCGATAAATTTACTCACGAAGTTCATGAGCCGCGACCGGTCTCCAGTCAAATGCTTGGAACATCCTCAGTCCAGGTACCACAGAACGATTTGAACGATCTACAGTTGAACACAGACAAGAATGGATAACTGGATAATTGGGATCCCCATGCAAGAATGGGTTCCATTTGGTTAGTAACAGTGATTGGAACACCCACATCAGAAATAGAAACACCCATATCAGAAATAGAAGCAATGGAATCATCAGAAATAGATGCAGTGCTAGTATCCGTATTTGACCTATTCAAAGTATGTTCACTTCTTAAGTGAATAGTTCTACCAGTAGGCATCCATTTTCTAGTGGGCATTGTCTGATTAACCTTATGGCCAAAAGGTATCCATTGATAACCTATCTTACTAAATGTTCTTCCTGTGGGTTTCCACTGTTTTCTAACTTTCTTTCGCTTCTGCCTTTTAGCCTTCTTAGCTTGTTTTTTAACATTAACAGTTTTAACTGGGCATTTGAAAGCATTAGACAAATCATTCATACCACTTTCAAGATTAGTAATTGATAAGGTTTTAAAAGGTACCATTTTGAGGGGTCGTTTTAGTCCTTATTTGATCACTTTTGTATCCGTTATTGCTTAATATCGTTCCTTTTCACTTTTTAGGTCTCTTGAAGGCAAAATGCTGGAATGGCACTTACTTGGACGAAAAGGCGCGAATATATGAAGAAAATGGCTAAAGTCAAAATCGAGACACTCACAGCTGCTGAAATTAGAAGGCGACGGCGTCAGGTGCTAATGGCGACGCCGTCCCAAAATTGTTGTGACGGTCCAGAACCCAAAACTCGTATTTTCAAGCGACGACGTCCAGTTGTAAAAGAGTAGGCCGTCGCTACTCAGACGGCCTAGATGCAATCCAGACGACGTCAGAAGCTGAAGAGGACGGCGTCACGGACATAAGGTGACGCCGTCGCAAGGTTAACGTGGCCAAGACGAAACCCTAATGACGGCGACACGACGGCGTCACGAAACATAAGGTGACGTCGTCGCATCTGTAATCTTATATATAGAATCCGAATTTTTCAGTCTTTTGGGGAGAGTCTTTTGGAGTGAAAACCTAAAACCGAACCTAAGGTGTCTTGTACAGTATTTTAGGGTTTTAAACCCTATCTTACATCAAGATAAGTCTTTACTTCATTAATTCAATTATGTCTTTGATTATTTGTGTGTATGCTTGCATGTTCTCCATGTCCGGCTAATTTATTTTTGTGTTTGCTTAGGAAGTATGAAACTTAATTATTGAATATTGATTGGTTGTTTCTTATCTTAGTTGATTAATGATCTAGTAATGCGATAGGTCATTCGTTGTGTACTTAATGCTTGATTCATCTTTGTGAACCTTAGAATATAATTACCTGAGTAGTTGTAGGCTAAACCATCCAAAGAGCGCCTTAGAGTAGGAGTTTATCATCCCTAGTGGGTTTGTAGACGAGACCCTTTGGTAAGTTCAAAGAGTTAGGGAGAAACGCATACCCTACAACTTTAGACACACAACGCAATTAAGAATAAGACGTGACAACTCAACCATCAATAGGAGATAATTAAGGAGTAATACAACCTAAGTAAACACATCTTTAAACTATCATACGAGCACACATTAATTAGACATATACTCCCACAACCTTAGTTTAGATAATTAGATAATAGTAGAGTAATCGGTAGAAATACCAACCCCCCCAAATCCAATACCCGAGATTCGTACCTTTCCATTTCATAAAATATAAAAAAGATAAAAAATAATCTTCCTCAACCTTAACCTTAGCGTAGTAACTCCTTACTAGCATTCCTATTCCCCTAGAGAACGATATCCATACCCGTGGCTTACCCTAATTACTACACTACAACGATTAGGTTCACTGCCTAGGGTGTTATAAAACTTGCTCGAAGAAAAGGAAGTTTCCTTGACCCCGAACGACGCGTGTAGCGTTATCAAGTTTTTGGCACCGCTGCCGGGGAATAGAATAGCTAGTTAGTAGTCCACCTCGTTTAGGTTCTTTGCTTGATTCCTATCAAGTAAATTTTTTCTCATTTTTAGCTTTCTCTTAATATATCCCCCTTCTTCGTGACCCTTTGTTCGTAATCCCATCACTTTTCATCATGGAAGGTGATAACCAACCACCACTCGATAACCAACAACCAAACAACGCTTCACCACCAAACAAATACCCACTGCTTGACCCAGCCTCTGCTAACCAACTTCGAGCCCGTATCATGAGTGAGATTGGAGAGCTTAGGAAATTAAATATGATAATTGAGAATACACTTGAGGAAGCCCTTAAGGAATCTGATCAACCTCTAGATAGTGATTCGATTACAAGTGATTCGGATGATGATTTAGAAGAAGGAGATTATAAGATGTTAGAAATTATGGAGGGTAGTAAGGAGAAGGGAGAACTTAGGGAGTACTTTGATTCATACCCTAAAAGGAAAGAAACCGCTTATCACCATAATGTGGTTAATTTTCCAAGACCACCTTTCGAGCCTCGTATAAGGAGGGGAAACCCTAAAAACATCAAAATACCGTGTATGATTGGATACTTATACAGGGATCACACCTACATTGATTATAAGGCACCCATGAATATAATGTCTAGGCTCTATTACAATTGGATCATGAGCAAAAAGCTAGAGCCTATGAGGGACCCCTTTCACCCTAGGAAAGCAAGTAACTATGTGGGGAGGGTTAAGGGATTGCACGTGTTCATAGGTAACTTCACATATAGGTGTGATTTCATGATTCTGGAAAATGTCAAAGGAATCATTGATGGTTTTTTAGGAGATGTGATACTTGGGAAACCATTTATAGAAGAGTCTAAGATGGTTTATGATAAAGAGAAAGGGATAATCGAGTTCTCAAATGAAACCGAGAATGTTAAATATATAATGCCCCACAAAAATAAGAATTTTGAGGGCATGGATAATTTAGATGTAGATAACATTCCGGCATTCGAAGTAGACTGGAAGAAAAAAGTTTACTACACTGCTTGTCTTGAACTATGGCCTGAATATATTCGTGATGAAAGAAGAGTTAAGGAGATCGAATGGGCCTCTAAGATTAGGGCAACGTAGAAGCACGACTATGAGTCTAGCTACAAGACTCTTAAATAAAGAAAAGCGCTTCGTGGGAGGCAACCCATGATTAATTGTTTGCTTGTTAGTGTCATATATCTTTTATTAATTGGTTATCCTCATGTTTAAATTTGTAAAAATGCTTTATTTTGTTTTTAAACTCATCTTAATTGCATATAAAGGTATTTTACATAAAGGATAAGTGTAGGGAGGATTACACACGTTTTCAAAAGAAACGTAAACATGAGAATAACAATTAACTAAAAGATATTTATGTTTGTTTGTTCGAGTCAAATGCTTGTATCGAGTCATAATGGATGTTTTGCAGAAATTTTTCCAGATTCTAAAGATGTAAATTTTCCAGAATTTTTTCCAGAAAATCGCAGACCAATTTTTGTCAGGATAACCTGACGGCGTCCGGATTGCATCCTGACGGCGTCAGGAAGGAGTAAAAACATCAGATTACTTTTTTCTCGTTTTCTGAGCCACTTATAAATTTTTGGAATTTTCCAGGTCTTAATTTTCTTAGAAATTCTGTAAACATCCATTCCACAAGCATTATATCCTAGTTTAAATCGAGTCTTATATATATTATTATCGCCGATTTTACGCGAAGGTTTTGTTTGTTTTCTTCAAGTGTGCAGGTTTAGTTTGTCAAGAAGAAGTTACATAAGATTGGAAGGAGATGTTCACGCATAAATTCTTCTTGGAAAGGATTTAACCACCACTTTACACGGATCCTACCGAGCTAATCAGGAGAGTATTAGTTTCTTTCGTTTTTAATTACCTTCTTTTATCATAACTTTGATACTTTCGGGGAACATTGGGGACAATGTTCAGTTTAAGTGTAGGGAGGGAAAATAAAACGGGAACTTTGAAACTATGCTTATCCTTGACTATTTGCTTTGACAATTGTGATTGTGTAATAAACCATGAGGAAATGTCGGTTAGGGTAATTTTGGCACCAAATTTAAAATTTTTTATGACATATAGGAGTGGGCCATTAGTCTTAACAAAAGCGTCTCATGGATAGGAAGTTTCATGACTAGCACAAAAAACCCTTTACCACCCAAATTCCACCAAAATGTGAGGATCGCCCTTAGATTAGTAGGAATTAAAGCATTCATCTTCAATGCTTAGAGTGTGAACCGGTAGTATATTAGATTCTAGAACTTGTTTGTGATGCATTCCGAGATCGCAAGTGAGGCTACACTTGTGTAGTTAGGAATAACTAAATGATAAGAGGCATTAGGATAACCCTTGTTTGATACCCGTAATATAATTACTTCTTCCACATCGGTTGAGTAATTCCCTCATTCCCTTTGCGTTGTACTCATCTTTAGTACACGATACCCCTAGTTAACCCCTCAGAGCCTATCCTTTTCGCGGTTCTCGTGATGTTTCGGTTTTTCCGGAATATCAATGAAGAGCATTGTTTACACCCCACCCCCAAATATACACCCAAATCGCCTTAGCCTACCCCTTATGCACTCACTTTTAGTGCAAATGTTTGTTATCACCCTAAACCCTTAGTTCAATTATCTAGTTGCTTGCATAAGTTGCTAAGTCGAGTCATATCCTTTGTATACAGTTTTGGGACGATTGGGATTCATGGGAAAAGTTAAAGTTTATGAAATGACGGGAAGGGAACGTTAAATTCAAATTCCCTTTGTTTGCGTAATAATGTACCCCAAGTGTTTTGATCTTTTCAAATCGGGTCAAATTAGTGTTTGAGTAATAAAAACTCAAGTGTAGGGATGTGCCTATAAATCCCTATTATTTTGATGTTACCGTAGAGGATAGTAGAGTAAAAGTGTATGAAAAAAAAAAAAAAAAAAAATCGAAAAAAAATAGAAAAAAGAGAAAAAGAAAAAAAATAGAGTGTAAAAAAAAATAAATAAAAAAAAACATACGGGCTACCATCCTACATCTATCTTTAAATTTATGTTTGTTTATTTCAGTTACCTAGAGTTTTAGAGTGTCGAGTCTTGGCTTAGCAACGCCATTCTTCATATGCATTTAACATAGAGTTTTTGACTTACCACCACTAAATAGCCTATCCCACCAAACCCTTATTTCCCTACCGTAAGCCTAACATTACAACCCTTTAAAAGACCTTTTTGATAGTCTTTCCTAGGTGCTTACGCCAAAGCGATGGAGGTTTGATCTATTCTCAAGCCTATGGTAATCTATGTACTAGGACCGGTTAATGAGTGTTTATCTTCCATTTCCTATTTGTTATATTTCATATATACACCCGAGAGAGATGTGAGTATCCAAACACCCCATGTGAGGTGCTAGTATGTAATTTTGGTGCTTGTTATGACTTTTGCGGGGCTTATATGTGTTGTGGACCGTTTTGAATTAATGCTTCATGACCCCTAACTTATAAATTAATTGGTTAAAAGCACATTTGCTTGAGGACAAGCAAATAACAAGTGTAGGGATATTTGATAAGGTTTTAAAAGGTACCATTTTGAGGGGTCGTTTTAGTCCTTATTTGATCACTTTTGTATCCGTTATTGCTTAATATCGTTCCTTTTCACTTTTAGGTCTCTTGAAGGCAAAATGCTGGAATGGCACTTATTTAAACGAAAAGGCGCGAATATATGAAGAAAATGGCTAAAGTCAAAATCGAGACACTCACAGCTGCTGAAATTAGAAGGCGACGGCGTCAGGTGCTAATGGCGACGCCGTCCCAAAATTGTTGTGACGGTCCAGAACCCAAAACTCGTATTTTCAAGCGACGACGTCCAGTTGTAAAAGAGTAGGCCGTCGCTACTCAGACGGCCTAGATGCAATCCAGACGACGTCAGAAGCTAAAGAGGACGGCGTCACGGACATAAGGTGACGCCGTCACAAGGTTAACGTGGCCAAGACGAAACCCCAATGACGGCGACACGACGGCGTCACGAAACATAAGGTGACGCCGTCGCATATGTAATCTTATATATAGAATCCGAATTTTTCAGTCTTTTGGGGAGAGTCTTTTGGAGTGAAAACCTAAAACCGAACCTAAGGTGTCTTGTACAGTATTTTAGGGTTTTAAACCCTATCTTACATCAAGATAAGTCTTTACTTCATTAATTCAATTATGTCTTTGATTATTTGTGTGTATGCTTGCATGTTCTCCATGTCCGGCTAATTTATTTGTGTGTTTGCTTAGGAAGTATGAAACTTAATTATTGAATATTGATTGGTTGTTTCTTATCTTAGTTGATTAATGATCTAGTAATGCGATAGGTCATTCGTTGTGTACTTAATGTTTGATTCATCTTTGTGAACCTTAGAATATAATTACCTGAGTAGTTGCAGGCTAAACCATCCAAAGAGCGCCTTAGAGTAGGAGTTTATCATCCCTAGTGGGTTTGTAGACGAGACCCTTTGGTAAGTTCAAAGAGTTAGGGAGAAACGCATACCCTACAACTTTAGACACACAACGCAATTAAGAATAAGACGTGACAACTCAACCATCAATAGGAGATAATTAAGGAGTAATACAACCTAAGTAAACACATCTTTAAACTATCATACGAGCACACATTAATTAGACATAGACTCCCACAACCTTAGTTTAGATAATTAGATAATAGTAGAGTAATCGGTAGAAATACCAACCCCCCCAAATCCAATACCCGAGATTCGTACCTTTCCATTTCATAAAATATAAAAAAGATAAAAAATAATCTTCCTCAACCTTAACCTTAGCGTAGTAACTCCTTACTAGCATTCCTATTCCCCTAGAGAACGATATCAATACCCGTGGCTTACCCTAATTACTACACTACAACGATTAGGTTCACTGCCTAGGGTGTTATAAAACTTGCTCGAAGAAAAGGAAGTTTCCTTGACCCCGAACGACGCGTGTAGCGTTATCAGTAATAGAAACCACGCAATCATCATTACATGTTTTTCGAAAAGTAGTAGAATTCGAATTAATTACAGTACGCTTAGAGCTAACACTAGAATCAACATGATTCGTTTTATTCAAATTCTCCCTACGGTGATCTTCTACTTTCTTCCAATGCACATTCTTAGCTTGCGAGGTCCTATCATTCCTTGTATTGCCTTGAGACTTTGACCTGCTCGCTTTAATGTCACTGATTACTCCTGTAGAGGGAACGGGAACATTAGTTGGTTTTGCTACTTTTAGCCTTTCCTGCTTTGATGTGCTAGGATGTGAACTATTTGAAGGAACACTGAGGTTCACTTTCTTAACACTGGAGGTGCTGGGATCTGAACTATTTGAAGGCCTACTAAAGTTCACATTCATAACATTGGGCATTGAATGACTTGCATACTTGGCATTAGGCATAGAACAAGGTATCAAGGGATTGACTTGCTCACCTAGGGATTTAGGGCATATTGTAATTAAGCATTCTAGAAGTTCTTGAGATCATTTTGCATATAAGCATGCATGGCCAATTGCATTATCAAGTGGTTTCTCTAAATTATCCTCTTCTACAATCTCACGGAGACATTCTAGACTATCCTTAAGGTATGAGAAATATGTTTGAATAGCAAGTTTGTTATTACTAAGATGAGGAGGAACATATTTCACAGACAAAGCATATTTATTACAAGCATGCACCTTTGATGCACCATTCTCCCCATTGGTCATTGGCATTTTCCCTTTTACCTGACTCTTCAGATTCTCAATTTCTTTTTGCAACGAAGTTATTTTTTTATTATTTTTGTTACGAGTGACTTTTATTGACTCAAATAACTCATTGAAATGTAGTTTAACCTTTTCATTTTCTTCTAGAAAACTCTCATTTTCCTTTTGTAAAGCATTAACCAAGTTTTGAAGATGAAAATTTTGAGAATTCCGAGAATCTAAAGGAGGAGGCATTTGGGAGCCAGTCACATTGTACTTTTCACCCTTTAATTGAGAAATTTAGGCTTTCAACTTTCTGATCGTGTTATAGTGAGCTTGAATCTGTTCATCCCATTTGTTTATTTTAAAAACTGCATCAAACTCTGGAACATCCGAGGATATCTTGATGTTTGAGGTTTTAACATTTTCTTTGAGATGTTGATATTTTAGTTGTAAATCAAAATGTTCAACTTCTAGTTTAGAAAAATGTTTTACCAAATTATCGTGATCATCCTGTTCAATTTTCTCACTTAATTTAGAGTTTTTGATTTCAAGCTCAATGACACGATCATGGGAGACTTTCAAAGCAACAGATAATTCATGAAATTGAGAAGCAGTAATAGAACAATTAGTGGCAGTATAAAACACATCTTGAGAGATACATTCAGAAATCAGATTCTCATTTAAGGTATGCAAGTTCTTCCTCTCAATCTCATTATATTTTAATGCTCGCTCATAGTCACTAACCTCAACTATCATTGCATCAAATTCCTTTTCAATTCCGTTAATATCTGTGTCTATCCCCTTTTTAAGACTCTCAAATTGATCTTTTAGTTGTTTAAAGAAAGGCATGACCTCAGTTAAATAACATTCTTTTGTTTGCTCAAAACCCCTTTCCCCTTCAGTTATCCCAGCGGGTGTGATCCTTTTCTTACAAGTTTTCTCAAAGTCAACAAATAATTGAAAGATAACATATTTACTGATTAAGGTCTTGCTTTTAGTGGCAATAGTTCTATGAACTAGATGTATTGGTGTATTTGGAGGATACACAGTCGCTGAAGGCATTTTCCTAAGGGGAGGGTTTGTAACAACAAGATTCTCTGCTTTTTGTTTATCTAAATCCTTTTTCCAGAACACTTGTTCGGGAGTTAACAACGTTTGAGGCTTAAACTTGTTTAAGGAAATCCAGTTTTCCTTCTTGTAATCATGGGGTTTGATCGTTATGTTATTCTTTTTACATTAAGGATCTTCTAGCTTCTTATTCATTTTCACCCTAGATGCATCATCTACTTTTCTATCTTCCTCAGTGCACTCAACGCAACTAGGTTTCTGTCTCGGTTTAAGAATCTCATTTCCATCATAGATTACCTTATTAGCAGCTCTAGCCCTTTTAATGACCTCTGGATTTAGTTCCTTAACAAGGGGAATGCTATGCTTATCGCTTAAAACTCTATGCTTAGTGATCAAGTGAGCAGTCTGAATGGTATTCCCTTGTACATACAACTTATTTTCTAGCTTGTTTTTCAAAGTTTTTAGATTGGAAAAATCATTCAAAAGTTTTGATTCCTGAGCATTGAATTCTTGCTTAAGCATTTTAACATTTTCTTGAAGTTCTTGTTTTTGCTTAGCAGTTTTAGAAAGCTTTTCTTGTAAGGAGTTTAACTCTTGGTTTAATACTTCTTCTCTAAACTTACTTTTTCTAATAGTTGTACACATTTGGTCATCCATTTCCTGCTCACGGGTGGTTAGCTCGAACTTAGCACGTTGTTCATAAATGGCCACTCGTTCTTTATAGGCATTAAGTTCAGAGATAACAGAATCATCAGGGGCACATGCAGTGTATTCATAAAAAACATAGCCATCATTGACTGCAGATGATGCATCACTTGGTACAATCTTACTTTCACTTTGTTTCACATATTGATCATATGGGACAACATTGATATTACCCATATTTTCAATATCTGACTCAAAAGTTTCAGTTGATTGTACTTTGTCATGCATCTTTTGCACATCAGCATCATTGTATAGTTTTAATACCTCAGAAATGATTTTGTCTTTAGATGGACCAACTTGTGGTGATGAAGAGACTTTAGAAGGGACCATTGGAGAAATGCTAGCCATGAAAATTGTTTGTGTAGTAGGTTCATCATCAACGTCAGAGTCGTATGCATCACAATCAGTGACTTGAAAGGCATTCTGATGATTGTGGCCTATCTCCTGAATTGGCTGCTCATCCACATCTGCATCATATGTCTTAGCATTTCCCTCAGCAAGAAACAACAACTCCTCTTCATCCAAAGCTGCACCATTATCCTGAGCTTGCACAAGCAACATCTTATCCCTGAAGTACTCTGCATTCTGAGGGCGTTTTGGCGATGTGCAGTTCCTTGCAATATGTCCCTCACCACCACCGTTGTAACACTTGATCGGCTTTGCTTGTCCTTGATTTCCAATCCTTCCCTGATTCTGATTTCCCACATATCCTCTACCAACTCCAACTCTTCTTTGTTCGTACTGCCTTTCTTGAACTGGCTGCACCATAACCTTCCCGTCTCTGACTGTGGCTTGATTGTGTAGATTGGAGGCTGTTCTGAGGTTGTTGTTGGTGTGTGGGAGAGAGTTCATGTTTTGACTAATCATGAGAGCCAGTTGATTAATGAAGTTTCCCACGTGTGCATCAGCATCAGCTTGTTTGAACATTGGATCGGGAATGAGTTTGTGATTACCATTACCCATGGGTATGACTTGTGAAGCTTTGATTGTAATCCCAACATTGGTGTAAAATGCATTTGAATCATTTGATGAACTTGTTTCTCCCTGTTTTGATTTGAACGAATTAAGAATCATTTTTTCAAACATGGCATGTCTCTCATTCTGAAGCAGGAAGGCATATAGTTGTTCATAGTTGGTGTTCTTCAATCCTTTGGTTAGCTTCACAGAGGTGACAAACTTGTGCCATTCGGGATTCATGTTGTTCACAAATTTTGAGTTCAACTGAATGTTTGGCATGGTCATTTTGATATTCCTCATATCATTAACAAGTTTGTGGAATCTCACGTAATACTCATAGACACTCTCATCAGGTTTCATCTTGAAGTGCTCAAATTCATCATAGAGTTGTGATTCTCTATCTTCCATAGTTAATTCAGAACCTCAGAGAAGCATCTTGACATTATCCCATACTGCCTTGGCTTCGGTGTTGTGATTGATCAGCTTGTAGATATCTTTTGGAAGACCTTGAAGTATGATGTTAGAAGCCTTGATATCAGCATCGAATCTCTTTTTCTCCTTATCATTGAGCTCATCATATGTCTTTGGTCTGTCTATTCCATAGATCATTGTTCCATCTGCAGTTGTATCAATTAAGTCTCTTGTAGTCTCAATCTAATAAGGTCCTTCATCAATCGATTTGAGAATGTTGACCCCATTTTCCTTTCCAAGACAGTACAATCTGATTCTTTGAGCCCAAGATTCGTAGTCAGTTCTGTCAAGCATGGGTGGACGAGTATCTGAACCAGCTGCTTGAACATCCTCGGCAACAGTGGAGATGATTGTAGGTACGTTGGTAGACATGTTTAAAGATTACACGAGATTTTATAACTCAATGATTAAACCGGGAAATAGATTCTTTCACGGGATTTTACTAAATCAAGAGAAAACCGTATTACAAACAAAAGTCAACCAAGTCGCTAAGAATCCTTGAACTAAGTCGCTAAGAACCAAGTTGCTAAGTATTAAGAAGACAAGTCGCTAAGATCCAAATCGCTAAGAATTTTGACAGCAAATCGCTAAGCACCAAGTCGCTAAGAAATCAAGTCGCTAAATAGCAACTCGCTAATGTCCAAATCGCTAAGACCAAGTCGCTAAGAAACTTAAAGAACAAGTCGCTATCAAAATTGAAAGCAAGTCGCTACCCGTAGTGGAGAATCCACTAAGTGTACTGTTTGTCGGCTTGTCTCAAAAGGCAAGTCGCTATGACCAAGTCGCTACCAAAACTCACTACAACTCGCTACCTTTTACTGAAGCAAGTCGCTACCAAGAAATTCACTCCGAGAGCCAAGTCGCTACCAAGAAAAACTTTAAAAACACAATTTTCAATCCAAAACAAGCTCAACCACAGTGATTCAAGCTTACCAAATCAAAACCCAAGCACATACAATGATCCTAAACACAAAAGTACACCCAAAATTAAAACTTTAACACTAGAAATGAACCAAACGATGCAAAAACCACTAAACTTTTTCAAACTCAAAAACCATCTAAAAACCACTAGAAATCCAAGGATATGTAAGAGATGATCTAACCATGGCTCTTGATACCATTTGTAACATATTGGATTTCACAAACATATCATATCATTAACACAAGAGGCGTACAAGATGAGTTTTAGAGAGAGAAAGTTAGAGGTTCAGGGAACTTTAGTGAGAGAAAGAAAAATCTTATTATGAGCTCCAACTCTCTACCTTGGGAGGTAGAGAGTATTTATAGTCTTACAATAAAACGCCACCTGACGGGCTGTGGATCAGGCATACAGTGGGTAAAGACCCGTCCATTCTCCACGGTGTTACCTAAGTAAATACTACTTAATATCAAATAACTACGACTATGAGCTTTCTAACGAATACATATACTCGAGGTGACCGACACTTTAACTACTGGATTTTCCAAATCCTAACAAAGCTGGTTAAAGGAAATTTAGTTAGAGGTTTACCTACCAAAACATACAAGAATGATCACTAATGTTTGGCGTGCAAGAAAGGTAAACAGCACAAAGCTTCATGTAAGAAGATTGAGGAAAGAACCATTAGAGAACCTTTGGAGCTGCTGCACATGGATTTGTTTGGACATGTTTCTGTTGCAAGTCTAAACAAGAAGAAGTACTGTCTGGTTGTGACAGATGATTGCAGTAGATTTAGTTGGGTATTTTTCTTGGGTTTTAAAGATGAAACGTTTGATGCTATTCATGATCTTATAATAGCCCTTGAAAATCAATTGAGACTCATAGTAAGAGGTATTAGATGTGACAATGGGACTAAATTCAAGAACAAGCTTATGGATAAATTTTGTGCCAAGAAAGGAATCAAGAGGGAGTTTAGTATTGCTAGAACTCCACAGCAGAATGGTGTTGCAGAGAGAAAGAACAAAACTTTGATTGAAGCAGCCAGAACAATGCTTGCAGATTCTTTTTTACCTATTCAATTTTGGGCTGAAGCTGTAAGTGTTGCTTGTTATGTGTTGAATAGAGTATCAGTCACTAAACCTCAGATGAAGACACCTTATGAGTTACTTATGGGAAACAAACCTAAAATACGTTTTATGAAACCTTTTGGATGTCCTCTGACTATTCTTAACACTATTGATGCTTTGGGAAAATTTGATGGCAAGTCAGAAGAAGGATATCTATTGGGATATTGTACCAACAGCAAAGGCTTTAGAGTATACAATAGAGTCACCAAGAAGGTTCAAGATCGTCTTCATGTTGAATTTTTAGAAGATCAAGACAATCAGAAGGGTAAAGGTCCTGATTGGATGTTTGATCTTGAGGTTTTGACTCCTTCTATGAATTATGTTCCTGTTAGAGAAGAAAATCAAGCTGTTTACACAGAAGAAGATTTACAGTACATTGTTCATGGAGTCAACATTAGACCTGATGCTGTTCCTGATGAAGAACCTATAACTGTCGAGAAGGAGAAAAGTACTGATGAACCAAAATCTTCATTATCTGCTGAAGATCAAGCTATACAAGATGAGCTTAACAGGATGCTTTTTCAGGATGTAGTAGCACAATCTTATGATGATGATCAATGACGAGCTTATAAAGAAACAAAGAAAAAGGTTCAGTCCACAGAACACCCTCACAGTACTTTTGATCACAGTACTTTAGATCAAAGTACTGCTGCACCTGTTGACATCACTTTGGATGATCCTCACATGCCTGGCTTAGAAGATACTGATGATAAGTTTGAAGTTGAAGGTATTTTCTCAGATTCCAATGAAGATGCTGATTTCACAAATTTTGGTGATAATCTTGAAGTTCCACAGACTCCTATCTTAAGAGTTCATAAGAATCATCCTACTGGTCAAATCATTGGACCTTCTACTTTTGGAGTGCTTACAAGGACCAAAGCTAAAGGTTTTTCTAAACCACATAATGCTCTACTTAGTTTTATCTATAAACAGAACAGGCTGAATCACAAGGATCATCAAACATGCTTATTCACTTGCTTTATCTCTCAAGAAGAACCCAAGAATATAGCTCAAGCATTAACTAAAGAGAGTTGGGTTGAAGCCATGCAAGAAGAACTACTTCAATTCAAACTTCAAGAAGTTTGGGTACTATGTGATCTACCTGATGGAAAGAAAGTCATTGGTACAAGATGGGTTTTCAGAGTAAAGAGGGATGAAAGAAGGAATGTTATCTAGAACAAAGCACGGCTAGTAGCATAAGGATACAGACAAGAAGAAGGAGTAGATTATGATGAAGTATTTGCTCCTGTAGCAAGGATTGAAGCAATTCGAATATTCCTTGCTTTTGCATCATATATGGGATTTCAGGTTTATCAAATGGATGTCAAGAGTGCCTTTCTCTATGGCACGATTACAGAGGAGGTCTATGTCAAACAGCCTCCTGGTTTTGAAGATCCTACTAATCCAAACAAAGTTTACAAAGTTGTTAAGGCTCTTTATGGCCTACATCAAGTACCTAGATCTTGGTATGAAAGGCTCTCTACTTTCTTATTGCAACATGGTTATAGGAGAGGGTCAATTAACAAGACTTTGTTTATCAAGAGAGATAAGAAGGATATCATGCTGGTTCAAGTTTATGTAGATGATATCATCTTTGGAGCTACAAAACAGTCCATGGTGAAGGAGTTTGAGCAGCTAATGCAACATGAATTTCAAATGAGTTCTATGGGTGAATTAACTTTCTTTTTGGGGCTTCAAGTTAAACAGTCAAAGGAGGGAATTTTCGTAAGTCAAGATAAGTATGTCTTTGACATTCTTAAAAAGTTCAATTTTGATGCTATGAAGCCAGTCACTACACCTATCAAATCTATTAACTCATTAGGAAAGGATGAAGATGGTCAACCTGTTGAAGTCAAGTTGTACAGATCTATGATTGGATGTCTTATGTACTTAACTGCATCTAGGCCTGATATCATGTTTGCTGTCTGTTTATGTGCAAGATATCAAGTCTCACCTAAGGTCTCCCATATGAATGCAGTGAAGAGAATTTTTAGTTATTTGAAACAACAACCTAAGTTGGGGTTGTGGTATCCAAAGGATTAACCTTTTCACTTGGAAGCTTTTTTAGATAGTGATTATGCAGGTGATAACTATGATAGAAGATCAACCACTGGAGTATGCCAGTATCTTGGAAGAAGATTAGTCTAATGGCAATGTAAGAAGCACACTATTGCAGCAACATCATCCACTGAAGCAGAATATGTGGCTGCTGCAAGCTGTTGTGGACAAGTCTTGTGGATGCAGAATTAACTTTTGGATTATGGGTTCAACTTCAAGAATACTCCTATCAACATTGATAATGAGAGTACCATTTGCATTGTGAAGAATCCAGTTTATCACTCCAAGACCAAGCACATTCAGATTAGGCATCACTTTATCAGAGATTGTTATGAGCATAGGCTCATTAATGTTGTCAAGGTTTACACAGATGATAATGTAGCTGATCTACTCACAAAAGGCTTTGATGTTTCAAGATTTAATCACTTAGTGGTGAGTATTGGTATGATTAATTACTAAGCTATATTTAAGGGGAGGACTGATTAGTACGATAAACAGTCCTATGCATTGCTTGAGGGGAGGCAATCCAATGCCTATTTGAAGTTTTTTTTTGCCATTGTGAAGAAGAGAATGGAAAAGTACTGCTCTTTGGTTATATGAAAGTACTGCTTTGAAAGTACTGCTTTGGAAAGTACTGCGCACGTGGAAAGCACTGCTTGTCTTATCAACGTACTGTTCCAACGGTCAAAAGATGGGGTAAAATTCAAATAACGGTAACTTTATTATTATGGGCTGTGATTTTTCAAATCCTAACTATAAATAACTACCCTCCGATTTTCCCTCTCATCTTTATACTTATCAATATTTTCCATATTTCTCTCTATTTCACATTTACTATTCATCGAATTACTTACTTTTGTAAACACCAAACAATGACGAATCGCAATACAGTTTCTAAACACAACATGGTAGATAATTTGGATAAAACTGAAGCTAATTTCTCATTCCATGACATTATTGATTTTCTCACTGGACTCCAATCAGTTATGCGCTTTTGGTGGAACCAGATGTTAATAAGCCATGGATTCAACAGTTTTGGGCGACTGCTAGAACTCACATGGGGAATGATGAGTCATATATACAGGCTAAAGTTACTGGAAAGATTGTGAAAGTTAGTGAAGCCTCAATTAGAGAAGGTCTATTGTTTGATGATGAAGAAGGAGCTATCCGTTTTGATAAACAACTTCTTTAGGATACTTTAAGAGATATTGGGTATGAAGGGTCTTTAACTGAAACAACATTCAAGAAACCCTTGTTTAGTCCACATTGGAAGTACTTGGTACATGTCTTGCTTCATTGTATTAGTTCTAAGAGTACTTCATGGGAGCAATTTGGTTCTAATATAGCATTTGCTCTGGTGGGTTTGGCTACAAATCGTATCTTCAACTTTTCAAGACTCATTCTAGATGGTATGCTATCTCACATTTCTCATGGATCACCCTGGCTAATATATCCAAGATTTATTCAAGTATTCTTGAATAAACTTCATGATGTTCCAAAGCCTTCAAGCTTATTACCTGTTGTGGTACAACCTGCAAAAATATTCACCTTCATGGCTAGGAAGAGTGATAAGTTTACAGGAAGGAACACTCCTTTAACTACTTCAATGATGGAGATTGCTCAGGCAGTTAGAGATGAAGCTGCTACAAGTGAAGAATGAGAAGGTACTGCATCAACTCAAGGTACTGCTTCTCAACATACTGCTTCTTCACAAGGTATTGCTGCACAAGAAGGTACTGCAGTTTCACCTACACCATCTCCACAACATACTAAACATGATGACTCAGAACCAGAAATCAATCCACCATCATCTAGAGGAGATGCTGGAGAGATACCTCCTGAGGGATTGATTATGGATAATTATGTTTTGACAAGGGAGTTAGTGAGACTGTAGAAAACTACTAAAGCTCAAGCTGCACGACTTATGAAGTTGAACCCAAAATTTAAAAGATTGAAGAAATTTGTCTGGCCTCTGGTTCAACATCACAGGTTGTGGGTAAAGTCTCAAAAGAAGAAAGGAAGGAAGTTTACACAGTCTTCTACAGGCAAAAAGGTTCAACAGCAATCTTCTATCCAATTGGGGAGGAATCTGGAGCATGATAATTTGAAAGAAGATACTGAGTTTCATGAAGATAAAGAAGATGAACATGCTGAGTTTCATGAAGAAAAAGAAGATGAACCTCAAGGTACTGAAGCACAAGTAAACATTGAAAGTACTGAGTCTGAAAGAACTGGACTTCAAAGTACTGGTGTACAAAATACTGATGATCAAGGTGCAGCTGATCAAGGTAGTGCTCTTCAAGGAACACATAGACAAGAGCTGATTACATCGAGGACACTTAATTTTGATGAAGAAGCTGGTCCATCAACAGTCCTAAATAAAGAAGAAGCTGGTCCTAGTCAAATTCAGCAAAAGGAGCACACTGCAAGTGATGATGAGACAATTGCTGAGATATTACAAAGTATGACAAGACCAAGAGGTGTTACTATTCCAGGGGTTGCTGAAGAACAACCACAAGCTTCTCAACCAGTGTTAGATCCTAAGGACAAAGGCAAAGGAAAACTGGTGGAAACGAAGAAGAAGAAACTAACTTTAGCAGAGTTAAGAGCTATTGAAGTGGCTAAGAATGAAGCAGCTGCTAGGGAGCTACAAGCTAAATTTGATGCTGAGATTGCTCAACCAGTGAAGGAACCTAAGGCTGCTATGCCAGAAAAGTCAATTGTTATACCTAGAAGACCAATGAGTAAGGCTAAAGAAAGAAATGCCATGATGGATTACCTAAAGAGTTAAGGATATACTGGATTACAGAAGCTGAACTATTTAGAGATGAAAGACTTATATAATGCTGTTAGAGAAGCATATCAGAAGGAAGTTGCTGGAATTATTCCTTTTGATGATGAAAAGAGGAATGAAGATGTAAGTAATAGAAGCTTAAAAAAAAGAACAACTGAAGCTGAACGGTCATCAAAGAAGATTGAGTTAAGGTCTGATACAGTTGATGAGCTGAGAAATTACATAAGAGTTGTCGACTTTGAGAATCCTAAATCCAAAGATGCTGCAGTAAAGAAGTCCAAGATAACTACATTTGAAGTAGTAGAATCTAAGGTTGGAAATTATCTGATGTTCTATAGGGAGGATGAAAGCTTTAGAGTATTCAATTTGCTATGGGATACACTGCACTTAATAGATAGAGCAAATCTGTTTCAATTGTATCAATTAGTGCTAGAATACTTTGAACATATTCCATCAAATGGAGTTGGCTTAGTATTGCTAGGAGATCTGACAACTATCTGGGAAACTGAGGAAACAAGCACTGAAGAAATCTGGCTAAATCAAGAAAATTGGGAGATTACAAGCTGGAGATTTTTTGAAGAATCAGGAGTGCATGCTTTGGAATTGGAAGATGGAACTATGATCCATATGTTAGCTAAAAGAAGATATCCTTTGACTAGTGATCTTATGAGAAGGATGCTGGATCATGGAATGGAAGTTGAAGAAGAGAATGAAACAGCCCTAATGGTTATTGAGTTATATATCAGATGGACAACTATGGCTGATGATGAAGCATAAGTACTGGTATGATGTTTAATGGTATAAATTTTTGTAAAATAATTACTTTATTCAAAGTACTGCTGGACAAACAGTACTTTAACCAAACTACTGCTTGCAGCACAAAACCAGTAAATGTTTTTAAAAGAAAACTTTTGTTAAGTGAAAAATATTTTGAAACAAAAGTTAACTGCAATAAATGGTTTTTGAGATGGTTACAACAATAGGTTATCAGTCCACCATGTTTAACAAAAGGACTGGCTAATCCATGAGCAAACGGCTCTGGTAAAGATATCTCAAATCCGTTATATAGTTGACAACTTGCTAATAAGTTGTATGGTAATCAACTCACCATATCAGCAAATGTAAAGAGTTGGCTAGCCCACAAGAAAAATGGTTTGTGGCAAAGGCTGTGGAAAAACCATTTATATGGTAATTAGTTTACCATGGTTGCAAGAACTAACTAGTCCAAAAGGGTACGGCTTTTGGTAAAGACAAAACAAATCCGTTGATAGTTGATGATTTGCTAAAAATCACATGGTTATCAATGTACCATGGTCTTACACACCTAAACATTTGGCTACTCAAGAGTTAATGGCTTTGGTAAAGAGACATCAAAACCATTAAAATTTCAATGATTCACCTCTCACAGGAGTTTACACAGTGATGAGAATAGACTGAAACTTTATGAACTGATGTACAAATTATCATATGTTGCTGAAAAGATGGAGTTTGCTGATTGTTGCTGTAAAGAATTACTGATAAAGACTACTTTGATGATGATAATACAAGTACTGGGAATTAAAAGACAAAACTTTGAAGATGAAGAAACAATCTTTCCTTGAAGACAAAGACATTAAAGATGAATATACAAAGGAACTTGAAATCAAGAAAGTAGAATTCAAGTTAGGGGAGGATTGTTGGGATATAGAAAGTCAAAGTGCTGAAGAGTCAAAGTGCTGAAGAGTCAAAGTACTGCTAAAGAAGATAGTCAAAGTACTGCTTGTTCATCAAAGTACTGCATGATTAAAGGACTGCTATGCAAAATCGTTAAGGATTATAATGTAATTCTAGAATGTTCTAAGTTTAGTTTAGTATTACTTGACGTACAAGGAATAGAATTGTAAACCGACTAGGGTTATCCTTATGTCTATAAAAGGACCCCTAGATTGGCATTAGAGATGTGAATGTACGTGCATTATTAGAGAGTATTAGAGTTTATCAAGTTCGATATTAGAGCTGTTAGGGATTGTTAGTGAATCTGGGAATCAAGCAGGTTCAGAGTTTTAATATAATCGTTAAATTAAAGTTAATTCTTCTTAGCTTTATTCAAGTAAATTCCGCATACTTAATAGAGTTTATTCAGTGTTTCATTGTTAGTGACTTAGGATTTATCCGAAGTAGCTAAGCCCTTACAAGCTATATAAGTTAGTTTGGTTAGAGTACATCGATCCAACACGATCACTTATTATCACATTTCATATTTAAATCACATTTTTCCCCCGATCAAAAATTTCAAACCTTTTGAGATTTTGGATCCCAATTGATTTAAATAAGTTTAGAAAATTTGGGAGGAAAATGTGGCATGATTAATTTTATTCTGATAGTGGAACATACCAACTCTCCCCCTTAATTTATGAGGAAGTTTGTTAGTGTCAGGTATGATAATTTTGAAAGATCTTTAATTTCAAAAGAAAATTTTCATTTCGAAAGATCATTGATTTTAGAAAGATCATACCCTAACACATAACGTCAAAGACTTTATTCACCACTTAATTTGTTCAAATGGACTCTGACTCGTTTGATGATATATTGTTTGAAAATATTATATTTAAAAAAATCACTCTCCCCCTCAATCGATGACCATAGTCGTTGATTGAGTGACTTAAGATTTGACAAAACGAATTCCGTTGATTTTCAAAAATTTGAGTCCAATTTATTTTCAAACAATTTTTTTCCATTTTGAGAATTTCAAATATGGTATCATCCACTACTTTTCCTGCACAAAGATACGTTAGGTGGTTGAAAATCACAAGCTTCTTCTGTTGTTGCTGTAAGGCTGGAAGAAAACCATCTGCTGGTGCAGTAAGACCTTTGAAGTTGTATATCATGGAAAGAGATCAGATTAAGTTCCGTTTCTTTTTTTGTCGACCCAAGACATAGTTGCCCTTTCCTATCGGCATCCAATCATCTACTTTTGTGGGATCCGGAGCGGGAACATTCTTATAGACCATGTTATCTGCATATGTTAGTAAACACAGATAGACATATATGGTGGTTGAGAACACCCAATCAGCAATCGACTAATAAAAGTCAATCCAACATATCAATCATTCTGTTAGATCATAAAAAGGCATGGGAATTATGTGTTCATCAAACTCTAATCATCTAATCCTAACAACCATATCCTAAATTCCTAGCCATTCCAATTTGGCAAACATATTTTTCTGTTAAGTATATAGGATGATTAAATAAGACCGTTAGATGATATAGATTTGAAACATTCTTCCCCTTAATCAATGACTTATTTCATGAAAAGTTTAAAAAGGCTGAAGTCATTGATTGAGTTTGTAAATTTATGAAAACTCCAAGTCTGATTGATTTTCAAGCAACTCATTTTCCACCATTTGGAACACCAAATATTTTTCTGAAGAATTTTGAGAAAGAAAAACATTTGTGTAGGAACAACAGTCTTTTTGGCGACATGCTTTCCTCAAATTATTTTTGGATAAGTGCTCGATATTTATGAAAATTAGTTTAGCGCAGCATTTTCCATTTTGAAGAGCGGGTTACATATCTGAAATAAAGCAAACCATAGTTTAAGCACGTGTTACAGTATGAAATAACTGCAAGCCATAGTTTGAGACATGTTTAGAAAAAAATATTTACACATTCTACTCGAACTTCATCTATGGTCCCGTGCCATTATTGAATGACATTTCTAAGACCGTAGATGTTATCGATACCAGAAGACACGTCATGAGAAAAACAGTATGTGGAAAACTAGAGGGGGGGGTTGAATAGTTTTTCCTATTTTAAGATTAGTTTCAAAAACTTAGATTCGATCTTATGTGAAATCGTATGGATGAATAGAAAGGTAAATCAATAAGTAATGTAAGTAATGAAAGCAAGTAAATTAAAGGATAGAAAGTAATGACACAACCAATTTATAGTGGTTCGGCTACAAGGACACCTTCCTTGCCCTATTCCACTCCCCGAGTCACCTACTCGAGAGTTCAAGCACTATGTCAACAAGCTCCTTCAACACGGCGAAGAAGCCTCACAACGCCGCTTACACTTTTTCCGGGCCAAACCAACACTACTATAACACAACAACTATGTGAAATATGAAATACAAGATCTTGCTACAGAAATCTTGTGGATGAACAAATCAATCAAGGACCCCTTATTTGGATGACGTGTAGTATCTCGTGATCTCGCCTTTGAGAAGGACCTATATGAGAATCACAACAAAAGAAAGAAGAACTACTATATTGATCAAGAGATCTGATTAGAAGAGAGAATTAATATATGAGATTGTTTGTAAGAAGAGGGGTGAGTAACAATGAAGAAATGGCTCACTATTTATAGGCAAGAAAACTCTACTGTTCCCCGGATCTCACAGATCCCTTACTTGAGGGATCCGTCCAGTGTATTCCCAGGGATCCGTGGACGCTCCTCCTTATTTGGGTTATGGGTCATGAAATTTGGGTCATGAGTACCTAAATAGATACAATGTATCTAGACATTGGATCATGGGTATGGGTTATGGATTTGCTCCATGGGTATGGGTCATGGGTCTTGGATATTACCCATCCTAATAAACTATTACAACAAATAAATTACAACAATTTATGTTAAATGACTATATGTAAATGCTTTACAAAAATAACATGTATCCTTATAATTTTACTTATGATAATGTTATATTTGTTATCAACAAAACACAAAGAGACCGCTAAAATATAAATAAAAGTTTTTACGGCTTATTTGTATTAACAATCTCCCTCTTTTTGTTGATGACAAAATATAATGTTATGATGAGTAAAACTTAAGATTAGATGTATGTTTTGAAATGATATGTAAGTTTTACTTCTTCTCCCCCTTTTTGTCGAAACAAAAAGCGAACCTAACGAAGAAATAAAGTGTGGAAAAAATAGTATAATCCACGAAGCACTAACTCCCCTTTGACGGTAGCTCCCCCTAGAATTGGGCGTCAAGTGAAAAAATATAATACCTACAAAGAAAAGGTTATTAGCAACATGTAATATAATCTTGCATGGGACGAGAAACAAGATGGAGAGCCAAGGTATGTAAACAAAGCCTTGTAATAAAATGACAAAGTGTAGTGGTATATAGGCCACTTACAAAAATTTAAAAACTAAGAACAAGGTTGGTTCTTTAAAATGACTCAAGAGAACAAAAATAGAGAACATAGTAATATCATTCCTTCCATGCTTGCATAAGGTTAATTATGGAAGTTTTGGTGAGTGGTGACGTTGATGTGATCAAGGATGTGGTTAAGTATGAGTCGCATCTCGTCCTTTATTTCCATTGTAAGTTCCCTAGTGGATTGAAAATGTTCACAATGTAAATGATGAGGGTAGTGTGGGTGGATGGTTTCTGGGTAAGTTTGATTTGTGGAAGTCGGAATATGTGGTGAAAAAGTTGGAAAATATGGATCAAAGTTCATGATGTTGGTGAGTAGTGGAATCTAAGAACCTAGATGTTCTTGTAAGATAATGGGAGGTAAAGGTAGTGAAGTTGCAAGATCTTTGTATAGTGTGTTTGGAGATGTTGGTGGTGTTAAAAAGACTAGTTCTTTTGGGTTTAAGTTGGAAGTTTGTTGAAATGATGTGGGTGGTGGACTAGACACGGGTAGTGTGATTGTTTTCGGAGTCTTAAGGAGTTCCGATAGGGTGATTTTAGGTGGAGACTCGATAGGTGATGGTGGTGATGTGCTTGTTGGAGATGATGGAGGTGCTACTATAGAATCATTTGGTGGTGAATGAGTATTTGGTGATGAACCTTTTGACAATGGTTTAGCTAAACAACAAGGCCAGATGCTAATCCGTGCGGTTTTTCTATATTTGGGTGGTGGCACTACGGAAGGTGGTTGGATGAAGTTTTGGATTTCTTGAAAGGGATTGTTTTCACTAGGTGGTTCATCAATATTGGAAGATCTTTTGGATGACATGATGATGATTCTTTGTGAGGTTGAGAGTGATGGATATGCAATCATTTTGGGAACCTTATTTATAGAGAAAATAGTGCATTGTAATGAATTCTAGACCCAAAATGTGGACTAAAATCTAATGATGAGATATGAATTTAAGGTATGTGATCATTAGAACACAAGCATTAAGTAACATACTCATTAGTAAAGGAACTAAAATGATGAAAATATGAAGGTTTTTAGCCAAAGTGATAAAAATAGAAGAATAATTTATGCTTCTGTCCCACGGTTCCCACGGATCCGTTCCTTTAGGGAACCGTCCAGCGTAAATGCAGGGATCCGTGGTATTGGTGATCTCAGGCAGCTCAAAATTTTCTTTTTGGAAACATTGGTGCCTAGTGTGTGCCTATATGCAAACCATTTGGAGTTGCGGTTATCTCGACTCCTAAAAACAGAAAAATAAACGAAGAAGTGAAAAAGCATATTATTATGTGAGACAACCCGAGTGCTCCTTTATTCATTTTTGCTTAAATGAATGTACCAAAAAACACATATTAATTATGTGTTCCATTTAGCATTCAAAAGACATGAGATGCAATAAAAACGGGTTTTTATTGTGTATTAATAATGAAAAGGTTTTTCCTAGACGTGAGAATGTTTTTAGGAAAGTGATATGGGGAGAAGTATCCTTTTAGAAAGCATTTCGAAAAGTTTCTTGTATAAAAAGAAAATTTATCTTTAGTTTTGAAAAAGAAAAAAAATATACCTTGAGTTTTGAAAAGTCCCCATATTGTTTGTGAGTTGTGTGTGAAATAGATATCCTAGACTCAAAAAAGAAGGTAAGGCTAATGTTTACATACCTTGTAGAATTGAGAAACAAATTACGACGATTGTTCCATGAGACCAAGACAAAGCAAGTTGAATTGTTCTCGCTTCAACGGTTTGGTGAGTACGTCGACTATGATGTCTTCGGAAGATACCTTCTCAATAGAAATGTTCCCCTTTTGAACATTGTCTCTTAAGAAGTGATGATGGATCTCTATATGGTTGGTACGAGAGTGCAACACCGGATTCTTGCTTAAGTCAATATCACCTTTGTTGTCGCATAAAATGGCTATGTCACTAAGATGAATGTCGTAGTCAACTAACGCTTATTTCATCCATAGTGCTTGTTGGCATGCTTTGCCGACGGAGACATATTCGGCTTCGGTTGTTGATATGGCCAATTCCGTTTGCTTCTTCGAGAACCAAGATGTTAAACAACATCCCATAAAAGTACATACACCACTTGTACTCTTTCGATCAACATAATCACCTGCATGGTCAGAATCCAAATATAGAATAGTTTCTACCCCCGTTTCCTTAGGATACCATAATCCCAATTGATTCGTATCCTTAATGTATCTAAATATTCTTTTGACGGCTTCTAGATGTGATGTTTTAGGGTCTTCTTGAAACCTAACACATAGACGAACACTAAAAACGATATCCGGCTGACTAGCCATAAGATAGAGAAGACTACCAATCATGCCACAGTATTTTGTGTTATCAACGGATTCTCCGTCTTTATCTTTTTTAAGTTTAGTATCCGATGCATTGGTGTTCTTATGGGTTTTGACTCTTCTAAACCAAATTTCTTTAACATTTCTTTTATGTATTTGGATTGATTAAAGATAATACCATCTTCTAGTTGTTTGATTTGTAGACAAAGAAAGAAACTGAGTTCTCCCAGAAATCATCACACATGTCTTGACAAGTCACTACTACAGAAAAGCCCATAAACACCCTTTAATAAAGACCGGTTTTAAAAAACCCAGTTCCTATGATTAAATATTAGTAAGCAAGGGAAATATTAAAGAGACCGGTTACGGAACCGGTTTCTATGTGTGTCGGTCATAGAGATACCCCCTGACAGAGAGTGGTTCCAAAACCACTTTCCATAAGCTATTCTAACCTGTCTCCATGGCTTTTTTTGTGGTAGTGAGTTGATCCGAATATAATATCGTCCACGTATATTTGAACAATAATTATATGTGATTCCTTTTTCTTTGTGAAAAGTGTATTATCAACTAACCCCATGGTATAGTTGTTTTTGATTAAAAATGATTTGAGTCTATCATACCAAGCCTTTGGGGCTTGTTTAAGACCGTAAAGAGATTTCTTTAGTTTGTACACGTGTATAGGTTTTTCGAAATCGATAAAGCCCGGAGGTTGACCTACATAGACTTCTTCATTAATAAAGCCATTTAGAAAAGCACTTTTAACATCCATTTGAAAAAGCTTAAGATCATTAGCACAAGCGTAAGCAAGAAGTATTCTTATATATATTCTAATCTAGCCACGGGAGCATAGGTCTCATCAAAATCTATGCCTTCTTGTTGATTATACCCTTGGGCAACAAGTCTAGCTTTGTTTCTAGACACTACACCGTTTGCATCTAACTTGTTTTTATAAACCCATTTAGTTCCGATTATGGTTTGGTTATTAGGTGGAGGGACGAGTGTCAAAACATCGTTAGAAATAAATTGATTTAACTCTTCTTGCATAGCCATTACCTAGCTTTCATCTTTTATGGCTTCTTGCGTATTTTTAGGTTCTACAGTTGAGACAAAACAAAATAAACTACTTTGGTTTTGGACTTGAGATCTTAAGGTTCTTTCATTTAACTTTCCTATAACCTTCTCTATGGGATGGTCTTTAGACTCTTTAATATTGATGATTTCATTGTTTAATGGTTCATCTTCTTTATTTATATTTTCCTTGATTTCTATGGCTTCACTTTCGATTATCTCGTCATCGATAAGAGGTTGGGTAGGTTTAGGTGGACTTTCATCTAATCTTATGTTTAAGGATTCTTCAACCTTCATTGTTTCTTTATTAAGTATAACATAAGCTTTACTATTAAGAGAGTAACCTAAGAAGACACCTTCGGTTGATTTAGGATCAAATTTTGTTAGGTAATCTTCAGTGTTAAGTAAGAAACAAGTACTACCAAAGATTCTAAAGTGTTCTAACGTAGGATTTTTGCCTCGAAGTAACTCATATGGAGTTTTACCTAAGAATGGTCTAATTAGGACACGGTTAAGTATGTAGGTTGATGTGTCGACGGCATTGCACCAAAATTTTTGAGGAATAGATTGCTCATTAATCATGGTGCGACTCATTTCTTGTAGGGTTCTATTTTTCCTTTCAACTACCCCATTTTAGTGTGGAGTGCGAGGAGCCGATAAATTGTAAGTAATGCCATTAGCATCACAAAAAGCTTCAAATTGCACTTCATTATCAAACTCCCTACCATGATCCGTTCTAATAGACACTATAGGACTTCCTAGTTGTCTTTGGATTTTCTTACTTAATATTTCAAAATTATCAAACGTTTCAGTTTTATTCTTTAAAATTTTTGTCCATGTGTACCTAGAGTAATCATCCACTATGACCAAAGTATAGAAGTTACCTCCATAACTTTGAATAGCGAATGGACCAAATAGATCCATATAAAGTAGTTCTAGACATTTAGTAGTAGAGACCATATTTTTAGCTTTGTGACAAGCATGGACTTGCTTTCCTACGTTACAAGCATCACAAAAGTGGTGTTCGTATTTTAGTTTGGGTAGATCTCTTACTAGTTCTTTAGATGATAGCGATTTAAGAAGTCTTATATTGGCGTGACCCAATATTCGATGTCATAAGGTCAAAGTATCATCCATAGAATAAGACAAAGTTTGTCTTTTGGTTTATTTAATGACATAGACTCCATGTTTTCTAATGCCTCTTCCTATAGTAATACCGTTTTTCAATATATTACTACCGGTTTCACTAAAAAGTATGTTGCACTTTTTATCACAAACTTGTCCTATACTTAGAAGGTTGAAGTTTAGGTTTTCTACATGACACACATCGTTAATGGTTAAAAATTTGTGAGAAATTGTACCTTTACCAATGATTTGCTCTTGCTATTACCAAATACCACATTTCCAACATTGAAAGATTCGTATATGGAAAACAAATCTTTGTTACCAGTTATGTGCCTCGTGCACCCGCTATCCTTGATCCATTCATCCGGATCTAGGTCGACCTCGTTTGAATCATTTTCCATGAGACAAATTTCTTCGTTCTCCTCCTCACTCATTCCCCACGAACCACTTACGAACGCCTTTTGTTCGTCACGTTTGGGACACTCACTAATGATGTGATTAGGATCCCCACATTTAAAACATGCGCGTTCGTCCCTTGCTTTCTTGTCGTCTTTTCCTTTCCGGAACCCCTTCTTGTCGTCATATGGTTGCTTGACATATCTTCCTTTTCTTCTAAAGAACTTCTTGAAATCCCTTACCGCCATGGCATACTCTTCGTCATCACTTTCCGAAGAGGTTTCTTCATCGCTTGAGACCTTCTTGGCTTTTAAGGCAAGAGATTTGTGCTTCTCTTTCTTTTCTTTTGAGGCTTCAGAGTCTTTAGCGAGGACAAGCTCATAGACCTTTAGATTGCCTATGAGTTCGTCGAGAGTGAGGATTGACAAGTCTTTGGATTCTTCGATGGCCGTCACCTTAGATCTCCACTTGTATGGAAGAGCCCTTAGATATCTCCTGACATGTTTACGACTAGAAAAATACTCATCAAGTGCTTGTAATGAGGTAATAATAGTATTAAAGTTAGCAAAAGAATTATCTATAGTTCTATACTATCCTCATCCGATATTGAAAATTGTTCATATTGTGGAATAAATAAATCTATTTATTGTTTTTAACTTGTTGATTTCCTTGATGAGTTACAACTAAAGAGTTCCAAATTTCTTTAGACGTTTTAAGCATAGAAATTCTTTCGAATTCCTTGTTGGGTAAAGCATTATATAAAACCATTTTCGATTCACTATTTTTGAAAAGCTTTTTCTTTTGATCGTCGGAGAGGCGATCATGAGGAATATCTACTTGTTTGTCGGTTTTATCATCTTTTGTAGTGGCTTGAAACTCACCTTCAACAATGATGTACTAAAGATCAATATCTTTTGACTTCACATAAGTTTCGAATCTATTCTTCAAATAAAAAAAACCATTCGTTTCAAGTAGTGGAGCTCGTTGCATAGATTGTCCTTTTTTATAATTTTCAAACTAATTGTGATCGAAAAGTTTTAAAAATACGATTTACTTTAAAACTTTTGTAAACCTAGCTCTTGATGCCAATTGTGGAAAACTAGAAGGGGGGAAGGGTTGAATAGTTTTGCCGATTTTAAGATTAGTTTCAAAAACTTTAGATTCGATCTTATGTGAATTCGTATTGATGAAGAGAAAGGTAAAGCAATAAGTAATGTAAGGAATGAAAGCAAGTAAAGTAAAGGATAGAAAGTAATGACACAACCGATTTATAGTGGTTCGGCTACAAGGACACCTTCCTTGCCCTACTCCACTCCCCGAGTCACCTACTCGAGAGTTCAAGCACTATGTCAACAAGCTCCTTCAACACGGCAGAGAAGCCTCACAACGTCGCTTACACTTTTTTCGGTACAAAGTTAAATACCGAGTCCTTAACACGGAGGACCAAACCAACACTACTATAACACAAATAACTATGTGAAATATGAAATACAAGATCTTGCTACAGAAATCTTGTAGAGGAACAAATCAATCAAGGACCCATTGCTTGGATGACTTGTAGTATGATAAGGTTTTAAAATGTACCATTTTGAGGGGTCGTTTAAGCCCTTATTTGATCACTTTTGTATCCGTTATTGCTTAATAACATTCCTTTTCACTTTTTAGGTCTCTAGAAGGCAAAATGCTGGATGGAACTTATTTGGACGAAAAGGCGCGAATATACGAAGAAAATGGCCAAAGTCATAATCGAGACACTCAAAGCTGCTGAAAACAGAAGGCGACGGCGTCACTGCTTATCTGCGACGCCGTCGGAGGATTTTTGTGACGATACAGAAGCCAAAAACCCTATTTTCAAGAGACGACGTCGGGCTTTAAAAGAGTAGGCTGTCGCTACTCAGACGGCCTAGATGCGACCCAGACGACGTCAGAAGCTGAAGAGGACGGCGTCACAGACATAAGGTGACGCCGTCGCAAGGTTAACGTGGCCAAGACGAAACCCTAATGACGGCGATACGACGGCGTCACAAAGCATAAGGTGACGCCGTCGCATATGTAATATTATATATAGAATCCGAATTTTTCAGTTTTAGGAGAGTCTTTTGTGGAGTAAAAACCTAAAACCGAACCAAGGGTGTCTTGTACAGTATTTTAGGGTTCCAAACCCTATCTTACATCAAGATAAGTATTTACTTCATCAATTCAATTATGTCTTTGATTATTTGTGTGTATGCTTGCATGTTCTCCATGTCCGGCTAATTTATTTGTGTGTTCTCTTAGGGAGTATGAAACTTAATTATTGAATATTGATTGGTTGTTTCTTGTCTTAGTTGATTAATGATCTAGTAATGCTATAGGTCATTCGTTGTGTACTTAATGCTTGATTCATCTTTGTGAACCTTAGAATATAATTACCTGAGTAGTTGTAAGCTAAACCATCCAAAGAGTGCCTTAGAGTAAGAGTTTATTATCCCTAGTGGGTTTTGTAGACGAGACCCTTTGGTAAGTTCAAAGAGTTAGGGAGAAACGCATACCCTACAACTTTAGACACACAACACAACTAAGAATAAGGAAGTGACAACTCAACCATCAATAGGAAATAATTAAGGAGTAGTAAAACCTAAGTAAACACATCTTTAAACTATCATACGAGCACACATTAATTAGACATAGACTACCACCACCTTAGTTTTGATAATTAGATAATAGTAGAGTAATCGGTAGAAATACCAACCCCCCAAATCCAATACCCGAGATTCGTACCTTTCAATTTCCTAAAAACATAAAAAAAGATAAAAAATAATCTTCCTCAACCTTAACCTTAGCTTAGTAACTTCTCACTAGCATTCCTAATCCCCTAGAGAACGATATCAATACCCGTGGCTTACCCTAATACTACACTACAATGATTAGGTTCACTGCCTAGGGTGTTGAAAAACTTGCTTGACGAAAAGGAAGTTCCTTTGACCCCGAACGCGCTGCGTAAGCGTATCAAGTTTTTGGCGCCGCTGCCGGGGAATAGAATAGGTAGTTAGTAGTCCACCTCGTTTAGGTTTCGTTGCTTGATTCCTATCAAGTAAATTTTTCTCATTTTTAGCTTTCTCTTAGTCTATCCCCCTTCTTCGTGACCTTTGTTTGTAACACCCATCACTTTTCATCATGGAAGGTGATAACCAACCACCACTTGATAACCAACCACCAAACAACGCTCCACCACCAAACAAATACCCACTGCTTGACCCAGCCTCTGCTAACCAACTTCGAGCCTGTATCATGAGTGAAATTGGAGAGCTTAGGAAATTAAATATGATAATTGAGAATACACTCGAGGAAGCCCTTAAGGAATCTGATCACCCTGTAGATAATGATTCGACCACAAGTGATTCGGATGATGATCTAGAGGAAGGAGATTATAAGGTGTTAGAAATTATGGAGGGTAGTAAGAAGGAGTAAGAACTTAGGGAGTACTTTGATTCATACCCTAACGGGAAGGAAACCGCTTATCACCATAATGTGGTTAATTTTCCAAGACCACCTTTTGAACCTCGCATAAGAAGGGAAACCCTAAAAACATCAAAATACCGTGTATGATTGGATACTTATATAGGGATCACACCTACATTGACTATAAGGCAACCATGAATATAATGTCTAGGCTCTATTACAATTGGATCATGAGCAAAAAGCTAGAGCCTATGAGGGACCCCTTTCGCCCTAGGAAAGCAAGTAACTATGTGGGGAGGGTTAAGGGACTGCATGTGTTCATAGGTAACTTCACATATAGGTGTGATTTCATGATTTTGGAAAATGTTAATGGCATCATTGATGGGTTTTTAGGAGACGTGATACTTGGGAGACCATTTATTGAGGAATCTAAGATGGTTTATGATCAAGAGGAAGGAATAGTCAATTTCTCAAATGAGACCGAATGTGGTAAATATATAATGCCCTGCAAAAATAAGAGGTTTGAGGGCATTGATGAGTTAGATGTAGATAGCATTCCGGCCTTTGAAGTTGATTGGAAGGATAAGGTTCCTTATACCGCCTGTCTAGAATTGGGCCCTGAATATATTCGTGATGAGAACAGAGTTAAGATAATTGAATGGGCCTCTAAGATTAGGAAAACGTAGGAGCACGACTACGAGTCTAGCTACAAGACTCTTAAATAAAGAAAAGCGCTTCGTGGGAGGCAACCCATGCTTAATTGTTTGCTTGTTAGTGTTATATATCTTTTATTAATTGTTTATCCTCATGTTTAAATTTGTAAAAATGCTTTATTTTGTTTTTAACCTCGTCTTAATTGCATATAAAGGTATTTTACATAAGGGATAAGTGTAGGGAGGATTACACACGTTTTCAAAAGAAACGTAAACATGAGAATAACAATTAACCAAAAGATATATATGTTTGTTTGTTCGAGTCAAATGCTTGTATCGAGTCATAATGGATGTTTTTGCAGAAATTTTTCCAGATTCTAAAGATGTAAATTTTCCAGAATTTTTCCAGAAAATCGCAGACCAGTTTTTGTCAGGATAACCTGACGGCGTCAGGATTGCAACCTGACGGCGTCAGGATTGCAACCTGACGGCGTCAGGAAGGAGTAAAAACATCAGATAACTTTTTCTCGTTTTCTGAGCTACTTATAAATTTTTGGAATTTTCCAGGTCTTAATTTTTTTAGAAATTCTGTAAACATCCATTCCACAAGCATTATATCCTAGTTTAAATCGAGTCTTATATATATTATTACCGCCGATTTTACGCGAAGGTTTCGTTTGTTTTGTTCAAGTGTGCAGGTTTAGTTTGTCAAGAAGAAGTTACACAAGATTGGAAGGAGCTTTTCACGCAATAATTCTTCTTGGAAATGATTTAACCACCACTTTACACGGATCCTACCGAGCTAATCAGGGGAGTATTAGTTTCTTTCGTTTTTGATTACCTTCTTTTATCATTACTTTGATACTTTCGGGGAACATTGGGGACAATGTTCAGTTTAAGTGTAGGGAGGGAAAATAAAACGGGAACTTTGAAACTATGCTTATCCTTGATTATTTGCTTTGTCCAATTGTAATTGTGTAATAAACCATGAGAAAATGTCGGTTAGGGTAATTTTGGCACCAAATTTAAAATTTTTCATGACATATAGGAGTGGGCCATTAGTCTTAAAAAAAGCGTCTCACGGATAGGACTAGCACAAAAAACCCTTTACCACCTAAATTCCACCCAAAATGTGAGGATCACCCTTAGATTAGTAGGAATTAAAAGCATTCATCTTCAATGCTTAGAGTGTGAACCGGTAGTATATTAGATTCTAGAACTTGTTTTGTGATGCATTCCGAGATCGCAAGTGAGACTACACTTGTGTAGTTAGGAATAACTAAATGATAAGAGGAATTAGGATAACCCTTGTTTGATACCCGTAATATAATTACTTCTTCCACATCGGTTGAGTAATTACCCCACACCCTTTGCGTTGTACTCATCTTTAGTACACGATACCCTTAGTTAACCCCTCAGAGCCTATCCTTTTCGCTGTTCTCGTGATGTTTCGGTTTTTCCGGAATATCAATAAAGAGCATTGTTTACACCCCACCCCCAAAGATAGACCCAAAAAGCCTTAGCCTACCCCTTATGCACTCACTTTTAGTGCAAATTTTTGTTATCACCCTAAACCCTTAGTTCAATTATCTGGTTGCTTGCATGAGTTGCTAAGTCGAGTCATATCCTTTGTATACAGTTTTGGGATGATTGGGATTCATGGGAAAAGTTAAAGTTTATGAAATGACGGGAAGGGAACGTTAAATTTAAATTCCCTTTGTTTGCGTAATAATGTACCCCAAGTGTTTTGATCTTTTCAATTCGGGTCAAATTAGTGTTAGAATAATAAAAACTCAAGTGTAGGGATATGCCTATAAATCCCTATCATTTTGATGTTACCTTAGAGGATGGTAGAGTAAAAGTGTATGAAAAAAAAAAAAAAAAAAAAAAGAGAAAAATAGGAAAAAAAAAGAAAAAAAAAAAAAAAAAAAAAAACATACGGGCTACCATCCTACATCTATCCTTTAAATTTATGTTTGTTTATTTCCGTTACCTAGAGTTTTAGAGTTTCGAGTCTTGGCTTAGCAACGCCATTCTTCGTATGCATTTAACATAGAGATTTTTGACTTGCCACCACTAAATAGCCTATCCCACCAAACCCTTGTTTCCCTACCGTAAGCCTAACATTACAACCTTTTAAAAGACCTCTTTGATAGTCTTTCCTAGGTGCTTATGCCAAAGCGATGGAGGTTTGATCTATTCTCAAGACTATGGTAATCTATGTACTAGGACCGGTTAATGAGTGTTTATCTTCCATTTCCTATTTGTTATATTTCATATATACACCCGAGAGAGATGTGAGTATCCAAACACCCCATGTGAGGTGCTAGTATGTAATTTCCGTGCTTGTTATGACTTTTGCGGGGCTTATATGTGTTGTGGACCGTTTTAAATCAATGCTTCATGACCCCTAATTTATAAATTAATTGGCTAAAAGCACATTTGCTTGAGGACAAGCAAATAACAAGTATAGGGATATTTGATAAGGTTTTAAAAGGTACCATTTTGAGGGGTCGTTTAAGCCCTTATTTGATCACTTTTGTATCCGTTATTGCTTAATATCATTCCTTTTCACTTTTTAGGTCTCTTGAAGGCAAAATGCTGGAATGGCACTTATTTGGATGAAAAGGCGCGAATATACGAAGAAAATGGCCAAAGTCAGAATCGAGACACTCAAAGCTGCTGAAAACAGAAGGCGACGGCGTCACTGCTTATCTGCGACGCCGTCGGAGGATTTTTGTGACGATACATAAGCCAAAAACCCTATTTTCAAGAGACGACGTCGGGCTTTAAAAGAGTAGGCTGTCGCTACTCAGACGGCCTAGATGCGACCCAGACGACGTCAGAAGCTGAAGAGGACGGCGTCACAGACATAAGGTGACGCCGTCGCAAGGTTAACGTGGCCAAGACGAAACCCTAATGACGGCGACACGACGGCATCACAAAACATAAGGTGACGCCGTCGCATATGTAATATTATATATAGAATCCGAATTTTTCAGTTTTAGGAGAGTCTTTTGTGGAGTAAAAACCTAAAACCGAACCAAGGGTGTCTTGTACAGTATTTTAGGGTTCCAAACCCTATCTTACATCAAGATAAGTATTTACTTTATCAATTCAATTATGTCTTTGATTATTTGTGTGTATGCTTGCATGTTCTCCATGTCCGGCTAATTTATTTGTGTGTTTGCTTAGGGAGTATGAAACTTAATTATTGAATATTGATTGGTTGTTTCTTATCTTAGTTGATTAATGATCTAGTAATGCGATAGGTCATTCGTTGTGTACTTAATGCTTGATTCATCTTTGTGAACCTTAGAATATAATTACCTGAGTAGTTGTAAGCTAAACCATCCAAAGAGTGCCTTAGAGTAAGAGTTTATTATCCCTAGTGGGTTTTGTAGATGAGACCCTTTGGTAAGTTCAAAGAGTTAGGGAGAAACGCATACCCTACAACTTTAGACACACAACGCAACTAAGAATAAGGAAGTGACAACTCAACCATCAATAGGAAATAATTAAGGAGTAGTAAAACCTAAGTAAACACATCTTTAAACTATCATACGAGCACACATTAATTAGACATAGACTACCACCACCTTAGTTTAGATAATTAGATAATAGTAGAGTAATCGGTAGAAATACCAACCCCCCAAATCCAATACCCGAGATTCGTACCTTTCAATTTCCTAAAAACATAAAAAAAGATAAAAAATAATCTTCCTCAACCTTAACCTTAGCGTAGTAACGTCTCACTAGCATTCCTATTCCCCTAGAGAACGATATCAATACCCGTGGCTTACCCTAATACTACACTACAACGATTAGGTTCACTGCCTAGGGTGTTGAAAAACTTGCTCGACGAAAAGGAAGTTCCTTTGACCCCGAACGCGTTGCGTAAGCGTATCATAGTATCTCGTGATCTCGCCTTTGAGAATGACCTATATGAGAATCACAACAAAAGAAAGAAGAACTACTATATAGATAAAGAGATCTGAGATTAGATGAGAGAAGTAATATATTAGAGAGTTTGTAAGAAGAGGGGTGAGTAACAATGAAGAAATGGCTCACTATTTATAGGCAAGATAACTCTATTGTTCCCTAGATCCCCTGGATCCCTTACTTGAGGGATCCGTCCAGTGTATTCCAAGGGATCCGTGGACGCTCCTCCTTATTTGGGTTATGGGTCATGGATCATAGGTCATGGACTTTGGTCATGGGTACCCAAATAGATACAATGTATCTAGACATTGGATCATGGGCATGGGTTATGGATTTGCTCCATGGGTATGGGTCATGGGTCTTGGATATTACCCATCCTAATAAACTATTACAACAAATGAATTACAACAATTTTTGTATAAATGATTATATGTAAATGCTTTACAAAAATAACGTGTATCCTTATAATTTTACTTATGATAACTTTATATTTGTTATCAACAAAACACAAAGAGATCGCTAAAATATAAATAAACATTTTTATGGCTTATTTGTATTAACACAATATTTTTGGCATTTTTCAAATTTTTTGATTTTTATGGGTTTTTTGTTGGTTTTATATTTTTATATTTTGTTTTGCTGGTTTTAAATTTTTGTATTTTTGTTTTTTGATAAAATATATACAAAGACGATGATATAGTTTAAGAATATGATGATACGAGTACCGAGATAAGGATATCGTTCAGCACCATTGTAGAAGATAGAAATCATCATCTCTTGAACTTTCACCACCAAAGCTTTCAAGGCTCCTGAATTGTTGAGAGAAATTTAACCTTCTGAAATTGAGACTTTGGCAGCTTCCCCCCAAACCGAAAATCATCATGTTGAGCAGATTCTAAGCTCTCTTTCAAGTTAACCTTAGTCAGGTGCATAAGGAAGCATACCATATCATCAATCTTGTTGCTCCTTTTAAGAATGATTATCGATATTCTCTGTTCGGGGTTATATCATCAGATAGAACAGCAACGTATCATCCCACGTTTGAATAAGTCTTCTCAAATTTCTTTTCCACTGAATTTTGAAGCGATGCATACCAAAAGGTGTCAAGAGACCACTTCCCCCAAGTAGTTGAAGTGATGCAGTCAGTCTCTTTGAATAGAGCTCACGAACCCGAAGTACACATATACCCGAAGAGAGAATAACCGATAACACCAAAGTAGCAGATTGAATCACTGATCATCTCTGCGGATATCAACTCCGGAATAAATAATTAAGTCCGATCACGTGAATCTGCTAAACATCCCTGAAGTACATTTCTCTCCCCTGATGATAGTGTATGAAGCTCAAGAACCCGAAGTACCCAAATGCCCAAAGAAAGAATAACCGGTAACATTGAAGTAGCAGGTTGAATCACTGATTATCTCTGCGGATGTCAACTCCGGAATAAGTGATTAAGCTCTCAAGTGAAACATCTTTGCGTCCCCAATGTACACATTTCTCTCTCCTCTGATGATTGCGATAACATCAAAATCATCACACACTTGTGTACCTCTTTTATCATCAGAAACTAACTTTCCCATCTCTTCCCCCACATAGTTGGAATAAGAACACTAAAAGCCACGAGTTAAGACACTGAGTTTCTCTGCGGTTATGACCTTTGTCTTCCCAGGATAACTTCAATCAAGTAGAAGTATTAAGTTCATCATGTGTACTTGTTGTGCTTTTAGATGTGTGTCTCCCTCCCCCTTGCTGGTTTTGATACTTCAGAATCAGCAACATATTGTAAGCCCATATACTAGAAATCTTTTGAGAAGAACACTTGAAGACTTGTGAGGATCAACTTGCTGAAGAATAATGTGGGAAAATCTCATTAGAGATTAAATCTGACTTTTCACTCTCCCCCAATTAGTGATATCCCTAAACTGACAATCTTTTTGTTGAATGCCCGAAATAAGAAGAAGTCTTTTGATAGTTAAATGTAACTTGTCTTTAGTCTTCTAACATGCAGCAGAAAATGTAGAGTAGACTGTAGATTCGACCTTCTTCAAGATTGTCCGTTTAAGGAATAGAAAGTTAACATCTTCACCTCACCAAATGCATTCCAATTAACTTACATATAGAAAATCCCCTTAACTAAAATCCCTCCCAATTATACAAGAACAGAAAGATGTTCATCAAGGAAATCAGCACCGCAATGAACACATGAAAATGGTAACACCAAGCTCAATCTTTCACATCAAACAAGAACAGAAAGACGTTTGGAATTGTTGGAATCACTCCTAACTTGTATTTCAAGTGTTAGTATTTAATATGTATTGCTTAAACTAGGCTTTTATGTTTGTATTTATGGCAAGGCTTATGTAGAAAGCCCATGAGCCTTGGCCCAAGCCCAACAATGAAGGAAGGGACTAGACATGTTGCCCTAGCTCCCTTCCCCTATAAATAATGTTGTAAACCTTCATTTCAAGGTTGGTTGTTCATTTCATAATACATCTACGCCTAACTCTGTATCGTTCATATACGTGTGTGTTATTGTGTGTTCAACCGATCACTTTCTTTCCCATTTCTTACATATTGATCCTTGTGTTAACTTATGGTGACCTAACAGTGGTATCAATCGCCATCTAGTTCGGTGAAACACTTTTGTTTTTGAAGTTTATACTATACGCGTGGGTTTTAGCTTTCTACACTTTCATACGCTTAAAGCTTTGGTTTTTACACTTGTAAACTCATGATTCTTGTGGTTTAAGGTTTATTTAGTGTTAAAGTTTTAGTTTTTAGCAAAAAGTTTCAAACTTTACGTGTGTAGATAAGTTTTTGAACTTGGTTTGATTTGTGTATACTTTTATACGCGTAAGGTGAAAAGTAGTTTTGGTTCATCAAGTTTCAAACTTTGTTGTTATTTTGGTGATTTTGAAGCTGTTTCATCATTAAAATCAGGTTACAAAACATTCTTGGGCATAAAAATCAGTTTTGGTCATTTTTTGTACTTCCTACGCCTAGTAAAACCCTAGTTTTACGCGTAAGGTTCTACTCATAAGCCAGTCTACCCCTAAACAGTTTCTACGCTTAGGGATTTCTGCATTTTATCTTCGAAGATGTTGGTTTACTCAGTGTTTTCTTGCTTGGATAAGCCTGAAAACACTTCGACTTGTGGATATCTTTTACACTTGGACAAGTGTAAAGGATTTTGGGTAAAACCCTAGTTTTACGCATAAGCATAAAAGCTTACGAGTAAACACTTTACGCCTAAGTTATTCTTACGCATAAGTTCATCTTACGCCTAAGGTAATCTTACGCATAAGGTTCTTACTATTAAGCCTTTGGTTTACGCTTAAGATTTAGTTTTATCTAAAGTTTACGCGTAATTTGTATTTACGCATAAACTCTTGTCTACTCGTAAGAAGGGAATTACGCCTAAGGTTTCAGTCTACGCCTAAGCTGGTTTTCTACGCCTAAGTGTACTTCATCAACAAGTTTCATTCGACTACAAAGATCCATCCTCAACACAAGTTTCAAGATGTCTCAACTACCATACTCTAACTACTTTCCTCATGAGTATCCTCAACAACAACAACAACAATATCAACAATATTGTTAGGATTTAGTAAATCCAGTTATTAAAGAGTCGGTCACCTCAAGTATATGTAATAGTTAGAAAGCTCGTAGTCGTAGATGATTTAATGTTAAGTAGTATTTAGTTAAGTAACACCGTGGAGGACGGACGGGTCTTTACCCACTGTATGCCTGATCCAGAGCCCGTAGGTGGCGATTTGTGTAAGACTATAAATACTCTCTACCTCCTAAGGTAGAGAGTTGGAGCTCATAATAATACTTTCATTTTCTCTCACTAAGTTCCTAAACCTCTAACTCTTTCTCTCTCTAAAACCTCTTGTATACGCCTCTTTGATCATTGGTTTAGTGTGTTTGTGAAATCCAATTTGCAACAATTGGTATCAAGAGCCATGGTTTGATCATCTCTCTTACATATCATTGAATTTCTAGTGGTTTTAGATGGTTTTTGAGTTTGAAAAAGTTTAGTGGTTTTTGCATCATTTGGATCATTTTTTTTTGTTAAAGTTTGAATTTTGGGTGTACTTTTGTGTTAAGAATCATTGTAAGTGCTTGGGATTTGATTTGGTAAGCTTGAATCACTGTGGTTGAGCTTGTTTTGGATTGAAAAGTGTGTTTTTGAAGTTTTTCTTGCTAGCGACTTGGTTCTCGTAGTATTTTTCATCATAGCGACTTGCTTCAGTAAAAGTTAGCGAGTTATAGTGTTAGTTGTTAGCGACTTGAGCCTAGCGACTTGTCTATTGAGACAAGCCGAAAAATAGTACAAGTTAGTGGATTCTCCACTACGACTAGCGACTTGGTGAGGTTAGCGACTTGCTTCAGAAATTGTTAGCGAGTTGTAGTGTAACTTGTTAGCGACTTGGATCTTAGCGAGTTGTTCTTTAGCAACTTTACTGTGTCTAGCGACTTGGTGTTAGCGACTTGGACCTTAGCGAGTTGCTCTTTAGCGACTTGACTGTGTAGCGACTTGGTGCATTAGCGACTTAACTCCAGCGACTTGGTACTTAGCGACTTGGTGATTAGCGACTTGGTTGATTTTTGTTTGTAATACGGTTTTCTCTTGATTTAGTAAAATCCTGTGAAAGAATCTATTTCCCGGTTTAATCATAGAGTTATAAAATCCCGTGTAATCTGTTAACATGTCTACCAACGTACCTACAATCATCTCCACTGTTGCTGAGGATGTTCAAGCAGCTGGTTCAGATACTCGTCCACCTATGCTTGACAGAACTGACTACGACTCTTGGGCTCAACGAATCAGATTGTACTGTCTTGGAAAGGAAAATGGGGTCAACATTCTCAAATCCATTGATGAAGGACCTTATCAGATTGAGACTACAAGAGGCTTAATTGATACAGTTGCAGATGGAACAATGATCTATGGATTAGACAGACCAAAGACGTATGATGAGCTCAATGATAAGGAGAAAAAGAGATTCGATGCTGACATCAGGGCTTCTAACATTATACTTCAGGGTCTTCCAAAAGACATCTACAAGCTTATCTATCACAACACTGAAGCCAAGGCAGTTTGGGATAATGTCAAGATGCTTCTCTCAGGTTCTGAATTAACCAAGGAAGACAGAGAATCACAACTGTATGATGAGTTTGAGCATTTCAAGATGAAACCAGATGAGAGTGTCTATGAGTACTACGTGAGATTCCATAAGCTTGTGAATGATATGGGGAACATCAAAATGACCATGCCAAACATTCAGCTGAATTCAAAGTTTGTGAACAACATGAATCCCGAATGGCATAAGTTTATCACCTCTGTGAAGCTAACCAAAGGATTGAAGAATACAAACTATGAGCAACTGTATGCCTTTCTTCTTCAAAATGAGAGACATGCTATGTTTGAAAAAAGGATTCTTGAGCAGTTCAAAACCAACCAGGGAGAAACAAGTTGGTCAAATGACTCTACAGCCTTTTACACCAATGTTGGAATTACCACCAAAGCTTCTCAAGTCATACCCATGGGTAATGGTAATTACAAGCTCATCCCTGATCCGGCATATAAGCCTCCTGACCCAAACACATTCATGGAAAACTTCATCAATCAACTGTCTCTCATGTTTAGTCAAAACATGAACTCTCTCCCACACACCAACAATAACCTCATAACAGCATCCAATCCATACAATCAAGATACTGTCAGAGATGGGAAGGTTATGGTGCAACCAGTTCAAGAAAGACAGTATGAACATGGAAGAGGGGGAATTGGTAGAGGATACGTGACAAATTAGAATCGTGGAAGGAATCCAAATCAGGGTCAAGCTAAGCCAATTAAGTGCTACAACTGTGGTGGTGATGGACACATAGCAAGGAACTGCACTTCTCCAAAACGCCCTCAAAATGCAGAGTACTTCAAAGACAAGATGTTACTTGTGCAAGCTCAGGATAATGGAGCTGTGTTGGATGAAGAGGAGCTGTTGTTTCTTGCTGAGGGCAATGCCAAGACATATGATGCAGATGTGGATGAGAAACCAATTCAGGATATAGGTCAAAATCATCAGAATGCCTTTCAAGTCGCCGACTGTGATGCATACGACTCTGACGTTGATGATAAACCTACTGCACAGACAATTTTCATGGCTAGCATTTCTCCAATGGTCTCTCCAAAGGTCCCCTCACCACAGCAAGCTGGTGCATCCAAAGAAGCAATCATCTCAGAGGTATTAAAACTATACGATGATGTTGATGAGCAAAAGATACAGGACAAAGTACAATCAACTGAAACTTTTGAGTCGGATATTGAAAATATGGGTAATATCAATATTGTCCCATATGATCAATATGTGAAACAAAGTGAAAGTGAGACTGTACCAAGTGATGCATCTTCTGCAGTCAATGATGACTATATTTTTAATGAATACACTGCATGTGCCCATGATGAGTGATGAGTGTGTAAATACTCATCATTTTTGTACAAAATAAACTGCAAATTCAACTGAAAACACTCAGAAACACATCAAAATGATCAAAATATCACAAATCAGTGTTTTATGTGTTTTAAATGCAAAAATATCAAAATCAGATGAAAAACATATCAAATTTGCAAAAATTGCAGTTTTAGTCCCCCAAGTTTCAAAAATTGTCAAAAACAGTCCCTGAGCACATAATTTCAAAAGTAAAATCACCAAAGGTCCTTTTTAAATCATAACTTGTCAAATTTAGTCCTTTGGTGAAAAATATCAAAAGTTTGAGAAAATTACAAAAATGGCCCTTCAAGTTTCAAAAATGGCAGAATTAGTCCTTGGAAAATGTGAAAATGACAGATTTGGTCCCTGTACTTTTGAAGCTTGTCAGTATTAGTCCTTGGAAGAAACTTTGAAGTGTTGGCAGTTATGGTCCTTGCAATTTCAGATTTGACAACATTAGTCCCTAAGTTATAAACCCTTTCAAACCATTCTTGACCCTTACCCAATTCTGGACCCCCTGTCAAAAAGCCATTTTGGACCCCCTTTGATTATTACTCTGGTCAAAGCCACAAGTCAAAACAGACTTTGGCGCGTTTTTCTTCTTCCCTCCCCACTAGCCTGCAATCACCCTGCAACACTCAACCAAACCCTCACCTTATCTCTTCTCCTGTCCCCCCCTCCTCCACTACATCCAAAATCATTAATCCATCACCCTTATCTCACTCAATCACACACAACAGGTTAAAATCCCTTTCCCGCCAAAAATAACAATTTGGCCAAAAGTCACAAAAGTCATCCTATTGCTCTGAAATCTAGTGGGATTTGTTCAGACTGGAGAGAGAAACAATTTGGAGTATAAAAAGGAGAAAAGGGAAGCAAGAGAGATGCCATGTAGTGTAGCTTAGTTTTAGAAAATGTCGATTAGTAAATCCTTTTAAATTTCAGTGTTATTTAAGCTTCTAAATACCTTGTTATGTAATTTTAGTATATTGTAAAACTTTTTAAGTATTCAATTTCAGTTTCCAAGTACGAATTATACTTATGCAATTTTCAAGTTCAAAAATTCAAATTTATATGAACGTTGTTTGTATTTGATGTTATGTAAGCTCATATAAGATCTTATATACACTTAAATAAGTTCACTTTAGCTTATTGTTTTAAACAGACAGTTGCTACTCAGTTTTTACTTTTAAACCTCTCATGGTCAACCAAAGTCAACCTGGGTCAAAGTGGTGAAGGAATTGATTATGGTTGATGCAGAGGATGGGTAATGGTTGGAATGGACTAGGATTAAAGTAGATTGTGTTTGGTTCTGGCCTGCAACCAGTTGGCTCATGTGAGTAAGTTTCCAAGTTTTCAAATTTTCAAGTCTATTTGTAGTTTTAGCTTGCATCTGTATCTGTGGTCACTATTGCTTTTAATAAGTTTATTTAGTTGTATTAGATATAATCAAACTCAGTGTGATCATTGGTCCAAGCTAGTGTGGTGTTTCTATCATTTTAGTTGTTAACCATTAGTTTAAAGGGTGTTTGGAATTGCCTCTAAAACTGTCATAATGGTCTAGTCAGTGGTTGCTCAATATTGGTTCATGATTGTTAAGTATTTTTGAGCTAATTTAAGTCTTAGTTTTGGTTTGCACAACATCAATAGTCAAAAAAGCTCATTCACTGTCTTTACTTGTCCACTGTTGGAATTTGGAAAAGCCAATCATCTGTTTTGTGTTCAAAATACATAGATAAAGGTTGATTTAGTCTCACTTCATCCATATATATCATTTCCAATTCATAAATCAAGATCAAACCTCAAGAAAGTCAACAATGCAGTTCTACTTAAAAAGTCAAATTGCAAAAAACTTGTTTTGGGCTCAGTTAGCAGGATTTTTCATAATCTCATCTTTGGGACTTATCAAGTGAATCTTGGCAATTTAGAAACTTGAACTGGTCCTCTTTCTTATAAGCATTTTTGGTCAATTTTACAATTTTGTTTAAGGCCTCAAATAAGCTCATCATCTTAGGCCAAAGTGCCCTGCTCCACTGTCAGTTAACACTGAGAGTCTTTCTCAGTTTGTGCAGCAAGTGTACAGAGCTCATAAGAGCTCACCATGGCCTGATCTTTGGTACACTTGGTCTCACCCAGGTCCTTTCCAGGTTCCAAGTTGTAGTTTTTAATCTGAGCTTATTTATAAGCTTGTGCTTGTGCTTTAAATTGGTACCCTTTCACTGTTTTGAACCAAAAGCTTATTTCATCAATTCTGTTAAGATTGGGAATTCAGAGGTTATAGCTAGTTGTTACTTGTTGCTTTTGAGTTCCTTTAGCATATCCAAGCTTCTGTTTAAGTGTGGTGGTCTTTAGGTAGCTTTTGGCTTATTGGAAGTGCTTATTTTAAGCTCATTCCACATCAGTTCTTAAATCTTCCAAACAAGCTCCTGTTTTTCCATTTTTCATAGCTTCCTAATATTATTTTAAGCATTTCCTGAATTTTTCAGATTTTTCCTAGCTTGTTTGGTATTTTTCTGCATTTTATCTAGTTTTTAAGCATTTTTAATTAGTTTTAAATACAAAAAATTAAGAAAAGGTTCAAAAAAAATAATTTTTCATTTTTATTAAGTTTAGATAAATATAAAAAGACAAAAAAGTATTTTTCTAGATTTTTCTTAGTTAAATTTGTATTTTCTAGCATTTTAATTAGTTTTAAATAGTTTTAAATTAATAATAAATATATAAAAAGTCTAAAAAATATCTTTTCAGTTTTAAAATTAGTTTTATCATATTTTAGATTTTTCTAAGTTTTAATTTTATTTTTCTAGTCTTATTTCATATTTTCTTTTATTTTAGAGTATTATTTAATAGTTAAAAATAGTTTTTAATTAATAGTAGTTAATTAAATAGTTGTAAAAATAATTTTCTTTTTCTAAATATTTTCTTTTATCATTAGGATTGTAAAAATGTATTTTTCATATTTTTAGGACTTTTATTTCTTAAGTTTCACTTTTTAGTTTGTACGTTTGCGTAATTTTATTTTTAAACGTAAGTTTTAGGTTTTAAACGTTCATCACTTTAAATATAGTGATAGCGTTTATTTAATATTTTTAAAAATTTGATGCGCGCAAAACCGTCAAGTTTTCTTACGCTTGCGTGAGAGAACTTGACGGTTTTGCGCGCATCAAATTTTTGGCGCCGCTGCCGGGGAGCTGTGCTGATTATCTTTCGTCTAGCAGATTAGTGATTTGGATATTCACTCTTTGTTCATACCATCCATCTGTATATGTTTATACTTTCTTATCCAAAAATCCAAAAACACTCTTCTCATTCCTCTTATCCGTATGATTCTATTTCTCTTACCCCCTCGTACCGTTTGATTCTACATTTCTTTATCCTCAAACCCGTTTAATTCTCCATTCCTTATCCTCTTATCCGTTTAATTCTTTATGTCATGGTATTTGACATGTTCCTGGTGTGGAGGTCCATTTAACGGTGGAAATTGTCGGCGATGTACCAATGTGGGTTTCGGAGACAAGTTTGTCGGTAATCCCGATCCCATTTCAAATGAAACACCCGATTTTTCCTACCTACCTCCACAACCCCAATACGAATCCTACTCATGCGAGTTTTTTGGGAATGATTCTCATTATGGTTTTGATTGTCCACCACGGGTTCCGCTTGTCTATGAGCCGGAACCATGTTACAATCAGAACTTTGGTGAAAGTTATTCTCCCAATTATCTCTGTTGTGAGAATTGCGGGGGTCCTCATGCGACTTTTGAATGTCAACCGATGAATCAAAATTTTCAAAATTCCAATTCTCTCGGTTTTGACAATTTCCAACCCCCACAGTATTCCATCACTCATCAGACTTCCGAGCCTTCACATCATTTCAATGATTACGAGGAGTGTAATCTTCCTCAAAGTTCTGAAGAAATACGCATTCGAAAGAAACTGCAAATGAAAAGAATGGTGTGTAAGCTTCAGCAGATGAATATAAGAATCAGATATGATGACGATGATGATGAGGATAGTATTCAAATGAAGGAATACTATGATTACGACGAGGAGAGTGTTACTCAATTGAACGATCTTATTTCTCAACTCCCTCAGTCTATTGCTATCACACCTATCTTACCTTTTATTGCTTCCAAAGACTCTCTCATAATGGGGGACGAGCCTCCTAGCACTATTCCAGAAATGGAATCGTCTAGTGTTGAGAACCTTGTCCCAACCCCAAGTGAGTCCGAGGTTATCTCAGGTAATATGTGTGATGAGCCTCTTAATGATGATTCTTTTCCTCCTCTTGACATTCCATATGATCATGTCGAGATGTTCTCCGATTCTGATAACGATTGTACTTCGTTTGACGATTCTTTATCCTATGGAGACATCGATTATATCGAGGAGCTACCTTCTGAGCTAGTTAGCTTAGAGGAAGTGAGAGATTCTGATGATCTGGAAATTGAGGACGAGATACTTCGTGAACAATTGTTCAATATAAATCTCCTCGTTTCTAAGATCGAATCATTCTGTGCTAAGTCAGCTTCATCTCCTATCCCCCTTCTGGATAGTGACTCTACATTGGACAAGCCCGAGCTTGAGGCTTTTTCCAATGATTCTCTTCATGAAGAGTTCTCCGGTGAACTCTCTCATGACATATCTCCTCCGGAATATGATCATTTCTATTTTGATCTTGAGGATGATATTGGCTCGGAGGAAGGTGTACTCTATCATAAGAGTTTGCTTATTGATGATACTACCTTCACCCTTCCTTACGTTCCTTCTACAAATACTGTTAATCCTAGGTAAGCAGTAGGAGATTACATCTGTATAGCCCTCCTTCCCACTTCCATCATAGTAGTTATTCGTTTGAGAATACTATCTCATGTGGAAGGAGGCTCGGTTATAGTAGGAGTTCTAGTTTTATCTTTACTAGTATAAGGCCTCCTCTATACAGTACTCTCTCAAGTGGCCTCTTGAGAAGTACTTCTCTTAGTAACCTTTTTCGGAGTTCGAGCCCGAACAGGTTACATCTCAGTGATAGGTCTTCCCCCTATCCTCTACTTCGACTGAATCGTGTCTTACTAAGCTAGAATCTTTGCTCCTCTAAATATAACTTGTTAACAAGTGCTTCATAGAGCAGGAGTTAAAGGTCTAGTAGTCTTAGAGAGTGAAGGAGATTCGATTGATC
>BPTQ01000005.1:238402973-238455163 GCA_019973895.1 Chrysanthemum seticuspe
TAGAATTGTCTTAACTACTTTATTCGAAAACCAAGTTTTGTCACTTTCCCATGGTTAAATTTCGTGTTCGTGTTCGAATATTTATTCGAGTCTAATTTTTGATGTTGAACCTTGGACCTTTCCTGGACCCACTCTGGTTCACATGGTTTCTAGTCCGGTACCACTCGAGAATACTCGAGACATGTGAACGACGTGTTTGACTCTTTCTGAGAGTCACAATTGACTGTCACCTCGTCCCGTGAAACCGGATTCTACTACTCGAATAAACTCCGGAACATAATCTCATCTTTGGGACTTATCAAGTGAATCTTGGCAATTTAGAAACTTGAACTGGTCCTCTTTCTTATAAGCATTTTTGGTCAATTTTACAATTTTGTTTAAGGCCTCAAATAAGCTCATCATCTTAGGCCAAAGTGCCCTGCTCCACTGTCAGTTAACACTGAGAGTCTTTCTCAGTTTGTGCAGCAAGTGTACAGAGCTCATAAGAGCTCACCATGGCCTGATCTTTGGTACACTTGGTCTCACCCAGGTCCTTTCCAGGTTCCAAGTTGTAGTTTTTAATCTGAGCTTATTTATAAGCTTGTGCTTGTGCTTTAAATTGGTACCCTTTCACTGTTTTGAACCAAAAGCTTATTTCATCAATTCTGTTAAGATTGGGAATTCAGAGGTTATAGCTAGTTGTTACTTGTTGCTTTTGAGTTCCTTTAGCATATCCAAGCTTCTGTTTAAGTGTGGTGGTCTTTAGGTAGCTTTTGGCTTATTGGAAGTGCTTATTTTAAGCTCATTCCACATCAGTTCTTAAATCTTCCAAACAAGCTCCTGTTTTTCCATTTTCATAGCTTCCTAATATTATTTTAAGCATTTCCTGAATTTTTCAGATTTTTCCTAGCTTGTTTGGTATTTTTCTGCATTTTATCTAGTTTTTAAGCATTTTTAATTAGTTTTAAATACAAAAAATTAAGAAAAGGTTCAAAAAAAATAATTTTTCATTTTTATTAAGTTTAGATAAATATAAAAAGACAAAAAAGTATTTTTCTAGATTTTTCTTAGTTAAATTTGTATTTTCTAGCATTTTAATTAGTTTTAAATAGTTTTAAATTAATAATAAATATATAAAAAGTCTAAAAAATATCTTTTCAGTTTTAAAATTAGTTTTATCATATTTTAGATTTTTCTAAGTTTTAATTTTATTTTTCTAGTCTTATTTCATATTTTCTTTTATTTTAGAGTATTATTTAATAGTTAAAAATAGTTTTTAATTAATAGTAGTTAATTAAATAGTTGTAAAAATAATTTTCTTTTTCTAAATATTTTCTTTTATCATTAGGATTGTAAAAATGTATTTTTCATATTTTTAGGACTTTTATTTCTTAAGTTTCACTTTTTAGTTTGTACGTTTGCGTAATTTTATTTTTAAACGTAAGTTTTAGGTTTTAAACGTTCATCACTTTAAATATAGTGATAGCGTTTATTTAATATTTTTAATCTTTTTAATTTACTTTAATTTTCATTTTAGCCCTTGTAGTTTATGTCCTTTTTCCTGTAGTTATAATCATTCCCAAACCCTTTTCCGTTCAAATCTCGCGATCACTAAACGTTTGATAATCCATTGCATAGCTCGCTGGGACATAACGACCCGGGGAAACACTATACTCCTCTGATCTTCATTGATTTCGTGCTTGAGTTGTTTTAAGTTTTCTTACGCTTGCGTGAGAGAACTTGACGGTTTTGCGCGCATCAATGAGTCTGTTATTTCTGAACTGAATGCCTATAAAGAACAAGTTGCTATTTATGAACAGCGTGCTAAGTTTGAGTTAACCACCCGTAAGCAGGAAATGGATGACCAAATGCGTACAATTATTAGAAAAAGTAATTTTAGAGAAGAAGTACTAAAACAAGAGTTAAACTCCTTACATGAAAAGCTTTCTAAAACTGCTAAGCAAAAACAAGAACTTCAAGAAAATGTTAAAATGCTTAAGCAAGAATTCAGTGCTAAGGAATCAAAACTTTTGAATGATTTTTCTAATCTAAAAACCTTGAAAAACAAGCTTGAAAATAAGTTGTACGTATAAGGGAATACCATTCAGACTGCTCACACAATCACTAAGCATAGATTTCTCAGCGATAAGCATAGTACCCCCGTTATAAAGGAATCCAACCCTGAGTATGGTAAGATAGCAAAAGCTGCTCAAAATGTAATCTATGATGGCAATGAGATTCTTAAACCTAGACAGAAACCTAGTTGCATTGAGTGCACTGAGGAAGATAGAAAACTAGATGATGCATCTAGGGAGAAAATGAATAAGAAGCTTAACGATCCTGCGTGTAAAGTGAATAACATAACGATCAAACCCCATGATTACACTAAGGAAAATTGGATATCCTTGAACATGTTTAAGCCTCAAACTCAATTAACCCCAGAACAGATCTTTTGGAAGAAAGATATGGATAAGCTAAAAGTTAATGTACTTGTTGAAACAAACACTCCCCTTAGGAAAATGCCTGCAGCTACTGTGTATCCTCCAAATACACCAATGCATCTAGTTCCTAGATCTATTACCACTAATAGCAAGACCTTAAGCAGCCTGTATGTTGTTTATCAGCTGTTTGTTGATTTTGAGAAAACATGTAAGAAGAGAATCACACCTACAGGGATAACTGAGGGGGAAAGGGGTTTTGAGCAAACTAAAGAATGTTATTTAACTGAGGTCATTCCTTTCTTCAAACAATTAAAAGGTCAATTTAAGAGTCTTCAAAAAGGGATAAATTCAGATATTAAAGAAATGGAAAAGGAATTTGATGCAATGATAGTTGAAGTCAATGATTATGAACAGGAACTCAAATATAATGAAGTTGAAAGGAAGAACTTGCACATCTTAAATGAGAATTTGATTTCAAGTTGTGTTGCTCAAGATGTGTTTTATACTGTTACTAAGCACTCTATTACTGCTTCTCGATTTCATGAATTATCTATTGCATTGAAAGTTTCCCATGATCGTGTCATTGAGCTTGAAAACAAAAACTCATAACTAAGTGAGAAAATTGATCAGGATGATCACGATAATTTGGTAAAACATCTTTCTAAACTAGAAGTTGAACATTTTGATTTACAACAAAAATATCAACATCTTAAAGAAAATGTCAAAACCTCAAATATCAAGACATCCTCAGATGTTCCGGAGTTTGATGCAGTTTTTCAGATAAATAAACGTGAAGAACAGATTCAAGCTCATTGCAACACGATCAGAAAGTTGAAAGCCCAAATCTCTCAATTAAAGGGTGAAAAGAACAATGTGACTGGCTCCCAAATGCCTCCTCCTTTAGATTCTCAGTATTCTCAAACTTTTCATCTTCAAAACTTAGTTAATGCTTTACAAAAAGAAAATGAGATTTTTCTAGAAGAAAATGAAAAAGTTAAATGACACTTTAAAGAGTTATATGATTCAATGAAAGTCACTCGTGACAAAAACAACAAAAAAATAACTTCTTTACAAAAAGAAATTGAGAATCTGAGGAGTCAGGAAAAAGGGAAACTGCCACTTGTCTTTAATGAGGATGTTACATCAAAGTCATCCTCAGACTGCAAATATACTGTGACTGTTAAATACATTCCTCCTCATCTTAGGAATAATGAACCTGTGTTTCACAACTATTGTGCTCACCTTAAGGATAGTCTAGAATGTCTTCATGAGATTGTGGAAGAGGATTTCATTAATAAGCCTCTTGATAGAGAAATTAGGTTTGCTTCCATTCAGGCCAAACGATCTCAGGAGCTGCTAGAATGTTTAATTGCAACATGTCCTAAATCCTTAGGTGCGAAAGGTAAAGCTGTGATGCCTTGTTCTATGCCTAGTGCCAAGCATACAAACCATTCTATGCCCAGTATTAAGAAAGTGAACACTAATGTGCCTTCAAGTAGTTCAGATCCCTGCACGTCTAGTTTAGGAATGCAAAAAGTAGATCAACCAACTAATGTTCCCATAATTCCCTCTACAGGAGTAATCAGTGACATAAAAGCTAGCGGGTCAAAGCCTCCAGGCGATACCAAGCAAGATAGGACCTCGCAAGCTAAGAGTGTGCATTGGAAGAGAGTAGAAGATCACCCTAGGAATATTAAGTTTGAGTTGAATAAAACGAATCGTGTTGATTCTAGTATTAGCTATAAGCGTACTGTAATTAATTCGAATTCTGCTACTATTCGCAAACCATGTCAAATGCTCAGTTAAAATTGTTAATGTTATAAATCAAGCTAAAAAGGCTAAAAGGAAAAGGCAAAAGAAAGTTAGAAAACAGTGGAAACCCACAGGAAGAATATTTAGTAAAATAGGTTATCAATGGATACCTTCTGGCCGTAAGGTTAATGAGCTTTGCCCTCAATTTGCTAAAACAATGCCCACTAGAAAATGGATGCCTACTGGTAGAACTATTCCCTTAAGAAGTGAACATACTTTGAATAGGTCGAATACGGACATTAGCACTGCATCTATTTCTGATGATTCCATTGTTTCTACTTCTGATGTGGGTGTTCTAATCACTGTTACTAACCAAGTGGAACCTATTTTTGCATGGGGTTCCCAATTATCCAGTTATCCATTCTTGTCTATGTTCAAATGCAGATCGTTCAAATCGTTCTGTGGTACCTGGACTCAGGCTGTTCCAAGCATTTGACTATAGATCGCTCGCGGATCATGAACTTCGTGAGTAAATTCATCAGGACTGTTAGATTTGGGAACGACCATTTTGGAGCAATTATGGGTTTTGGAGACTATGTGGTTGGTAAAAGTGTAATTTCCAGGGTATATTATGTGGAAGGTCTTGGTCATAACTTGTTCTCTGTTGGTCAATTCTGTGATTCCGATCTAGAAGTGGCCTTTATAAAACATACTTGTTTCGGTAGAGAACTTGATGGTGTGGAATTATTAAGAGGTACTCGTGGTTGTAACCTATACACCATTTCTCTCGAAGACATGATGAAGTCTTCTCCAATCTGCTTGCTGTCAAAGGCTTCTAAAACAAAGTCATGGTTATGGCATCGTCGTCTCAATCACTTGAACTTCGGCACCATTAATCTTTCCAGAAAGGATCTTGTCAGAGGCTTACCCAGATTAAAATATGAAAAAGATCATCTTTGTTTAACTTGCCAATTGGGAAAAAGCACAAAATATGCCTACAAACCAAAACCCACAAACTCAGTAATGGAAGTTCTTCATACCCTTCATATGGATTTGTGCGGACCAATAAGAGTGCAAACGATAAATGGGAAGAAATAAATTCTAGTCATTGTTGATGACTACTCTCGATTTACTTGGGTAAAGTTTTTGAGGACAAAGGATGAAACTCCAAATGTCATCATCAAACTTATCAAACAACTTCAGGTTCGACTCAACAAAACAATTAGAATTGTTTGAACAGACAATGGCACAAAATTTGTTAACAAAGACTTAATTCAGTTTTATGAAAGTGTTGGAATCAGTCATCAAAGAAGTGTTCCACGAACTCCTCAACAGAATGGTGTAGTTGAAAGACGAAATCGAACTCTTGTGGAAGCCACAAGAACAATGCTAATTTATTCAAAGGTTCCAATGTTTCTATGGGCTGAAGCCATTGCCACTGCTTGCTACACCCAAAATCGTTCTCTTATACACACCTCTCATAGAAAAACTCTATATGAACTTGTCCATAAACGAAAGCCTGATCTATCCTACCTTCGTGTGTTTGGTGCTCTATGCTATCAAACAAATGACAGTCAAGATTTAGGTAAATTAAGAGCTAAAGCGGACATTGGTGTTTTTTTTGGTTATGCATCAAACAAGAATGGTTACCGAATCTACAACAAAAGAACTCGAGATATCATGGAAACTATTCACGTCACGTTCGATGAGCTGTCCGGGCAAATGGCTCCAGGACAATCCAATTCTGGACCCGCATCTCAACCTTCATCAAGTAGTCCTATCAGTTCTACTCTTGTTTCTAATCCCTCACCAGCAACTCCTTATGTACCACCATCAGAAGATGATTTAATGAAATTGTTTGATCTAATATTTGATGAACACTATGAGCCAAATGCTAATGATATGTCAATTCCATCAACAGAGGCTGCTCCTATCCCTGTCAATGAAGTCAACCCTTCAGTTTCAATATCATTAAGTTAAGAAGCGCCTGCTGCTGATCACTCTGTCTCATCAACAAATCATCAATCATCAAGTGTACATTAAAGAAGCAATGACTTATGACAACTAGATTGAATCCATGCAAGAAGAACTAAATCAGTTTAAATGTCTTGAAGTATGGGAATTGGTTGAAAAACCAACAGGGGTCTATGTCATTGGTCTAAAATGGATTTAGAAAAACAAGTTAGATGCTGAAGGTACAATTATCAGAAATAAGTCACGTCTGGTGGCAAAGGGTTATAGACAGGAAGAGGGGATTGACTTCGAAGAATCATTCACACCGGTAGCAAGACTTGAGGCTGTACGAGTTTTTCTGGCATTCGCGGCTCACATGAACATCACGGTCTATTAGATGGATGTTAAAACCGCTTTTCTGAATGGTAAACTGATGGAAACGGTATATGTTAGTCAGCCAGAAGGATTTGTTGATCCAGAGTTCTCAAATCACGTCTACAAACTGAACAATGCTCTCTACGGTCTCAAACAAGCCCCTCGGGCGTGGTATGATGAGTTATCATCCTTTCTCCTATCCCATAATTTTGTCAAAGGATCGGTCGACCCAACACTGTTTATACAATATCATGGGACACACATTTTAATCGTTCAAATTTATGTGGATGACATCATTTTTGGGTCAACCCATAAAAAGTACTCAAACACTTTTTCAATACTAATGAAAACACATTTTGAAATGTTAATGATGGGTGAACTTACGTTCTTCTTAGGACTTCAAGTTCATCAATCAGCCCGTGGTATTTTCTTAAGTCAGTCCAAATATGCTCTTGAAATTTTAAACAACCATGGAATGCAAAGCTATGATACTTATGCCACACCAATGGCACATACCAACAAACTGGAGGTTGATTTGCATGGGAAATTGGTTGACCCTACCAAATACCAAAGTATTATTGGGTCTCTCATGTATCTAACAGCCAAGAGACCTGACATTGTATTTTTTGTATAACTTTGCTCCCGTTATCAGTCAAGACCAACTGAACGACACCTCACTGAGGCTAAAAGAATCCTCCAATATGTAAAGGGAACCATTAATTTGGGGATTTGGTATCCGAAGGATTCTGGTTTTGAACTAATAGCTTTTTCAGACGCTGATCATGTAGGATGCTTAGATTCTCGGAAAAGTACATCAGGTGGTTTGCAATTTCTTGGTGATAAATTGGTGTCATGGCAATCGAAGAAACAAGATTGTACATCGCTGTCCTCAATAGAAGCAGAATATGTAGCCATGTCGGCGTGTTGTGCTCAAGTCATTTGGATGAGAACACAACTCAAGGACTATGGTTACGTATTTGACAGAATTTCGGTGTACTGTGACAATCGAAGTGCTATTGCGATCTCGTACAACACTGTTCAACACTCAAAGTTAAAGCACATCGATCTTCGATATCATTTCATCAAAGACCATGTGGAAAAGGGTACCGTTGAATTATATTTTGTAGGTACTGAACACCAACTGACGGATCTTCTCACCAAAGCCTTGGCTCCTGCTAGGTTTACTGATTTGATCCACCGGATTGGCATGCGGTGTTTGACTCCAGAGGAACTGGATGAACTTTTAACACAATCTTGAAACAAGTCAAACACCAAAACCTCTTTTGTAAATAAACTTTTCAAAAACAAAAATAGAAAAATATAAAATCTGATAAAATACAAAAATATTCTTCTATCTAAATTCTTTCAAACATTGCAAGTACAAATCTTCCGTCAACACGTTGTTCCATCAAATCTTTCACCATTTTTCCTGAACAAGTGTTGAGGGGGAGAATGTAAATATTTTTCAGTTTCATAAAACCTTGTACTTGCATGTTACCTATAGATGTTGTTTCTTAAGAAATGGTGGATACGTTTCTTGTTAAATACTCTCCTCGGACTCAAATGTTTTAAAATTTTATCATTTCAAATGTCGAGGGGGAGTATCGTCAAAGTTCTTTCCAAAATGTTGTTTTTGCTAAACCAAAGTGGAAGTTATGGGTCCTGGTTGAAAATTGTTATGGTGGAGGGGCCAAACTTGTCAAAATTGATAACTTATTTAAACAAAACTTTTCACCTAACATTACTAACTCATTTATTACACTCATAAATTTTCAACCTAACAATATCCACACCTAATATTCAATACGCTAATCCGTGCTACAAAACCTGAATTTGTAAGTTGTTATAGCTTTGATTAGTGATTTCAAACAATGGTTTTAAACATTTTACAAATCCAACGGTTAGATTTCACATAATAGGTGATTTTGGTTCTTACGCGTATGCGTATGTGTATGAATTTGAAATTGTGTTTTTTGTGAAATGGCTAGTGTTTAAATGTTCTAATATCAATACTAAACTCATTTCCATCAATGAAATCTACCCTGAAACTTGCTTTAATGAATTTCAAATTTTAGGGTTTATGCGTGGATTTAGGCGTTTTCATTTGTGAGTGTTTTAGGTTAATTAGATGCATAGGTTATATTCTTGACATGTTTAATTGACTAAATACACCGTTGAATCATGCCCAGAAACAACAAAATTGATAAATTAAGTTTTAGGGTTTATATGTACGTACAATTTGGTAATTTTTGATTCAGAATGTGTTTGATGTTAAAACCTATTGGAACTAACTCCTTTAGCATCTAAGTTAACCCAAAAAAAGTTTGGATGAATTCCCATGGTTTAATCTCTTACTCGTAGGATTTGAATTTAGGGTTTCAGTTAAAAAACTTACGCCTAAAGCATGTTTACGCGCAACGGGTTATATTATGATATGCCATGTGATTTTGAAAGTGGTTGTAATACATGTTAAAATGGCTGTTATGTTTAATTATTGCAGGCTTCTACGCGTAAAGGAATCATAATCAAGGTTACTTGGAACTTACGCTTAAGGATCACCTTATGCGTAGATGTTAAGCATAAGAGCAATCTTACGCATAAGGGTCTACAATGGGACTACGCGTATCCTGTGAAGAATATGCGTAAACTTGGATTTATATGCCTAAGGGATACTCGTACGAGTAAACCTTACGCTTAAAATCCTTTGCCTAAGCCTACGCGTAAGCCTTTATGCTAAGATTTCACTCCTACGCGTAAGTCTTTCTTATGCCTAAGGGTGTCTCCTACGCATAAGCTTACGCCTACGCTTAAGGCTGTCATGTTTACGCATAAGCTTACTTGCTTACACCTAAGCCAACTTGTAACTTATTTTTTTGAAATGTTACGCGTACAAACTTGTAATAAGTTACTCATAATGTCACAAAACCAAAATGTCACTAATAAGCTACAAAAATTTAAAACGTTGTGTGATTAAGTAAACTTTGGACTATTGGACTTTAACATTCAAAATTAACATACTCACGTAACTTGTTGAAACGTTAGATCTAGATAGATCTTGAGCATAGATCGTTAGTATTGCTTATGTAATCACAAACAAACTAATAGAAAATCTCTACAACTTGTATTCTTTAGCGGAAATCAAACACAAGTATAAACACGAATAACTAAGAACTCGTTGATCCTCTATGGATCTTTATATTACTAAAACTTTGTTTTTCAACTCGTACATCATTCATACTATTGTGTTCCTTTTATAGACAAGGAACCCTAATGTAGGATATAACTTTTCACATACACATCAAACCATAACACAAAGTAGCATATAGATGGAATTCTAGAGAGAGAAAGTTAGAGGTTTAGGGAACTTAGTGAGAGAAAGTGAAAGATATTATTATGAGCTCCAACTCTCTACCTTGGAAGGTAGAGAGTATTTATAGTCTTACATAAATCGCCACACATCGGGCTGTGGATCAGGCATACAGTGGGTAAAGACCCGTCCGTCCTCCACGGTGTTACTTAACTAAATACTACTTAACTTAAAATAACTACGACTACGAGCTTTCTAACGATTAAATATACTTGAGATGACCGACTCTTTAATACCGGGAATTTCTAATTCCTAACAATCTCCCCCTAAGGGAGGTCACCTCAATCATGTACCAAAAATACATTGAATACAACCAGATAATACATTAACAATTGATCTTGCATTCTTGATGTAGTCCTTTGCTCCTAAGCTCGTAGTCATTGATTCTTCACATTGCATGTTTGGTTACTTCAAGTGGAGGTCTTTTACTGATCCACGTGATAATAATTTTAAGCCATATTTTGAGATCATCAGCTATCAACAATCTCTGACACATCCTTTGTGGTGTTGGTATTATGTGATGTAGTGACTTTAGGACCGACATGCTCACATTCTGGATCATGATATCTTCTTATCAGAGTAGCGGAAGCTTTTGTTGAATCATGATATTGGCAGCAGCGTAGCAGAAGCTTGGAGTGAAAATATCAGAGTCATTGATGCACTAATCATGATTTCTTTGAGTTGAATGTGTTAAGTGAGCATGCGGCTATGGATTGACCGCTTCATTCTGATCAGCTGCAAACGTCGGGTGTACCTGCATACAACAGTTAGCAATAAATCGCACGAAAGTGTCTTTGATCACTTTCGTTGAATTGAGGTACACGGCCCACGGTTCCCCGTTGATCAGTACAAGTACTGCCTGTGATCAGGTATAATTCCGAAGAATTTCCTGGACAGGGTTTCGCAGCTGTTCTAGCTGTTCTCAAACCGGAACATCTCAAAGAAGACAACACGGAGTGAGTGAACCAGCGAATTTTAAGTCCACTGATTGATGAAAAGAGATTTGAAAAACAATCGTGTATTGCTCAATAGAAATTGTTTTTGCAATACAACGAAGGTTTTATTGAAAATCAATTATCAATCATAAAAACACCTTTTGGTTTGAAAAATTAGTACACGGTCGATGTGCTAAAGAGAAGAATTTTTTAAGCACAATGACCGGTTTTTCAAAGGTATCCGTCAATCCATAACCTGAACCATGATTGATTCAAGAGATTGAATCGCCCCATTGTTTCTGTTCAGTTGTCACATGGTTAATCTACAAAATAGATCTCACATGCCACCTACCAGGAGCTTGTTTGATGTTGGCTCCAGAAGGCTTTCCATCTTCATTGTGAATATGTATACACATCACTCAGATGTTCTGGCAATGCCACAAGGATAATGCGTAGGACTCAAGATATAATCTCTCTTTCCACATTGTATGAAACAGAGAGTCTTCATTGAAAGTGTCCTAATGAGATTTATTGATGATCTCGTGGCTCTAGACTCAATTTGTGCATATTTGGATCCTGTGCCGGAGACTAGGGAGAGGGTCTCCTTCTTCAATATCAACCATCTCTAAGAGAAAGTCGATAGATAGTGTCGGTTCCCCGTGAGAATGAAACAAGTCCTTTTAAGAGGAACTTGAGTGGTTTGGAAAGTTGAAGTGCAGTGCGTCACTGGGTCCATGACGTCTTGTCTTCAATACCGATGTTACCATCAGTAGCATATGAATTGAACCCGGTTTCTGCCCTAAGGTTGAATAAATGGAGGGCTATTTATTTTCACCCTTTTCTCATTCAATTCTTTTTAATTCTTCAACCCCTTCAGTGCTTACCGAGACTTCATAGCTAGAACCTTGTTGGGTTTATTCCAGTAGTAGCTCAGTCTTAGTCCGCACTCTTCCCATATCTCATTTTTTCTCCTTTTATCATCATACCTAAGGACATCTACACTAACTAGTGGATTGTCCCTGGGTAGATCCCTCCGGTTCTGGCGGATCATGGGAACATATACCTAACCTTATCATCCTTATATCACCGTACATAAAGTAAAGTTGGTCGGTCTATTTGGTATTGTTCGTCTGCCATTGGATCCAATTGAAAACCATTTGAAAATCAATTCAGATACTTGTGATATATTATCAAAGCATTTTGTACCTGAATTTTTTTTGATATTTTTTGGAACGAGAACTCCCCCTCAACATGTGCATCAAGTATTGAAAATGTTTTGCACACGGAGGCAAGAGAAAGAATTAACTTCTTTGATTACCATTTTCTAAAAGATATCAACATCACTTCCCACATCAAATCAAGTAGATATAGCATTTCCGGGAAGGATGAGGTTTCCATAAATTTGCTCCCCCTCAATATGTGCCTCGAGGTTTGAAAAGAGTTTTGCACATACTAGAGGGAACCTGCACATTGGGATGAATGATCAGGTTTCAAATCAAAGGTTTAAGATAAATGCTCCCCCTCAACATGTGCATTGAAAATTTGAAATCGTTTGTCACATGTGAGAAGGACAACATGTACATTCTTGTGAAACCATTTACCGAATTATCAATTTAAATCCAATTTAAATCACACATTCTCCCCTGATCACAATTATCAAAACATTTGAGATTTGTGATCTCGTATAGATTTAAATTGATTTTGAAAGCTTTTAAGGAGAATTGTGACTCGATTGTGAAAGCGTTTGAACTGATAAGGATCGGATTTTAAGACTTTAAACTCCATTTATAAAACATGCATGTAAATCTTTTGAAAACAATTTAATGCCAAATAACTTTTTAATTTAATTGAAATCATTCTCCCCCTCAATCAATGACATAGGTTGTTGATTGAGAGATAAAGATTTTGACATATAAGTCCTGATGATTATCAAAAATAGAGATCGAGTTATTTTTCAAAGCATTTAGTTTTCAGCAGATAAATGTTTATAGAATCAGAGCATGGAATTTGAAAACATGTTAATACATGGCTATGTTCTTTCTTTTAAAACCGGGTTATTGCCTGAAAATGACAATAAACCATTTTTTCTCTTTCTCCTAAATATATATATATATATATATATATATATATATATATATATATATATATATATATATATATATATATATATATATATATATATATATATATATATATATATATATATATTTTTTTTTATAAAGATTCGAACAACATCTAAAGTCCCGTGTCATTCTTTGAATGACAACATCAAGACCGTAGATATTGTCGAATCGAGAGAAACATGACAAAATGACAATATATTTTTTTTTTGAAGATTTTTTTCGAATTTTTCAAATTTTTATGGATTTTGAAAGTTTTATAATTTTCTATTTGATTTTCGAATAGATATATACAAGAGATAGATGAAGATAGACCTTTACTCCTCGTCTTCCTCCTGAAGACGTTTGAGTGTTTCTGGTTGAAGGCTTTTCAAGCCAAGACGTGGAAGAATAAACTCAAAACGTTCTCTTGGAAGAGCTTTGGTGAAGATGTCAGCTAATTGATATTCAGACCTCACAAAATATAGTTCCACCACACCTTTTTCTACTTGTTCCCTGATGAAATGATGTCGAATGTCGATATGCTTTGCTCTTGAGTGTTGAACGTTGTTGCATGAGAGAGCAATAGCACTTTTATTATCACAGTACAGAGGGATTTTGTTGAATTCAAAGCCATAGTCAGATAATTGAGATCTCATCCATAAGATTTGAGCACAACACGATGACATGGCTATGTATTCAGCCTCTGTAGAGGAAATAGAAGTACTCATTTGCTTCTTTGAAGACCAGCTCACAAGCTTATCACCCAAAAACTGAGCACCTCCTGACGTACTTCGACGAGTATCTTGACAACCTGCATAATCAGCATCTGCATAGGCCGTTAGTGACATACCGGTGTCCTTCGGGTACCATAGTCCCATATTGAAGGTTCCTTGGAGATACCAAAAGACCCGTTTAACTGCTTCAAGGTGCTTTTTAGTAGGCTTAGCCTGGTATCTAGCACACATGCAAACAGCGAACAAGATGTCTGGTCTACTAGCAGTGAGATACATCAGGGATCCAATCATACTCCGATATTTCGTTTGGTCAATCATGATCCCTGAGAGGTCCTCATCTAGTTTGGTTCGGTCAATCATGGGGGTGTCAACAGGGTCACTTGAATCAAATCCAAATTTCTTTAAAATCTCTGTTGCATATTTAGATTGATTTATGAAAATGCCTCCGGGACTTTGAGAAATTTGTAATCCCAAGAAAAATGACATTTGTCCCATCATTGACATTTGAAACTTTGAACTCATTTCATTTGAAAAACGATCACATTCCATTGGGTCAGTCGAGGCAAAAATAATATCATCAACATAAATTTGAACATGAATAAAATGTTTGCCTGACTTCCTGGTGAACAATGTAGGATCAACTGCTTCTTTGATGAATCCGGTTGATAGAAGAAACTTTGACAGTGTATCATACCATGCCCTTGGAGCTTGCTTTAAACCGTAAAGAGCCTTCTACAAACGATAAACGTGAGTAGGATGCTCTTGATTCACAAATCCTTCAGGTTGGCTGACGTAGACGACTTCTTTAAGATCTCCGTTCAGAAATGCCGTCTTTACATCCATCTGATAAACTACCATGTTCTTACTAGCAGCATTAGCCAGAAAGATTCTGATTGCTTCGATTCGAGCAACTGGAGCAAAAGATTCTTCAAAGTCTATACCCTCCTCTTGACGATATCCTTTAGCAACTAATCGAGCCTTGTTCTTCAACACATCACCATGCTCATCAAGCTTTACTTTGAAGATCCATTTTATAGCTATAATCATAGCACAGTCTGGAGCAGGTACTAACTCCCATACATCAAGACGATCAAACTCATGAATTTCATCTTGCATGGCATTGAACCAGCTGTCTTCATTCATGGCGGTTTTAACATCTTTTGGTTCGATCTTAGATAGTACGGAGTTGAAGAAGCACCATAAGGCATCGGTTGCGAGTTGTTTCCGGGTTGATACATGACGAGAGGGATTACCAATGATGTTGTCTAATGGATGATCGTGAGTCCATTTTCTGAGGTGTTCATGTGGCAGTTGTTGAGGAACTGAGGTAGCTGAGTCGATGTCTCCTGAAGAAGATGGTTCTGATGATGATTCAGGAGTAGCAAATATGTTTTCAAATGGAGCATCTTCAGGAGTTGCAAAGGGATTAACTTCATCATTGATGCCAGAAACATTTCCATGATGTACATTTGAAGAATGATGATTTGTTGATGAGACTGAAGGATCAGCAGCTGGTGCTTCTTGACTTAAAGATATTGAGACTGAGGGATTGACTTCATTCACAGGAATATGATCATCCTCTTTTGTAGGAATCAGCACCTCATTAGTAATTGAATCATACAGTTCATCAAACATAGGATCAAACAATTTCTTTACATCATCTTCATATGGAGGTACATATGAATTTTCTTGAGAGGAGTTTGGAACAAGGGATGAACCAATGGGACTGTTTTGAAGTGCGGGTCCTGAGCTGGAGTGTCCAGGAGCCATTTGACCGGTCAGCTCATCAAACGTAACGTGAATTGTTTCCATGATATTTCGGGTTCTTTTGTTGTAGATTCGGTATCCCTTTTTGTTTGATGCATATCCTACAAATACTCCAATGTCAGCTTTGGCCCTAAGTTTGCCTAAGTCTTGACCCTCATTCGTTGGATAGCACAATGCACCAAACACACGAAGGAAAGATAGATTAGGTTTTCTGTTGTGGACAAGTTCATATGGAGTTTTTCCATGAACAGTGTGAATCAGGGAACGATTTTGTGTGTAGCATGCAGTGGCAATTGCTTCAGCCCAGAGAAACATTGGAACCTTTGAGTATATCAGCATTGTTCTAGCGGCTTCAACAAGAGTACGATTTCGTCTTTCAACTACACCGTTCTGTTGAGGGGTTCGTGGAACACTTCTTTGATGGCTGATTCCAACGCTTTCATAGAATTCACTAAGTTGTTTGTTGACAAACTCAGTTCCATTGTCTGTTCTGATAATTCTGACAGTTTTGTTTAGTCGAACCTGCAGCTGTTTGATGAGTTTGATGATGATATCAGGAGTTTCATCCTTTGTCCTTAAGAACTTGACCCAAGTGAATCTAGAGTAATCATCAACCACAACTAACACATATTTCTTCCCAAAGATATTCTGCACCCTCATAGGTCCACATAAATCCATATGAATCATATGAAGAACTTCTGTGACAGAGTTAGTAGGTTTGGGTTTATGGGCATACTTCTTGCTTTTTCCCAATTGACATGCTGAACAAAGATGGTCCTTTTCATACTTTAGTCTAGGTAAACCTACAACTAAGTCTTTTCTGGAAAGATTGTTGATGGTGCCGAAGTTCAAGTGATTGAGACGACGATGCCATAACCATGACTTTGTTTTAGAAGCCTTTGATAACAAGCAGATTGGAGAGGCCCTCATCATGTCATCGATAGAGATGGTGTAAAGGTTTGAGCCACGAGTTCCTTTTAACAGTTCCTTACCATTAAGATCTCTAAGAAAGCAGGTATGTTTTTTGAAGGCTACTTCTAGATCAGAATCACAGAATTGACCAACAGAGAACAGATTATGACCTAAACCTTCCACATAATACACTCTAGAGATGACACTATCACCAACAACATAATCTCCATAACCCATAATAGCACCGAAGTGATCATTACCAAATCTAACAGTCCCGATGAATTTGCTCACGAAGTTCATGAGCCGCGACCGGTCTCCAGTCATATGCTTGGAACAGCCTGAGTCCAGGTACCACATAACGATTTGAACGATCTGCAGTTGAACACAGACAAGAATGGATAACTGGATAATTGGGATCCCCATGCAAGAATGGGTTCCATTTGGTTAGTAACAATGTTTGGAACACCCACATCAGAAATAGAAGCATTCATATCAGAAAGTGAGGCAATGGAATCGTTGTGAATAGATGCAGTACTAGTGTCAGTATTAGCCCTGTTCACAGTGTGATCACTTCTTAAGGGAATAGTTCTACCAGTAGGCATCCATTTTCTAGTGGGCATTATCTGATTAATCTTAAGACCAACAGGTTTCCAATAAAAGCCTATTTTACTGAATGTTCTTCCTGTGGGTTTCCACTGTTTTCTAACTTTCTTTCGTTTTTGCCTTTTAGCCTTCTTAGCATGAACTTTAGCATTAACAATATTAGGCAGAACATTAACACCACATTCATGATTAGAAACAGAATTCAAGCAGACATCAGTACAAGGTTTGCAAATAGTATCAGAATTCGAATTAATTACAGTACGCCTATGGCTAATACTAGAATCAACACGATTCGTTTTATTCGATTCAAACTTAAAGTTCCTAGATTGTTCTTCTACTCTTTTCCAGTGCACATTCTTAGCTTGCGAGGTCCTATCATTCCTTGTATTGTCTTGAGACTTTGACCTGCTCCCTTTAATGTCACTGATTACTCCTGTAGAGGGAATGGGAACATTAGTTTGTTTTACTACTCTTTGCACCACCTGTTTAGATGTGCTGGGATCTGAACTACATGCATGTGCACTACGGTTCACATTCTTAAAACTAGAGGTACTGAGATTTGTACTCCTAGAAGGCACGCTTGAGTTCTCTTTCTTAGCATTGACAGATCTAGAATCTGAACCCCTTAACGGCACACTACGGTTCACATTCAACACATTGGGAATCGAGTGCATATCATACTTAGCTTTAGGCATCGAGCATGGAATCAAAGGATTAACTCTCTCACCTAATGACTTTGGGCATATTGTGATCAAGCATTCTAAGATTTCTTGAGATCGTTTGGCATATAAGCATGCATGTCCAATTGCACTATCATGAGGTTTCTCTAGCTTATCCTCTTCAACAATCTCACGCAGGCATTCTAAGCAATCCTTAAGAGATGAAAAGTATGTTTGAATAGCTAGTTTGTTGTTTCTTAGATGAGGGGGGACATATGTCACAGACAAAGCATATTTATTACCAGAGTGAACCTTTGATACAACATTCTCCCCATAGATCATTGGTATTTTCCCTTTTACCTGACTCTTCAGATTCTCAATTTCCTTTTGCAATGAAGCTATTTCTTCGTTGTGTTTGTTACGAGTGACTTTAATTGATTCAAACAACTCATTGAAATGACGTTTAACCTTTTCATTTTCCTCTAGAAAACTTTCGTTTTCCTTTTGTAAAGCATTTACTAGGTTTTGAAGATGAAACGTTTGAGAGTTCTGAGAATCTAAAGGAGGAGGCATTTGGGAGCCTATCATATTGTTCGTTTGACCCTTTAATTGAGAGATTTGGGCTTTCAACTTTCTGATCGTGTTGCACTGAGCTTGAATTTGTTCATCACGTTTGTTAATTTGAAAAACTGCATCAAACTCTGGAGCATCTGAAGATGTCTTGACATTTGAAGTTTTGACATTTTCTTTAAGATGTTGATATTTTAGTTGTAAATTAAAATGCTCAACTTCTAGTTTAGAAAAATGTTTAACGAAATTGTCGTGATCATCCAGTTCAATTTTCTCATTTAGTTTAGAATTAGTTTTTTCAAGCTCAATGACACGATCATGGGAGACTTTCAGGGCCACAGATAATTCATGAAATTTGGAAGCATTAATAGAGCAATTTGAAGCAGTGAAAAACACATCTTGAGCAACACATTCAGTAATAAGATTCTCATTTAATGTATGCAAGTTCTTTCTCTCAATCTCATTATATTTCAGTGCACGCTCATAGTCACTAACTTCAACAACCATTGCATCAAATTCCTTTTCCATTCCCTTAATATCAGTTTCTATCCCCTTTTTAAGACTCTCAAAGTGATCTTTTAGAAGTTTAAAGAAGGGCATGACCTCAGTCAGATAACATTCTTTCATTTGTTCAAAACCCCTTTCTCCTTCAGTTATACCAGTGGGTGTGATCCTTTTCTTGCAAGTTTTCTCAAAATCAACAAATAGTTGAAATATAACGTATTGGCTAATTAATGTCTTGCTTTTAGTGGCAATTGTTCTAGGTACAAGATGCATTGGTGTATTAGGAGGATACACAGTCGCTCTAGGCATTTTCCAAAGGGGAGGGTTAGTTTCAACAATATTTTCCGCTTTCTGCTTATCTAAATCCTTTTTCCAGAAGACTTGTTAGGGATTCAACAATGTCTGAGGCTTAAACTTGTTTAAGGAAATCCAGTTTTCCTTCTTGTAATCATGAGGAGTGATAATTATGTTTTTCTCTTTGCATTTGGGATCATTTTGTTTCTTATTCATCTTTTCCCTAGTGATTTCATTTGATTTCTTATCTTCCTCAGTGCACTCAACGCAACTAGGGTTCTGCCTAGGCTTAAGGATTTCATTACCATCATAAAGCACCTTATGAGCATTTCTAGCCTTTTTAATTACCTCTGGATTTGGTTCCTCAACAAGGGGAATGCTATGCTTATCGCTTAAGACTCGATGTTTAGTGACCATGTGAGCAGTCTGAATGGTGTTTCCTTGTATGTACAACTTGTTTTCAAGTTTGTTTTTCAAAGTTTTCAGATTGGAAAAATCTCTCAAGAGTTTTGATTCCTTTGCATTAAATTCTTGCTTAAGCATTTTCACATTTTCTTGAAGTTCTTGTTTTTGCTTAGCTGTTTTAGAAAGTTTTTCTTGCAAGGAATGTAATTCTTGTTTCAATACTTCTTCTCTAAACTTACTTTTTCTAATTACTGTACTCACTTGGTCATCCATTTCCTGCTCACGAGTGGTCAACTCAAATTTTGCACGTTGTTCATAAATAGCAACACGTTCCTTATAGGCATTTAGTTCAGAGATTATGGAATCATCAGGAGCACATGCAGTGTATTCATCAAAGACATAGTCATTGTTGACTGCAGGAGATGCATCACTTGGTACAACTTCACTTTCACTTTGTTTCACGTATTGATCGTATAGGACAATATTGTTATTACCCATATTTTCAACATTTGATTCAATAGTTTCAGTTGATTGTACTTTGTCATGCATCTGTTGCACATCAGCATCATCGTATAGTTTTAATACCTCTGAGATGAGTTTGTCCTTGGATAGGCCAGCTTGTGGTGAAGAAGAGATCTTGGGAGAAACCATTGGAGAGATGCTAGCCATAAAGATTGTGTGTGCAGTAGGTCCATCATCTACATCAGAGTCGTATGCATCACAGTCAGCGACTTGAAAGGCATTCTGATGATTGTGACCTATCTCCTGAATAGGCTGCTCATCCACATCTGCATCATAGGTCTTGGCATTGCCCTCAGCAAGAAACAGCAATTCCTCTTCATCCAAAGCAGCACCATTGTCCTGAGCTTGTGCCAGCAGCATCTTATCTCTGAAGTAATCAGCATTCTGTGGACGCTTTGGAGATGTGCAGTTCCTTGCAATGTGTCCTTCACCCCCACAGTTGTAACATTTGATTGACTTAGCTTGACCTTGGGTACCATTTCTTCCTCAATTCTGGTTGCCCACATAACCTCTCCCAGCTCCACCTCTTCCCTGATCATACTGTCTTTCCTGAACTGGGTGCCCTATAATTTTCCCATCTCTGATCAAAGCATGGTTGTGAAGATTGGAGGCGGTTCAGATCTCATTGCAGGTGTGGAGTTTGTTGGTGTGAGGTGAAAGTGTCCTGTTTTCTTTTACCATGAGTGTTAGTTGAGTGATGAAATGTTCCATGACAGCATTTGCATCAGGTTGCTTGAACCTTGGATCAGAAATGGGTTTGTGATTATCATCATTCGTGGGTGCAACTTGAGAAGCATTGGTGGAAGTCCCATCATTTGTGAAGAAGGCAGTTGAATCATTTGTAGACCTTGTTTCTCCCTGACCTTTGAACTGATCAAGAATCCTCTTTTCAAACATGGCATGTCTCTCATTCTGAAGGAGGAAGGCATAGAGTTGCTCATAGTTTGTATCCTTCAATCCTTTAGTGAGCTTCACAGAGGTGACAAACTTGTGCCATTCGGGATTCATGTTGTTCACAAATTTTGAGTTCAGCTGAATGTTAGGCATAGTCATTCTGATGTTCCTCATGTCATTCACTAACTTATGAAATCTCACATAGTACTCATAGACACTCTCATCTGGTTTCATCTTGAAGTGCTCGAATTCGTCATAGAGTTGGGATTCTCTGTCTTCCATAGTTAATTCTGAACCTGAGAGAAGCATCTTAACATTATCCCAAACTGCCTTTGCTTCAGTGTTATGATTGATCAGCTTGTAGATGTCTTTAGGAAGACCTTGAAGAACAATGTTTGAAGCCCTGATATCTGCATCAAATCTCTTTTTATCCTTATCATCAAGCTCATCATACATCTTAGGTCTGTCCATTCTGTAAACGGGAGTACCATCTTCATTAGTATCAAGTATGTCTCTAGTCGTCTCAACTCGATATGGTCCTTCATCAATGGATTTGAGAATGTTGACACCATTTTCCTTTCCAAGGCAATACAATCTGATTCGTTGAGCCCAAGAATCGTAGTCAGTTCTGTCGAGCATGGGTGGACGAGTATCTGAGCCAGCCGCTTGTACATCCTCGGCAACAGTGGAGATGATAGTAGGGACGTTGGTAGACATGTTAACAGATTATACGGGATTTTATAACTCTATGATTAAACCGGGAAATAGATTCTTTCACGGGATTTTACTAAATCAAGAGAAAACCGTAAACAATCACTCAAGTCGCTAGAAGATTATGCACTAAGTCGCTAGAAGATAATGCACTAAGTCGCTAGAGTATAATGCACTAAGTCGCTAACTCTTAATTCGCTAGACAACTAAGTCGCTAGAGTCCCAAGTCGCTAGACAAAATCCAAGTCGCTAAGTAGTAACTCGCTAACACTCAAGTCGCTAGCAAAATTTTGGCAGCAATTCGCTACACAAGTCGCTAACGATGCAAGTCGCTAAAGAGCAACTCGCTACAGACCAAGTCGCTACCACCAAGTCGCTACCCGTAGTGGAGAGTCCACTACTTGTACTGTAAGTCGCTAGATGTAACTCGCTAGGTCTGAAACTGTAACTCGCTGTAAATTAGTGAAGCAAGTCGCTACGAAGAAAATTATCCGTGAACTAAGTCGCTAGCATGAAAAACCATATAAACATCACTTTTCAATCCAAAAACAACCCAACCAAGATGATTCAAGCTTACCAAATGAAAACCTAAACACTTGTGATGATTCTAAACATAAAAGTACTAACAAAATTCAAACTTTAACACAAGAAATAAACCAAATGATGCAAAAACCACTAAACTTTTTCAAACTCAAAAACCACCTAAAAACCACTATAAATCCAAAGATGTGCAAGATATGATCTAACCATGGCTCTTGATACCAATTGTAGGATATAACTTTTCACATACACATCAAACCATAACACAAAGTAGCATATAGATGGAATTCTAGAGAGAGAAAGTTAGAGGTTTAGGGAACTTAGTGAGAGAAAGTGAAAGATATTATTATGAGCTCCAACTCTCTACCTTGGAAGGTAGAGAGTATTTATAGTCTTACATAAATCGCCACACATCGGGCTGTGGATCAGGCATACAGTGGGTAAAGACCCGTCCGTCCTCCACGGTGTTACTTAACTAAATACTACTTAACTTAAAATAACTACGACTACGAGCTTTCTAACGATTACATATACTTGAGATGACCGACTCTTTAATACCGGGAATTTCTAATTCCTAACACCTAACTTGTTTCCTAAGAAACGTATACACATAAAACTAAATAAGATATACATAATCACTACCTAATAAAGCTCATGCATATCCTAAATAACTATAGAAAACACGGAATAACTATTTCCGCAGAAACTATCTACGCATTATACTACTTCAGCAGATTCTCTTCTTCAGCAGAAACATTGAACTTCAGCAGAATCCTTTGGTAGTAACATCAGCAGAATTCTAACTTAGTAGAATTCCCAAAAATCCTCCCCTAAACTGGAATTTGACTTGGTTAAGTTCCAGTTTCTTGATAGATCTTCAACGCTTCAGAGGATTGTATTCAAACATCAGCAACAAAGAAACAAAACAATGACACCTCGATGATGACAAATCTTTAAAGCTCCAGTTCTTTGCAGCAACAAATGACAACAGGTACATGAAAACATATTAGTTTCATACTATTCTCATCACATCCAGGTGTGTTGACTCCTGTGAGAGGTGAATCATTGAAAATAATGGATTTGATGTCTCTTTACCAATAGCCATCACTACTGGAGTAGCCAAATGTTTCAGTTCGAAAACTATGGTACACTGATAACCATCTGATTTATTAGCAAACCAGCAACCATGAACGGATTTAAAATGTCTTTACCTGTAGCCGTTTGCTCAGGACTAGTCAATTCTTATGATTGGTGAACTGAGTACCAAATATGGTATTCCACTGCCTTTACCACAAGCCATATACATGTAGGCTAGTCAATTCTTGGATTCCAAAAAGAAATAAACCATGGTGAATTGATGACCATACAACCCTCAGCAATGAAGCATGGGTGGTTGCAGACCCTATGATTTTGAGCAAACCATTACACCTATCAACAGATTTGATGTGTCTTTACCAAAGCTGTACCCTTTGGACTAGCCAACTCTTTGATATACACAAGGCACATCTGGTGAGTTAATAACCAGCAATAATATACAACAAAACTGCAAGAAAAGTTAGACAAACCAAACATAGACAAATGATTTTTTTTTTTTTTTTTTTTTTTTTTTTTTTTTTTTTTTTTTTTTTAACTAAGAACAAAACACACAAACAAAGAAAACAAATATTACAAACAATACAAAATACCACAATCAAGATGATGCTTTATGTTGCAGAAGCTGAGTCTTAATGATTCCAACACATTGTTCAGCATGCAACTTATCATTACCAACTGGATCTGGAGGAACTTCCAACTTCTGTCTAAGCATTCTTTCCATCAGCCTCATAGATAATGGATAAGTCTTATCAGCAAACATACACACAGTAATTCCACCCTTTGTTTCCACTACATGCACACACGGCAAAGGATAAAATCTCCAAGTCTCAACCTTCCACTTATGTGAATTCTTCCAAACATTATACCCTTTACCATTTGGAGATTGAGAATCAAACAGCACTTGAAGATCACCTAAAAAAAATAAACCAGAACCCTGTGGTGAATGAATAGCATAATGCTTAGTAACAAGACCATACAGAGTATTCAAATCTTGCCGATCCACCAGATGAAATATTTCCTTCAAGAAGTTGAACTTCATAGTAGAATTATCCAGACGATAAATAGTGTTAAGCTCCCCATCAGTCAAGGTCCAATTAATCAACACATCATGAGATCCTTCAGGAAAAACAACAACAGATCCTTCTTGAATAAAAGTTGAATCAGCAGCTTTTAGATCCAAAGAATTACCTCTAAGAGACTTATGAATCTTAGAAGTATATGTCCCATCTGATCTCACATATCGCCTTAGAGTAGTGTGACTTCTTTTAGACATTCTTTTCATCCTACGACCATGTATATAAATCCCCATAGATGGTACATCCTCAGATGCTTCAGGGTCATCTGTAACATGAGTGGAAGAAGTAGAAGTAGACTTAACTGGAACAATACCTCTCAATTCATACATTCTCTCAAGTATCACTTTGGCCTTCTTAGCTTTAGCAGCTGCTCTTTCAGCCTTCTTACCCATATCTTCTCCTTCTAGATCAATTGGTGCAACATTAGGCAATGTTGTAGAAGAAATAGTTTGTGGTTCAGCAGATTAAACCCTTTCAGCTGAAGGTATAGCTGCAGTAGATGCTTCAGGAGTAAAAACAGGAGAATCCATCCTTAGTGTAACATCATCAAAATTATCTACTATCTCAACTGTCTTAGGTCTCTTTGCCTTTGAAACATCTGAATTACCAGCACTTCTCTTTTTAGAAGGTGGTGCAGTCTGCTTCATAATCCTTTGATATATTTTCTGCAAATCATCATCAGGTAAAGCCCAGACTTGTTTCTTTTTCAAACCAGAATTAAAAATAGTAGAACTCTGATAAAGCACTATAGTTCTTATATATGCTTTCTTCTGAGCTGCAGTTAGTGGTCTGTCTCTTCTAGCTTTAGCTTTTTGTGCAGCAATAGCTTTCTTCTTGTCAGCTGCAACTTGCTTTCTTTGTTGTCCAAAAGCCACCATTTGTGCAGCAAAATTCTCACTGTCAAAGTCTGCACCTAAGATACTCTGAGCAAGTGTAGGATTTGATGCAGCTTGACTAATGCAAGTATCCCATTGAGCATCAGTAAACTGAGTAGACATTTCTTCAATTTCTCGTTGTCTCTCAGGAGTCAAATTGGTAGCAAACTGAGCTTGAAGCATTTCAGCCAATGCTTGACTTTTCTTGTTATTATCACACTCAGCTAGCAATCTTTCTTGTGCTTGCCTTTCCTGTTCACTAACTAGATCAGTTCCAATCTCTTCATCAACCATTACTCCTTTCCCTGTGTCAGTAGATTCCTTATCAGAATCATCACAAGAGATGTCAACAACAGGAACATCAGAAGAAACACCCATATTAACATCAGAAGAAACATGTTGAGACAAATCTTCAACAGGTGTAGAAAAGACATCATCATTAGAGTCTAGATTAAAACTTCTTCCTGCAAGAAAGAATTCAGTATGATCTGCTGAATGTGAAGGACCTGGATGTTCTTTAACAAATGAAGCTTGACCAGGTTCAGTAGCAACATCCTCCATTTGATCATCAACAGCTGCAACTTCTGACACCTTTATAAGGTTCAGAAGAATCCTTACTCAAATATTGTCTTCTCTTTCTTCTAGTAAACATAATGGGTTTCTTGGTCTTAGAAGATTCAGTAACAACTGGTGAAGAAACGTCAGTCTTCTGAGCCACATCAGCCAAAATTTCAAGTGACTCAAATTGAGTATCCTCTTGCTCCTCATCAGAAGAAACCACTAGCTTCCTTTTGCTATTATTCCCAAGTTGTTCCTCTAAGCCCCGAACCTTTCTTTTCAACTCCACAATCTCACCACCAAGTGTAGATTTAGTCTCTGCAAGCTCCTTTTTGAGATCAGCAACTTCAGCCACATACCTGTTCACTAGAGCATATACGGATGTAAGTGTAATAGGGTCCTCAGCTCCACCAGCAGATTGCTCAGTGGTAATGGGAGCATCATTGGACCTTTCAGGAGAAACATGTTCATGCTCAATATTATCCGAACCTTTATTAAATGATTCCCTAAATGGACTAGGTGTGGGCAGTCTATTAACTTCATGCTCAACTACATCAGAAGCAACATGAATAGGTGGTGGACTAGGACAAGGTCTAGGTGAAGGTATAAGTGTAACTTCAACAGTATTAGAAGGGCCCTCATCCATTGCAACTGATTGATTACCATCAGCAACAACAGTAGTAGAGGGCGGAGAACCAACAACATTCCCCTCATCAGCAGCCTCATTGCCTTGAGGCAACATAGCTGCTAGCAAAGGATGATGTTCCCCCTCATAATTAGTTTTCATAGAAGCAAACAGTTTAGAAGATAAAGCTCCTATGGGACAAAAGGCTTGGGCTTGGGTATTAATGTCCAAAATCATTTGCAAAAACCTAAGGTACATCAAAAACTTATGCTTTTTCCTATGAATATTTTCAACCATATTATCAAAAATAAACCTAGAAAAGTTATAAGTTAACCCCTGAGAAAGACATACAATACCGCATCCCAATTGAGTAGAAAATTGATCCCATCCTCCTGATTTATTGCTTATGCAGTGAAGCAACGTGTGAACCAAAAACCTCTACATAGGACACAACTGATTCTTGAACCATACATCAGTCCTTGTACCCCTGTATCCACAAGCTCTTAGCCCAGCAAGAATATCCACAGCATTAGAATGATAAAATCCATTAACATCGTCCAAGCGAAGCTTTCTTCTAATCAACTCCTCTGTTACAACATGCTATGTCCCGTCAACCATTGCAACAATCTCTGTGTCACTCCGTTTCGTAGCAGATGCCCAAAATTGAGTAACCAATGATTCATATATCACATTAGGAGAATGCGTTAAAGCATAATGAATCTTGGATCTCTTCAAGAACTCAACCATTGGTTCATACAAATCATCACCCTTAGCTTTTCCAAGAAAAGCAACTTTATTATGATCATTCTTAATTAGAAGCGCCATGTGTAAAATTGTAAGTTAGGGTTAAGAATTACACAACTGGAAGTGTTTTAGACGTAAGTGAAGAGGGAATCGTTTAATTTGAAGTAAGGATATGCAAATAATGAATTGGTAGAAATTGCCCAAATTATAGTAAAAAATATCGGAACTTTTGTTGACCATATCTTATGTGTATTTCAACTCTACCCATTGACCATGTAACACTTTAGCAGGAACACGGTCAATCTGCTGAAGTAATTCACTTCAGCAAAAACCACCCAAGATAAAAATATCATCAGTAAATATCTAGAGCGTTACTGTGCCACCCAACTCGCATTAAATTACATTAATCCTTGAATCCGTCTATATAACAATCCCAATGCACACTTCACACACATCATTTACCCCCAATTTTCATCACAAACCCTAATTTCACCAAAAACCCTCCAATCAACACCAATTACCAATGTGGAATCAACCAGAAGTAATAAACCTCACTTCCCCATCATCATCATCATCATCATCATCATCAAGTGATGATGCTAACCCATGGCTTTATTACTTTCCTCAACCATATCCGCGACCTAGAAAATCACCTTTTCTCCCTTCTTCAGAAGATGACAGTGTGGTAGATCCTTCTGAGTCATCAAGAGGATCAGATGATTCTACTGAGCACCTAGAGCCAATCTTCAATAGATTGGTTAAAGAGGAAACAAAGAAAGGACAACCTTCATCATCCCAACCCCAACCAAGGCCACGTGCCAGAAATCCACCACTCCCAAAGGACAGAGAGGTGGTTCTTGGTCTTTCTGCACCAGGTTTTGGTGCTTCATCACATATCGTAAAGGGGAAGGGTAAAAGGAAGATGGATTGATTGCTTTTTGGTGAAACCAGTAGATGAAGCACAAAGGAAATGTCATATTACACATCCATCTACTGTATTCATCTTCATCATCTTCGTTTTCATCAATCCATCCTTCCCGTTTTGATCCTTAACTTCTTCATCGTACTGGTCATGCATATCCAGCCATCGGGATAGAAGATATAGGCTAGACGATGATAGGAGATCAATAGGTTAATTAGATCTTGTATAGAAATGATCATGTATTTCCATATGAAGTTGATTGTAAGCTGTAAGCTGTAAACTGTTTCTTGAATGAATGAATGAACAATTAACTTCAGTACTTTTCTCTTCAGTGGAAACAAATAGCTCACTCCAGTACTTAGCTTTCAGAAGAAACAAGCTTTTAAGCTTACTTGACCATTCTCCAATGAACCAAACTTGATAAACTTGAACTGAAATATGCAATCTGCAAAATAGTCACAGAGAAACACACAAACCAAACAAAACTCACAAAACATTAGCTGGTTAGTGTTAGCAAATATACAAAGCAATATACAAAGTTTGCAACATAAATCCTCCCCTGAGGCATATGCCTCCCCTGAGGCCTATGCCTCCCCTTAAACTTTGTAGTTAAGGGTTAAGCATTCCAATATGGACCACAAGGTGTTGAAACCTTGGTCCATCAAAAGCCTTAGTTAACAAATCTGCCACATTATCATCAGTGTGAATTTTAACCACTTTTATCAAATGTTTTTCATATGCATCTCTTATAAAGTGGTGCCTGATTTCAATATGCTTAGTTCGACTGTGAAAAACTAGATTTTTTACTATGCATATGGTACTCTGATTATCAATCAAAATTGTTGTTTTCATGAAGTTATACCCATAATCCAACAATTGATTTTGTATCTAAAGAACCTGTCCACAGCAATTTGCAGCAGCAACATATTCTGCTTCAGTAGATGAGGTAGCCACAATAGTTTGTTTCTTGCACTGCCAAGAAATCAATCTCTTTCCAAGGAATTGGCAACCTCCAGTTGTGGATCTCCTATCCAGATTTGCACCAACATAATCAATGTTAGTATATGCTTCCAGTTTAAAAGGAGACTCTTTTGGGTACCAAAGGCCTAAATAGGGTTGGCCTTTAAAATACTTAAAGATCTTCTTAACTGCATTCAGATGGGAAGCAAGTGGAGTGACTTGATGTCTAGAACAAGCACTCAAAGCAAACGTAATATCAGGTCTAGAAGCTGTTAGATACATCAAGGAACCAATCATAGATCTGTATAAATGAACATTCACAGTTAGATCTGGTTCAGTGTTGTTCTTAGATTTTGGAGCTTCATAAGGTGTTGTGGCAGTCCTGACACTTTCCATACCAAACTTCTTCAAGACGTCCCTCACATATTTATCCTGACTGATAAACATACCATCAGGTTTCTACTGAACTTGGAGACCCAAAAAGAAAGTAAGCTCCCCCATAGCACTCATCTGAAACTCTCCCTTCATTAGCTCCTCAAACTCCCTGCACCAAGCCTCTTTCGTGGAGCCAAATATAATGTCATCCACATAAACTTTCACAAGAATGATGTCTGTGGAATTCTTCTTCATAAAAAGTGTTTTATCAATGACACCTCTTCTATAGCCATGCTTCAGCAGAAATGATGAAAGCCTAGCATACCATGCTCTTGGTGCCTGATGTAGTCCATAGAGAGCTTTAACAACCTTGTAAACATGATGTGGATGATCTGGGTCTTCAAATCCTATAGGTTGAGTGACATAAACCTCCTCTTCTATTTCACCATACAGAAATGCACCTTTAACATCCATTTGATACACCATAAAACCCATGTAAGATGCATAGGCCAAGAAAATACGAATGGCCTCAACTCTAGCAACAGGTGCAAACACTTCATCATAATCAATCCCCTCCTCTTGTCTGAATCCCTGAGCCACTAATCTTGCTTTGTTTTTAATCACAACACCCCTTGCATCTCTTTTATTCTTCAAAATCCATTTTGTCCCAATTGCATACTTCCCCTCAGGTAGTGGGACTAATATCCAAACCTGCTGATTTTGGAACTGTTGCATCTATTCTTGCATTGCTTCAAGCCAACTTGAATCATCCAGGGCTTGAGTAACACTGGTTGGTTCCACTTGAGAGAGAAAATAGGCAAACAGACAATGCTTAAAATCTGTGTGATTGTCCCTTTGCTGGTTTGAGACATAAGAGATAAAAGCTACTTGACCATATTTAGAACTTGTTACAGTGCCTCTAGTTCTAACAGGTGCATTAGGATCACCAATAATATTGGTCTGTGGATGAGTAATGTTGATCCTTTTAGTAGCAGTGGTGTTGACATCAATGGAGGTATCAAGATTAGTCACAGTTGGCTCAAAATCACTGTCATAGGAAGGTGAGGTGAAGATGCCAGTTTTGGGTTGATAATTACCAAGATCTGTAGGACTTGGAAAGCGTGTATAAGGTTCCCTAAAGTCTGTGGACACTCTAGTAGAAATGGGAGTAGAAACAGCATCACCTTCAGCAGATTTGGTGATCATAGGAGAAACAGAATCACTGTCAGTAGAATTATGATTTCCACTGACTGCTTCTTTTGCAACCTCCCCAGCAATCTTCTCAGCTTCTAGATTAGCTGCATACTCCTGTTTCTGAAGCCTAGCAAGGTCCTCGGCATAGTTGGACTGATCTTCACTCTCATCAGTAGTAACTTTGGAAGTGTCACCTAAAAAATTATTAGGGGAGAAAGAAGGTACAATAATATGATGTTCATCATCCTCAAACTCACTATCAGAATCAGCATTCATGGTAGCAGCACTGTCAGTGGGAGACTCTTGTGTACCTGCATTTTGGTTAGCCACATGTCTAGAATAACCCAAATAATCAGTTAAGTAATCAAGGTCAAAAGACCAAACATGACCTTGTCCTTGAACATTAGGCTTGTCTTCAAGAAACCTCAGGTTCAAAGTCTCCTCAATCTTCTTAGCATTCAAATTGTATACCCTATACGCCTTACTATGAGCCGAATAACCCACAATATATCCCTCATCAGCCTTCTCATCAAATTTACCCAGTGGATCACTAGTATTCAGAATAGTCACTTGACATCCAAAAGGTTTGAGGTAGTGAATAACAGGAACTTTCCCATAGAGAAGTTCATAAGGTGTCTTAAAATGAGGTTTAGAGATAGATACCCTGTTCAGAACATAACAAGCTGTGCCAACTGCTTCAGTCCAAAACATAGTGGGTAACTTAGAGTCTGCAAGTATAGATCTTGCTGCCTCTATAAGGGTCCTATTCTTTCTTTCAGCTGCCCCATTTTGTTGCGGGGTTCTTGGAGTGCTATAGTCCCTTTTTATTCCTTTAGACTTATAGAGTTCTATTAGTACGACATTCTTGAACTCTATCCCATTATCGCACCGGATTCCTTTAACCTTTTTGTTCAGCTGATTTTCAACAAGAGTAATAAACTCTCTTAAAACTGGAGATGTTTCATCTTTTGTTCTCAGAAAGAACACCCAACAAAACCTGCTGAATCCATCAGTGATTACCAGACAAAAGTACTTGTGATCAATACTGCGGACTTGAGTTGGACCAAAAAGATCCATATGTAGCAACTGAAGAGGTTCTGAGATAATGCTCACAGAAGTAATAGCTTTGTAAGAGGCTCTGTGTTGCTTTCCTTTGTTGCAGGTAACACAGTTATGTTCATTGGTGAAAACCTTTGAAGGAAGTCCTTCCACAAGACCCAATTTAGAAAGCTTGTTTATGGTCTTTAAGTTCACATGAGCCATCCTTCTATGCCATTTTGTAGACTCATCCAGGGATGCTTTAGCCACCAAACAAGTTAGGTCACCTTCTGGTTGAACATCAGTTAAGTTGAATGTGTAAAGATTGTGAGTACGAGGAACTCTCAGCAGAATTGATGTATCTTATGGTAGTTTGAAGTCTTTAGATAGCACAAGACATTCATCCTCAGAGAAGAATACTTTGTTCTTGGTGTCACAGATTTGTGAGACTGAGAACAAGTTGAAGTGTTGTAGTTCCTTGACATAGTACACATTCTTAAAGTCCAGTTGAGGTGTTTTGATGGTCCCTTTCCCAGTGAATCTACCATCACTTCCACCAAAAGTCACATTGCCTCCTCCTTCTATGGGTACTAAATTATGCATCATATCTCTGTTTCCTGACATGCTCCTTGAGCAACCACTATCAACAATGCCAACATCCTTGTGCTTAAGAGGATGATCCTACAACAACAACAAAAAATATATACAAAAATTAGTACACTATTGAGGCTCAAGTCATCACTGACTTGAACCTGCCTTGTGGATCATAAGATTTAGGCCATGCAGATTTATAAGATCCACTATTGTTTTTGGGTTGCCATTGATGTTTAGGTCCCTTTTGAGTCCAAGAACAACCTGCTGAGGGCTTCACAGCAGTACCCCTATACCCCTTCCCAGCATACATAGAGTCAACACATCCAGGCCAATAACCATTTTTAAAATAGGAACTAGAAGGTTGCACATATGGTTTATTAACAGATCTTCTCCAAGGGAATGAAAAAGATTTATTATAGGTTGCCTGTGGAACATAAGGTGGTATATCATTAACATTGGTCCGCATTGGTCTAGATGTCTGCTGATTAGCACATGCACCTAGTCTTTGCTCATAAAAATCACAATCCTTAATCAAATGAAATTTGCTTCCACAAACAAAACATGTCTTCTTTTTAAAAGATTTATTCAAATTAAAAGATGTTCTATTACATGTAAAAGCATTCAAACCAGAAACATTAAAGGAATTGTTTTTAACAGTATTATTATGCAAAGACTTAAAAGACAAGTCTTCAGAGGAAACTGGCTTGGAAGATGATTCCTCAGCAGCAACTCTAAAAGGCTTGTAGGGAGTCTTGGGTGCAGGCTTGGGTGAGGTCTTGGGTAGGTCTGACTTATCACTTGAATCATAGCTGGCAAAAGAAGTAGACCCTTGATCAGAAGATTTGTCACTGTCAGAGCAAGAGACAAAATCATTAGATGAAGAATCAGGGTCTGGCAAGTCTTTTGACCTTTTGCCATATAGATGATGTGATCCATCAAAGTCAACAGTAATGGAAAGGTCAACAGGCATAGGTATTCCTCTAATAGATCCACGTACAGCATGTAGGTCACCTTCTTTGACATAGTTAGCTAAGCCTGCTGGTGTAGTTTTACGCCCATCATGCCTAGCTTCTAATCCTACATACTTTTTAAAACCTAAACCTATTGCAGAGGTCTCAGATTGACTACTATAGAGCTCTTTAGCTAGATTTAGACCAGATTTTTGCCATTGTTTATGTCTAGCTATTTCTTCATCTAATTTCTCTTTCAACACAAGATTTTCTGAAATTACACCTGCTTTTTCTTTCTCAGTCCTCCTTAAGTCATTTTTAGTACATTCTAGATCACTTTCTAACACTCTAATATTCTCATCATAAGCTATTTGATTCTTCTGAAACCAAACCTTTTGTCTTTCTAATGTTTTTAAAGCTTGTTTATAAGCTTCAACTTCAATATAGCATTCATTATATTTAGGTTTCAAAATATCATAGGCTTCCTTAAGTTCAATATAACGTTCACTACAACCAAACAAACAATTTTGTACCTGAGAGAGGCCCATCAAGGCAATTTGATCATGCCTATCCTCTGAAGTACAGCATGCCAGCAACCCAATATTATCAGCATCAGAACTTTCATCATTCTCCTGATCATGCAGCTTCCAGTCTACATTAGCATCCATAGTGACCATAGCAACTGAGGATCCAGTCTTCGAAGTGCTAGCATCCCTCTAATTCTGCTGATAGGAAGAATATCTCACCTCATCACCAGACTTCCTATCTTTGCACTCTCTGGAGAAGTGACCCATCTGATGACATGTAAAGCACTTGACCTTCTTTTTGTCAAACCTTGCTGGATCTCTTCCCTGAAAACCAAACTTCCTCCCAGCCTTACGCTCAAATCTCTTGATGTCCATAGAGAGCATGGCCACTTGCCACTTCAACTTCATCTCCTCCATATCCAGTGGATCCACCTGTTCAAAATCCTCATATGCAAGTTGTTGCTGAGGATCATAATCAGCAAAGAAGGATCCAAGCACATCTTCCATTATACCACTAGATGTAGATTGAGAACTTGATGGAGTGGTAGTGTAAGATGATGATGAGTAAGTTGGACTTGGAGCATGGATCATCTTTGAAGTGGAAGCCCCAACAAATGCTGTGTGACTAGCATTAGATGAACGGAAAGGACTTCTGACATCCTGCTCAAGAGCTTTAAGCTTGTTGTACAGCTCATCAAAGGTAATCATATCAAGCCCACCTTTAGTTTTGAAGGCTATGCTTAGTTGTAACCAGAAATGAGGTAAAGATCGCAAAAACTTGGAATTGCAATCATTATTATCTGGCTTTGCCTTAAGCTGATTCAGCTGACTTAAAATCTTGTGAAACCTGTCATAGCCCTTGTGAATTCCTTCCTCTTCAGAGATTTGAAATTCTTCAAACTGTTGTCTCAGCATCGATTTTCTCATTCTCCTAGACTCCTCATTCCCTCCAAACTTGGCCTTGATGGCCAACCATATATCCTTAGCATCATTCATGAAGTGAAAATCACTCAAGTGATCCTCTGGAGAAGCTTGAAGAAGAATTGTTTTAACTTTGGTTTCTCTCTGAACTGCCAGTAACTCTTCAGCAGATTTGGGAGGAACATAAATAAGATTACCATCAGGATCTGTGGTAGTTCTCTTCAAACTGTTTCCCTTCCTGACAATCTCCCATAAATTCCAATCAATGTTGGAAATCCAGTTCTGCATCTTCATTACCCATAGATCGTATTCCTCCTTCTTTAGGTAAGGAAACTTGGCATTGCTGTTAGAGAGACTTAGTTGTTGCATATGGGTGGTGTTTTGGTTGTTGGTGACATCGAAATCATCATCTGATCCAGGCATGGTGAATGTTGTGTTGGTTGTATGGGTGTTTTAGAAAAGACTGTTCTTAGTATCGTAGAGACTCTCTCGAGGCTCTGATACCACTTGTTGAAACGTTAGATCTAGATAGATCTTGAGCACTCGTAGATCGTTAGTATTGCTTATGTAATCACAAACAAACTAATAGAAAATCTCTACAACTTGTATTCTTTAGCGGAAATCAAACACAAGTATAAACACGAATAACTAAGAACTCCTTGATCCTCTATGGATCTTTCTATTACTAAAACTTTGTTTTTCAACTCGTACATCATTCATACTATTGTGTTCCTTTTATAGACAAGGAACCCTAACTTGTTTCCTAAGAAACGTATAAACATAAAACTAAATAAGATATACATAATCACTTCCTAATAAAGCTCATGCATATCCTAACTAACTATAGAAAACACGGAATAACTATTTCCGCAGAAACTATCTACGCATTATACTACTTCAGCAAATTCTATTCTTCAGCAGAAACATTGAACTTCAGCAGAATCCTTCGGTAGTAACATCAGCAGAATTCTAACTTAGTAGAATTCCCAACATAACTTATCACGTCAACTTTGGACTATTGGACTAAAAGTGACTTTGGACTCGTAACATTCATAACAACTTCAATAATTAGACAATAAAATCAACTTTTGACTAACATAATGTATTTCGATATGTTGGTTCTTTTGTCTCAATACCTTTCAGATCACGAAATGGACATCATCATGGAAAATATCAACGCACCAAATGAACTCACAATGGAAGACATCTTCCCAACTGGTTACAACAAATCGATTGGAAAGAACAATCTCAGGGTCGATTTTGAGAACTTCACTTGCTCAGAATCATCATGCAGAGTTGTCGTGGATATCCTCAAAGTTCATCCCTACAGTAATATGCTAACCAACTCAGCAACAGTACCTGAAATCTATATCCATCAATTTTGGGAAACAATGGAAAAGATTGATGGATAAGATGATGTCAAAGTGACTCTCAACGACAAGGAAGTCACAGTCACGGTAGCAGATCTTCGAACTATTCTTCTTCTTCCCGCTATTCAGCCTGTTGACTATGTACCAACTCCGAATGAAGAGGCCATAATGCAATTCATGGTCGACATTGGCTATGATGAAGCTTCCGGAGTCATCGCCAAACACTCCACTATCGATCTGAAGAGCATATCTTAACCTTGGAGGACATTGTACATCATCATCGCTAAGTCTGTGTCTAGAAGAGACAGCGATCATGAGCATCCTAAACTCATGCACCTGCAAACTTTCTGGGTAATGGTCAAAAACAACACATTGACTATGCAAGCCTGATATGGGAAGATATGATGCAGCATCTCAAGACGCCTAGGTCAAAGGTTCCCTTTATCAGATATACAAAGTTATTGATTCAGAATATTCTCGGGCGAAATCGGGACATCCCCATGAGAATTAATGACCCCAAGAATCACTCCATGTTATATGAGCCTACATTGAATGTTGTCAGATTTAAGGACTCATCAACGCGCAAGCAAGGTGCAGTGATACTTGACTGCCTTTTCACTGACGCAATCAAGAGTCTTCCATCGTATCTTAGATACCAAGAAGCAGTGAGTGCAGGAAAAGTAGGGTTTATGAATGAGAAGACTTCGGCTGTTCCTACCAAAAAGACTAGAAGGTCAGGCTGCGCTGGAAGTACTAGGAGCGCTCATAAGTATCCAAAGAGGCATCCAAGCTTCAAGAAAAGAGTCCCATCTCAAGTCGCTGGTCCTAATCTTAAACCGGAACCTATTCCAGAGGACGACGACTCTAAAGCTACTAAGTCTGAAGAGGTGGTTTACTATTCAGAAACAGCTATAGATGATACAACTTCACCGAGGTCAGAAGACAAACCACCAAGTCCCCAATCAGATAAAGGGAAGACACCAGTGACTGAAGATGAAGAAGAAAGTTCTGATGAAGAAATTGATCCAAAGGATGAAGAGGGAGCTTATCAGAAAACTCTGAAGCAACTAAGATTGTAGCATGTTGCCAAAGAGTTTACAGAACAACAGTTGAGAGGCCCTGGAGGTTCCAGTGGTGGAGCTCTTATCACACCAGTTGTTGATGCAGTTAATCAACCCGATAAGGGAACTGGTGCCACCACAACGGAATCGACAGAGAAGCAGCAACAAGAGTATGAGGTTAAGTTCGACTTTGAGGAAGACGAACCAGAAAAGACGGAGAAGATTACAGATGAAGATGTGGAGAAAGCGGCTAAGGAAAAGGGTGATGAAGAAGCTCGGGCTAAAGCTGATGAAGATGAAAGGATTCGAATTGAAACTGACAACTACATTCGAGACAATCCTGAACATAATCCTAAACAAACTTCAGAGCCACCCCAAGACCCGTCCACAACAGAATCATCATCGCACTCTTCACCACCACCTTTCAAAGAAACAACCGCTAGATCATCATCCGAGTCGGTCAAGAAACCAACTGATACATGGGCATCTCATGCCAAGACCAAAATCCAAAAGGCCGTTAAGCAAGTAAGAAGACGAAACGTGGTAAACAAAAAGTTGAATCAGCTTGCTGACAGGGTCAATCTACTTGGTCAAGAGATGAACAATTTTATTGATGAGAGAGACCAGATCAAGCATTTTCTCAACAGAGACATAAAAGGAGAAATGGACGAGCAGATTAGGGACTATACTCATCATTTCCTTCTCCAAATTGTCCCTGGAGTAACTAAAGAAATGTTTGCAAAACAACTCTACCCATATCTGAAGACATTGGTCAGGTAAACAATTACAACAACACCGGTGGTTATGCGAACCCGACCAGTTCCGCCTCCTAATGTCACTGAAGCTGATTTGATTTCATAGCTGATAATGCAGATGTCTCCTCGATCTCCAACTTTCGCATCTGATCAATCAAAACTCTTTGAGGCATTGCTTGCATATCAACTGAAGACAACATGCAAGGAAGCAGCTGGTCAGGAAAAACGACCAAGAGATGATGATGACACGGACAAAGACCCAAATGCTAAACGTCCAAAGAAAACTGGCGAGTCATCATCATCAATGCCACCACCACCACCAAAGACCACAACCACTATCGAAGCATCCTAACAACCTCCTGCAATAGATAAACCTCGGGAGTCTGAGTCACCACCACCATTGGAGAAAACTGGTGATCACTTTGAATACACTGGTGGTGATGACAAAGAAATTCCCGAGCCCCAACAACAGCCCTCATCTCCGCCATCAACTAAGCAACATCCTGGACCATCATCCACACCAAAGAAAAAGAGATCCAACTCAGTTGTCTCTTGGTTGGATGAAGATGACACTGCAGAATATAAATGGTTCAGCAAGCTCGTTGATGTTACACCTCGATTACCGAAAGGCCAAGAAACGATAAATGGTTGAACTATGGAGCATGTTAAAATTATCCAAGACAAGTTCAAGGTTAAAAAGATGACGAAAGGGGAACTACGTCGTATCAAGAATGATGCATTTCAGTTACTGAAAGACAGCTCCGACAACGCTATTGAAGTCGAATACCATCTCGACAACATCGCTCGAGTCATGTCTAAAAACATTGACTGGCTCAACCCCAAATCGAACATTGACTTCACTAGAAAGGATAAGACTCCATATTATACTGACTGAACCATATCGCTACCAACTATTGGCCGACCAAAGCAACCCAAGATTCCCTACCAATACTTCTTCAACAATGACCTAGAGTTTCTTCAGCACAATAGCGACATCAGCAAGAAGTACGCTACATCACTCACCTTCAACATCCCAGCAGCAATCTTCTCCAACAATGTTGCCATCGAAGAAGAAGCTTCCAGAATGTTCGTTGACAAAGTGGTGGATTATGATATTGATGCTATGTATGGCATTCACCATTGGTCAGAAAGGAGAAGACTATACTATAGAAGCTGCCAAGTTCTAAAGTCAAACGAAGAGGTGTTCAGTGATAAAAGGATCGTTGCTATCATGAATCTCAGGGTCGATTTTGAGAACTTCACTTGCTCAGAATCATCATGCAGAGTTGTTGTGGATATCCTCAAAGTTCATCCCTACAGTAATATGCTAACCAACTCAGCAACAGTACCTGAAATCTATATCCATCAATTTTGGGAAACAATGGAAAAGATTGATGGATAAGATGATGTCAAAGTGACTCTCAACGACAAGGAAGTCACAGTCACGGTAGCAGATCTTCGAACTATTCTTCTTCTTCCCGCTATTCAGCCTGTTGACTATGTACCAACTCCGAATGAAGAGGCCATAATGCAATTCATGGTCGACATTGGCTATGATGAAGCTTCCGGAGTCATCGCCAAACACTCCACTATCGATCTGAAGAGCATATCTTAACCTTGGAGGACATTGTACATCATCATCGCTAAGTCTGTGTCTAGAAGAGACAGCGATCATGAGCATCCTAAACTCATGCACCTGCAAACTTTCTGGGTAATGGTCAAAAACAACACATTGACTATGCAAGCCTGATATGGGAAGATATGATGCAGCATCTCAAGACGCCTAGGTCAAAGGTTCCCTTTATCAGATATACAAAGTTGTTGATTCAGAATATTCTCGGGCGAAATCGGGACATCCCCATGAGAATTAATGACCCCAAGAATCACTCCATGTTATATGAGCCTACATTGAATGTTGTCAGATTTAAGGACTCATCAACGCGCAAGCAAGGTGCAGTGATACTTGACTGCCTTTTCACTGACGCAATCAAGAGTCTTCCATCGTATCTTAGATACCAAGAAGCAGTGAGTGCAGGAAAAGTAGGGTTTATGAATGAGAAGACTTCGGCTGTTCCTACCAAAAAGACTAGAAGGTCAGGCTGCGCTGGAAGTACTAGGAGCGCTCATAAGTATCCAAAGAGGCATCCAAGCTTCAAGAAAAGAGTCCCATCTCAAGTCGCTGGTCCTAATCTTAAACCGGAACCTATTCCAGAGGACGACGACTCTAAAGCTACTAAGTCTGAAGAGGTGGTTTACTATTCCGAAACAGCTATAGATGATACAACTTCACCGAGGTCAGAAGACAAACCACCAAGTCCCCAATCAGATAAAGGGAAGACACCAGTGACTGAAGATGAAGAAGAAAGTTCTGATGAAGAAATTGATCCAAAGGATGAAGAGGGAGCTTATCAGAAAACTCTGAAGCAACTAAGATTGTAGCATGTTGCCAAAGAGTTTACAGAACAACAGTTGAGAGGCCCTGGAGGTTCCAGTGGTGGAGCTCTTATCACACCAGTTGTTGATGCAGTTAATCAACCCGATAAGGGAACTGGTGCCACCACAACGGAATCGACAGAGAAGCAGCAACAAGAGTATGAGGTTAAGTTCGACTTTGAGGAAGACGAACCAGAAAAGACGGAGAAGATTACAGATGAAGATGTGGAGAAAGCGGCTAAGGAAAAGGGTGATGAAGAAGCTCGGGCTAAAGCTGATGAAGATGAAAGGATTCGAATTGAAACTGACAACTACATTCGAGACAATCCTGAACATAATCCTAAACAAACTTCAGAGCCACCCTAAGACCCGTCCACAACAGAATCATCATCGCACTCTTCACCACCACCTTTCAAAGAAACAACCGCTAGATCATCATCCGAGTCGGTCAAGAAACCAACTGATACATGGGCATCTCATGCCAAGACCAAAATCCAAAAGGCCGTTAAGCAAGTAAGAAGACGAAACGTGGTAAACAAAAAGTTGAATCAGCTTGCTGACAGGGTCAATCTACTTGGTCAAGAGATGAACAATTTTATTGATGAGAGAGACCAGATCAAGCATTTTCTCAACAGAGACATAAAAGGAGAAATGGACGAGCAGATTAGGGACTATACTCATCATTTCCTTCTCCAAATTGTCCCTGGAGTAACTAAAGAAATGTTTGCAAAACAACTCTACCCATATCTGAAGACATTGGTCAGGTAAACAATTACAACAACACCGGTGGTTATGCGAACCCGACCAGTTCCGCCTCCTAATGTCACTGAAGCTGATTTGATTTCATAGCTGATAATGCAGATGTCTCCTCGATCTCCAACTTTCGCATCTGATCAATCAAAACTCTTTGAGGCATTGCTTGCATATCAACTGAAGACAACATGCAAGGAAGCAGCTGGTCAGGAAAAACGACCAAGAGATGATGATGACACGGACAAAGACCCAAATGCTAAACGTCCAAAGAAAACTGGCGAGTCATCATCATCAATGCCACCACCACCACCAAAGACCACAACCACTATCGAAGCATCCTAACAACCTCCTGCAATAGATCAACCTCGGGAGTCTGAGTCACCACCACCATTGGAGAAAACTGGTGATCACTTTGAATACACTGGTGGTGATGACAAAGAAATTCCCGAGCCCCAACAACAGCCCTCATCTCCGCCATCAACTAAGCAACATCCTGGACCATCATCCACACCAAAGAAAAAGAGATCCAACTCAGTTGTCTCTTGGTTGGATGAAGATGACACTGCAGAATATAAATGGTTCAGCAAGCTCGTTGATGTTACACCTCGATTACCGAAAGGCCAAGAAACGATAAATGGTTAAACTATGGAGCATGTTAAAATTATCCAAGACAAGTTCAAGGTTAAAAAGATGACGAAAGGGGAACTACGTCGTATCAAGAATGATGCATTTCAGTTACTGAAAGACAGCTCCGACAACGCTATTGAAGTCGAATACCATCTCGACAACATCGCTCGAGTCATGTCTAAAAACATTGACTGGCTCAACCCCGAATCGAACATTGACTTCACTAGAAAGGATAAGACTCCATATTATACTGACTGAACCATATCGCTACCAACTATTGGCCGACCAAAGCAACCCAAGATTCCCTACCAATACTTCTTCAACAATGACCTAGAGTTTCTTCAGCACAATAGCGACATCAGCAAGAAGTACGCTACATCACTCACCTTCAACATCCCAGCAGCAATCTTCTCCAACAATGTTGCCATCGAAGAAGAAGCTTCCAGAATGTTCGTTGACAAAGTGGTGGATTATGATATTGATGCTATGTATGGCATTCACCATTGGTCAGAAAGGAGAAGACTATACTATAGAAGCTGCCAAGTTCTAAAGTCAAACGAAGAGGTGTTCAGTGATAAAAGGATCGTTGCTATCATGAATGTCACTCTGGCTACAAAGTGGGATTACTCATTCTTGAAGGAGATAAAAGTCAAACGCCAAGACGAGCAAGAATATGACTTTACTGAAGCTGATTTTCCGAGATTGTCGCTCAACGACATCGAAGACATGTACCTTTCTAAGGTACAAGGTCGGATGAGAAAATTCTACACCAACATTCAGCTCCAGTACATCGCAGCCTTGTTGATATTCATTCGAAGCAAAGTGATCCAGGAACGTGTTGAAGATCTTCAACTTGCTGTGGAATCTTACCAGAAACAAGACAACCTCACAAAACCATTGCTACACTTTCCTGACATAAACCAACTATCTCAGTACACCATTTTGAAGAAACCAAAGTTTGGAGTTGTTTACCGCAGTGAACTTCACCACAACTGATTTATGGCGTACAACGAGGTTTACAAGTTCTGCGATCACACGTTGAAGTTGGTTCGTGATGGGTTAGCATATCGGTTGAAGGACATACAACAAGGAATTAGGTCAAAGAAGCGGTGGAATTCTAAGGAAAGGAGGGATGCTAAGAAGATAATCACGAGGCTAGATGAAAGATTGTTTCATCATGATCAGATGCGGAGGTTGGAAAGCTTTGTGGGTGGAAGAGAGAGTTTCTCGCTTATGGGTTATCAACATCAAGAGAGAACTCCTGGTCTTATTGAATGATTTTCTGGTACTCTTTAAACTATTTTGATTGACATTTGGATTGTATGATTTGTATATTGACGATGGCTTATGCACACATAACAGTGTACAACCCGTTCTTGTAATGAAAGGACCCTGTGGTACGCATCAGTGCCACAATCCTTATAAAAGGAGGGAAAGCTTCTTACTTTTGAGTAAAACTAATCAAAACTTTAATCATTTTTAAAGTTTTGCTCAAATGAACAAGTACTTCCCCTTATGTTTTCAAAACCTCAAAAGTTAATATTACTTGTTGAGGGGGAGTATTTGCTGAAATCTTTGTTCACAAAATGTTCTTCGTGGAAATCTTCCCACAAAACTCGAAATGGTCATATTCGATATCAAAAATTTCATCAAAAATAACACTTATATGCCATTTTTGAGGGGGAGAAAAATTGTGTGATACAAATATGTTGTTAATATGATTGAATCATCATGTGCTAAGACTTAACCCATGAATTGATGAGATCTAAACTGTCATACATCGAAAAGATTTGTCTTCCAAGACTTATCTGAGTAGATCGTACCTATTCGAGAAACTCTTGATAGACATGAACTTTGACGGGTTTAATAACCTTTTCAAGGTTTGTCCACACCTTTAAGGTAGTTATTAGAGCTAGTTGTCACCTAAAAGCTGAAAATGCATCTCTTTAACTATGCAACATAACCGTGTCTCGCGGGGAATTGTCTATCTTGAGTCGATCAATTCAAAAGTGCGAGCTCTTCCCTCACCATGTAGATTTCTGTCAAAACACTTAAGCATGTGTGGAGGGGGAGTATTTCTGAAAATGCAAAACTCTTGAAGTGTTACAAACATGTTTTAATTCAAAAACACTTTGAGAGATTTACGAAAAAATGGTTTTATGGCAACATAGGATAGTCATGGAGTTATAAAGTGACTAAGTTTAGGAATAAACATCCTATGATCCGCCAGAGCCGGAGGGATCTACCCAAGGATACCACCAATAGTTAGTATTTAGAAGTCCTTAGGTATGATAATAAAAAGGAGAAAATGAGAATCAGAGAAAGAAGGAGTTGAAGAATTAAAAGGAAAAGTAAAGAAAAAGGTGAAAAGAAATAGCCCTCTAAATTATTCAACTTAGGACAGACACCGGGTTCAATACATATGCTACTGGTTGTCACTAGATGACACCGGTATTGAATATTAAAATCGTCATGGACCCAGTGACGCATGCACTAAACCTTCCTAGCCACTCAAGTCTCTCTCAACAGAAGCTTGTTTCATTCTCACAGGGAACCCTACGTAAACTATCGGCATTCTCTTAGAGATTGCTGGTATTGAAGAAGGAGACCCTGTCCCTAGTCTCCACTCAGGAAAACCAAAGCGCACTATTGAGTCTAGAGCCATGAGATTCATCAAAAGATCTCTTAGGAACACTTGACATTTCGTCACTTGTCGTTCAACATTAAGGACGCAAGTGATACATTATCGAGTCCTTCAAAGATCTTAGCAATCTATCGAGAACATTTATGAGGGGTTCACAATTGTGATCTTCAGTGATTGAATGGAAACTCCTGCTAGGGTCAACATCAAACAGCCCTGACAGCAGGTCACTTCGGTAACTCCTTGTGGGTTACGCTTAATGTTGTCTCAAACGGTCTACAGTCGTGGGGTGATGCTTCGGTGTACCTCAGCGACTCACCTGAACTGTAGGTGTACTTCGATACATCGTGTTATCCTACTTGAGGGACTCCAGTTAAGGAACAGGCTTTGTGAGAATTTGAGATGTATTTTTACACTATGCTGTTCACACGCTCGAAGTTCGAACTTGTAAGTGCTGGAAATCCCGCTAAGGAGATTCCTTTCAAGAATCGAGTCCTAAAGATGTGGGTCATTACTTGAACTTGTTCAATGTAATGCCAACTGTCCCTTATGGGATTCGGACGGCTGATTCGCCAGACCAAGGTGAATGGAATCATGACATTCATCAAAAGAACAATTGTAGTGGTCAATTCTCTAAGAAACGACCACAGTGATCGATTGGTGTTTTTCACTAACCAATTCTTATGTTTTCTTCTTATGGATGCTCTTGGGAGATGATCGTGCTGATTCTCCATATGCTCATACCAACAACAACACAAATTGAAGTTCTCTCGAAAGGCAACACAAAAGTCAGAAGGATTCTTTTCCTTAACCAAAGAATCTACAAAGTTTAAAGACTAAGAAAACTACATCAAAACTGAAATGCAACATCAAAGAGAGTGTGAGCATGTTGGAGAAAGACGTGGAGACGCCTGAGCAACGAAGCGGACCTGATGCAGACGACAACAACATAACATCACTATATCCACACCAGGACAAAGAACAAAGAACAAAGATAATGAAGACGTCAAAGCTGAAAACTTCAATAGAAGCAAGATCCTCATACTGGGGAGATTGTTGGAATCAAGGCAATTCTTCTCACAAGAAAAAAGAATGTCAGAAGACGTCAAAGCAACTGCTATTACAAGATTGCTGGAGTCATCATTTAATATCTAACACTTAGGGGGAGATTGTTGGAATCACTCCTAACGTGTATTTCAAGTGTTAGTATTTAATATGTAATAGGTTGCTTAAACTAGGCTTTATGTTTGTATTTATGGCAAGGCTTATGTAGAAAGCCCATGAGCCTTGGCCAAAGCCCAACAATGAAGGATGGGACTAGACATGTTGCCCTAGCTCCCTTCCTCTATAAATAATGTTGTAAACCTTCATTTGAAGGTTGGTTGTTCATTTCATAATACATCTACGCCTAACTCTTTATCATTCATACGAGTGTGTGTTATTTTGTGTTCAACCGATCACTTTCTTTCCCATTTCTTACATATTGATCCTTGTGTTAACTTATGGTGACCTAACAGGAATCATCATCATGATGTGTACGTGAAGCATTAACTGGAAGCACTTAATCTTTAACCATATCAGCCCGTGAGAAGATGTCAACCACCAGTTCTTAGAAGAAACTCCATGTGAAGATGACCCGATAAGAAGAAGCTCGGTTCTTACATGTGTTTGGAGCCGTATGACCATTTATTCTCCGATGTCAATCAACATGCAGTAAATTCACACTTCTTCTTCCCCTCAAGAATTACATACAAAGTTGCCATTCTTGACTAAATAATTGAAATCATCCAAATGTAGTCTATTCACACTTCTCCCCTACAAAAATTACAAATGATGTCGCCATTGCCAATTTTGATTGAGCAAGTGAAATAAGAACACAATTCCCGATAAATAGATCCACTTGATGATTAAGCGCACATGGAAAAAGTATGAAGCTTGTTGACGAGAATGGTCATAAATAAGAAGATTTCTCTTCTTCTAAAGATAAAGCGCACTGAAGCGTACACTTTTCTTTTCTTTAGGGAACGAGGTTTGAACTTTTTTATTCAAACATCAGCTCTCTCTCTTTTCTACATATCTTGGCTAACTTGTTATCAACCCCATTATCATTCAGTAGGCTCTTTGTCATGACAGCTGATGGAGAAAACCCAATATGATGAATTTGACATTGAAGTAAAATAACCTGAACTTGTGACTTAAACTTGCACCAATGAGTGACTAAGAGCGGTGAAGAGAGTTCATGCACCTTTGAATACCTAAGTACTCTATACTCTTCACCCAACCAACCATCAAGTATAAGACGTACCTCACCTTCTTGAAAATACACAATTTAATGTGACACTGAGCACTACAACGTAACTCCTTTAAGTGATAGTTATTCTGTGACACTGAGCACTAATCACCCAAAAATAACTAGATTTCCAAGTCTTCGTCATTGTAAATGTTAAAAGCTCGAACAAGGATCTCGAAGAATCTTCATCCAACCATCCCCGGCACCTTCAAATACTAAGTGCACTCGCCCGTGAAATTTCACTTCAACCTCAAATAAATAATAATGAATTAACGCCGTTGTCACATCTTGTGGTTAAAAGCCCAGAACTAGCCCCCTTTGACGTTTTAAATGAACCTTAGTCAAATGCTCATATCCCCTAAAACCTTGTAATAACAAACTGCCATGAAGAATATCCAAACAATCATCCAATTCATGAAGTACACCCTTTATCCCTTCTTCGAAGTAGAAACCGTAGCACCAACATCAGATAAGATCCAGAAATACATTTTCCTTTCTCCAGGATGGTTCCATCATCACGGGTTTTTACAATTTCTATGGTTTAAACCGAGAAAGAGTTTCTTTCGTAGGATTTTACAAAACCAAAAATAAACCGAGAGATAGATCCGGAAATGCACTTTACTTTTGCTGGGATGGTTCCATTGTCACGGAATTTTACAAATCTATGATTTAAACCGATAAATAGATTCTTTCGCAGGATTTTACAAAATCAAGATTAAATCGTAAACAATGTCAGCCTGAATGTGCTATGACAAATTTGATTTCGGTGAATATCTGTTTTAGGGGAACATGCAACGGTTCATCAACAATTCTTCTCCATCATCAACAATTCTTCTCCCATATGTAGAATACTTCACAAACCATACTAAGTAGAGTAGTATACACTACTTCCCCTGGAGGTTGACCGTAAAACATCAAAGTATACATTTCTCCCCCATGATGGTTTCGAATTGTCGGAAGCATCATTAATGTGTACGACCATCTGCACGAAAAGTTCTTGTCATAAGCAAACATCTTGAAAAATCATGAGTGACATTGAATATTCTTGAAACATTTTGCTTAGACTCTGAAGTATCATTGACATTCTGTGGCGTCGAACATTCCATGAGAATTGCTGATCACATCTCAACCATTAAACACTTTGGAAAACACACCATCCATGTATTCTATCGGCAATTGCTGTGACCATTTGGTGAAGTAAACCCGATATACCAAACTTGAACATGAAGAAGAATTCCTCATATTGGTTACTTAAGCTTGTACTAATCCTTGTGAAAAAGAAACGGTGTACCCAATGTACAAAACCTCTTAACGAATCCTCAACAACGTGAGACACCGAAAGTGATAGCTACTTTGTAGGTAAAGTGAGGAAGAATTACAAAAGTAACTAGATAGCCAAGTCTTATCACACTCTATAAATGCCCAAAAAAGTCATCTTCGCGGGAAGGAAGAAAGAAAGAAGACGAAATAAGTAAACGCGCCCGGAAAACCTCACTTCAAGTTCAAATAAGAAATACCGTACCAAAACCCCGTAGTCAACCTAGTTACAATAAGCATTCAAGCCGTGACATAATCTACTCCTTGAAAATGTATAAACCAAAGTACCAAACCGCATAACCCAACAAATCTCATCATCAAATCTCATAATCAAAACTCATCAAATCGCAAATCTCAAATTACAACTCGCACGTCTTAAATCGCATCATCATCAAATCTCTTTAACAAATCTCATAAAATCCAAATCTCATAAACCTCATATTATCAAATCTCATAGCACACAAATCTCATCGACATACAAAATGATGACGTACCCTCCGATCAGGTCGAAGGACACCAAGTCTTTCTTCATAAGTCATTGGTAGCGTAAAATCATTCATCATTGATATGGTTACCAGTTGGGAACTCGCCAGCCGAAGGCCTATGCCCTTCAGAGTCTTCTCTTGAAGGCACTAAGACAAAGAAGAACATTGACTTGGTCTTCCCCCACGTTCCCACTATCTCCTTAGCTTCCCCGCCAAGACAGAGAGAGTGGGGATAAAGCCCTAGCAGTTACCACAAATCATGGGACGCCTCCATGATCTCCGAAACGTGCGCAAACACTCTCCAAGCTTATTCCTCCATCTATAAATAGGTTGGACGAGTCATTTAAATGGTATGTTCACTCAACACAGTATTTCACATACTTTACATTACTTACAACACATATCACATACTTACTCTTACGCCGGAGGTGGTTCGCAGGGTCCAACCCCTGCGCAATCACTTAACAAAGTGTTTACTATTTCTTATCGGAGATTGGCTACAAGTTTGGCGCAAGCATATCACCCCTTATACCCTTCGATCACCATCAAAGCCCTGGTCGTACGAGTTATTGTACAATCAGTGGCGCCATCCGTGGGACCCGCTACAATTGGTCTCGTTATTCCAAACTTATAACCAATCAATCGCACTCACTAGTTTTACAGCTTGAATCAAGGAAGATAAGATACTCCCCCTCCGGGTTTCTCGACCTTGACACCAATCCCAGTCAACGATCCTAACAACCTTCTCAACATAACCGCGTCCACTTTCACCACACGATCTCACCCTGAAATAACTCCCAACAACCATGCTCTGACATCAGCTAACCCCGAACCAGTAATCAGTCCTACGTTCGTCGAAGCTAACATCAAAGCGCTAGAGTCTTTATTGAGGGCTCGAAGGAGGCAAGCTTGGAACGTAGAGATGCGGAGGGAGTTGCAATGCTCTAGTGATGAGTATAACGAAGAGATAGAAATGGATACTAGGCCCTCGACTCCTGGGGCTACACGTTCAGTGTTGAGGATAGGATGTCCGGGTAGTCGAAGGCCGAGTGGAAGATCGGTTGGTTTTGAAGATGTTCCGGAGAGGGCTCCGATAAGAAGGGAAGGAACGATGGAAGGTTCCAATGGGAGGAGTCACCGAAGGGGTTCCGTTGTAGCCTTCTCACACATCCGGCGTAGAAGGCAATCCACCTCAAATGAATGGGGGAGGAAATCTTCTTCCTCATGGTATGTACCCTCCTTTGCAGGCTCAATCTTACCCCCATGAGGTTTATCCCCCACCTAACGGGCAGACTAGCAACCCTAGCTTTCCTCAACCATATGGAAACATGCCCTACGGGCAACCTATGGTATACCCTTCATGTCCTGTTGGAAGTCACCCACCTTATATACCTACTGCTTACCCTCCTTACATTAACCAAAACCCTATCGGAGTACCTCCAAACCATAACCCATACAATGCTGCCCCCACTTACATGCCACCTTACAACTACCTCTATTCGGAGCCCATGGGTTCCACAATACCCTTCGTAAGGTGGATAGAAGACTACCCTCTACCCGACGGGTTGAAAATGCCCGCACATATTGGTACTTATGATGGGAAGGGGGACTCGAATAATTTCTTACATCTGTTCGAAGGGGATATTAGAATGTAGAAATGGGTTATGCCAGTTGCTTTCCACATGTTCACATATACCCTGCGAGACTCCGCTCGTATATGGTGGAACGGGCAAAAAGCAGGTAGCATAGTAAATTTTGATGATCTCAAGGCCAAGTTTTAATCACACTTGAGCCAGCAGAAAAAGTTCACAAGGACTCACCTGACAGTGCACAACATCAAGCAGAGGGAAAACGAGAGCACCAGGGATTTCGTTACTAGATATACTGATGACACCTTGCAGATTCTGGGTCTGCACAAAGACCAACACATCTCTGGTTTGTGCATGGCCTACGAAACAGAAGTCTAGTGGAATTCCTATCCACTGACCTTCCCGCAACTTACAAAGGCTTAATGGAGAAGACTTACCCCTGGATCGAAGCCAAAGAAGTGTCAACCAATGGGGCCCCTCGTTTGGAAAGTAGAGGAAGAAGCAGGGATACCTCCAAGTACTGCTATTTCCATGTCGATTATGGGCACGACACCAACAGTTTCAGAGAGCTCAAGAAACAAATAGAAGAGGCTGTGTAGTCTGGCCAATTGGGACATTTGGTGAAGGGCATAAAGAAAGGTAAATAAAAAGTCTCCGACACACAGCTGGGGAGAGATACCACACCGGTCGAAGTTCCAATCCTTATGGTTTACAGGGATGACTCTGGTTTAAAGAGAAAAGTAGCAGAGAAAGGATTGTGCGGAGAAGGAGATGTTACATTCCCTTCGATCACTGGCGGGGTTCTCTCAAATGACCCCGTGGTCATCAAAGTCCTAATCTCCAACAGAGAAGTAAATAGAGCTTACTTAGACTGCGGAAGCTCTTGCAAAGTGATCTACGAGGATTGTTTTCAGAAGCTCAAGCCTTCGATAAGGTCGAAGAGAGTAGATTCGAAGGTACATTTGGTGGGATTCTCAGGGGAGCACTCATGGCCTCTGGGAGAAGTCCCTCTAGAGGTTACAATTGGAGAAGGAAGGCTAAAAAGGACAGAAACTTTGGTTTTCGCGATCGTAAGGTCTGAATCTCCCTATAACCTGTTGATAACGCTCAGATTGTACATGTTTTCAGTAACGTTATGTGTGCTTTTGTATATGTTATTTGGTTATATGTGTATGGTTTTAGTTCTTAATCGCATCAAAAGTTGTTTGTCTAGTATTTGTAATCAAGTGCATGGAAACATAAGGAAACGTAAAAGAATGTTCAATAAAAGGAAGATTCCCATTTCAGTGAAGCATGTCAAGCACAAATCAGCATTTCAAGTACCATAGAAGACCAAGATGATTGAGGAACCAAGCTCTACAAGTCAGAATAAAGTTAAAGGTCGATTTTTCGTCACTCAGGAAGACCAGCCGAATCGGTTGCACCCGCAACCGGATTGGCTGGATTATGGTAAAAAGTACCTGTGAAGTCGGACCAACCGATCGGTTGCCACCCGCAACCGATTCGGTTGGGGTAATGCTAGAAGACCAACCGGATCGGCTGGTCATGCGACCGATCCGGATGGAAGACCTTTTTCTACCATTTCTTCATCATTAAGCTTCCCTATTGTATCCAAACAATTCTAGGTCCTTCCCTTGTTGTATTCTAGTCCCTTCCTAACTCCTTGAAGGCCAAGTTCAGCAATTAATACCCTAGGCCTTGGAACTAGTATAAATAGAGACCTCTTGTGAGCATATGAGACACACACTTCAATACAACTCTCTCTACTCATCAAACAAAGCTCTTAGCTCTTAAACTCGTCCTTAGAAGTCCAGGAAAGTTTGGAGTTCCAGAAGTACCACATTTGGAGGTCAAAACCCCAAGGAGTCTACCCCAATACTTTTGGAATCATTACTTCACCATTTGTAATCTTATTCCAAGCATTGTAAGACTCTTAATCATGTTTTCTAATGTTCAAAGTTCTGAGTTTATGTTTATGTTTGCTATGAGTGGCTAGTTTCTTTATACACTTGCTTAAATGATGTTAATTATCATGTGATTAATTTGTGATTGTGTTAACATGTTTTAATTCAATTTCAAGTTGATTCTAAGATCCAATTGTGCTAAAGTTTCATAGTGACATTTGTTAATCAAGTTTGACTAGGTGATAGTAATCATAGAGGTCGAGAGAACTTATTGTTATTCAACTAGTCATAATCATTTTGTCTATGGATGATTGTTTTTACCCATTATTCTTGGTTAAACAAAGAAACTAAAGTGTGGTTGTAATAAGAACGCTTTTTGATTATCAAGTTGGATTGATTGGAAACATCTAAAAGGTCGTAAGATTAGTTGTTTACAATCAATTGTAACCTTTTGTCTATAATCGGTTACCTTTTGTATTGACCATTTCTTAA
>BPTQ01000005.1:238455263-238760293 GCA_019973895.1 Chrysanthemum seticuspe
TCTAGTTTAGAAATCTCATCTTTGTTGAATTTTATCAAGTCTCTAAAAGCCCTTAATCAGCTGTTCATTAAGCTGGTTTGTGCCCTGTGTCAAACTCAGTATTAGCTGAGTCATTTCAAGCTTTTTGTAACCTTTGCACAGGATTCATTTAAGCTTGTGAGGAGCTGAGATTTGGCCCATGTGTAGTCTGCTAGGTGAACTTTAAGTCCCAATATCTGTTTTTCCCTTTAGCTTATTAGGATTGCTTATGCATGTGCTTAAAGGTGCCCTCATGAATACTGTTGGATAGTATTAATCTCATAAGCTCAAATATTAGCAAGGCATCATTAGTGGTCTAGAGTAGTATTAATTAATTGCATTAGGCTTATTATAGTGTACTTTAGCTCTGTTAATCATTTGGTTTATTCATGTAGCTTATAGCTTAATCTAGTAGCTTATTTATAACTGCTTATCACTACAGCTTCATATTCTTCAACATAAGCATATGTTTTTATATTTTTTATAGACTTAGAATATAATTTTAGAAGTTTCCTGAATTTTTCATATTTTTCCAGCACTGTTTGATATTTTTCTTATTTTAAACTAGTTTTTAATCCTTTTTAATTAGCTTTTAATACAATTAAATCAGAAAAGTTTCAAAAAATAAGTTTTCATTTTTCCTAGGTTAAGATAAATATAATAAGTCAAAAAAATATTTTTCCAGATTTTTCTTAGTTAAATTTGTAATTTTTAGCAATTTAAGTAGTTTAAAATAGTTTTTAATTCATAGAAAATATAAAAATAATAAGAAAAATACAAAATTAGTTTTGAAAATTCTCTTTAGTTATTTTAGATTTTTCTAAGTCATAATTTCATTTTTATAGCTTTATTTCATATTTTCTTGTATTTTAGGGTATTATTAAATAAGTAAAAATAGTTTTTAATTAATAATACTTAGATAAATAGTTTTAAAAATAATTTTCTTTTTCTAAAAATTTTCTCTTATCATTAGATTTGTAAAAATGTCATTTTTATATTTTTAGAATTAATATTGTTTCATTTTCACATTTTCTTTTGTACGTTACGTAGTTTTTAAGTTAAATTTATAAAAGAAAAAAAAAACATAATTTTAAAAATAGTGATAGCATTTATTTAATATTATTTATCTTTTTAATTTTCTTTAATTTGCATTTAAGCCCCTGTAATTTATAAACTTTTTCTTTATGTATAATCGATCACAACCCTTTTCCCGTTCAAATTCTCTCGATCACTATTCGTTTGGTGATTCAGTGCACAGCTCGTTGGGACTTAACGACCTGGGGAAACACTATACTCCTCTGATCTTCATTGCATTGGTGTCTGAGCTGTTTGAAGTTTATTACGGTTAGCCATTCACAAGTGGCTAGCTTGTGTGATAAAACTTGACGGTTTGGCATCGATCAAAATTTTTGGCGCCGCTGCCGGGGAGCTGTGCTAATTATCTTACGCTTAGCAGATTAGTGATTTGAATATTCACTCCTTGTTCATACCATCTATATGTATTTATATTTTCTTATAAAAATCCAAAAATCCAAAAACATCTTAAAAATCAAAAACCCAAAAAGATTTTCATTCTTTGTTTTTACAACATGTTTTTCAAAAATACCAAAAATATTCCTCTTTACCCTCTTACCCTTTCTGATTCTTTATCCCTTTACCCTCTATCCATTTGATTCTAACTTCTTCTATTCTCATGGAATCTCTCGACTACGACGAATTCTGGGACGAAGTTGAAAAACTTCATACTTTCACAAATGTCAAGAATTCGTGTTGTTCGTGATGATCCATTAATTCTGCGTAGGGAAATGGAACGAGAAACCGGGGTGACAAAGGACCAGGTACTTCCCTCTGATAATGGAAGTGCTAAATACGTCCAACCTACGGTTATCCAAAGATCTAACCCCTCAATTTCTCCTAAGCCGTCTAAAATTGATCCTAAACTTTCACAATTTACGGTTAAAAGCAATCATGCAGAATTTAGACCGGTGACTAGCAAGAATGACTTGCCTAATCTTCACGATTCTCAAGAACCAGAACTGGAGACCATAAAGGAAGTGGTGGAAATTGCTAGCTCTCAGAGCACACCACTTGTCCCACCTCCGGATTTTTCAAAATGTTCTTCGAGACTTGATAGTCATTCGGATCACCATCTTGGTTTTGTTGATTTTTTGAATGAACCGATTCCTTCTCATAACTCTCAAATGGAATCGTTTATTCCTTGTGTCGGTTGTGGTGAGCCTCTTTTTGGTTCACCATGTCGCTGGTGTACGTGTGTACAGTGTGGTAATGATATTCGGAACGGGAGTTGTTTGTTTTGTAGTTCGAGGAATTCATTTGATTATGATCCTAATCCGAACTCATTTAACGACCCCTCAAATTTTTCCAACTACCCACCACAGCCCGACTTATCTTCATATAATCAACATAACTGCTGTGAATTTTGTGGAGGTCCTCACCAAGGATTTGAGTGTCAATCCGGAAACACGTTTGTCTATGAACAGTTTTCCGGTGATGCTCAGAACTTTGGTTATAACCAATATCCATATAATTCACCAGTCCAGACTCAACAGTTTTACTGTTGTGAGAATTGTGGAGGTCCTCACAATAATCTTCAATGTCAACCATAGAATCAAAATTACTATACTTCCGGTTTTGACAATTTCCAACCTCCACAGCACCATACGGTTCAAACTCCACCTGAGCCGTTGCCTAAAGAAATTTCCCAAGATTTTGAAACCGCAATGAAAACACTTGATGATATGATTCGTAACTCTAAGAATCAAGTGAGAGGTGAAAAGACCATGGGAGAATTGCTAGCCGAAGAACGAAAGGCCCGCAAATCTAGAGAAGAATTATTAGTCCTAGAGCAAGCAGCTCTAAGGCGTTCCCAATTTCTTAAGGCAGCTATGTATAATGATGACGAGGAGAGTATTCCTTTTAAGAAAATTATTTCTCAACTCCCTCAGTCAGTTGATATTCCAGCAGTTGAGATTCCATCTCAAACAACTGCTATCACACCCGAAGCTCCCACTCACTCTCTAAACATGGGGGACGAGCATCTTGACACTGTTCCTGAAAAGGAATCGGACGAATTCATAAAGTCTAGTGTTGAGAACCTTGTCCCAATCCCGAGAAAGTCACAGGGAACTTCTGATTATATGTGTGATTCTCTTTCCCCTCTTGAGTGTTCAAAAGATCATTTTGAAACTTTCTCCAATTGTAGCGAAGATTGTGCATCATATGGAGACATCGAGTATGTTGAGGCATCACTTCCACAATCTGATGCTGATCATCTTCTTGAGGAGTTCACCGATGAACTCACTCACATCAATCCACTTTCATCAGAAAGTAACGATGTTCTCTTTGATTTCGAAGCCGATCTGGGAGAGATTGAAAGTCTCCCTTATAATGATCGTTCACTCACTTCTCACCCTAACAGTCCAATAAAGAATGTTGATCACTTTGTTCCTGAAGCATTCAAAACAACTCTCACTAATCCTCTATTTGAATTCGACTCTGAATTCACTTTAATTTCTGAGAATCCACTCTTTGATACTCAGATTGAGGATAGTGATGAGTCTACAGTGGAACAAGAATTCACAGATTTACATCTTGTGATTGATTCTCTTCACGAGGAGTTCGCCGGTGAACTCACTCATATCATATCTCCGCCGGAGTATGATAACTTCCACTTTGATCATGACACACCCGGGATTTGTCTTGATCACGTGAGCTTAAATGACGAGATTCATAATTCTGAAATTATGGATTCTCCTATGGATGAAGATGAGTTAGTCATGATTTTCATCATGACTTTCTTTCTTTTCTTCACCTATCCCGTGACTTCTTCTCTTCTTCACTCATTCGGGAGTGAAGATACCATCTTTGACCCTGACATTTCCATGTACCATTTGTGAGCCGGGTCTGTCTCTCTATATCTCATCGGTGTGGAACTTTCACGTGCTTCAAATGTTTGTCCAAACATCTTGAATGAAAGTCCGATGGAGATTGTCTCCTCCACTTACTTCCCCATGAACAAATGAATGCGGGGATCGAGTCAAGCTAGCGACTCGGGAATCAAAAACAGTAGCTTGCCATATGGGTTTTCACCCATTTTTCTGACTTCTTTCTATTTTCTACCACCCTAGTGTGGGGGAGTTGTCCCCCGCTGTTGTATATAAGTTTTCATCAAAAAAAAAAAAAAAAAAAAATCCAAATAATGGCCGTAGTATTTCCCTTTTACGTTCTTTGTTTCGGCATAACCGCCGGTACTTTGAATATTGAGGGCAATATTCATTTCTAGTGTGGGGGGGAATTCTCACGAATTTTATCATGTAATTATACCACCTAATTCCCCCATTTTTGGCCAAATTTTTTTTTTTGGAGTAAGTGTTTTTCACTTACTCAGCATATGGTAATCAGTCCACCATGTCTAACCCACAAAAGGATTGGCTAATCCAGGAGCAAACGGCTCTTGGTAAAGATATCTCAAATCCGTTGACGGCTTGCAATTTGCCCAAAATTGTATGGTGTCCAGCTCACCATATCTTTAATTAGTGAAAAGTTGGCTAGCCCGCAAGTTTATGGCTTGTGGTAAAGACAGTGGAAAAACCATAATTGGTAATCAGCTCACCAAAGATATTTTATCTAAGAGTTGGCTAGTCCAGAAGCAAACGGCTTCTGGTAAAGACAAATCAAATCCGTTGGAAGCTGGTGATTTGCTCAAAATCATTTGGTTATCATTGTACCAAGGTTCTTACTTGAACTAAAACATTTGGCTACTCCAGAAGTAATGGCTTTTGGTAAAGAGATTCAAATCCATTAAGTTTTCTCAAAAGATTGCTAGGGACTAGCAATAGTTTAGTGTGGGGGATTGATGAGTGTGTAAATACTCATCATTTTTGGTCAAATCTGAACTGCAAAACATTTAAAAATGCTCAGAAATGCATCAAAATACTGAAAATATCTCAAAATTGCATTTTATATGTTTCAGATGCAAAATGTTTAAAATCAGATGAAAAATGAGCTAAGTTTGCATAATTGGCAGTTTCAGTCCCCCAAGTTTCAAAAGTTGTCAGAAATAGTCCCTGAGCACTTATTTTAAAAGAAAAGTCACCAAAGGTCCTTTTAAAATCATAAGTTGTCATAATTAGTCCTTTGGTGAAAAATGTCAAAAGTTTTGAGAAATTACAAGTTTGGTCCTTCAAGTTTCAAAATTGGCAAAAATAGTCTTTGGAAATTTGAAAATATCTATTATGGTCCTTGTACTATTGAAACTTGGCAAAAGTGACCCTTGAAACAACTTTGTAAAATTGGCAGCTTTGGTCCCTTGTTTTTCAGAAATTACAAAACAAGTCCTTGTATTACAAGCCTTGACCCTTTGTATCTTTTGGACCCCTGATCGGTGCCGAACCGTCAAGTTTTCTCACGCAAGCTAGCCACTTGTGAATGGCTAACCGTAAGAAACTTAAAACAGTTCAGACACCAATGCAATGAAGATCAGGAGAGTATAGTGTTTCCCCGGGTCGTTATGTCCCAACGAGCTGTGCGATGAATCACCAAACGAATAGTGATCGAGAGGATTTGAACGGAAAAGAGGTTTATGAATGATTATAACTAAAGAAAAAGTAAATAAATTACAGGGGCTTAAATGCAAATTAAAGAAAATTAAAAAGATAAAATATATTAAATAAACGCTATCACTATCTGCAAAATGATGTTTGATTTTTCTTTTATAAAATTTAACTTAAAAACTACGTGACGTACAAAAGAAAATGTGAAACTGAAACAATATTAATCCTAAAAATATAAAAATAACATTTTTACAGACCTAATGATAAGAGAAAATTTTTAGAAAAAGAAAATTATTTTTATTACTATTTATCTAATTATTATTAATTAAAAACTATTTTTACTTATTTAATAATAGCCCAAAATACAAGAAAATATGAAATAAAGCTAAAAAAATGAAATTATGACTTAGAAAAATCTAAAATAACTAAAGAGAATTTTCAAAACTAATTTTATATTTTTCTGATTATTTTTGTATTTTCTATGAATTAAAAACTATTTTAAACTAATTAAATTGCTTAAAAATACAAATTTAACTAAGAAAAATCTGGAAAAATATTTTTTTGACTTTTTATATTTATCTTAACCTAGGAAAAATGAAAACTTATTTTTTTGAAGTTTTTCTGATTTAATTGTATTAAGAGCTAATTAAAAATGCTTAAAAACTAATTTAAATAGGGAAAAATAGCAAACAGTGTAGGAAAAATATGAAAAATTCAGGGAAAGTCTAAATTAATATACTGAATCTAAGAAAAATATAAAGATAGGGGCTTGTGTGAAGGAATATGAGGCTGCAGTGGAGAATGCTTATAAATAAGCACTCAAGATAAGCCAAAAGCCACCAATAAGCACCAAACTAACACAGAACCTATAATATGCTAAAAACACTAGAAAGCAACTAATTATAACTATCCTAAACCTCTAAAGTACTCACTGCCATGATTTGATGTTTTGAAGTTAAGTACCAAAATCAGTTTCTATACCTATTTTGCAGCTTAAGCACAAATTTATCAAATAAGCTAAACTTAAATCCAGAAGTTGGAACCTAGGCTAGACCTGGCTAACTACTTATAAACTAAAAACCAGACCAAGAGAAGCTAAACTAAGCTCTTAACAGACCCTGCAAATCACCTGTGCACACTCAGTTTTCACCGAGTGTGTGCACAGGGGAGATAAGACCCAATTGACAAGCTCATTTGGAGCTTTTAAAAAATTTACAAAAATCTACAAAAATGACATTAAGAAAATAGACCAATTGAAGTTTATAAACCCAGAGTTTTAAGGAATTTGAACCAGAGATGAATCAGTTAAAAATCAACTTAGGTGGGCTGAAAATGACTTTTTCAGTTTTGACTTTTCTTAACAGTTATGAAACTTTGACCATTTTGAGATTTGAGCTTAAATAATGAACTGATTATGATGAAATAAGCTATCATAAAACTAGATTAGGCTACTCCTATGAATTATGAGCATAATACAAACTTTTGGTTTTACAAAATTTGCACAGATATGAAATTAGAACAAGTTCATGGTAATTTTGACTTTTACTAATCCAATGTGCAACTGAGTGACTGAATCAAGCCTAACTATCCTAAAGGATACTACTGTGACAAATCTTAACCACAAACTAAACCTATAACTCACTAAAACCAACTGATCCAAACACACTTTTAAGTGGCATCAATGGAATTTTTCAAAGCATGTGTTTGATTCAGAGCATGCAGTCAATACAGAAACTCACACTAACTTAAGTTAAACTGAAACTAACATAAATAAGCAGTCTTAAACAGTAATTAACAAAGAAACTAATTTTATAAATTTTATATTAAAAGCTTGAAAATGAAAAGAGCAAACTGATAACCTTTAATTTTGAGCTGAATAAGGTGTAAACAAGATCACATATGGCCTGCAAGCACTTCCAGGTCTAGTCTAATATCCAAAGTACAAGAACCCCTCCCCTTTGACTTTCATTGACCAAGTACCAATTTTACTTGAATCTGAGTTCCAAGCTTACCAAAAGCTATAATAAGCTTAAGTAAGCTTGTTTGAATGAAAATGAAGCCACTTGGAGCTTTGAGTATAAGATATTGAAACTGAATTTCTTAACAGTGTGAATGAAAACATGAAACTTGAATGAACTTTGAATTTATACTTGAAAATGAGTTACAATGACTAAACAACTTAGTTTGAGTACCATAAAGCTTAAAGTTACAAATTTAGAAGCTAATTAAGACATTTTAAGAAAAAACGACATACATAGAAATTTAAAACTAACTACTACTCTCTACTCTTCTCCTCTTTCTTCTTTTTATATGCAAAAGGCTTCCCACTTGACTTCTGAGCTTTTCCCACTTCCTTTTACAGCCATTGGATCACTAGGAAAGATATTGGCCATTTGATCATATTTTGGCGCCAAAATTGGTTTTAGCAGTGGGAGGGATTGAGTGCTTGGGGAGGGAAGTAATTAATGTTTCTTGGATGTTGTTGAGGAGGAGGGGACATGGAGGGGTGAGAGTGAGCTGGAGGTGAGGGGGGGGTTGAGTGTTGCAGGCATGGTGGGTGAAGGAAGACAGAAGAAAAAAAGAGGGAAGGTGTGTTGACCGGGGTGTTTGACTTGGCTTATATTATAAAAGGGGGGTCAAAACAGGTTATTGGTTGGGGTTCAAAAACATATGGCAGGGGGTCAAGTGGTACAAAGGGTCAAGGTCCAAAGGGTTTAGGCTTAAATAACAAGGACCAATTTGTAATTTCTGAAATATCAAGGACCAATTCTGCCATTTTATCAAAGTTGTTCCAAGGGACCATAAGTGACAAGTTTCAATAGTACAAGGACCAAAATAGACATTTTCAAATTTCCAATGACTATTTTTGCCAATTTTTAAACTTGAAGGACCAAACTTGTAATTTCTCAAAACTTTTGATATTTTTCACCAAAGGACTAATTTTGACAAGTTATGATTTTAAAAGGACCTTTGGTGATTTTACTTTTGAAATAAGTGATCAGGGACTATTTCTGACAATTTTTGAAACTTGGGGGACTGAAACTGCCAATTATGCAAACTTAGCTCATTTTTCATCTGATTTTAAACATTTTGCATCTGAAACATATAAAATGCAACTTTGAGATATTTTCAGTATTTTGATGCATTTCTGAGCATTTTTAAGCGTTTTGCAGTTCAGATTTAACCAAAAATGATGAGTATTTACACACTCATCAATCCCCCACACTAAACTATTGCAAGTCCCTAGCAATCTTTTGAGAAAAAACTTAATGGATTTGAATCTCTTTACCAAAAGCCATTACTTCTGGAGTAGCCAAATGTTTCAGTTCAAGTAAGAACTATGGTACACCGATAACCATGTGATTTTGAGCAAACCACCAGCTTCCAACGGATTTGATTTGTCTTTACCAGAAGCCGTTTGCTTCTGGACTAGCCAACTCTTAGATAAATTATCAATATTATCTTTGGTGAGCTGATTACCAATTATGGTATTTCCACTGCCTTTACCACAAGCCATAAACTTGCGGGCTAGCCAACTCTTCACTTTTAAGGATATGGTGAGTTGAATACCATACAATTTTGTGCAAATTGCAAGCCGTCAACGGATTTGAGATATCTTTACCAAGAGCCGTTTGCTCCTGGATTAGCCAATCCTTTTGTTTATTAGACATGGCGGACTGATAACCATAAGCTGAGTAAGTGCAAAACACTTACTCCAAAAAATATTTTGGCCAAAAATGGGGGAATTGGGCGGTATAATTACATGATAAAATTCGTGAGAATTCCCCCCCACACTAGAAATGAATATTGCCCTCAATATTCAAAGTACCGACGGTTATGTCGAAACTGAGAACGTGAAAGGGAAATACTACGGCCATTATTTTGAAAGGTTTTTTTTTTTTTTTTTTTTTTTTTTTTTTTTTTTTTTTTAAACCATATATACAACAGCATGTGGGGCAACTCCCCCACACTAGGGTGGAACACACGGGTGAAAACCCATGTTTAACTACTGTTTTTGATTACCGAGTCGCTAGCTTGACTCGACCCCGAATTCATTGGTTCATGGGGAAGCAAAGTGGAAGAAACAATCTCCATCGGACTTTCATTCAAGATGTTTGGACAAACATTTGAAGCACGTGAAAGATCCACACCGATGAGATATACATAGAACCGGCTCAAAAATGATAAATGAAAATGCCGGGGTCAAAGATAGTGTCTTCATTCCCGAAGGAGTGAAGATGAAGAGAAATCACAAGATATTTGAGGAAAGGAAGAAAGATTTTGATAACAATCAAGATCCATTCTTCATCCTCAAATGTAGACATATCGGGAGGAAGGGTGAGGTTAGTATCATTAATAGGCAAACTCGTATGATAGAGTACACCTTCCTCCGAGCCAATATCATCCTCAAGATCAAAATAGAAATGATCATGTTCCGGAGGAGATATGTCATGAGAGAGTTCACCGGAGAACTCTTCATGAAAAGAATCATTCACATGAAGTGAAATTGTGAACTCTTGTTCCATTGTGGGCTCATCACTATCCTCGGTCTGAGTATCAAAGAGTGGATTCTCAGAAATTAAAGTGAATTCAGAGTCGAATTCAAATAGAGGATTGGTGAAAGTAGCTTTGAATGTTTCGGGAACAAAGTGATCAACATTCTCTATCGGACTGTTAGGGTGAGAAGTGAGTGAACGATCATTATCAAGGAGACTTTCAGTCTCTCTCTGATCGGCTTCGAAATCAAAGAGAACATCGTTACTTTCTGATGAAAGTGGATTGATGTGAGTGAGTTCATCGGTGAACTCCTCAAGAAGATGATCAGCATCAAATTGTGGAAGTGATGCCTCAACATACTCGATGTTTCCATAAGAAGCACAATCTTCGCTACAATTGGAGAAAGTTTCAAAATGATCTTTTGAACACTCAAGAGGGGAAAGAGAATCACACATATGATCAGAAGTTCCCTGTGGCTCTCTCGGGATTGGGACAAGGTTCTCAACACTAGACTTTATGAATTCGTCTGATTCCTTTTCAGGAACAGTGTCAAGATGCTCGTCCCCCATGTTCAGAGAGTGAGTGGGAGCTTCAGGTGTGATAGCAGTTGTTTGAGATGGAATCTCAACTGCTGGGATATCAACTGACTGAGAGAGTTGAGAAATAATATTAAAAGGACAAAAACTCTCCTCGTCATCATCATATAGAGCTGCCTTAAGAAATTGGGAACGCCTTAGAGCTGCACGCTCTAGGACTAATAATTCTTCCCTAGAATTGCGAGCCTCTCGTTCTTCGGCTAGTAATTCTCCCATGGTCTTTTCACCACTCACTTGATTCTTAAAGTTACGAATCATATCATCAAGCGTTTTCATTGCGGTTTCAAAATCTTGGGGAATTTCTTGAGACAACGGCTCAGGTGGAGTTTGAACCGTATGGTGCTGTGGAGGTTGGAAATTGTCAAATCTGTGAGAGTCATGATTGTTACAAGGAAATGGATTCCCTATTTGACAATCAGAGCTGAAGTGGGGACCTCCACAGTACTCACAACAGTAAAACTGTTGAGTCTGGACTGGTGAATTATATGGATATTGGTCATAACCAAAGTTCTGAGCATCACCGGAAAACTGTTCATAGACAAATGTGTTTCCGGATTGACACTCAAATCCTTGGTGAGGACCTCCACAAAATTCACAGCAGTTATGTTGATTATATGAAGATAAGTCGGGCTGTGGTGGGTAGTTGGAAAAATTTGAGGGGTCGTTAAATGAGTTCGGATTAGGATCATAATCAAATGAATTCCTCGAACCACAAAACAAACAACTCCCGTTATGAATATCATTACCACATTGTACACACGTACACCAGCGACAGGGTGAACCAAAAAGAGGCTCACCACAACCGACACAAGGAATAAACGATTTCATTTGAGAGTTATGAGAAGGAATCAGTTTATTCAAAGAATCAACAAAACCAACATGGTGATTCGAATGACTATCAAGTCTCGAAGAACATTTTGAAAAATCCGGAGGTGGGATAAGTGGTGTGCTCTGAGAGCTAGCAATTTCCACCACTTCCGTTATGGTCTCTGGTTCTGGTTCTTGAGAAACGTGAAGATTAGGCAAGTCATTCTTGCTAGTCATCGGTCTAAATTCTGCATGATTGCTTTTAACCGTAAATTGTGAAAGTTTAGGATCAATTTTAGACGGCTTAGGAGCAATCGAGGGGTTAGATCTTTGGATAACCGTAGGTTGGACGTATTTAGCACCTCCATTATTAGAGGGAAGTACCTGGTCCTTTGTCACCCCGGTTTCTCGTTCCATTTCCCTACGCAGAATTAATGGATCATCACGAACAACACGAATTCTTGACATTTGTGATAAAGTCTGAAGTTTTTCAACTTCGTCCCAGAATTCGTCGTAGTCGAGAGTTTCCATGAGAAGAAGTTAGAATCAAATGGATAGAGGGTAAAGGGATAAAGAATCAAAAAGGGTAAGAGGGTTAAGAGGAATATTTTTGGTATTTTTGAAAAACATGTTGTAAAAACAAAGAATGAAAATCTTTTTGGGTTTTTGATTTTTAAGATGTTTTTGGATTTTTAGATTTTTATAAGAAAATATAAATACATATAGATGGTATGAACAAGGAGTGAATATTTAAATCACTAATCTGTTAGACGTAAGATAATTAGCACAGCTCCCCGGCAGCGGCGCCAAAAATTTGATCGGTGCCGAACCGTCAAGTTTTCTCACGCAAGCTAGCCACTTGTGAATGGCTAACCGTAAGAAACTTAAAACAGTTCAGACACCAATGCAATGAAGATCAGGAGAGTATAGTGTTTCCCCGGGTCGTTATGTCCCAACGAGCTGTGCGATGAATCACCAAACGAATAGTGATCGAGAGGATTTGAACGGAAAAGAGGTTTATGAATGATTATAACTAAAGAAAAAGTAAATAAATTACAGGGGCTTAAATGCAAATTAAAGAAAATTAAAAAGATAAAATATATTAAATAAACGCTATCACTATCTGCAAAATGATGTTTGATTTTTCTTTTATAAAATTTAACTTAAAAACTACGTGACGTACAAAAGAAAATGTGAAACTGAAACAATATTAATCCTAAAAATATAAAAATAACATTTTTACAAACCTAATGATAAGAGAAAATTTTTAGAAAAAGAAAATTATTTTTATTACTATTTATCTAATTATTATTAATTAAAAACTATTTTTACTTATTTAATAATAGCCCAAAATACAAGAAAATATGAAATAAAGCTAAAAAAAATGAAATTATCACTTAGAAAAATCTAAAATAACTAAAGAGAATTTTCAAAACTAATTTTATATTTTTTTGATTATTTTTGTATTTTCTATGAATTAAAAACTATTTTAAACTAATTAAATTGCTTAAAAATACAAATTTAACTAAGAAAAATCTGGAAAAATATTTTTTTGACTTTTTATATTTATCTTAACCTAGGAAAAATGAAAACTTATTTTTTTGAAGTTTTTCTGATTTAATTGTATTAAGAGCTAATTAAAAATGCTTAAAAACTAATTTAAATAGGGAAAAATAGCAAACAGTGTAGGAAAAATATGAAAAATTCAGGGAAAGTCTAAATTAATATACTGAATCTAAGAAAAATATAAAGATAGGGGCTTGTGTGAAGGAATATGAGGCTGCAGTGGAAAAAGCTTATAAATAAGCACTCAAGATAAGCCAAAAGCCACCAATAAGCACCAAACTAACACAGAACCTATAATATGCTAAAAACACTAGAAAGCAACTAATTATAACTATCCTAAACCTCTAAAGTACTCACTGCCATGATTTGATGTTTTGAAGTTAAGTACCAAAATCAGTTTCTATACCTATTTTGCAGCTTAAGCACAAGTTTATCAAATAAGCTAAACTTAAATCCAGAAGTTGGAACCTAGGCTAGACCTGGCTAACTACTTATAAACTAAAAACCAGACCAAGAGAAGCTAAACTGAGCTCTTAACAGACCCTGCAAATCACCTGTGCACACTCAGTTTTCACTGAGTGTGTGCACAGGGGAGATAAGACCCAATTCACAAGCTCATTTGGAGCTTTTAAAAAATTTACAAAAATCTACAAAAATGACAATAAGAAAATAGACCAATTGAAGTTTATAAACCCGGAGTTTTAAGGAATTTGACCCAGAGATGAATCAGTTAAAAATCAACTTAGGTGGGCTGAAAATGACTTTTTCAGTTTTGACTTTTCTTAACAGTTATGAAACTTTGACCATTTTGAGATTTGAGCTTAAATAATGAACTGATTATGATGAAATAAGCTATCATAAAACTAGATTAGGCTACTCCTATGAATTATGAGCATAATACAAACTTTTGGTTTTACAAAATTTGCACAGATATGAAATTAGAACAAGTTCATGGTAATTTTGACTTTTACTAATCCAATGTGCAACTGAGTGACTGAATCAAGCCTAACTATCCTAAAGGATACTACTGTGACAAATCTTAACCACAAACTAAACCTCTAACTCACTAGAACCAACTGATCCAAACACACTTTTAAGTGGCATCAATGGAATTTTTCAAAGCATGTGTTTGATTCAGAGCATGCAGTCAATACAGAAACTCACACTAACTTAAGTTAAACTGAAACTAACATAAATAAGCAGTCTTAAACAGTAATTAACAAAGAAACTAATTTTATAAATTTTATATTAAAAACTTGAAAATGAAAAGAGCAAACTGATAACCTTTAATTTTGAGCTGAATAAGGTGTAAACAAGATCACATATGGCCTACAAGCACTTCCAGGTCTAGTCTAATATCCAAAGTACAAGAACCCCTCCCCTTTGACTTTCATTGACCAAGTACCAATTTTACTTGAATCTGAGTTCCAAGCTTACCAAAAGCTATAATAAGCTTAAGTAAGCTTGTTTGAATGAAAATGAAGCCACTTGGAGCTTTGAGTATAAGATATTGAAACTGAATTTCTTAACAGTGTGAATGAAAACATGAAACTTGAATGAACTTTGAATTTATACTTGAAAATGAGTTACAATGACTAAACAACTTAGTTTCAGTACCATAAAGCTTAAAGTTACAAATTTAGAAGCTAATTAAGACATTTTAAGAAAAAACGACATACATAGAAATTTAAAAACTAACTACTACTCTCTACTCTTCTCCTCTTTCTTCTTTTTATATGCAAAAGGCTTCCCACTTGACTTCTGGGCTTTTCCCACTTCCTTTTACAGCCATTGGATCACTAGGAAAGATATTGGCCATTTGATCATATTTTGGCGCCAAAATTGGTTTTAGCAGTGGGAGGGATTGAGTGCTTGGGGAGGGAAGTAATTAATGTTTCTTGGATGTTGTTGAGGAGGAGGGGACATGGAGGGGTGAGAGTGAGCTGGAGGTGGGGGGGGGGGTTGAGTGTTGCAGGCATGGTGGGTGAAGGAATACAGAAGAAAAAAAGAGGGAAGGTGTGTTGACCGGGGTGTTTGACTTGGCTTATATTATAAAAGGGGGGGGTCAAAACAGGTTATTGGCTGGGGTTCAAAAACATATGGCAGGGGGTCAAGTGGTACAAAGGGTCAAGGTCCAAAGGGTTTAGGCTTAAATAACAAGGACCAATTTGTAATTTCTGAAATATCAAGGACCAATTCTGCCATTTTATCAAAGTTGTTCCAAGGGACCATAAGTGACAAGTTTCAATAGTACAAGGACCAAAATAGACATTTTCAAATTTCCAAGGACTATTTTTGCCAATTTTTAAACTTGAAGGACCAAACTTGTAATTTCTCAAAACTTTTGATATTTTTCACCAAAGGACTAATTTTGACAAGTTATGATTTTAAAAGGACCTTTGGTGATTTTACTTTTGAAATAAGTGCTCAGGGACTATTTCTGACAATTTTTGAAACTTGGGGGACTGAAACTGCCAATTATGCAAACTTAGCTCATTTTTCATTTGATTTTAAACATTTTGCATCTGAAACATATAAAATGCAACTTTGAGATATTTTCAGTATTTTGATGCATTTCTGAGCATTTTTAAGCGTTTTGCAGTTCAGATTTAACCAAAAATGATGAGTATTTACACACTCATCAACCCCTGTCAAGCCCCCTTGGCCCCTGCCAAAAACTTTTTGACCCCTTCCACAATAATACACCCCGGTCAACTCCCCCAGTCAAACCACTACCCTTTTCCCTCCTTTTCTTCTTCTCCCACCTGCTCAACCTGCAAACCCAGACACAACCATCCCTCCAGCTCTCATACTTCACCTCCCTTATCACTCCACCTCACCAAACAACAAAAAGCATTAAATGCTTTTCTCCCCCCCCCCCTTGCACTCAACCTCCAGCTGTCAAATCCACTTTCCCGCCAAAAAGCCATCTATGGCTAATATCCACTCAAGTAATCTAATGGCCAAGAATTCAAGTGGGATTTGTTCAGAGGTCAAGTGGGAAGAATTTCACATATAAAAAGAGAAGAAAGAGAAGCAAGAGAGTAGTAGTACTTAGTTTCAAATTTCCTTTATGTTGTTTTTTATATCAATGTTTTAGTTTAAGTTAAAAGCTGTAATCTTTTGTTTCTATGTATTAAACTCAAGTTGTTTTATCATTATAATCTGTTTTCAAGTATCAATTCAAAGGTTTTATAATAGTTTCATGTTTTATATCTCCTATTATAAGCTCAGTTTAAATGAACTAAAAACCAAGCTTCAAAAAGCTTCATTATACTTCAAATAAGCTCACTTAAGCTGACCATAGCTTTGAGTAAGCTTATTATTCATTTTTAAGCAAAATTGCCCTTGGTCAACAAAAGTCAACTGAAGAGCTCAAAATGGACTTGGTTATGAAATTGGGTTGATGCAGTGCTGATTTGGGTTGGATTTGATTAAAAATAGGGTAGTTGTTTCTAGTATAAGCTGCATAATAGCTGGACCAGTTGTGAGTTCTAAATTTCCTTTACATTTAATTGTTTGAATTTGCATAACTGTCTCAGTTGATATTGGCTAGTTATAGTTGTTTTAATTTGATTTCATTTAGCTTATAGAATAGTGTTTGATCTCTGATAGCATTGGAAATAGTGTTAGTTTGATTCTCTATGTTTAAGTAGTGTAACCATTTCATTAAGTAGTGTTTGGATCTACTGAATTAGTGGATTTGATAGTTGTTTCAGTTGTTGTTATTGCTTGATTCATGCTACCTTAGCACCTATTAGCTCAGTCAAACAATAAAATTTAGTGCTTGTTTAGTAAAAAGTCAAAATGATCTTTAATATCTCCTTAGTTATTAACTGTTGAGAACTAGGAATACATATTGCACCAAAGTAGCTTATAACTTGATACAATAGCTTAATCTCATCTTAATATAGCTTAATATAACTTATTCAGTCCATAGAATCAAATCAAAGTTCATAAAAGTCAAAGTTTCATTTTCTGTCTTAAATAGTCAAAAGTTGTAAAAATCAGTTTTTGCAAAACTTTGTTGATGTCTCAGTTGTTAATCCTTGGTCAAGAGCTTTTGGTATTTTGGATTTTACAAGTTCAGTTGGTCTAGTTTAGAAATCTCATCTTTGTTGAATTTTATCAAGTCTCTAAAAGCCCTTAATCAGCTGTTCATTAAGCTGGTTTGTGCCCTGTGTCAAACTCAGTATTAGCTGAGTCATTTCAAGCTTTTTGTAACCTTTGCACAGGATTCATTTAAGCTTGTGAGGAGCTGAGATTTGGCCCATGTGTAGTCTGCTAGGTGAACTTTAGGTCCCAATATCTGTTTTTCCCTTTAGCTTATTAGGATTGCTTATGCATGTGCTTAAAGGTGCCCTCATGAATACTGTTGGATAGTATTAATCTCATAAGCTCAAATATTAGCAAGGCATCATTAGTGGTCTAGAGTAGTATTAATTAATTGCATTAGGCTTATTATAGTGTACTTTAGCTCTGTTAATCATTTGGTTTATTCCTGTAGCTTATAGCTTAATCTAGTAGCTTATTTATAACTGCTTATCACTACAGCTTCATATTCTTCAACATAAGCATATGTTTTTATATTTTTTATAGACTTAGAATATAATTTTAGAATTTTCCTGAATTTTTCATATTTTTCCAGCACTGTTTGATATTTTTCTTATTTTAAACTAGTTTTTAATCCTTTTTAATTAGCTTTTAATACAATTAAATCAGAAAAGTTTCAAAAAATAAGTTTTCATTTTTCCTAGGTTAAGATAAATATAATAAGTCAAAAAAATATTTTTCCAGATTTTTCTTAGTTAAATTTGTAATTTTTAGCAATTTAAGTAGTTTCAAATAGTTTTTAATTCATAGAAAATATAAAAATAATCAGAAAAATACAAAATTAGTTTTGAAAATTCTCTTTAGTTATTTTAGATTTTTCTAAGTCATAATTTCATTTTTATAGCTTTATTTCATATTTTCTTGTATTTTAGGGTATTATTAAATAAGTAAAAATAGTTTTTAATTAATAATAATTAGATAAATAGTTTTAAAAATAATTTTCTTTTTCTAAAAATTTTCTCTTATCATTAGGTTTGTAAAAATGTCATTTTTGTATTTTTAGGATTAATATTGTTTTATTTTCACATTTTCTTTTGTACGTTACGTAGTTTTTAAGTTAAATTTATAAAAGAAAAAAAAAAAAAAACATAATTTTAAAAATAGTGATAGCGTTTATTTAATATTATTTATCTTTTTAATTTTCTTTAATTTGCATTTAAGCCCCAGTAATTTATAAACTTTTTCTTTAGGTATAATCGATCACAACCCTTTTCCCGTTCAAATTCTCTCGATCACTATTCGTTTGGTGATTCAGTGCACTGCTCGTTGGGACTTAACGACCTGGGGAAACACTATACTCCTCTGATCTTCATTGCATTGGTGTCTGAGCTGTTTGAAGTTTATTACGGTTAGCCATTCACAAGTGGCTAGCTTGTGTGATAAAACTTGACGGTTTGGCATCGATCAGTATGCAAAATGTAGTCATACAAATAAGGGCCCATGGCGAGTGTTTATCCCAATACACTCGATTCTGACATGCTATACATTTCGCCTTGACCCATGCGGGGCCAACCGAATGGGGGAGTCACCCCAATAGATCTATTTATAACATTCGCGCTTCACAGCAGGAATTGACGGTTCATGAAAAGGGCAATACGGGATCTAAGGACTTAGGCTAAGTAGCGTAATATTCTAAGTCAAGCATTTTGGTATGGTCCATAAAACATCTATGTGTGATGTCACTTTACCAAGAAGACATTCAATAGTATAGTAGGTAAACATATCATACCAATCATAAAGCATAGTATGCATGAAAATGTACAATTTTAATAAATAAATTCTTTTAAGTAAAACGAGCATGTATCTTCCCCCAAAACAATTACAAAACAGTTTAAAAGTAAGGACTATGAAACTCACCTTGGCTATTAGTAGTTCGAAGGGAATTAAATCGATTAGTGGTAGTGCACGGCTCCAACACGCAACCTAATTTAGTACGGAAAATTTAGTCTTTAATTATGTTTAAGACTCGATAAAGTTTAACTAACTTTATAAATTTTTAAATGTTGTTGTTGTTGTTGTTGTTGCCTATGTGGCATCATTTATCTTAAAACAATTTACAAAGATTTGGGTGGATTTCGGCTTATGATGACATGGAAGGAATCTCGAAGAAGGAATTGCGACTTTGGTTCAATGATGACCAAATGATAATATACGGAAGATAGTATGCGTATAACAAGACGTTGTCGATGTAAATGAAAAAGATATATATATATATATTAAGTGTGTGTGTCTAAATATATATATATATATATATATATATATATATATATATATATATATATATATATATATATATATATATATATATATATATATATATATATATATATGTATGTATGTATTTAGAACATTTAGAATAAATTTATTAGAAAGGAATTTAAATCTTAATTTAATTCATGTGTAAATTGTATTAGAAAAAAACAATGTAGGTTTTTAATAATTATAGTTCAAATACCAATATGTTTCAAAAAGTTGTATATATCCCCGACTAATAAATATATCACAATATAAGTTTTCAAGTAATATATTTCGTTTATGAACCGTAAAATAGTTTATTGAAAAATAGGTATGACCCATGTGTAATTCTTCTATTTAATTGGTTTTGTCAAAAATTGTATAGTTGATGTCAATTGAGTTTTATATCCGGTTTTTATCAAGTGAATATGTATATTTATGTGTTTATGTCTCGTATAGTTTACAAGTCGAGTTATAATTTCATTTTCAATTGTTAACTTGTGTCATTTATTAATGTCGACGTGAGTAGTATGTCGATTTATTTATGTTTGTGATGGAAATGGAAAACAAGTCGATTGAGATGGAAGGTAATCGGGAAGACTCGAATCTACATACGCTATTCGCGCCCTGGTGGGCTTTTCAAACCTAACGGACCCTTTGGAAATTGAATGGGCTCCGCAGCCCAATCAACAAATACACATACTCAAAATAGAATTTGTGGGTTGGGCCTTGTACCTAGCAAAACCATGCGTGCCCTTCTTGGACTCAAATAGACTTGGCTGCCCATCCAATACCTTACATTCTTATGAAGTGGGCTCAAGGAATGTTTAGCACAAAAGCTGTTTTGGAACTTATGTTTCTGTCATAGGGTTGACGCGAGAAGGACAACCGAACGCAGGCCTAAACTGAAAACTGATTATGTACATAGTGGGACTCTTACGAGTGTTCTTCGAGGTCTAATGTCAGATAATGTGACAACATCCTCGGGGTGTCTTAGGTGTCTCGAGCAAACTAACTAAATACTTTTGTGACTTGATTATACTCACCTATATAGACTCTTTGAGTCTGTTGGTACATGTACGACAACAAGTATGACGAAACCCTATTTGACTAGTGATTTCAAGGTCGGGTACAACCCGCGACCTTGTTACTCTCGCGGTTACGGGGTCTCAAGTTAACACAAGACCTACCAAAATAACCCTTTGATTGACCAAGATAATAGCGACCAAAAAATACTTTCGGGTGTGTTTTCTCTTTCTCAGTCGCGACAAACACAAGGACACATAAACATAAACAAGTAGTATATAGCCGGTTCAGCTAAAGAGTAAACCAAATGCGGAATAAGCTCTACTATAAGCTGAAAAACTATTATTAAGCCAATAAGAGAATTTTCATATAAGTTGAAAATGAATATGAGCTATTTGAGAGGTCCTCCTCTTAGCCGGGAATGAAATAAGCTGTTAAGCATCTACGACCAGCTGATAAGAATAAGCCGAAAGCCAAGAATCAAAACTAAAATATTTTATGTTTTCTCTTCTTGGTTCTCGACAACAACAAAAACAACAATATGCAACAGAACATCATTTTTCTTTATTTTTTCGACAGCACCGTTGTCAATTTAATTAACACCATTATAAATCAATATCACTTATAATTTAAATAATTTATACCAATCGGTATGAACAAGAAGATTATAAATTCGACTTAGACAATTGATATTACAAAATCAATAGATTCAAAAAGATAACAATTTCATGTTCTTACATTTAATCTCGTGGGTCGAATAGATGAACACCGAAAACAAGGAGCTCAATTTGAGAGGACCCGAAATGGACTGGAACAATTAATCACTTGGGAAACCTTCCTTATGCATCCAATAACAAAACCCCCAAACCAATTTCAAAATCCCCCTTGATTTATAGAAACCCTAATTTTCAAATATTTGATGAATCATGATGAAACTGTGATTAATTGCTCCCCTTTTTTAGATGGGATTGTAGAAAGAAGAACCTAGCCCTTCTTGACCTTGTTTGTAGGTGGTAACCATCCTTGGCATAAGTCTTTTTCTCCACAGCCACGCCTCAATCCTTCACGTGATATCTATGGAGGTAGGCTTTTTCTTGAAGGGTGGTGGTGGAATACTTTTGGTGTTGACTATCCAAAAAGAATGAGAAAGCTCCATTTTGGTGTTTGTCGTGGGAGGAAACGAAGGAGAGAGGGAGACAGGTACAGTAACATGAAATTGATGGGTCGGTTGAGGTTGTGAGATGAAGTTTATTATTTTGTTTTATTATTAATTAATGTATTAACTGTACCCCGTGTTCTGTCGAATCCCCGTGTAATTATACCTTTCCGGTACCCGCAAAATGTAAAAATTGTATTTTTGGAAACGTTTTAACGAGCGTAATAATATGGTATCAGTATTACGTGGAGATTTGATTATTACTATTTTGCCGTTATTTAATTGGTGTTGGTATGCGTGCGGTGCCGTGTTTTTCTGAATTCACGAGATAACCTCTCGATTTCTTTCGTAATTTATCAGTGAATGTTAAAAAGTGTATATTTCACTTATCTCGGTATTTATGTTTAGTTCGGTGTGTTACTGCATCTGCAGTGTGTGGGTTAGCTTCCCGAAACAATGGTTTAAGCTTTTGTATGCTTAAATTTAACTCAGAGAATAATAAATTTCACATTTACTATAAAGATACTTAATGGAAAAGTATCATGTGTGCGGTGTCGGGTTTTTAATGAAATGAGACGACCTCTCGTTTTTAAATTTTAGATATTGACAGCTGTAAAAAAATAGCCTATTTAATTTTTCTGATGTATAAATACTATTATAATAATCCAGAAATTTACGGGTTGTTATAGTCTACCCACCTTACAAGAGATCCATCCCGGCTCTCAGTTTACGTTACCCGATAGGGTGTCGGGAAAAAGGTGATGGTGTTTGTAACAGGTTTGGAGTTTCCCTGGGTTGTTCTTGGTTTCCCTTATTGTATGGGTACCTAAGCATTATGTCATTAGCACGCCCTCTATTTGAGGTGCAATGATTTTTCTGGGGTAAGTTCATTGGGTGATGGTTCATTGATATTTCACTATTATGTTAAGCCCACTTGTTTCTGGTGTTTAGTGATTCTAAAGTATGGTGGTTAATTCTTAAGATTTGCTACGGGTTTGTGTGTTTTCTTCCTAAGGAATGAAGAAACATTTGTTTTCGAAATTTTCTTTCGAGTAAATGTTTGCACAAGTTTGGGTAAGACCATATTTCAAAAGGCAGACATCCATTTGTTTGAAATTGATAGTTGTGTAAAAATGACATGTTTTTAAAAGATTGTAAAACTGGTTCTTAATTATGGTGTGTATAAGAAACTTTTGCGAAACTTTGAGTGTTTCAGCCAGCATTTCGTCTCATTTTAATGAGGGATTTAGAAAATATTATTATAGGGTTTTTAAAGGGGAATCCTCAAAATTTATAAACTATATTGCAGAAGGGATGTGTAGTAGGATATAAATATTTACCTATATCTGCGAGTTTAGTTGTCTAAGTTGGGTAGGGTTAGAGGTTTAATAGTTGGTGAACCTCATTGTTATCTATGGTTTTAGGCAGAGGTGTGGGATACATCTTAAGGTTAGGCTTAGTTACCAAGGAGAACACTTTTCATTCTGTTTAACGTATTAACCTAAAAACACTTTATTTTGGTAAGGTAGGGGTAGAATTGTAGTTTACCTTATGGTGTAGTGGTAAGGTAGCAACTTGGTTTGTAGAATAATTTATGAAGTGATTCTTAAAACGATTTATAGGACAGATGGAAACCACTAACATTTCGTAAGATTACTTCCTATGGTTCGTGAGAAAATTGGAAGTAGTTGGTATGGTGACTAATTTATTTTGTTTGTAAGAGGGTAACAAGGTATGCACTGTTATTCTTAAGAGGTGGGTGGAGCTTCTAGGTATCAAATTTTCAAGATATGGCATAAAATTTTCAAGTCTATGTGGGATTATAGGTCATTTATCGTGCCTTTCTAGATTTTGCCAAAGGTTTATTGTTCTTTTTGTTGCCTATTCCCACTAGATGATCTTTCTCATAGGTGCTATGGAGGGTTGCTCTTTGAGTGGCTTAGTTCGTCCACGGAATGTAAGGTTTGGGGTAGGGGTGACTATAACAAAACCCGATTGTGATATGGAAATATCCTATATAGGAAAATAAAGTTTATGATTAAGAAATAGTGTGATGCCAGTGTGTGGCTTATGATTAAGAATTAGTGTGACTCCAGTGTGTGGCTTATGATTAAGAATTAGTGTAACGCCGGTGTGTGGCTTATGATTAAGAATTAGTGCGACGCTAGTGTGTGTGGCTTTTTAAAATGTTACATGCTCGTTTACCAAAAACATTACCATTTTATGAGATTAATCAAAATTCACTAGACATAACGCTATTATAACTATCCTAAGTATTGCTAAATTCACCTCTGAGTCGGACATAGGTGATCAGGCTATGTCCCACTGTCTCTGGTTGAATATAGGTTATCAATCTATATTCGACCGAGGTTTAATGAATTTTGAAATACTTAGCTTAGTTACGCTAGTACCATGTCCTAATGCTTTTAAAAGTTGTCTCGAAAGACATAAAACAAGTGCTCTATTTATGTGAGGGGAAAGGCGTAGTGTTGTGATACGTAAATATACGTATAGGGAAAAATAATTATAACATATAGTGAAATTAGGTGAGTAGTAATAATACATATATCTTATCAAGTATGATCTCAACTGGATCATGAGTGAGGCATTAGCTTGGTAGGCAGGCACTTGTCGGTCATAGGGTTAAGTTTTTGTAAAAGTGGTTATAGTCTAGGTTTAAAAAATACCCAGTTCTCTATAACATAGGCTCTGATGCCAATCTGCAACACCCCCAAAATGGCTCAGCGGAAGCACACAAGTATTGGGGTGATACTAAATTGATATCACAACATAAGCATAGAACAACTTATTTTCATAAAGAAACTTTTATTCATTCTTGAAAACAATGTTTACATTATTGATTAAGTGCGGAAAATAGGCCCATAATAAGGTAGTCCCCATTTATGTTTATCAGAGAATCTATGACCATGCCCATGCCTTTGCCTTGCGCCTCCAAAGATAAACTATCACCTCAAAACCTTAAAATACATGCTAAAAAGTGTCAACACAAGGTTGGTGAGTTCTAGGTTTATTTAAATGGCACTTCAGTATACAATTTAACATTTAGTTTTGATGATCATTACGTCTTGCATAATGTCATAAAAATTTGTGTTTATCTTTGATAAAAGAATTTTATTAGTGGACCATAGGTAGGGTATGTGTACATTACAACGAATATAATGTCATATATTAAATCTCTTACGCTAGCACTAAGTTCATGCAACCGAAGCTACGACAGTTTCTGTATGTAAAATGTAGTCATACAAATAAGGGCCCATGACGAGTGTTTATCCCAATACACTCAATTCTGACATGCTATACATTTCGCCTTGACCCATGCGGGGCCAACCAAACGGGGGAGTCACCCCTAATAGATCTATTTATAACATTCGCGCTTCTCAACAGGAATTGACGGTTCATGAAAAGGGAAATATGGGATCTAAGGACTTAGGCTAAGCAGCGTAATATTCTAAGTCAAGCATTTTGGTATGGTCCATAAAATATCTATGTGTGATGTAACTTTATCAAGAAGACATTCAATAGTATAGCAGGTAAACATATCATACCAATCATAAAGCATAGTATGCATGGAAATGTACAATTTCAATAAATAAATTCTTTTAAGTAAAACGAGCATTTATCTTCCCCCAAAAGAATTACAAAACTGTTTAAAAGTAGGGGCTATGAAACTCGCATTGGCTATTAGTATTCCGAAGGGAATTAAATCAATTAGTGGTAGTGCACGGCTCCGACACGCAACCTAATTTAGTACGGCAAATTTAGTCTTTAATTATGTTTAAGACTCGATAAAGTTTAACTAACTTTATAAATTTTTAAATGTTTGTGTTGTTGTTGTTGCTTATGTGGCATCATTTATCTTAAAACAATTTAAAAAGATTTGGCTGGATTTCGTCGTATGAGGGTATGACATGGAAGGAATCTCGAAGCAGGAATTGCGACTTTGGTTCAATGTGACCAAATGATAATAGACGGAAGATAGTATGCTTATAATAAGACGTTGTCGATGTAAATGAAAAAGAGATATTTTATTAAGTGTGTGTGTGTGATAACGCTACACGCGTCGTTCGGGGTCAAGGAAACTTCCTTTTCTTCGAGCAAGTTTTATAACACCCTAGGCAGTGAACCTAATCGTTGTAGTGTAGTAATTAGGGTAAGCCACGGGTATTGATATCGTTCTCTAGGGGAATAGGAATGCTAGTGAGAAGTTACTACGCTAAGGTTGAGGTTGAGGAAGATTATTTTTTATCTTTTTATATTTTTTTAGAAATTGAAAAGGTACGAATCTCGGGTATTGGATTTGGGGGGTTGGTATTGCTACCGATTACTCTACTATTATCTAATTATCTAAGCTAAGGTTGTGATAGTCTATGTCTAATTGATGTGTACTCGTATGATAGTTTAAAGATGTGTTTACTTAGGTTTTACTACTCCTTAATTATCTCTTATTGATGGTTGATTTGTCACGTCCTTATTCCTAGTTGCGTTGTGATTCTAAGGCTATAGGGCGTGCTTGTTTCCCTAACTCTTTGAAATTACCAAAGGGTCTTGTTTACAAATCCTCTAGTGATTTATAGACGCCTACTCTACGGTTGTCCTTGAATACTTTATCCTACAATTACCTAGATAATTATATTCTAAAGTTCACAAAGAAAAGTCAAGCATTAAGTACACAACGAATAATCTAGCGCACTCTAGATCATTAGTCAACTAAGATAAGTATCAACCAATCAATATTCAATAATTAAGTTTCATATTCCCTAAGCAAACACACAAATAAATTAGCCGGACATGGAGAACATGCAAGCATACACACAAATAATCAAAGACATAATTAAATTAATGAAGTAAATACTTATCTTGATGTATAATAGGGTTTAGAACCCTAAAATACTGCACAAGAAAGCCTTGGTTCGGTTTTAGGTTTTTACTCCAAAAGACTACACACAAAACTGAAAAATTCGGATTCTATAAATAAGATTACATCTGCGACGGCGTCACCTTATGTTTCGTGACGCCGTCGTGTCGCCGTCATTAGGGTTTCGTCTTGGCCACGTAAACCTTGCGACGGCGTCACCTTATGACTGTGACGCCGTCCCCTTCAGCTCTGACGCCGTATTGGCTGCATCTAGGCCGTCTGAGTAACGACGGCCTACTCCTTTAGAACCTGACGTCGTCCCTTGAAAACATGCAATTTCGCTTCTGACCCGTCGCAAAATTCCTTCCCGACGGCGTCGCAGATATGCAGTGACGCCGTCGCCTTATGTTTCAGCAGCTTTGAGTGTCTCGATTCTGACTTTGGCCATTTTCTTCGTATATTCGCGCCTTTTCGTCCAAATAAGCATCATTCCAGCATTTTGCCTTCAAGAGACCTAAAAAGTGAAAAGGAACGATATTAAGCAATAACGGATACAGAAGTGATCGAATAAGGGCTTAAATGACCCCTTAAAAAGGTACCTTTTAAAACCTTATCATTGCAAATTGTTGTAACATCCGATAATTCAACTCTAACAAAAACTTTTAACATGGTTTGACATTCACGAATGGTATGAGGAGTATATGGTATGACAATTTTTTTTGCAAACAATGAATACGTTCCAAAGTTACCTTTTTCCACTTTTCTTGACTTGATGACCATTTTTATATTTTATGTAGTATAGATATAGATAAATACGATGGCGTTTTTAAAAATCATTTCCTACATCCACATTCTTTTAAAAAGAAGCATTGCATAGGCACCCGAATCACAATTGGCTTTTGTTTCCAGATGCACGTACAACACCGCAACATTAATTCTATGGTTTCAGGTATTTAAACACATCTAATATTTGTAAATCCACCGATATGAGATAAGCTATACTTTCATTTTCTTTTTCCAAATTTTCCATTTGTCTTTAACTTGAGATTGAGAGACGATAATTCGTCTACAACAACTAACTTCTATCTTTTTATCTACAAATTATGCTACATAAAAAGCTAAATATTATAACCTGTCCATACACCATGTAATTAGCAACATCTACTATATGTATCCATTTTGAATATAGGCGAGTACCCGTGCCTAGCGGCATCGGTTTCTAGCGGTAGACAATTAACGATATGCGATATTGTGGTAAGTGTTTCGTATAACGTTCAAAACTATATGTAACATCAACTTGTTAGTTTGTATGAAGTTTTGTGTGTTTTATTAATTTGTATAACATGTATAATAACATGTACTTTTCATTTTAGGGTGTTTTAAAATATCATTAATTAGTGTGTTTAATTATTTTATATTTTGAATTATGTTGTAGCTTCTTTAAATTGTACGTTATGAAATTTTTATTGTACTTTTTAGTAAAGGGTGTTTTAATTGGTTATTTTTAATTTGTATATGTGCTTTTAATTGGTTGTACAATGTGAATAAATTATTGTACTTTTAAGTAATTGGGTGTTTTAATAAGAGTATTAATTACAATATGCATTTCTCTCTCATTTGACCAATTTCAACAATTCAACTTTTCAACTTTTCATCTTTGACCGTTTTTCTATTATAGACGAGTACCCGTGCCTAGCGGCAACGGTGTTTAGTTTTCTGCAAAATTCCCACGACCCATAAGTTTCTTTCAACAAACTGTATTTGTAGCGTCTGAGAATTATTTTCGAATAACTATAATTCTGATGTGTGGTTGCATAGCAGCAGAAATATAAAGTTTTCAAGAAAATTATGTGTAGTCGATCTAAGTGTAGGAGTATATTTCTAATAGGATTGTTTTAACTTTTAAGTTATTAAGATTTTAGTAATAATAGATTCAAGCATTACAAAAAGCAACGGTATTATGTAGTTGGCAATATTATGTTATAGTTTAGATGTATAGCCAATGTGTGTGACCGTCTTTTCTTGTTTTGTCATTAGGCAGTGATAACTACTTTTTTTATATGTATAACGTTTATTATTTAGTGTGTGGCTTTTAAACTTGTAACCTTACAAATTTAATACCACCATAATAAGATTATCTTGTACGATTCTATATGCTAGTCCCTTAAGTGGTTCAAGACCAACATTTTTCAAAATAAAATTATACAAATGATAACATACATGTGTCAAATCAAAATAAACAACAAAAAACTACAAATACTTGGTATATCATTTTTCCAAATTTGTCACGGGTTCATCAACTACTTCATCATTTCTTATATAATTTTGTCAAATTTGAAACCTGGTTCGACCCGGGTGGTTCAACCGGTTGAACCGTTCCGGTCAAAAAACAATTTGATTTAAACCGAGTCAACCCGACATGTTGGGTCAAAAACAAGTCAAATTAAATCGGGTCAACCCGCCGAGTTTGAAGCGTCCCGGGTCAACCCATTTTTCGATGTGTATTAATAGTTTCCTTTTGAAATATATGTCTTCAACATTTCCACTTTTACTTTCAACTTTTCACTTTTTACTTTTTGGTTTTTCCTTTATATATAGTATATAGCAGGGTACTCGCGCGTTTTAGCGGCGGGTACCCTTTGACGATTAACCGCAGAAATATTTTTTGATGAGACCTGATTCACCAGTTTGTATCTGTTTCAACGGGTCCTCTCTGGTTCGTTTTCTAATTGCTTTAATTGGTTAGCCGAACCGGTGGCGACACCTGTTCCAGTTGAACACGTTGGTCCGGTTTTCAAAACTATATCTAACATCAACTTGTTAACTTGTATGAAGTTTTGTGTATTTTTTTAATTTGTATAATGTGTATAATAACATGTACTTTTCATTTTTGGGTGTTTTAAAAATATCATTAATTAATGTGTTTAATTATTTTATATTTTGGATTATGTTGTAGCTTCTTTAAATTGTACGTTATGAAATTTTTATTGTACTTTTTAGTAAGAGGTGTTTTAATTGGTTGTTTTTTAATTTTGTAAACGTACTTTTAATTAGTTGTACAATGTGAATAAATTATTGTACTTTTAAGTAATGGGGTGTTTTAATAAGAGTATTAATTACATTATTCATTTCTCTCTCATTTGACCAATTTCAACAATTCAACTTTTTCACTTTTCACCTTTGACCGTTTTTCCATTTTATGTAGTATATATATATATATATATATATATATATATATATATATATATATATATATATATATATATATATATATATATATATATATATATATATATATATATATATATATGTATCTAGAACATTTAGTATAAATTTACTAGAAAGGAATTTAAATCTTAATTTAATTCATGTGTAAATTGTATTAGAAAAAAACAATGTAGGTTTTTAATAATTATAGTTCAAATACCAATATGTTTCAAAAAGTTGTATATATCCCCGACTAATAAATATATCACAATATAAGTTTTCAAGTAATATATTTCGTTTATAAATCGTAAAATAGTTTATTGAAATATAGGTATGACCCGTGTGTAATCCTTCTATTTAATTGGTTTTGTCAAAAATTGTATAGTTGATGTCAATTGAGTTTTATATCCAGTTTTTATCTAGTGAATATGTATATTTATTTGTTTATGTCTCATATAGTTTACAAGTCGAGTTATAATTTCATTTTCAATTGTTAACTTGTGTCATTTATTAATGTCGACGTGCGTAGTATGTCGATTTATTTATGTTTGTGATGGAGATGTAAAACAAGTCGATTGAGATGGAAGGTAGTCGGGAAGTGTTAGCCTCGCTTTTTTATAAAGATAACGTCACCTACGTGAATTGGACTAGATGCGTAGTATACTTTGCCCATAGGGACTAGTATCGTTTAAGTGGCAAAGTTGTAGCATATAGAGCCTATAAATACCCCTCATGACTCTCCATGAGGGGTGAGGTGAAGCATTTGGCTAAAGGTGTAGTGTGTGTTTTCTTAATAAAAGTCTTTGTTTTCTCTTCCCTCTCTCTAGTTTCTCTCACTAAAAGGATGAAGATCTTCATCTTCTTCCACCAACCCCGACCTCCAAAAACAACATAAATCATATGTTAAATGGTCCTAACAAGTGGTATAGAGCCATGGTTATGCTTTGATGATTTATGTTGGTTTTGTATCATGTTTAAACTGTTTTTTTAGTGCTATTTTTGTGGGTCGGAAAATTTTTTTTCCGTGTTTTTGGGTAAACATTTTAAACAAATATTGTGTATCTCTTTTTTGGTCAAATAGTCATCTGGTACATTCAAGTTTACAATATCTGGTCCAAACAGACTTTGTTGCATCATTTGTTCATGACTTTTGTACCAAATCCGTGTCATATTTGTGGTCAAATGATTATATTTCTTATGGTCAATCAGTGGTCAAAGAGGGTCACCGTATGCATTTCTGGGTTTTTCATGAAGCTGGACGGATTATTTGGTCGGAAAAACTCGCCGGAAAAAAGTCAAAGGGTCAAAACCCTAAACTTACGCCTAAGGAGCATCTACAGAGTATTTACGAATAAATGTGAAGTTATGCGTAAGAAAAGTTACGCGTATGTATTACGCATAAACCTACGCTTACGCGTAAGAATCAGTTTTTTACGCCTAAGAATGGGTTTACGCATAAGAAAAGAGTGTTACGCATATGATATTACGCTTAAGGTCAAGAGTTACGCATAATAATGTTTACCAGTAAGAAATGAAAAGTTATGCGTAGACTTGTACCTAAATCTTACGCGTAGACTCGACCACAACGACCATCATACCACTACCAAGACTCGACCTCAGATATCAATCCATCATTAGTCCATAAAAACATTAACTGATCCGAATATCAACTCCAACTACACATCCTATCTATCACTCCCCAACATTCATATAATTAACTCATGAATCAAAAAGAAAAATATCGATTGTATATGAATGTGAATCTCAGATTCGATTCAAGTTTTTTTTGTAATCTTTTTAAGATTATTCCAACTGAATCACAATCATCATTGATCCTTTTGAAGAATGTGCTTCATGAATATCCGAATTAAAAGATAAGACGAATAAAAAATCTTGTTATAATCTTTTCTTAAAGCTCGTCAAAATCAAAAACAAACATCAAACACAACCTACCCGTGACCCCTTATTGCAAGGATTATGACGACATCCCTGAGGTATATTCGAACTGAAAAGCATAACAAGGAAAGGGGTATTCGTATACTGTCTTTGATGTTGTCAAGATTAGTATGAGATTAAATTTGATGAGGTGCTTGGGGTTTGGTAAGAAAAGTCAGATATGTGAGGAGCGTACAAAGTGGTAGGCGATTATTTTGTGATATCTGTTGTTCTAGGTTTAGGTTATGTAGTGTGTGAGTTTGTTTTATAACCGGACTGGTGAATGGGCCTCAATCAGATTCGGATCGGGTAGCTGAATTTGAAAATGGACTCATGGGCTTCTTATTTACTCATTTTCATAGACTAATTGTTGGGATGATATAAAATGACATGGATATGGGTCCGTTAGTTCTCGAGGACACTCATTAAAAATTGAGTTATCCGAATTTTGGTATATCACAAATTTTGGATACAAAATTTTTACATGAGTGATATGAGCGGTATTTTTTGGTATGGTATATTTTCACGGAGGATACATTATTCACGGCTTGAACGAAGATATGAAAAAAGGACTACGGGGTTTTTGTACGGTATTACTTATGAGAAATTGACGTAACATTTCACGGGTGGACTTCTTTATCGTTGAGACGTTGGTTGGTTGGATGCATGTCTCAAGATAACTTGTTGGAGCACATTAGGAAATTTGACAATCTGGTTATAACTGATGTAAGGAGTTACGTTGTAGTGCTCACAGTGTGTAACCATCACTTTAAGGAGTTACGTTGTAGTGCTCAGTGTCACACGGTGTTGTGGATTGGTCAAAAATTTAGACCAAGCAGTAAGTCACAAAGTTGGGATGGTTACTTCCTTTTCAAGTCAGTCGTATCGGGTTATCTCCATATGTGGTCATTACTATTAGCTGGTGAATTTAAAAGGAGGTTCGTTTTAAGGTTGGTTTGAGAGAATTATTGAGAGTATTTTTGCGACATATTCTCACAGAATTTTGATCAAGCTATGATGTTAATCTTGCATCAAGAAAAAGGTAATACGGCATGTACGCAACATTATGATGATTCCGATAGCTCGCAACCATCAGGAGGGAGAAGTTGGTATTTCATCTTCCGTGATTGGATTACGAAGGGAATTGTGCTTAAGACTAAAGAAGGAGAAGTAGTGTGGTGTACATCGGGGCTTTTTACCAAACTTGGATGCAATACTAAGTGAGTTATGTTGTTATGATGTTCCCAGAACGACAACCATTGTACGATCAAGAGTTTACTTTCTCCGATGCGTGTTGCAAGAGAGTTGTCGGTTCAGGAGGGAGCAAAAGAAAGAAAAAAGGCTCACTAGATAGGAGGGAGTAATAACCTAACTAGACCGTTACAGTTGAAGTTCAGAGCTACAAGAATTTGCCTCAGTATCTAGACTACAGAGACTCTGCACTTCAAGAAAGTCAACATTGTTCATTACTATTGTAATTTACTTTGTTTTGTATTTATAGGTCTCATTGTAACCATTCACGCGTGACGCTATCTTGGAGGGAGATTGTTAGCCTCGCTTTTTTATAAAGATAACGTCACCTACGTGAATTGGACTAGATGCGTAGTATACTTTGCCCATAGGGACTAGTATCGTTTAAGTGGAAAAGTTGTAGCATATAGAGCCTATAAATATCCCTCATGACTCTCCATGAGGGGTGAGGTGAAGCATTTGGCTAAAGGTGTAGTGTGTGTTTTCTTAATAAAAGTCTTTGTTTTCTCTTCCCTCTCTCTAGTTTCTCTCACTAAAAGGATGAAGATCTTCATCTTCTTTCACCAACCCCGACCTCCAAAAACAACATAAATCATATGTTAAACGGTCCTAACAGGAAGACTCGAATCTACATACGCTATTCGCGCCCTGGTGGGCTTTTCAAACCGAACGGACACTTTGGAAATTGAATGGGCTCCGCAGCCCAATCAACAAATACACATACTCAAAATATAATTTGTGGGTTGGGCCTTGTACCTAGCAAAACCATGCGTGCCCTTCTTGGACTCAAATAGACTTGGCAGCCCATCCAATACCTTACATTCTTATGAAGTGGGCTCAAGGAATGTTTAGCACCAAAGCTGTTTTGGAACTTATGTTTCTGTCATAGGGTTGACGCGAGAAGGACAACCGAACGCATGCCTAAATTGAAAACTGATTATGTACATAGAGGGACTCTTACGAGTGTTCTTCGAGGTCTAATTGTTAGAAAATGTGACAACATCCTCGGGGTGTCTTAGGTGACTCGAGAAAACTAACTAAATACTTTTGTGACTTGATTATACACACCCATATAGACTCCTTTGAGTCTGTTGGTACAGGTACGACAACAAGTATGACGAAACCTGTTAGGAATTAGAAATTCCAGGTATTAAAGAGTCGGTCACCTCAAGTATATGTAATCATTAGAAGCTCGTAGTCGTAGTTATTTTAAGTTAAGTAACATTTAGTTAAGTAACACCGTGGAGGACAGACGGGTCTTTACCCACTGTATGCCTGATCCACAGCCCGATGTGTGGCGTTTTATGTAAGACTATAAATACTCTCTACCTCCCAAGGTAGAGAGTTGGAGCTCATAATAATATCTTTCACTTTCTCTCACTAAGTTCCCTAAACCTCTAACTTTCTCTCTCTCTAGAATTCCATTCATACGCCACTTTGTGTTATGGTTTGATGTGTATGTGAAAACTAATATCTTACAATTGGTATCAAGAGCCATGGTTAGATCATATCTAGCACATCTTTGGATTTTTAGTGGTTTTTAGGTGGTTTTTGAGTTTGAAAAAGTTTAGTGGTTTGTGCATCATTTGGTTGATTTCTTGTGTTAAAGTTTGGATTTTGTTAGTACTTTTATGTTTAGAATCATCACAAGTGTTTAGGTTTTCATTTGGTAAGCTTGAATCATCTTGGTAGGGTTGTTTTTGGATTGAAAAGTGATGTTTATGTGGTTTCTCTTGCTAGCGACTTGACATTCGGACTTCTTTCTTCGTAGCGACTTGCTTCACAATTTTGTAGCGAGTTACAGTTTTGGAGCTAGCGACTTAGACCTAGCGATTTACAGTACAAGTAATGGACTCTCTACTACGGGTAGCGACTTGGTGGTAGCGACTTGGTCTGTAGCGAGTTGCTCTTTAGCGACTTGAATCTTTAGCGACTTGAGTAGCGAATTGCTGCCAAAATTTTGCTAGCGACTTGAGGCTTAGCGAGTTACTACTTAGCGACTTGCATTTGTCTAGCGACTTGGGACTTTAGCGACTTGGGGGTGTAGCGAATTAGGTGTTAGCGACTTGGTGCATTATCTTCTAGCGACTTGGGTGATTGTTTACGGTTTTCTCTTGATTTAGTAAAATCCCGTGAAAGAATCTATTTCTCGGTTTAATCATAGAGTTATAAAATCCCGTATTATCTTTTAACATGTCTACCAACGTTCCTACTATCATCTCCACTGTTGCCGAGGATGTTCAAGCAGCTGGGTCAGATCCTCGTCCACCCATGCTTGACAGAACTGACTACGATTCTTGGGCTCAACGAATCAGATTGTACTGCCTTGGAAAGGAAAATGGTGTCAACATTCTCAAATCCATTGATGAAGGACCGTATCGAGTTGAGACGAATAGAGATGTACTTGATACTGCTGAAGATGGAACTCTGATTTACGGAATGGACAGACCAAAGATGTATGATGAGCTTGACGATAAGGAGAAAAAGAGATTCGATGCTGATATCAGGGCTTCTAACATTGTTCTACAAGGTCTCCCTAAAGACATCTACAAGCTGATCAATCACAACACCGATGCAAAGGCAGTATGGGATAATGTCAAAATGCTTCTCTCAGGTTCAGAATTAACTATGGAAGACAGAGAATCACAACTCTATGACGAATTTGAACACTTCAAGATGAAACCAGATGAGAGTGTCTATGAGTACTATGTGAGATTCCATAAGTTGGTGAATGATATGAGGAACATCAGAATGACTATGCCTAACATTCAGCTGAACTCATAATTTGTGAACAACATGAATCCCGAATGGCACAAGTTTGTCACCTCTGTGAAGCTCACTAAAGGATTGAAGAATACAAACTATGAGAAACTCTATGCCTTCCTCCTTCAGAATGAGAGACATGCTATGTTTGAAAAATTGGTTCTTAATCAGTTCAAAACCAACCAGGGAGAGACAAGCTCGTCTAATGACTCAACTGCCTTCTACTCAAACATCGGAATTACAACCAAAGCCTCACAAGTCATACCCATGGGAAATGGTAATCACAAACTAATTCCTGATCCTATGTTCAAACAAGCTGATGCTGATGCACACGTGGGTAACTTCATTAATCAACTAGCTCTTCTGATTAGTCAAAACAAGAATTCTCTCCCACAAACCAATAACAACCTCATAACAGCATCTAACCCACACAATCAAGCTACTGTTAAAGATGGGAGGATCGTGGTGCAACCAGTTCAGGAAAGACAGTATGATCAGGGAAGAGGTGGAGCTGGTAGAGGTTATGTTGGTAATCAGAATCGAGGAAGGAATGGTAATCAAGGTCAAGCTAAGCCGATCAAATGTTATAACTGTGGTAGTGAGGGACACATTGCAAGGAACTGCACTTCTCCAAAGCGTCCACAGAATGCTGATTACTTCAGAGACAAGATGTTGCTTGTACAAGCTCAGGATAATGGTGCTGCTTTGGATGAAGAGGAATTGTTGTTTCTTGCTGAGGGCAATGCCAAGACCTATGATGCAGATGTGGATGAGCAGCCTATTCAGGAGATAGGTCACAATCATCAGAATGCCTTTCAAGTCGCTGATTGTGATGCATACGACTCTGATGTGGATGATGGACCTACTGCACACACAATCTTTATGGCTAGCATTTCTCCAATGGTTTCTCCCAAGGTCTCATCTTCACCACTTGCTGGCCCATCCAAAGACAAACTCATCTCAGAGGTACTAAAACTATACGATGATACTGATGTGCAAAAGATGCATGACAAAGTACCTTCAACTGAAACTATTGAATCAAATATTGAAAATATGGGTAATATCAATGTGGTCCCATATGATCAATATGTGAAACAAAGTGAAAGTGAAGTTGTACCAAGTGATGCATCTCCTGCAGTCAACAATGACTATATTTTTGATGAATACACTGCATGTGCCCCTGATGAGTCTGTAATTTCTGAACTAAATGCCTATAAAGAACGTGTTGCTATTTATGAACAACGTGCAAAATTTGAGCTGACCACTCGTGAGCAGGAAATGGATGACCAAGTGCGTACAATCATTAGAAAAAGTAATTTTCTAGAAGAAGTATTAAAACAAGAGTTAAATTCCTTGCAAGAAAAGCTTTCTAAAACTGCTAAGCAAAAACAAGAACTTCAAGAAAATGTGAAAATGCTTAAGCAAGAATTTAATGCAAAGGAATCGAAACTCTTGAAAGATTTTTCTAATCTGAAAATTTTGAAAAACAAACTTGAAAACAAGTTGTACATACAAGGGAACACCATTCAGACTGCTCACATGATCACTAAGCATAGGGTATTAAGCGATAAGCATAGCATTCCCCTTGTTAAGGAACCAAATCCAGAGGTCATTAAAAGGGCTAGAAGTGCTCATAAGGTTCTTTATGATGGCAATGAAATCCTTAAACCTAGACAGAAACCTAGTTGCGTTGAGTGCACTGAGGAAGATAAGAAATCAGATGAAGTCACTAGGGAAAAAATGAACAAGAAATTAGATGATCCTAAATGTAGAGAGAAGAAAATAAAGATCACACCCCATGATTACAAGAAGGAAAACTGGATTTCCTTGAACATGTTTAAGCCTCAGACATTGTTGACTCCCGAACAAGTTTTCTGGAAAATGGATTTAGATAAGCAGAAAGCTGAAAATATTGTTGAAACAAACCCTCCCCTTTGGAAAATGCCTAGAGCGACTGTGTATCCTCCTAATACACCAATGCAACTTGTTCCTAGAACAATTGCCACTAAAAGCAAGACCTTAATTAGCCAATATGTTATATTTCAACTATTTGTTGATTTTGAGAAAACTTGCAAGAAAAGGATCACACCCACTGGTATAACGGAAGGAGAAAGGGGTTTTGAGCAAATGAAAGAATGTTATTTAACTGAGGTCATGCCTTTCTTTAAACTTCTAAAAGATCACTTTGAAAGTCTTAAAAAGGGGATAGAAACTGATATTAAGGGAATGGAAAAGGAATTTGATGCAATGATAGTTGAAGTTAGTGACTATGAGCGAGCACTAAAATATAATGAGATTGAGAGGAAGAACTTGCATACACTAAATGAGAACCTGATTTCTGAATGTATTGCTCAGGATGTGTTTTTCACTGCTACAAATTGTTCCATTAATGCTTCCAAATTTCATGAATTATCGGTTGCTCTGAAAGTCTCCCATGATCGTGTCATTGAGCTTGAAAAAACTAATTCTGAACTAAACGAGAAAATTGAACTGGATGATCACGACAATTTGGTTAAACATTTTTCTAAACTAGAAGTTGAGCATTTTAATTTACAACTAAAATATCAACATCTTAAAGAAAATGTCAAAACTTCAAATATCAAGACATCCTCAGATGCTCCAGAGTTTGATGCAGTTTTTCAAATTAACAAACGTGATGAACAGATTCAAGCTCAGTGCAACACGATCAGAAAGTTGAAAGCCCAAATCTCTCAATTAAAGGGTCAAACGAACAATATGACAGGCTCCCAAATGCCTCCCCCTTTAGATTCTCAGAATTCTCAAATGTTTCATCTTCAAAACCTAGTAAATGCATTGCAAAAGGAAAACGAAAGTTTTCTAGAAGAAAATGAAAAGGTTAAACGTCATTTCAATGAGTTATTTGAATCAATAAAGGTCACTCGTAACAAAAATAACGAACAAATAGCTTCATTACAAAAGGAAATTGAGAATCTGAAGAGTCAGGTAAAAGGGAAAATGCCTATGACCAATGGGGAGAATGGTGTATCAAAGGTTCATTCTTGTAATAAATATGCTTTGTCTGTAAAATATGTCCCTCCTCATCTCAGGAACAACAAACTTGTTGTTCAAACATACTTCTCATCCCTTAAGGATTGCCTAGAATGTCTGCGTGAGATTGTTGAAGAGGATAAGTTAGAGAAACCTCATGATAATGCAATTGGACATGCATGCTTATATGCCAAACGATCTCAAGAAATCTTAGAATGCTTGATCACAATATGCCCAAAGTCATTAGGTGAGAGAGTTAATCCTTTGATTCCATGTTCGATGCCTATTGCCAAGTATGATATTCATTCGATGCCCAATGTATTGAATATGAACCCTAGTGTGCCTGTAAGTAGTTCAGATTTCAGATCTGTCAATGCTATGAAAGAGAACTCAAGTGTGCCTCCTAGGAGTACAAATCTCAGCACTTCTAGTTTTAAGAAAGTGAACCTTAGTGTGCCTGCATGTAGTTCAGATCCTAGCACATCCAAACAGGTGACACAAAGAGTTGTAAAACCCACTAATGTTCCCATTCCCTCTACAGGAATAATCAGTGACATTAAAGGGAGCAGGTCAAAGTCTCAAGACAATACAAGGAATTATAGGACCTCGCAAGCTAAGAATGTGCACTGGAAAAGAGTAGAAGAACAATCTAGGAACTTTAAGCTTGAATCGAATAAAACGAATCGTGTTGATTCTAGTATTAGCCATAGGCGTACTGTAATTAATTCGAATTCTGATACTATTTGCAAACCTTGTACTGATGTCTGCTTGAATTCTATTTCTAATCATGAATGTGGTGTTAATGTTTTGCCTAATGATGATAATGGTCCAGTTAATGTTGCTAATGTTCATGCTAAAAAGGCAAAAAGGCAAAAACGCAAGAAAGTTAGAAAACATTGGAAACCCACGGGAAGAACATTTAGTAAGATAGGCTATTATTGGATACCTGTTGGTCATAAGAATAATCAGACAATGCCCACTAGAAAATGGATGCCTACTGGTAGAACTATTCCCATAAGAAGTAAGCACACTGTGAACAGGGCTAATACGGACACTAGTACTGCATCTATTCACAATGAATCCAGTGCCTTAATTTCTGATATGAATGCTCCTTTTTCTGATGTGGGTGTTCCAACCATTGTTACTAACTAAATGGAACCCATTCTTGCATGGGGATCCCAATTATCCAGTTATCCATTCTTGTCTGTGTTCAACTGCAGATCGTTCAAATCGTTCTGTGGTACCTGGACTCAGGCTGTTCCAAGCATATGACTGGAGACCGGTCGCGGCTCATGAACTTCGTGAGCAAATTCATCGGGACTGTTAGATTCGGTAATGATCATTTCGGTGCAATCATGGGTTATGGAGATTACGTTGTTGGTGATAGTGTCATCTCTAGAGTATACTATGTGGAAGGTCTGGGTCATAATCTGTTCTCTGTTGGTCAATTCTGTGATTCTGATCTAGAAGTAGCCTTCAGAAAACATACCTGCTTTGTTAGAGATCTTAATGGTAAGGAACTGTTAAAAGGAACTCGTGGCTCAAATCTTTACACCATCTCTATCGATGACATGATGAGGTCCTCTCTAATCTGCTTGTTATCAAAGGCTTCAAAAACAAAGTCATGGTTATGGCATCGTCGTCTCAATCACTTGAACTTCGGCACCATCAACGATCTTTCCAGAAAGGACTTAGTTGTAGGTTTACCTAGACTAAAGTATGAAAAGGATCATCTTTGTTCAGCATGCCAATTGGGTAAAAGCAAAAAGTATGCCCACAAACCCAAACCTACAAACTCAATTACAGAAGTTCTTCATACCCTTCATATGGATTTGTGTGGACCAATGAGAGTGCAGAACATCTTTGGTAAGAAATATGTGTTTGTTGTGGTTGATGATTACTCTAGATTCACCTGGGTCAAGTTCTTAAGGACAAAGGATGAAACTCCTGATATCATCATCAAACTCATCAAACAGCTGCAGGTTCGACTTAACAAAACAGTCAGAATTATCCGAACAGACAATGGAACTGAGTTTGTTAACAAACAACTTAGTGACTTTTATGAAAGCATTGGAATCAACCATCAAAGAAGTGTTCCACGAACTCCTCAACAGAACGGTGTAGTTGAAAGACGAAATCGAACCCTTATGGAAGCCGCTAGAACAATGCTGATTTACTCAAAGGTTCTAATGTTTCTCTGGGCCGAAGCTATTTCCACTGCATGCTACACACAAAATCGTTCCCTGATTCACACTGTTCATGGAAAGACACCATATGAACTTGTCCACAACAGAAAACCTAATCTCTCTTTCCTTCGTGTGTTTGGAGCATTGTGTTATCCAACTAATGAAGGACAAGACTTAGGCAAACTTAGGGCTAAAGCTGACATTGGAGTATTTGTAGGATATGCATCAAACAAAAAGGGATACCGAATCTACAACAAAAGAACCCGAAATATCATGGAAACAATTCACGTTACGTTTGATGAGCTGACCGGTCAAATGGCTCCTGGACAATTCAGTTCTGGACCCACACTTCAAAACAGTCCCATTGGTTCATCCCTTGTTCCAAACTCTTCTCAAGAAACTCCATATGTACCTCCATCTGAAGATGATTTAAAGAAATTGTTTGATCCTATGTTTGATGAACTTTATGATCCAAGTACTAATGAGGTGTCGATTCCTACAACAGAGGCTGCTTATATTCCTGTGAATGAAGTCAATCCCTCAGTCTCAATATCTTTAAGTCAAGAAGCGCCTTCTGCTGATTCCTCCGTCTCATCAACAAATCATCATTCTTCAAATGTACATCATGGAACTGTTTCTGGCATCAATGATGAAGTTAATCCCTTTGCTACTCCTGAAGATGCTCCATTCGAAAACGTATTTGCTCCTGAATCTTCTTCAGAACCATCTTCTTCAGGAGACATCGACTCTGCTACTTCAGTCCCCCAACAACTACCACATGAACACCTCAGAAAATGGACTCACGATCACCCACTAGACAACATCATTGGAAATCCCTCTCGTCCTGTATCAACACGGAAACAACTTGCAACCGATGCCTTATGGTGCTTCTTCAACTCCGTACTATCTAAGATCGAACCAAAAGATGTTAAAACCGCCATGAATGAAGATAGCTGGTTCAATGCCATGCAAGATGAAATTCATGAGTTTGATCGACTTGATGTATGGGAGTTAGTACCTGCTCCAGATTGTGCTATGATTATTGCTCTTAAATGGATCTTCAAAGTGAAACTTGATGAGCATGGTGATGTGTTGAAAAACAAGGCTCGATTAGTTGCTAAAGGATACCGTTAAGAGGAGGGTATTGACTTTGAAGAATCTTTTGCTCCAGTTGCTCGAATCGAGGCAATCAGAATCTTTTTGGCTAATGCTGCTAGTAAGAACATGATAGTCTATCAGATGGATGTGAAGACGGCATTTCTGAACGGAGACCTTAAAGAAGTCGTCTACGTCAGCCAACCTGAAGGATTTGTAAATCAAGAGCATCCTACTCACGTTTATCGTTTGATGAAGGCCCTTTACGGTTTAAAGCAAGCTCCAAGGGCATGGTATGATACACTGTCAAAGTTTCTTCTATCAACCGGATTCATCAAAGGAGCAGTTGATCCTACATTGTTCACCAGGAAGTCAGGCAAACATTTAATTCATGTTCAAATTTATGTTGATGATATTATTTTTGCCTCAACAGACCCAATGGAATGTGATCGTTTTTCAAATGAAATGAGTTCAAAGTTTCAAATGTCAATGATGGTACAAATGTCATTTTTCTTGGGATTACAAATTTCACAAAGTCCCGGAGGCATTTTCATAAATCAATCTAAATATGCAACAGAGATCTTAAAGAAATTTTGGTTTGATTCATGTGACCCTGTTGACACCCCCATGATTGATCGAACCAAACCAGATGAGGACCACTCAGGGATCATGATTGACCAAACGAAATATCGTAGTATGATTGGATCCCTGATGTACCTCACTGCTAGTAGACCAGACATCTTGTTCGCTGTTTGCATGTGTGCTAGATACCAGGCTAAGCCTACTAAAAAGCACCTTGAAGCGGTTAAAAGGGTCTTTCGGTATCTCCAAGGAACCATCAATATGGGTCTTTGGTACCCGAAGGACACCGGTATGTCACTAACAACCTATGCAGATGCTGATCATGCAGGGTGTCAAGATACTCGTCGAAGTACATCTGGAGGTGCTCAGTTTCTGGGTGATAAGCTTGTGAGCTGGTCTTCAAAGAAGCAAATGAGTACTTCTATTTCCTCTACAGAGGCTGAATACATAGCCATGTCATCCTGTTGTGCTCAAATCTTATGGATGAGATCTCAATTATCTGACTATGGCTTTGAATTCAACAAAATCCCTCTGTACTGTGATAATAAAAGTGCTATTGCTCTCTCATGCAACAATGTTCAACACTCAAGAGCAAAGCATATCGACATCCGACATCATTTCATCAGGGAACAAGTGGAAAAAGGTGTGGTGGAACTCTGTTTTGTGAGGTCTGAATATCAGTAAGCAGACATCTTCACCAAAGCTCTTCCAAGAGAACGTTTTGAGTTTATTCTTCCACGCCTTGGCTTAAAAAGCCTTCAACCAGAAACACTCAAACGTCTTCAGGAGGAAGACGAGGAGTAAAGGTCTATCTTCATATGTCACTTGTATATATCTATTCGAAAAACAAAATACAAAATTATAAAACCTTCAAAAATCAAATAGAAAAATATAAAACTTTCAAAATCCATAAAAAATTAAAAAAAAAATTTCGAAAAATCTTCAAAAATTATTGTCATTTTGTCATGTTTCTCTCGATTCGATTATATCTACGGTCTTGGTGTTGTCATTCAAAGAATGACACGGGACTTTAGATATTGTTCGAATTTTTTATTATTTAAAAAAAAAAAATGAGAGAAAGTGAAACATTGGTTTATTGTCATTTCAGGCAGTAACCCGTTTTTCAAAGAAAGAACAGAGCCATACTTTATCTTGTTTTCAAATCCCATGCTCTGATTCTATAAACATTTATCTGCTGAAAACTAACTGCTTTGAAAAATAACTCGGTCTCTATTTTTTTGATAATCATCAGGACTTATTTGTCAAAATCTCTATCTCTCAATCAACAACCTATGTCATTGATTGAGGGGGAGAATTATTTCAATTAAATATAGAAGGTATTTGGCATTAAATTGTTTTCAAAAGATATTCATGCATGTTTTACCAATGGAGTTTTTTAAGTCTTAAAATCCGATCCTTATCAGTTAAAACGCTTTCATAATCAAGTCACAGTTCTCCTTAAAAACTTTCAAAATCAATTTAAATCTATAAGAGATCACAAATCTCAAATGATTTGATAATTGTGATCGGGGGAGAATGTGTGATTTAAATTGAATTTAAACTGATAATTCGGTAAATGGTTTTATAAGGATGTACACGCTGTCCTTCCCACATGTGACAAACAATTTCAAATTTTCAATGCACATGTTGAGGGGGAGCATCTATCTTAAACCTATGATTTGAAACGTGATCATTTATCTCAATGTGCAGGTTCCCTCCAGTATGTGCAATACTCTTTTCAAACCTCGAGGCACATATTGAGGGGGAGCAAAATCATGAAAACCTCATCCTTCCCCAAAATGCTTTATCTACTTGATTTGACTAAGGAAGTGATGTTGATATCTTTTAGAAAATGGTAATCAAAGAAGTTAATTCTTCCTCTTGCCTCCGTGTGCAAAACGATTTCAAACATTTGATGCACATGTTGAGGGGGAGCTCTCATTCTAAAAATATCAAAAACAATTCAGGTACAAAATGCTTTGATAATACATCTTAAGTATCTGGATTGATTTTCAAATGGTTTTCAATTGGTTCCAATGGCAGATGAACAATACCAAAAAGACCGACCAACTTTACTTTATGTATGGTGATATAAGGATGATAAGGTTAGGTTTTTGTTCCCATGATCCGCCAGAACCGGAGGGATCTACCCAGGGACTATCCACTAGTTAGTGTAGAGTTCTTAGGTATGATGATAAAAGGAGAAAAATGAGATATGGGAAGAGTGCGGACTGAGATAGAGCAAGAACTAGAACAAACCCAACAAGGTTCTTGCTATGAAGTCTCGGTAAGCACTGAAGGGGTTGAAGAATTAAAAAGAATTGAATGAGAAAAGGGTGAAAACAAATAGCCCTCCATTTTTTCAACCTTAGGGCAGAAACCGGGTTCAACTCATATGCTACTGATGGTAACATCGGTATTGAAGACAAGACGTCATGGACCCAGTGACGCACTGCACTACAACTTCCCAAACCACTCAAGTTCCTCTTAAAAGGGCTTGTTTCATTCTCACGGGGAACCGACATTATCTATCGACTTTCTCTTAGAGATTGTTGATATTGAAGAAGGAGACCCTCTCCCTAGTCTCCGGCACAGGATCCAAATATGCACAAAATTGAGTCTAGAGCCTCGAGATCATCAATCAATCTCATTAGGACACTTTCAATGAAGACTCTCTGCTTCACACAATGTGGAAAGAGAGATTATATCTTGATTCCTACGCATTATCCTTGTGGTATTGCCAGAACATCTGAGTGATATGCATACATATTCACTATGAAGATGGAAAGCCTTCTGGAGCCAACATCAAACAAGCTCCTGGTAGGTGGCATGTAAGATCTATTATATAGATCAACCATGTGACAACTGAACAGAAACAATGGGGCGATTCAATCTTTTGAATCAATCCTGGTTCAGGTTATGGATTGACGGATACCTTTGAAAAACCGGTCTTTGTGCTTAACAACTCTTTTCTTTAGCACATCGACCGTGTACTCTTTTTTCAAACCAAAAGGTGTTTTTATGATTGATAATTGATTTTCAATAAAACCTTCGTTGTATTGCAAAAACAATTTCTATTGAGCAATACACGATTGTTTTTCAAATCTTTTTTCATCAATCAGTGGACTTAAAATTCGCTGGTTCACTCACTCCGTGTTGTCTTCTTTGAGATGTTCCGGTTTGAGAACAGCTAGAGCAGCTGCGAAACCCTGTCAAGGAAATTCTTCGGAATTATACATGATCACAGGCAGTACATGTACTGATCAACGGGGAACCGTGGGCCGTGTACCTCAATTCAACGAAAGTGATCAAAGACACTTTCGTGCGATTTATTGCTAACTGTTGTATGCAGGTACACCCGACGTTTGCAGCTGTTCAGAATGAAGCGGTCAATCCATAGTCGCATGCTCACTTAACACATTCATCTCAAAAGAAATCATGATTAGTGCATCAATGACTCTGATATTTTCACTCCATGCTTCTGCTACGCTGCTGCCAATATCATGAATCAACTAAAGCTTCCGCAACTCTGATGAGAAGATATCATGATCCAGAATGTGAGCATGTCGGTCCTAAAGTCACAACATCACAATGGATGTCTCAGAGATTTTTTTGTTAGCTGATGATCTCAAGAGCTGGCTCACATTTATTATCACGTGGATCAGTAAAAGACCTCCACTTGGAGTAACCAAACATGCAATGTGAAGAAACAATGACTACGAGCTTAGGAGCAAAGTACTACATCAAGAATGCAAGATCAATTGTTAATGTAATATCTATCTGTATTCAATGTAATTTTAGTACATGATTGAGGTGACCTCCCTTAAGGGGAGATTGTTAGGAATTAGAAATTCCAGGTATTAAAGAGTCGGTCACCTCAAGTATATGTAATCATTAGAAAGCTCGTAGTCGTAGTTATTTTAAGTTAAGTAACATTTAGTTAAGTAACACCGTGGAGGACGGACGGGTTTTTACCCACTGTATGCCTGATCCACAGCCCGATGTGTGGCGTTTTATGTAAGACTATAAATACTCTCTACCTCCCAAGGTAGAGAGTTGGAGCTCATAATAATATCTTTCACTTTCTCTCACTAAGTTCCCTAAACCTCTAACTTTCTCTCTCTCTAGAACTCCATTCATACGCCACTTTGTGTTATGGTTTGATGTGTATGTGAAACTAATATCTTACAAAACCCTACTTGACTAGTGATTTCAAGGTCGGGTACAACCCCGACCTTGTTACAATCGAGGTTACGGGGTCTCAAGTTGACACAAGACCTACCAAAATAACCCTTCGATTGACTTAGTTCCTACCCAAGATAATAGCGACCAAAACATACCTTCGGGTGTGTTTTCTCTTCCTCAGTCGCGACAAACACAAGGACACATAAACATAAACAAGTAGTATATAGCCGGGTGAGCTAAAGAGTAAACCAAATGTGGAATAAGCTCTACTATAAGCTGAAAATCTATTATTAAGCCAATAAGAGAATTTCATATAAGTTGAAAATGAACATGAGCTATTTGAGAGGTCCTCCTCTTAGCCGGAAACGACATAAGCTGTTAAGCTTCTACGACTAGCTGATAAGAATAAGCCGAAAGCCAAGAATCAAAACTAAAATATTTTTCTGTTTTCTCTTCTTGGTTCTTGACAGCAACAACAACAACAATATGCAAAAGAACATCATTTTTCTTTATTATTTCCACAGCACTGTTGTCAATTTAATTAACACCATTATAAATCAATATCACTTATAATTTAAATAATTGATACCAATCGGTATGAACAAGAAGATCATAAATTCGACTTAGACAATTGATATTACAAACTCAATAGATTCAAAAAGATAAAAATTTTATGTTCTTACATTTAATCTCGTGGGTCGAATAGATGAACACCGAAAACAAGGAGCTCAATTGGAGAGGACCCGAGATGGACTGGAACAATTAATCACTTGGGAAACCTTCCTTACGCATCCAATAACAAAACCCCCAAACCAATTTCAAACCCCCTTGATTTATAGAAACCCTAATTTTTGGATCTTTGATGAATGATGATGAAGCTTTTATAGATGGGATTGTGGAAAGAAGAACTTAGCCCTTTTTGACCTTGTTTGTAGGTGGTAACCATCCTTGGCATAAGTCTTTTTCTCCACAGCCACGCCTCAATCCTTCACGTGATATCTATGGAGGCAGGCTTTTTCTTGAAGGGTGGTGGTGGAATACTTTTGGTGTTGACTATCCAAAAAGAAGGAGAAAGCTCCATTTTGGTGTTTGTCGTGGGAGGAAACGAAGGAGAGAGGGAGACAGGTTCAGTAACATGAAATTGATGGGTAGGTTGAGGTTGTGAGATGAAGTTTATTATTTTGTTTTATTATTAATTAATGTATTAACTGTACCCCGTGTTCTGTCGAATCCCCATGTAATTATACCTTTCCGGTACCCGCAAAATGTAAAAATTGTATTTTTGGAAACGTTTTAACGAGAGTAATAATATGGTATCAATATTACGTGGAGATTTGATTATTAATGTTTTGCCGTTATTTAATTGGTGTCGGTATGCGTGTGGTGCCGTGTTTTTCTGAATTCACGAGATAACCTCTCGATTTCTTTCGTAATTTATCAGTGAATGTTAAAAAGTGTATATTTCACTTATCTCAGTATTTATTTTTAGTTCTGTGTGTTACTGCGTCTGCAGTGTGCGGGTTAACTTCTCGAAACAATAGTTTAAGCTTATGTATGCTTAAATTTAACTCAGAGAATAATAAATTTCATATTTACTATAAAGATACTTAATGGACAAGTATCATGTGTGCGGTGTTGGGTTTTTAAAGAAACAAGACGACCTCTCGTTTTAAAATTTTAGATATTGACAGCTGTCAGAAAATAACCGATTTAAATTTTCTGACGTAATAAATATTATTATAATAATCCGGAAATTTACGGGTTATTATACATACCCATAGACATGAAATGAGTATCCACTATTATGATTGAAATAAATATAAACATTTTCATTTTTTTAAATATTTTTATAAACCCACTATAATTGATAGACCTTGTATTGGTGTTTGCTAACAACTAGGGATACAAAATTTTCACCTTTTATTCAAAAAATAATGCATTATTTAAATAGAATTATAATAAATTAGTATGTATATTAGCTTTTGTTATTACTCAAACACATTTATAATTCATTTCATTCATTGGTTGTATAAATAAAAAGTCACAAATGGTTTTAGTCATGTTTTATTATAGCATCATCTTGAAACAAGATAAGTAGAGTTTGTTGTCAACCACAACCCTTAGGGTTGTTGTTTCTTGTTAGCATTTCTCATTCTCATAGAAATCTTTTCGAAAAAGCGTCTAAAGAGATTAAGAAACATGAGAAATCTAAAGTTAGTAATAAAGAATAAAAAAAGGCTTTTTTATTTTATTTTTTTATATGTGAATCGTTTAAATTAAACATATGTTAGACTCATAAATTAAGCATCTCATTATCATTTGTTTAATTTAATTTTGGGCCCTTTTGGTTTGTAAATGGTTTAGAATTAAAATTTGAATTTGGATTTAAATTTTGAATTAAATCAAGAAAGAAAGAGAAAATAAATGATTTATAAATTTATTTTATATACAAATTTAATTATATATAAAATAAAATTTGAGTAGTAGTGAAGTTTGAGGCTACTAAAATTGGAAAAAGGCAAAAATAAAAATCCAAACAAGTACTTTTTTTATACGTCGAAATTATATGGAATGAGAAAAATCTGATACTTGATTTTCAATTTTGGGTCCACCTTCACAACTAAACATAGAATTTATATTTTCTATCATTCAAATCCTACCATACCCCCTAACCAAAGTGCACCTAAATCTCTTCACACATTAAACTAAGAGCACTGAAGTATATGAGATCGACATGAGAGAACACACGCCATAACTTTATTATTCCCTCCGTGTTATAATAAGTGTTCACGTTGCTATTTTTGGATGTCTACTTTTTATTTCAATCAATGAGAAGAGATTTTAATCGAAGAAATTGATATTTAATTAGTGAAAGTGTAGTTAGAGATTTTCTAAACCTTTATGCATTTTAGAAGTGAACAATTATTAAGAAAGTATTAAGGTAAAATTTAGCCAAACCTTTTTCTTATTCAAAATTATATTCCAGAAGATTAGTTTCTATTTCAACTAAAAACCAAAGCTAATTTAAGTAAAATACATTGGTTTGAAACCAATTGACTCTAACTAATTTACGAACCATACTAAAAAGTTTTTAAAAACTTTTAAATGATTGGATACTATCTAATTGGCTTATTCCTTAAGGATCATCAAGAACAAGTTCTCTTTGCTGGATCTCTCTTTTTTTCACATGCATATCCTTGACGATTTGGACCACTCGGAAGTAACAATACAATACTCATGGTTGATACGAAAATATGCATGATCCGGACTCACTGACCAAGCGTTACTGCATGATCCATTATTTAACTCGATTTGAATACATACATTTCAGAATAACTACCTAATGACTTTCTACAGAAGACAGTCTTCTAAAGGACAAGCTTGATTTATATTTACACCTTTTAGGCTTCTACCATTCGAAATCATCAAGCAAATTTCTAGATACGTTTATTATTTAACAAGGTGCTGTCGAGTCATTGCAAATATACTATTATTAGAACCATATCATCACCCTGGTTGCAATCTGGAGTTCATTTTCAAACACCTCAGTGGTTACTGTAGCTACTTTCGTAAACAATTAAATATGGTTACTGTTGCTAGTTTTCACAAAATAATTTTTAGGCTGATCAATGTTTACCATTTATCTAGCGAGTCTTACCATCAAGTATTCGGGCATAAGCTAAATTTATCAAGTGTTTTCCTACAACGTAAAATATATGAAGGTGTGTAGCAGGTGGTCTCGGCTTTTGTGTAACCTTCAGCAAACATTTCAACAAGTATGCACACAATACATCCAAAGATACTATAGTTCCTTCCAACCATTATAAGGTCACCTGTCTGAACCAGAACATACCAAAAAACTACATAAACAAACAGGTAATTCACATAACTACTCAGACCTTGTACTGAAATAGCCTTCCAACATCAGTTCCAAAAACCTTCCAACATGTAAATGTTTCGTTCTAGTAAAAAACAAATTGTCAAAAACTTTCAGCATCCGGAAGTTTAGTAAGCACTAGTGGAAAGATCAAAAACAAAGTATCGCCTTTTAAGATCCATTGAGTTGAAAGCAACTGGAGCAAGAGACCTGAAGACAAAAAAAAGTAAACCTTTAGCACCAGGCAACAAGCAAACAAATGGATATATACTGGATTTCTCGTCAAGTTAGTTTGGGGGTGTGGTCACACTTGCGCGAATTTGGGCGGTTACAATGGAAAAAGAAGAAGGAAACTGTACCCGCCCAGGGATGGTCGTAAACTCATGTATAAGAAGACGATAACCATAAGCCCTTCAAAGAAGGAAAACACACAACAAACTCTATTAAGCAGTAGATGTATGGAGGCGCTCACAGGTACTGAAACTACATAGTACATACTTAACACTCAAAGTGAAGACTGTCACATCCAAGGTTGCTATAAATGACGGGGTGATACTAAACACTGAAAAAGGCTTGTGTAAAACCAATCAACTCTATTCACATTACTGGCACTGCTCTCTCAAACCTTACTCCAGCATAAAAGGTTTCCTCGCTGCGTCCTCCAATTGTAATTACACAAATATAATCTCAGTTCTAACTCCTCCAAATCGCAATGAGGACTGAGTGACATGAGCAGCCTATATCTTTTAGATGTGGAAAAAAGCGATGAAACATTCATACCCAAATGTAACAGTTGATGTATTTGTACCTTACATATCAAATGATCCTAATTATGAGTACCTCACCCTTATGCCAAGAAAGGAAAAAAAAAAAAAAAAAAAAAAAAAAAAAAAAAAAAAAAAAAAAAAGCAGCAGTACAGATAATCACCAGAGTTAAAAGATGGATATGTGTTAATAATCTTCACCCACAAGTTCAGTATAGACTCCTTCACTTGCTGGACTAAGCGCTGTGTGTAAAACCCATGGCTAAGAGCACAGTATTGAAACGTTCTGTCATCTGTGTACTTCATGATGATAGTCTTATTCATGAATTTTTTGGTTCCAAATATAAGATGGCATGGAAGGGGGATAGATAAAAGTAAAGTATTGTTTTACTGTATTAGGATATATCGGTATTATCAATGTTAATTTTATGTACCTGATAGATAATGTTTCAGAAAAAAATTAGAATAGTAGTTGTAGCAGGATATAAATTAGTGTTAAGACTTGAGAGAATAAATAAATATGAAAAATAATAATAGTAATAAATTAATAATAATAAAATAAAATAACTACATTTTCTTTTATGTTATATTTGACTGATTAAAGAATAAAGAGTTACAAAGTCAATCAAACCTATTGTGTACATATTTCCTGTTATCTTATTTGTATTTACTTAAAAGTTACAGCCGAGTCTTATCATACTACCTATTTAATATAACAGCAGAATATGCAAAACTATATGCGTGTGACAGGAATGCAGTACTCGTTGGCAGCCAAAATGTGTGCCGTGTCAGTACCCCAGGCATGACCCATACGAAATGGGGCATACATGGTGCATATAAGAAAGGCTCCAAAGTGAAACAAGAAATGAGTTTTGCGAACACTCTAAAGTCCAACTTAAGGCACCCACCGATCATCGTTGTGTCTTCTATATAATCAATACCTCAATCCATGCACAATGTTCCACTACAGCCTCAAAGGCGACAGTTAAAAAACTTGAATCCTAATTTAGTAGAGGGGCAGTAAAAATGAAACACGACCATTAATGAAATATAATTCATCCATAATGCACTTGAATATTCTTTGACTAACTTGATAATTGATCCTAAGTGTAAGTAACAAAAAGCAGATCAATTTACCACAAAAACACTCGCTACCAAAACAAATACTCAATGATATTACGAACCAACAAAACACGCACATCAAAGTATTTTCCTTTGTTTATCCTTTCAGTAAGAAGGGAGGGTAATTGTGTGCTTACCATTAGCCTAATCAGTCTTCTTTTGCTTCTTCTGTGACATTGGAATTTTTTCCAAAATGAGATCAACTTTCTTGAATACCGTGCTCATGTTCTTATGTACAAATATCAACTTTTCATCTACTTGAGCCTGGAACATCTCGTACAAGAACGGAACAGACAAGCTAAGAAGAACCCCTGATGTAAAATCAAGATAAAATATCAAGTCAATAAAGATACCATTAATGATTGCATGCTAAACCTTTATAATACAGCACCGAAAAATGACTCACCAATATAGATCAGTGTAAGGAAGTTAAACAGACTACCGATATACGATACCAACCATAAGCCAAAAGCAGCCTGAAATTTCAACCACATTAAACAAGTAAAGCTCAAAAACATAATTAGTGCAAAAACAGATAAAATTCAAGAAATTGTACCAAAATTAAAGTCCTCAAATTTCCATCAACAGCAATTTCATGCACAGTAGCTAAAGCGCTATTAACCCACACTCGCATCTCATCAGCAGCAACGAGAACTGATTCCTCTGATATATCCAAATCAGGAATCGGAGGCAGAGGTCTACAGTTACACATATACAATCAAACTTTTACTATTAACTTTATGAACGATACTCAAAACTTTGTAAACCAAACACAGACCTATTGAGAAGAGACGCTGATTTCGCCCAGAAAAACAGGATAACAACCAAGAGCAGTAGAGAATTAGCAACAAATGCTAAGAAGCTATATCCTGCTCTTTCAAAGAGCAACCACAAAACGGTTGAGCCGATAAACAGCACTACTCCACCATAACAGTTCCTCCATAACAATGTATCAGCAACTGCAACATTAACAATAACTCAATTCACACAGTATGTCAACACCAACAAAACCATCTCAATCGATCAATCAAAACAAACAGCAGCCTTGATATGGAAAGACCAATTATATAAATCTAAACTGTAAATCGATCATTATAGCATAGAGTATCAAGAACAATAAGATTGTTACAATGAATCAATCAACAGACCTAAACGGTAATTCCATTATTAAAACAATGTTGAAGCAACTGCAACACTATGAAACTATAACTTAACCAACACAATACATCAACAACAAGATCATCTCAATCAATCAATAAACGAATGAAAAACAACTCGATCATACATACCTAAACTGTAGGTATTATAACAATCTCTGAGAAACTGCCACCATTAAGCAATAACTTATTTCACACAATAGCATCAAGAACAATAAGATCATCACAAGCAATCAATCGATAAAATTAAACACCAGCAATTCAAATTCAAATCGACCCGCCAAACAAACCTAAAGCGTAATTCCATTATCATAACAATGTATCAACACAATAAAATAACTCAAATAGTGACATTAGCAATAACAAAATTATCACAATCAATAAATCCATCAGTTAATAATACTGAATGCATTTCACACGAACATCAAACTGATAAAACAAACTGTAAGACTGCGTGTAATAAAGCACCATGGTCACACGTGGTTGCCTACAAGTCTAACACCAGCAACAATAATACATAATTAAATCACTCAATCAAGATATGTAAAACAACGTTTCAAATCGGCAAAACATAAATGTGTTTCGATTACTAGACAATAAAAACAAAACTTCATATGATCATTAACTTGAAGAATCAAACTTATAGTGTAACTCGATTATCATAACAATGTATCAGAAACTAAAAACAATAACTTATACTTCAATCAAATAATGATATCGGAATGAAAATGAAAGAGAGATATATATACCAGCGCCGGATCCTAAAGCCTCGTAAACGGATATTCGATTAGTTTCGCCCATGGTGATTTTTGATCGGAAAGTGAAGGGAGGGAGATTTTTGAAGGGGGTTGGTTGGTTGGGTGGGTGTTTATTGTGAAGCAGTTTCAAAAGGTCCTCAATTGTAACGCACCACTTTTCTGTTTTTAAAGCAAAAATTTGCAAATCTGTGAAAAATTAGTGTGCGTTTAATTGGTTAAAAAAAATCTTGTTTAATTGTTTTATATATAGATATTTAGAAGAAAATTTTATCTCAAAAATATACTTGAAAATATAAAAAACACATTTAATTACAGAAAAAATTATCTTAAAAATACACTTGAAAATATAAAAAACAATTAATTGATGTTTATATTTTTTGGTCTTGCGTTACAAAGGAAAGAGTAAAATACACATTTCGTCTTTGAACTTGTACAAAACCATAATGCTGAGTACAAACTTGCATCCGTTCATCACGCAAGGTCCCTATTCTATGTTTTTTTATCACCCAAGGTCCCTTTGACCGTTATCCCTCGGTCAACCTCCGTTTTCTACTGTCGCGTTTGTCTTTAGTCGGAGGGCACAATGGTCATTTCATATTTTGATTATTAGTCACACTAATTAATCAGGCTTCTTTCCACATGTCTCAAGCTTTAGAAGTTACACGATTTACCACAAGGTTCTGAAATGGTCTGGGGTAGCAAATATTTAGTTCGTTCTTTTGGCGTTTGGATTTGTTCTCTTAATAACGGGTTTAATTAGAAGCTCTAGAAAGCATTTACAACAGGGTCACATAGTCCAATAAACTCGGGCATGCAATCAGAAAAGTCTCCCTTCTCAACCACAACTTCATCCCCACGAGTACATATCATTGACTACTCTGTCCTATGATGTCCAACAACTATCTAAAGCAACTTTAGATACTAGAACACTTTCTTTAGGATGTGGTATTGATACCTCATAGGTCCTTTCCATTAATATTTTTCTTTACTGTTACTTACTGTTTTGCGATTTAGATAAAGGTAAACTGAATTTATGCAATCTCATGTTCGTGCTCATATAAAATTGATGTGGTGATGAGTTATGCTACACCAATAGGTTGGTTCAACAGAATAATTAGCTTGAAGAGAAATTTTCGAAAGGCGATGCGTCCTTATTGTATGCAGATCATTCTCTAACATTTATTATTTGATCATTTCCAGCTTAATCATAGAGAACACTTTATGATCTTTACGTTTGATGATTTGTTATAATAATATATAGTTCATCGCATTTTACTATCCTTCGATTATTTTTTGTTTTTTACAATTCAAAGTTAATTTGGTATTTTTTTTATTTTTGTTCAAAGGGTGACGGAAATGTTAGGGTTGCACTTATAATCTATCCGGTGTTGATGGCTTCTGTTATTCTGTTGTACCATGTACGATTTCTTCACCATTAAGCTACAACTACACATTATCCGAAGTTCTTTCTTATAGTAATATAGGGGTTGTTGGGGATTGCGTATCACGTTAATTACGTTTCGGCTATCTGGGACTTCTAATGAAACTACGTATAGGGGCTATATGGTATTTTCTTATTGAATGACTACTTTTAATGGATGCTTGGGGTTGCTTATTAAACTCTTATAGGGACTTTTTGGTTCACAATATAGGAATATAGATGATCATGATATCAACGATAATACTATATCAAATTATTTTTGACAATTAACTTAGATTCATCACAGGTAAGTGCTAAAAGACTCATCCCACCAAATCAGAACCCAAATAAAATGGGACGATTGTGTATACTCTTATAAATATGTGCATACCTGATCTCTAATAGTATATTATCGTGGTGTTAACTGTGACATGTAAAGTTCAAATTATGTCGGGGATACGTATTATGATGAATCTAAGTTGATAAACATGGCCTGATAAGAAGAGTAGTATCATATCTAATTTAGGCATCTCACGGTCATAACATCTCTTTCAATAAATGACCATGTATCTCTTTAAATCGTCTATTTAAATCGGATTTTATACTCAAGGCAATTTTGCACAATACGTCCATGCACTTAGTTGCTTCTGTTTATGGTAATATTTTGTTTCATGTCATTGCTGAATCACTTATTGGAACAAACTTTTTATTTCTTTATGTCATGCTTGAGGTTTAGAAGAAGAATCGAGAATGAAAACAAATAAGCCGGAGGTCTCATTTGACTGAACTTGTATTTTGTTCGCATGTTGTTATCTTACATTCTATCTAAGCCATCCCAAACAGTCTATGAGTTCAAGTTAAGATTGCTTATTGAGTAGAGTTGCATTTCTTTTAAAGTAATAGGCAACTGAACAAATCAATATTAAACAACCCCTTATTTATTACAAATGAGCTTTTTTGAATGTTTGAATGAAACTGTTCAGTTTAAGTGTTTGGAAAAGATGATTATCCATTATGAATTGTTACTTTTTGCACTATTAGAGTATTAAGGAGTAGTAAAATAGATTATTACAATTTATCATTCTTTTCTTTAACTTACCATTCTTTTCTTTTCTTTATAAGCATTTAAAAGTCCATGCTCATACATTTCATTAACTATTTTGTTAAACCAACCGTGTGTGTATAAATTGAGGAACACATTCATAGGCCTTACAAGCGGCATAATGGCCGGTTGGCCACGTTTGAAAAGCAGCCAATACATGTTTGGTTCAAAACACAAAACGGATAAAAGTTGGTATAGGTTACAACGTATCTGATTGGGTTTACCCGGAAGTGTGATAAATTATTGGTGGATCAAGATGCTAGAGTACTCTACAAAGCCGAAGAAAAGAGGCGTTGAGTTGACGAGACAACATTCAGAAGCATTTTCAGCGAAAGCATTCGGGCCCACTTAGCTGCACTCAGTTCTACATATAAAATTGTGTATAGGAACACATTGAGGAAGGTAAGTCTTGCATTTCTTCAGTATGCATTCATAGGCCTTATAGGGTCAAAACTCAAAACGGGTAAATGTTGGTACGGGTTAGAACATATCTGATCACAAAATATATATGGTTGCATAATTAGTATATTTATTTGAATGCATAAATTTGGGAAGTGGTATGAATAAAAAATACAGTCTATATCCTTTTTTACCCTTTTGACCCATTTTACAGGATTTTAGTTAACCAGTTTTCTTAAATTACTCTTTTGACCTGCTAGAGTTTTAAGATAAACCAAATGATATTTTCATTAGTAAATGTGCCGAAATTGTGACCTTCCATCAGTTTATTAATGATACATTATCGCAGGCTATTAAAAAAGAAATGTCCGGGAACTTTAAGGATGCTCTTGGCGCTATTTTGCAATGCGCTGAGAATCCCGGGAAGTACTTTGCCAAGTTATTCTTTGTGTATGTTTTACATTGTGCAACTTCGTTGCACATTAAAGCTTTAGAATCCACATGTGGCGTTGAAACTTTTGTTATGTGCCATTAGGGCACCATGGTATTTATTGGGATTTCTAAATAAGCAGTTTAGAATACACTGTTTTTCTACTGTTATCCAAACAAATAGATCAAAAAATTCTTTCAGATTTTGCAAATGTAAGCCAAAAAATTTGCACGTGTAAAAATTGAGCTTTTTATGGGAAATTATTTAAAAACAAAATTTTGAACATATATATTATAGAAAAAAACTATGAGGGGTTCATTGATCTAACTAAAGAGATATGCTGACACATCATTTGTAACTACATATAATGCGAAAAGCAACGAAAGGCTGGGAACTGATGATAAGACACTTGTAAGATTGATTGTTGGCGAGGGCGGAGATGGATATGCATTTTATAAAAGTCGAGTATATGAAGAAGTACCGTAAAACATTGATTGATGTTGTTCACTCAGAAACATCCGCCAATTCCAGAACCTTTCAACTTTCACTCTTGGGTCCTATCCAATAATCACAATCAATCCATCTTTCACATTTGTTAATTTATTAATACATCTCTCTGTTTTAGCTTTCAATAAATTGTTCTTGGCATTGAAAAAAACTCTAATTGTAAATAATTGAATCATTCAATCATCAATTTAAAGATTATTTTTATGCGTGTACGCAAGTCATATTATGTGATGTGAGTCTATATGGATGATTTTTTTGCATAGCTTTAGAGGGTGTTTGGGAGTGCGTTTGGAGCCGGATTTTCTGCTTATTGCGGTTGCAGAATGAGATAATCTATTTTGAAGTGTTTGGCAACCATAGTAAGATAATCACTTTTTTGCGTTATGACAACCCCAAAACCACGTTTTGAAAAAGTAGCCAAGCCCTTACTGCCACAAAACGCAATTCTTCATAAACTGATTACTCACTGCCAAACTACCAAAATGACCCCAAAATATATGTCACCTTGTTCTTTACAAATCCCAGCTCCAACTTTTCTTCAATTCGAGTAGGTTGATTCTTCTTTTTGTCATCCCTTTGCGGCAACGCAATAAATTATTGCAAAGCATTGAATGGCTTTGAATTTTGTTTATTCCAGTAAATAAATTTGAGAGACACGATGAAGATTTATGGATAGACATGGTTGTATCATGGATGGAGGTGAAAACTTTATTTTCTCATCCACTCTCTGTGTTATCTTTTGGTACAAACTTTGTACCTTAAAAGAGTAATATAAAAAATGTGTTGTGGATAATCATTCAAGTGCTCCACCTACTACAAACTTGCAAATTTATATTTTTAGTAAAAAGAATGTGGTATTATACAAATTTAATATTGTAGTTTTAATACCCTTTTTTTTAGTAACAAGAATGAGTACGTTAGATATACATTAGAATAAAGTCAATAAACCATTGTATATTACGTTGTAATTTATAACAAGAAACTGTGTCCATATTGGTCATTTCACTTATTAACACTATAAATAATCTAATTTGCCAAACACTAAAAAATTGATTATCTGATTATTGCGATATCAAACAGCAAAATTAAATCCAAACACTATATTTCAAAACCACGTTTTGCAACAGCTGATTATTTGATTATCCGTTTTCAAAACGCATAATCTATTTTCAATAAGCAATCCCAAACACCTCCTTAAAGGTCTACTTTTACGATTGACTTTACTTTATTCTGTATGTATGTTTTATTGCATTGAACCATGTAATGTGAAACTACTTGGGATGATTTATCGACGTATACAAATTTTTTATATAAAAATGGATATTTGAGCAATATTTTAGTTTATAACTAACCATCTAATGTAAGCACTTATTTGTTAGGTAGTCAAGAAGCTCACTCTTTCATGAATCTCTAATTCATCAACAATGCAAAACATGAGTATCTTTTGGTTTATCAACAACTCTTTGATAAGTTATTGCTATATGGGTATATATGGGTATGTAGATTGGATAAGTTACATGCCATTAAGCTATCGATTAATAAGCTTAGATATTGACATTTAAGACATGAACCAACTCGCCCATTTTTAGGTCCATAGATGAACCTTTTGAAATTATTATGATTGATATTGCGAGAACGAAAAAAAAAATACTTTAACACTAAATTTTCCATTCCCAAAAGTGAAGATTTAAAGTTCTCAATAAATACAAGATTTCAAATTATTAGATTAGTAAGAACTTCGATAGAGGCAAGAAAATAAAGGAAAGACACTTTGGAAAGACGGTGATCATATCAGGGTTGAAAATTACTCCGTCTAATAAACGTTTATCACTAAAGATCTTAAAAAAATAATTCCCCGTCCCCATTTTCTTTGATATGACAATAAACAAGAGCAAGGTCAAACACTTTCATGGTTTGTATCTACCAGTTTTCATACATGGACTACTATACGTTGCCGTTTTTAGAGTAAAAAGAAAAAGAGGTGTGAAGTTTGTCTATTGTGATAAAGATGGTAATATCTCTATTAATGTTCAACAAGTATGTACAACTATATAAATAACATGTTTTACAACATTTTATCACTTTACATATACTCTTATCAACAACTTCCTTTTATTTGACTTTTCTTATTATAATTTTTTAGACATTCACGAATGGACATGAACTGCACAAGTGTTTGACATTAGCTGCATACTTTTGCCCTTCAAGACTGTCTACCGGTTGGAGAAGACAATACATGAACGTTTATTATTTTAATAGTTAAAAACCGAATTGTTTAGCATATCATTGACTTATATTACTTATTTCTTTCCAAAAAATAATGAATATATTTATGTTCGTTGTTGTTTGTTACTTTATACACATACGTAAATCCTTAATGAATCATTTCTTTAAAAACCACGTGATTCCACGGGTCTATAAGCTAGTTTGTAGATATTTGGAATGAAAATTTATCTCAAAAATAGACTTGAAAATATAAAAAACGCATTTAATTACAGAAAAATTTATCTTAAAATACACTTGAAAATATAAAAAACGCGTTTAGTTGATGTTTTTATTTTCTTTTCCTGTGTTACAAAAGAAGGAGTAAAATACACCGTTCGTCTTTGAACTTGTACAAAACCATCATGCTGAGTACAAACTTGCATCCGTTCATCAAGCAAGGTCCCTATTCCATGTTTTTTATCACCCAAGGTCCCATTTGACCGGTATCCCTCGGTCAACCTCCGTTTTCTACTGTCGCGTTTGTCTTTAGTCGGAGGGCACAATGGTCATTTCATATTTCGATTATTAGTCACACTAATTAATCAGGCTTCTTTCCACATGTCTCGTCCCTATTTCTTCCCCATATACATCTATATCACTTACAGTGCATCTTTTTTCGTCCTCAAACTTTCTTTACAATATTTATTAGAAAACCTATTTCATGTCACCAAACCAGTGTCATATTATTGAGATAAATAATTTCACAACATGGATTTTATATTATGGAAAGTAAGAAGAGATCCAGGTAATATGTTTATTTTTTTTGCAGTTAAGGTTTGATTATGTTCACCCTTTATTTTTATTGAGGTGGTACAATGGTACATCTAATATCTTTAGCATGAGGGTTTATCACAATGGTGTTTTTAAATACTGACCTGATAGAATATACGATGGAGGTAAGAAAACTATTATTGATATGGTTGATGTTGATACTGTGTCAGTTGAAGAGTTGGATGTTCTTAGGTATGAAATGGGTTACGAGCTAGGCAAAAAAATTACTATTACTTTGTTAAGTTTGGTACTAATTTAGATGAATGTTTGTATAACTTAAGTAAGTATGTGAATTATAAATTATTGAAGGATCTTGTTAATGACCATAAGATGATAGAAGTTTATGTTGAAAATGGTAACATAAGATTGGATCGTAGTGAAATGACTCCAAACTCAATTAGGACAATTATTGATGAGGTGGATGCAACAAAGAAGAAGGCAACTCTTGTTATTGTTCCAAATCGCTCAAAAACAATTGTTCTTAGAAAACATTTTTAGTGAGCCTGTTGTAGAGCATTTAAGTCAAGTTACACAATCATCTTTTGAAGTCAATACTTTTGGACAATCTAGGCAGTTGCTATAAATTGAACCCCTGTTTTCATCTGTAGAGGTTTGTAATGTGTTAGGTGATGGAAATGAGCAAATAGATAAACTTGTTGACCATATGCATATAGATAATCCTGTAGAGGTATGTCAAACTGAAGATGAGTTAGGTAATAGAGATGAGGAAGTAGATAAACCTGTAGACCATATGCAAAAAGATAATCACATAGAGGTCTGTCAAACTGAAGATGAGTTACGTGATGGCAATGAAAGTGAAACAGATAATTATGAGAGTGATGATGATGTTATGAGAACATTCAAGATGGAAACATATTGGTTGATGAGGAGAATACTTTTGAGGATCCTGATGTTGATGTTTCTTTATTCCAAGTAAATAAGGAAGCTCTAGTCAGATACCAGATGATTTATTTGTGCAAAATGACTTAAATGTCGTAGATGATAATTAGTTTGAAAGTGGTTCTGATAATGAGCTAGACTTTGTAATTAGGAAGAAAATTTTGGAGGCATACAAGAAATAAAAGTTAACTGAGGCAGAAGAAGTTGAAAAGGAAATATTCTTTTTTTGTGGTCAAACTTGTGGAAAACTTAGAGACCGGGGGGGGGGGGGGAGGGGAGTGAATACGTTTCCGTTTAATAATTTAAAACTTTTGTATCAAATAGTCGATCAAGCTTGACGTAATATGAAAAGTGCCAAATAAAGTCTATGACTATATGAATAATTAGAAAGCCTAGAATAAAATAAGTAAACAACACAATCATAAAAATCAAGCACAAAAACAAGCAACAATATAGAGCAAGAATAAAAGTAAAGCGATAAATAAAAGGAAATGCAAACCGGACATGATGGTTTATAGTGATTCGGTCACGAAGCTCCTCTTCGCCCTACTCCACTTCCCGAGTATCCAACTCGAGAGTTAATTCACTAGATCAACAAACTCCCTTCTCGGCGGAGAAAACCTTACACAACATAGCTTACACTTTATATGGTACAAAGCTAAATACCGGGTCCTAACAAAGGTAGAACCAACCCATCGTCACTTACACTTTTTCCAGTACAAAGCTAAATACCGAGTCCTTCTTCAGGTACAACCAAACCCGTTATGTTTTGTGGCCCAACATAACAAAATTTGTGTTTTATGGCACAAACACATAAACCATCCAATCTAGTTTAATAATACAATGAGATGTGGTGATGATACAATAATGATCCAAGACAATGTGTCTAATGGATATTAATGACTAATCCAAATGAACTTCCATTGATGGAAAGCCTTCAAATGGATAAAGTTGATAAGATCACCAATCTTGTAAATCTTCATATGTATATGCTTGTAGTTGATGGAAATGGCAAGATCATCTAAGGCTTGCTTTGGTGGATCATCATGGAAGTATGCTTACAACAAATTGAATGTTAGAAGCATTATGATCATATAGAAATGGGAGTGTTTAATATGTTTTCTTACTGATCTAAATGAATGAAAAATGCAGAGAGAATGTGTGTGTAAAGGGATAATGAAATAATGAGGAATAGCCTTGTATTTATAGGCAAAAATGTCTCTAACCCGCCGGATCCGTCGGATCCCTCCCAAAAGGGATCCGGCTAGTGTAATCCAAGGGATCCAACACACTGGGTAATCTAGTACGGATTTTGGGTTGCAATTTTAGGTTTTGGGTCATGAGTAATAGACTTTGGGTCATGGGTACCCAACATGATGTCATGCATGATGTAATGCACATTTTGAGTCATGGGTAATGAACTTTCGGTCATGGGTCATGGACTTTCGGTCATGGGTACTCAACATGATGTCATGCATGATGTAATGCACATGGGCCATAGGTTTTGAGTCATGGGTCATGGGTTATAGGTATTTGGTCATGGGTACCCAATGTGATGTCATGCATGATGTAAGTATTTATTTTTTACTTTGATTTTCTTATAAATGAAAGTATACTTGTAAAATAAAATGTGTAAGTATACTTTGTGTAACAAATAAAATCTAGTTGTATAAAATATATTTTAGCAAGTATGCAAGTAAACTTTATTGCTAAAAGAAAATTAAAGTTTGTTTACTTTGTTTAAGTAAAACATATATTTGAACGTAAACTTTAGTGTAAAAATAAAAGTGATGCATTTGAAAAAAATACTTGTAAATACAAAATGTAAAATGAGGTTTGAAAGAGAATGATTAACCTTTTAAATACTTAATGACTCTAACAAGTATTTTAAATATTCTAAATGGTTTGTTAGGGGTTGATCATAAGGCAAAATAATAAACATTTAAAAATCTATGTTGTAGCATACGAGGACTCGAGACATCGAGAGGTGTTGAATGTATGTTGAGATAAAATATGATTACGAGTAACTTGTACATTTTACGTTATGTATTACAAGTTACATGTTTGTCATCAATCAAACATACAAAATTGTATAGATTAAATATCGTAATATTTGCACTAACAATCTCCCCATTTTTTATGATGATAAAATATGTAAACGCAATAGATAATAAAATGTAAAAGATACTTGTATCTATACTACCTTTACATTACCTTCTCCATTCACACTCTACTCTCCTTTTGTCGAAGAAAAAAGGGCGTGTCCATGAAGTTAAACTTCATTTCTCCCCAAGAAGGCGAGCTTGCGTCATCCCTAGTGAAGTTAAATTTGCAACTCCTTATTGATCCCCTGAAGTCTTTGAGTCTCCTAGTTGATTGACCTTCGTTGCTAGCGGATCAATTGATCAAATTTAGAGGCTTAACCTACATCAAGTTTAGTGTTGTGCAACATAAAAAGAATAGAAGGAATATATATTGAAAAAGAAATACACATAGCAAACGACACATGCTGATAAGCTATGTTAAACTATCTTCTCTTCCTTTTGTTGAAACAAAAAGGAGTGTTGAAGAGTGAAATAATGATAAATGCGTGCATGCTCCCCCTTGTTCGAGGCATCGAGGTATGCATTGGAAAATCTACAAACAAAAATTATGCAAAACTATATTCATCCTTGGATGAGTAAGTCATATATAAAGTGTATATATGATGCACTCTATAGATGCTCGACGGAAGCTCCCCTTGGTCGAGGGCGTCAAGAAGAACCTACAAAAAGAAAAATAATCGATGCAAACTCCATCCTTGGATGAGTATGCCATATATAAGAAAAATGCATATGCATATAATCAATGCAAACCTCATCTGGAGACAAGTATGCCATATACAATACCATATATATGAGTGAACCTAAACGGAAATATAATGATTAGTGCAAAATTTCGTCCATAGACGAGAATGCTATACACAACAAAGTTTGTATGTGAATATGAGTCTACAAAGAAAAGATTAATGTAATATATGATTCGTCTTTCGAGAAAGACATATACAGTAAGATATACATACATGATGCAATATGTGGATAATGCATGAAATAAAGAACTAAAAAAATATAAGGATGAGAATGCAATATGATTTTCTGCAATAAACTCCTAGAAAAATAAGCTAGAAGAAAGAATATAATCCTGTTACTTGCATCATCATGGTTGGTGAGGTTGTTCAAGGTTGTAAGGATGTATTTGAGAATGAGACGCATTTCATTGCGAAAATCACTTGACATATGACACCATAGGCAAAGATGCTTATGGGTATCGGGATATGTAGATGACCAATTTATCCATAAAGAGGCATCAAGTAAGGAATTAGTTGGTGTATAATGGAAAATGGTTCAACATCCATGGGTTGTAGTGGTGGTGAGACACAAGTAGGTTGTTGTAGCAATTATGGTTATAGAGGTGATGAAAGTTTTCACGGTAAATATTCTTGTGAAGATGACTTGGTGGATGACTCAAGATTGATAAGAGTAAAAAGGTTTTTCGCTAAGAATGGCCTTGTTGGTTGATGAAGTACTTGAGGTGCTTGACATGGTGACCTTGTGAGTAGTTAAAGTGGTGGCGAAAGATGGTGCGGATAATGCAAGTAACTAACAATGTATGCTTATTTAAAAAGTGGTGAGGAAGAATATGCATGTATGAACATGTAATGTATTATATGGATCAAAATATAATAAATGTGCAAATGAGCACAAAATAACTTGAACTTGATAACGAAATCATCCGTTGTCAGCCTACATAAATCCAAAAGAGTTAGTACAAATTAAAAGTGAGAATAATACAGTTATTCAAACAATCATATTAGTTTGTACACACAAAATTTGTTCACGTAATATCGTAGGAATGAAAAAAATAAACACATAAATAGACACATACATGGAACAAGTTTATAAACATAGAAAATTTCTTATGATGTAAATGTCGCAATTAGCTCAAAGAGTGAGACTATAGTATGTTCTGAAAGGGATCGAATGATCATGTGTGTTGAGATAGTGTTGAAAGAGATGGCTAAGATTAGTAAATCATTTGCACTAACAATGGCTTGCAAGGAATGTGTCAAGAGAGACAAGGATGAGCATGAGATCATGTGATGGTGTTCTAGACACTGGAGTTGTGAGGTTCTAGTTTAGGAAAATCCTATACTCCATTAGTGTCTGAGATCCACAAGGTGGATATGAAGGAGTTGTCAAACACATGATATGTTCTTCTTTTGATTAAGTGTTGGTGAAAAATAGGTGTTGGGTTACAAAGGCTTGAAAAAAGTATCGTTTTGTCGAAGAGATGTTAATCTATGTGTTGGTATTTGGAGAGTAAGAGGCACATTTACTTGCATTTTTTAAAATACAATTATGTGAATGAATTTTTCTCCTCCTCAAACGGTGGACATTTAACAATGTGTGTTGGATAGTTAAATCAAGAATAATTAGGAAGGAAAAAGTTAAAGGAAGCAATGAGCTTAGTAATCTTATTACGGATGGTGATTATCATACAATAAAATTCATCCTTGAAATCAAGTAGCTCTTCTCGATCAACACGAGATAATTGCTTGGCGAGGCAAGCAGTTTTGATTTACTAATAGAAGAAAAGTCATATTTACTACTTGTTTGATTAGTAGTCCTAAGGTGACATAAAGTATTGTCATTGTAAAGTTACTTCAGGAAAGAATAGGAATAGAGATTTTTCAAGTGAAAGGATAAATATGAGACTATTACTAGCGGTGCTCAATTAATGCTAAACACGACCATTTTTATGGGTGATTCCACAAACCTAACTTCTCTCCTGGAAGCAATTCAACAGTTAGGTCAAATTGAGTTTCTACTACAATAACTTCTCTATTATTCATTATCAAGTTAGGAAAATTTGTATTCCTACAATGGCCTATCGAAGAGTAACAATGATGATACTTAGCTTCGTTTTACTATGCTAAATGCATAATAACTAAGGTGTCAAAGATGTCATGTTAAAAAAATGGCGTGACGAATTTTAGAGAAAATGGTGAAAGCAAACAATATGCTTCAATCTTGCGTTGAGATCAACGATTGTTTGGATTAGACATCTTTTATGTTTACTATTAAACATGATTTGATCGTCTAGGACTTAGATGAAGAATATGTGAATTTAAGAGAGTCCATAAGAATGATATTTTGAATGTTTTTCAACAAGAATCTAAATAGGGTAACTTACCTCAATAGATTTTGAGTATGCTCAAAAAATGAGCAATGTGTATGAAGTTTGTAAAGAAGATCATTATGTTTGTGTGGTGATATTGACAATTGTTATGACTTTTGGGATTTTGCTCGATCCAAGAAAACGAAAAAGTGCATTTGCACGAATTTGGTTATGATGATTTACCGATTGCATAGCAAGTTAAATATTTTTGGATATCGGATGAGCATTCCAAAATGTCAAGGCTACTTAATGATGATAAAACATATTGGTATGATCTTGTGAAGAGGTGTTTGTTTTAATGTTTTAGTGTATGAACAAAGTTAAAAACCTGTCTGTTTTTTAGGTCGGCGGATCCCTTGCCTAAGACATGCGGGGATCCCTTTTTGGAGGGATCCAGGGGATCCCTGACATTAGATTGTTAGAAGTGGTAAAATTTTGTCATTTGTTTTGACGAAATTGTTTTGAGAAGAATGAACGTGATCAAATGCTCATTGGTTGAGTTAAAATTATTTTAGGTTTTAGAGAGAGTTGAATGTTTTGATTTCAACGAGTTTAGACACACACGAGGGTCAAAGGAGCTATGAATACTTATGTAGTAACATGAGTCTCTCGTTACCCAAAGGTTGATATTTTGGATTGGATGAGCAAGTTCAACACATGTTGTTGGAGGGCTCGTGATTAGATTTTCAGATACGACAAATTATATTTGTGTTTGCAAATAATTTTACTTGAGTATTTTAGATGAAACATTCAAGTTGTCAATCCTACTATCAAGAACAATATGTAGAACAAATGTGGAGAAAAAATATACAAGCAAAAATACAATTTGAAATAAGCATACAATCAAGATATATAAGCAATGCAAGATAAAACAACTAATCATTTAGCATAGCATAAGAAAATATTTTTCTTTGCTTTGCGTTAAATAGAGCAAGATAAACAAAGCTTGATTAGGTACATTCATATTTTAAATATGAATAAATCGAAAGAAAATACACCAATGTTCAAAAGTTAATAAGACCCCTTTCTAATTTGAGCATAGATTTGATCAAAAGACATTATCGAAAAAGACCTTATTTTACAAATCAAGGATTTTGATATATTCTTCTTTAGATTCAATTTCTGAAAATATTTTTATATGAAAATAAACTCAATTCCCTTAAAATTGATAGGTGGCGCGACTTTTGCGGACTTACAGTTAATTAGTTACGAGTTTTCAAGTTTACTAAAATATGTCCTATGTACAGACGGATCCGTTGGATCCGTTTCAAAAAGGATCCACCCTTTGTTAACAAAGGGATTCGCGGAACTGACACAGATTTATAAAAACTCATATTTCGTCCCGACGAAAAGGTTTAACCTTTGTAGACTTTTAGTTGACTTATATTACTTATTTTAATCATTATTCAAGCTTGTATAACAAGATATCTAACAGCAAAACTTCAAAGTAAAAAAATAACGACACACTTTCCATATTATGTTCGGCTTCATGGAAAATTTGATACATGGACCTTACTCGGTTTTGAAAACCATTTGTTTTAAAAACTAGAGCCAACCCGATCTGATACCAATTGTGGAAAACGTAAAGGGGGGGGGGAGGGGTGAATACGTTTCCATTAAAAAACTTTAAACATTTGTATCAAATAGTCGATCAAGCTGACGTAATATGAAAAGTGCTAAATAAATTCTATGACTATATGGATAATTAAAAAGCCTATAATAAGACAAGTAAATAGCACAATCATAAACATCAAGCACAAAGACAAGAAACAATATAGAGCAAGAATAAAATTAAAGCGATAAGTAAAAGGAAATACAAACCAGACACGATGGTTTATAGTGGTTCGGTCACGAAGCTCCTCTTCGCCCTACTCCACTCCTCGATACCCAACTCGAGAGTTACTTCACTAGATCAATAAAATCCCTTCTCGGCGGAGAAACCTTACACAACGTAGCTTACACTTTATCCGGTATAAAGCTAAATACCAGGTTCTAACAAAGGTAAAAGCAACCCATCGTCGCTTACACTTTTTCGGTACAAAGCTAAATACCAAGTCTTTCTTCAGGTACAACCAAACCTGTTATGTTTTGTAGCCCAACGTAACAAACCTTGTGTTTTATGTCACAAACACATAAACCATCTTATCTAGTTTAATGATACAATAAGATGTGGTGATGATACAATAATGTTCCAAGACAATGTGTCTAATGGATATGAATGACTAATCTAAATGAGCTTCCATTGATAGGAAGCCTTCAAATGGATGAAGATGATAAGATCACCAATCTTATAGATATTCATATGTATATGCTTGTAGTTGATGGAAATGGCAAGATCATCTAAGGCTTACTCTGGTGGATCATAATGGAAGTATGCTTACAACAAAATGAATGTTAGAAGCATTATGATCATATGGAAATGCGGGTGTTTAATATGTTTTCTTACTAATTTAAATGAATGAAAAATGTAGAGAGAATGTGTTAAGGGATAATGAAACAATGAGGAATGGCCTTGTATTTATAGGCAAAAAGGTCTCTGACCCGCCGGATCCCTCCCCAAAAGGATCCGGCTACTGTCATCCAAGGGATCCGGCACACTGGATAATTCAGTTCGGATTTTGGGTTACAATTTTGGCTTTTGGGTCATGGGTAATGGACTTTGGGTCATGCGTACCCAACATGATGTCATACATGATGTAATGCACATTCTGGGTTATAGGTATTAACCTTTGAGTCATGGATTATGAACCTTTGGTTATGGGTACCCAACATGATGTCATGCATGACTTAATGCACATGGGCCATGGGTTTTGGGTCATGGGTCATGGGTATTGGGTCATGGGTTATTGGTATTGGGTCATGGGTACCGAATGTAATGTCATGCATGATGTAATTATTTATTTTTACTTTGATTTTCTTATAAATGAAAGTATACTTGTAAAATAAAATGTGTAAGTATACTTGTGTAAAAAATAAAATCTAGTTGTATAAAATATATTTGAGCAAGTATGCAAGTAAACTTTATTGCCAAAAGAAAAACAAAGTTTGTTTAATTTGTTTAAGTAAAATATATATTTGAGCGTAAACTTTAGTGTAAAAATAATAGTGATGCATTTGAATAAAATACTTGTAAATGTAAAATGTAAAATAAGGTATGAAAGATAATGATGAACCTTTTAAATACTGAATGACTCTAACAAGTATTTTAAATATTCGAAATGGTTTGCTAGGGGTTTGATCATAATGTGACATAACAAACATGTACGGACCTGTGTTGTAGCATACGAGGAATTGAGACGTCGAGAGGTGTTGAATGTATGTTGAGACAAAATATGATTTCAAATAAATTGTACATTCTACATTATGTATTACAAGTAATATGTTTGTCATCAATAAAAACAAATGAGACTGTATAGATTAATATTTGCACTAACAAAACTTTTCGTTTTGCAAAAGATATCAAAGATAAGGTCAACATGCATTCAATAGAAACTAGGAAGAAATTGCAATTGATTAAGAATGAAAAAGAAAGAGTTAAAGCTATCTGTGTGGGTACAATACCAGTTTATGGTTCAAGTGAAGATGTTGGGTTGGGTAAAACCCCAAAGAAAAGAAAGAAATGGTCCATTAACTAGAGGTAGCAAAAGGAAGGAATCTATGAGAGCATGGAATGAGGAACCAAAAGAGTGCCCATGTTTGTTGTATGTAGCAGAAGAAAAAGTGTCAGATATATGGACTATTAGAAGTTTCAGAGATGAACACAAATGTTTGCAATCAAGGGAGATCAAAGCTTGTGACTACAAGTTTGTCTCAATGTAAATACTAGACCAAGTTCAAGTAAATCCAGATATTCCAATTAGGAATGTTTAAGATTAACTCTCTAAATAGTTTGAAGTTCAAGTATCTATGCAAAAGGCATTAATGGCAAAAAAAAAGTCGGAAATTGAGATTAGGGGTGATCATAAGCTACAATACACCATCTTGAGAAACTATGTTGTAGAGTTGCAGAAAACAAACCCTAATACAACAGTTAGGATAAGTGTACAAACTGCAACAGATCTCTCTAGTCCAACAAGAGTTTACAAGAGAATGTATGTATGCTTAGGTGCATTGAAGGCAAGATATAAATTTTGCCAAAGAGAGTTGTTGGGATTAGATGGTGCTTTTATAAAGGGTCCTTTTCCTGATAAGCTTTTTACAGTTGTTGATAAAATCAAATAGTCCTGAATATTAAGTGTCAATTTCCTCCGATAATGCTCGTATTTTATATCATTTATATGGATTTACGCTTGTTTTCCTCTATATTTCACTTTCAGGTAAATTACGAGCATTGGAGCTAAAGAGACGCAGATTTGGAGAGTTATGAAGATATATCATAGTATGCTCATTTTAAAGAAGTTACGGCGTAACTCCTCTCTCACATTACGCCGTAACTAAAGCGTGGCCCAAAAAACCAACTCAACAGAAGATTACGGCGTAACTCTCCCAAAGATTACGACGTAACCAACTAGGTCAAATGAGGCTCCGCGCCGCTGCAAGCTACGCCGTAACTATTGTCTCAATTACGGCGTAACCAAGAATTATTGAAGATACGGCGTAACTCCTTCCATAGTTACGCCGTAACCAACATTTTTAGTGCAAAATACGAAGAATTGTATGTTACGGCGTAACTCTTAACATTAGTTACGCCGTAACTGTAACACCCCCAAAATATCGCAGCGGAAGATTGTGTCATTGGGGTGCTACTTCATAATACAAAGTACAAGTTATAGAAAACGACTTCTAAATGAGACGTTTTGAAAAGTTACCATTCGATTAATGAAATCAGAGTTACAAACAATGAGGTCCCAAAGTATAATACATAAATGTTTACAAAATATTTCGAATGGTAAATACGAGTATATAAAGTCTTCAAAACATGTCATGCGACTCTAAGTTCCATGCAATAGCTATCGCCTTATTGACCTGAGATAAACATGCTAAAGAGTGTCAACACAATGGTTGGTGAGTTCATAGAGTTTGTTTTAAATAATTTGAAAAGCATTGAAAGAATGTTCACACAGCAAAGGCATTGTAAATCCACTCAGTTCCAAGTTTCGTCCATACAAAACTTGCAACCTGTGTGTTCACAACCCACTGCCACACAATACACCGGATTATATTCACCCAAGGTCATGAATCGGGTACACATGGGCGGGGGCATCTTCCCAAATAGTACTATATTAGTCCCAAGGTCATGAATCGGGTACACAAGGGCGGGGACTACCCGACTTATAGTACTATCAATATCTCTCCGACAGCATAGAGTATTGTGTATGTATGTAAATACAATCCATGTATTTAAATTAAGCGAGTAAAGTATTTTCAAGCATGTATAACGCAATCAAGTATAACGTAATCAAGTATAATACAATCAAGTATAATGCAATCAAGTATAATGCAATCACGTATAATGCAATCAAGTATAATGTTTTGAGTATTTGTAAAAGTAAAAGAAATAGTTGAGCATGTATCTCCCCCAAAGAGTTTGTAAAACAAGTATTAAAAGAGTAGGGGCTATGACTCACCTTAAAAATGATATCACAACATATAACGGAGTCGATGGATAAGCCTGGAAGTCTCTAAGTATAACCTAGAATATGATGTCAACTCTTAGGTTTGGAATAATGCCTAAGAAAACATGAACGGGCCTATATATGCCATTATATTGATCATGACGTAGTATTTGTATGTTTGTTTATAGAAATGGTTTTAGTTTGTATATCTCATACTACCGTTCGGGCCATCATAATTCAGAGGTCATGCAGTAAACGTTCGAGGAGCTAGGTGTTGGAATCACTCCTAAACTATAATTCAAGTGTTAGTTATTCTTATGTAATAGGTAGCTTATTATGGCCTTTATGTTTGTTATTAGCCTTAAGCTTATGTAGAAGGCCCATGAGATTAGGCCCAAGCCCATAAAGGAAAGGATGGGAACTAGGAGTGTTGCCCTAGCTTCCCTCCTATAAATACTCTTGTAAACCTTCATTTGAAGGTTGGTTGTTCAATGCATTTCTCTTTCTCACTCTACGCCTAACCATTCATAGTTTATACCTGTGTGTTTGTGTGTGTATTGTTCATACGCCTCTCTTCTCCTCTCTATCTCTTTCTAGTAAGCTTGTGTTGTAAATCTACTGACCTAACAGTGGTATCAATCGCCAAATAGTTGGGTGCACATTTTTGTTTTGAAGTTTTTGGTTTTTGATCTTACGCGTAAAGAAGACGTGTTCTTTGGTTCGCTTAAAAACTTGTTTTTTACACTTTTTAATCCAAGATTCTTGTACTTTCAACGTTTTAAGGTGTTAAAATACTTGTTTTTGGCAAAAAGTTTCAAACTTTACGCGTGGATCTACGTTTTTGAGCTTGATTTTGTTCGTGGGTGAAGTTCTACGCGTAACCCGTTTAGCCGTTTTGGTTCATCAAGGTTCACACTTTTGTGTTATTTTGGTACTATTAACGCTATTCCATAACAAAAATCTGGTTTAGAAACAAATTTGGGCATAATCATTTTTACGAGTAAGATTACGCGTATCAAAACCCTAATCTTACGCGTAACTTTATCCGTGGTTTGATCTTCGTTTTCGTGGTTTACTCCGTGTTTTCTTGCTTGGATAAGCCTGAAAATACGTCGACTTTGGATATCTTTTGCACTGTGATAGTGTAAAAGATCATTTGGGTAAAACCCTAAACTTACGCATAAGCATAAAGCTTACGCGTAGAAATCCTACGCATAAGATTCATCTTACGCCTAAGCCAAGTCTTACGCATAAGATAATCCTACGCCTAACTTTCTACGCATAACTTTGTGTCTACGCATAACTTTAGCGTCTTTTCCCTACTTACGCGTAAGCTAAATCTACGCGTAACTCTTTCTTGTTACGCGTAACTTTGGTGTTTTTACGCATAAGTGCTACTTAGACTATTGTGATTTCTACGCCTAAAGACACTTCATCAACAAAGGTTCATTCGACTACAAAGATCCATTTTTACCAACACAAGTTTTCAACATGTCACAACCACCATACTCTAACTATTTCCCTTACACTTATTCTCAACGACAACAACAACTAAGTCCACAACATCAACAATGGAATCAACAACAAGCATTTTATCAACAACAATTTAATCAACAACATACTCCACAACTTGGAGCAATTCCTCCACCACAAATGGTTCAAACACCGCCAAGTCTTCAAGTTCAACCCTACACAAATGACTTCAATCAACATCCATCAAGGAGCACTATGAAGGAACCCACTTGGTTTGCAAAGATGTGTGAAGCTTTAAGCAGCCAACAATCAATTCATGAGGCTGGATCACTTGATAGACCTCCAATGCTCACTCCAGGTAACTACGATCAATGGGTGATAAGGTTCTTTAGGTTTTGTGATCTGAAGAAGCCACATGGAAAGTTCTTAAAGAAGGTTATCTTGGAAGGTCCATTTGAGATGCCTACTGTCATTGTACCCGGAGATCCTAATGCCATTCCACCAAGAGATAAACAAACAAACATTGCTACTGTTGCAGATTTAAATCAAACAGAACTTCTACACTATGAAGCTGATGAGCTTGCAATGCAATGTATCTTTTTAGCATTACCTAACCCAATTCTTCGAAGTGTTGATGCTCAAAAGACTGCAAAGGAAATGTGGGACCATATTCATCTTCTTATGGAAGGATGTGTACACAATCAGGAGGATTTGGAATCCAAAACTTACTTGGCTTATGAACACTTCATGATTGAACCTGGAGAGACACCAGAGTCTTATCATCATCGATTTTTAGACATCATCAATGATTTGGATAAACACAACATCATCATGCCAAGAATTGCAGTGAATACTAAGTTCCTGAGTAGTCTTGGTCCTGAATGGGAGAAGTATGTCATTTTTCTCCGTCAAGCGAAGAATATGCATCATTCTACATATGGATTGTTGTACGATTACTTGAAGCCTCATGAAAAGGAAGTTGATCGGGAAAGGATTCTCCGTGCTCAAATTGCTCCACCTACACATCCGGAAAATCAACAACTTGCCTTATATGCTCAACAAAGTTATCCTCCTCAACAAGCAACTCAACCAACTGCCTCAGTCACACCAAACGATCAATCACATCAACCTCAACAAAATCAATTGGTTCCTTACAACAACAACAATGATCAAGCACTTCATAGTCAAACTAGTGAGGAATCCGATCCGTTCGAAGCATTGCAACAGGGATTTGTTATGATTGCTAATGCTTTTAGCCGTTATACCAACAAATCCAACAATCGTATTCGTTCCTCATCCAATACACGAAGTCAGGCTGTTGTGAACAATGGACGAGTTGAAGTTCAGAATCGTGGTTATGGTCGTCAAATGGGAGGTGGTCAAGGGTTTAATGCTATGGGTAGGAATAACAACATAGCTCAAGTGGTGGAACAGGGAAATGCTCAGAATGGGTTGAATGGTCTTCAATGCTACAACTGCAATGAGAAGGGACACTTGGCTAATGCATGCCCAAAACCAAGGACTAGGGGCAATGCTTATTTCAAAGAGGCTCTTCTTTTGGCTCTTAAGGATGAAGCTGGTGGATCTCTCACAAACAAAGAACATAGCTTTATGGCAGATGCAGACTCAGATGATGATATGGAGGACTTGCAGGCCAATGCAACTGTTATGTTGATGGCTAATATGCATGAGTTACACATGAGTGAAACAGGCCCAGTATATGACACTGATGGCTTGTCTCAGGTACCCGAACAAACCATCATCATATCTGAACTAATATCTCCGCCAATATCTGAATCCGGCACGGCTCAGACTGTTCAAAATGAGTCATCTATATCTCATTCTGACTATTTTCAAATAAAACCTGTAGTTACATTTGACGATCAAGATGACCTTATGGTTTCCTTTGATAATCAAATTGACTCCGTGGTTGTACTTGAGGATCTAAATAATGATCATATTGTGACTCACGTTGAACAAGTTGAACTGTTGCCTCATCCAGATTTTGCTCGTTTAATTCAAGACCATCAAATCAAAATGGAAGAATGTTATGCATTAAATAAGGAATTAAAAAGCAAAAATGCACTGTTAACCAAGGATTTTGAATGCTTACAAATGCAACTCAACTTTTTCAAAACTCAAGAAAACCGTGAAAAAGGTTTTGAAGTCGCTTTTGCTAAATCTCATCAAAACGAAAAATATTTAGAGAGACAGATGCGTGATCTAGCCGCTTCGAAGAATGCTTTGTTGTCTGAAATAGAACAACTGAAACATGAACATAAAAAGCAAATTAACGCTCTCACCTTGGAAAATCAAAAAGCTAAGGCTGAGTTGTTAACTTGTCAAAAACAGTTCTCCGCATACAAAAAGCATTCAACGAATCGGGTAGATGACCTTCTTGAAGAAATTATCGGCTTGCAAAACAAAATTTAAGAGTTTAAAACTGTTGTTTACAAACATGGTGAATCAGTAACAGCTATTGAAAAGTTTACTTTAAAACCCAATCCAAAAGGATATGGACCAAATCTAGCTGATTACAAACCAAAGCTTTCACTAAAAACATTCAAACCAAATCCTGAAGTTTCCAGTGCAGAATATAAAATTAATGATACTGTTATGAGTGTTGTTGAATATCATCGTCAAGAGGAATTAGATGCAGAAGACGAGAGTCGATCAAAATTAAAAACTGTTGTTTACAACAAACCTTTTAATTATTCAAAACTGGTCACTTTTGTCACACCAACGGATTCTTCTAACACACCAAAGGCTATCATCAAAACACCTGAGTCTTCTAATGTTAATCCCCAACCAGATTATGCACAAATTTATGGTCCTTTACCTTCCATCAGTGAAGTAAACTCAAAACCTGAAAATCGCAAAATTCTTAGATATTTTGATATTTTCATGGCTGACCTCAAAAATTTAGAACATGAGATAGAATATCATTCTGAAATCAAAGTTCAACACTTTCAATCGCCTCTGGCGCGAGAACAAAGAAACATTTTTCAGAAAAATCTTTTACCAAATGTTAAAAATTTAAAAAGTTGTGCATTGTCTTGGGAACGGGACTTTCATAAGGAACTTGGAGTCATGAAGGTCGTTTTCAAGAAAACCGAAACATCTATTTCTAATACTAAACGTAAAAAGAAACTGTTGAGAAAAGATGTTGATCGACTCTTGAAAGATGTTATCTGTGCTGATATCCATAATGTTGTGTTATTCCATTCTTTGCCACATGCATCTGATTATATCTCTGCTGATAATGTTGACTCTGTGGTAACTGTTGAGAATACTGATAAGGTGCTTCAAATCGAGTCTTTAAAAGCTGAAAATGAACGATTACTTAACGAACTTTACAATGCAAAACGTCGTCTTAATTGGTGTGAAAAAGATATTCACAATCAACAACTTGGTTTTCAAAAGAAAATCGCTCAGTTGCAAACAAAATCTTTTGATCCTAAAATTGAGCAACTGGATGATCAAAACGTGTCTTTGAAAAGTCAAATCTCAAAATATGAACAAGAACTTGTAACAGTTAAACAGGAATATGGTGTCATATTTGATTTACTCAATAAGACTAGTCATGAAGCATCAAACGAACTTGATCACTATCTTGCTCACACTAGAGAAGTCATGAATTTTGCTGGTAATATTCATTCTGAAAATCAAGATTTGATTCACACTATCTCTAAGTTAAGAGAAATGTTAGGAAAGTATGAAAAACTTCCGCCAACCATCATTAAGAGATTAGCACCAGTAACACTTAGTAATCGTGCACCTCGAATCCCTACTGCCAAATCACAAGTTGCTAACGTGCTTCCTTCTACTGAAACAGGAATAGTTGCGTCTTTTCCAAACGTCCGCACTTCACAGCCTAGGAGCACTCAATCGAAGAATAGGAAGTTGCGACCTAAGAAAAGATCAATAAGGAATGCTAAAGTAAAAGAACACCCTAGGACTATGAATAAGACTCACGTTGCCTCCACTATAGATATTGCATCTGGCAAATGTAATAGAAATAGTGATGTAACGAATGCTAAACCGTTAAGTACTTTTGATATTCAGTCTGATGCACCTTGTGTTATTTGTCGTAAAAGTATGAATTCTGATTGTCATGACAAATGTGTTGCTAAAGCTATAATCTCTCATTTACGGAATCCTAAGAATCGGCATACCTCTAGGCCCACTAATCATTCTAAGTCTGTGTTTGGTAGACCGCCTTCTTTAGATTCTAAGGCAAGCATTGCAGTCCCTGTAGCTCCAGTTTCACCTCCTAAGAATGTAGTACCACCTAGTGCATTCACAAAGACTAAAGCAAACAGTAGTTATAGATGGCAGAAATGGATATATAACATATTAGGTTTTAAATAGATGCCTAAAGTTATTAATGTGTGTATGTCTACTATCACTGCTTCGGAACCCTCTAACATTTCAGGTTCCACATCTACTTCTATTCCATCTGTGTCGTCTGTGTGTAATGCAGGTGATACAGATCATTCTCTGGATTGTTGATAGCGGATGTTCCTGACACATGACAGGCAACCTTAAACTGTTATCAAACTTTATTACAAAGTTAATTGGCACTGTCAGGTTCGGGAATGATCACTTCGCAGCTATCATGGGCTACGGAGATTATGTCAATGGGAACATCGAAATCAGCAGGGTTTACTATGTGGAAGGCCTCGGTCACAATCTGTTTTCAGTAGGTCAGTTTTGTGATGGAGATTTGGAGGTTGCTTTCCGGGAGAAAACTTGTTTCATTCGTGATCTACAAGGAAATGACCTTATGTCTGGCTCGCGTAATTCTAGTCTCTACACTATCTCTATGCAAGACATGGTTGCCTCATATCCCATCTGCTTACTTTCAAAGGCAACATCAACAAAATCCTGGCTATGGCACCGTCGTCTCTCACATCTAAACTTTCAAACCATCACCAACCTTGCTCGACACAAACTAGTTGAAGGTCTCCCACGATTCCGGTATTCAAAAGATCACCTTTGCTCAGCTTGTGAACAAGGAAAAAGCACTCGTGCTCATTTTCCTTCAAAGGTGGAACACAGATCTCAGCATGTGCTTCATCTTCTTCACATGGATTTGTGTGGCCCAATGCGCGTGCAAACGATCAATGGCAAACGCTACATCTTAGTAATTGTTGATGACTACTCACGATGGACTTGGGTCTACTTTCTTCGAAGCAAAAACCAAGCTCCACAAATGATCATCACCTTTCTCACGAAAATTTAGGTTCAGCTCCGCAACACCGTCAGGCTAATCAGAACAGAAAAAGGAACTGAATTTGTTAACCAAACCCTTCGTGAATTCTATGAGAAAGTGGGAATTCAGTATCAAACATCTATTGCACGTACACCCGAACAAAACGGAGTTGTTGGAAGACGAAACCGAACGTTAGTGGAAGCTGCAAGAACAATGTTAATCAATGCTAAACTTCCAGATTACTTGTGGGCAGAAGCTGTATCTACTGCATGCTATACTCAAAACCGCTCTATGATCACAAAACGCTACAACAAAACACCTTTCGAGCTTGTCCACAACCATAAACCAAATCTCAAACACTTTCATGTATTTGGATCTCTTTGCTATCCGAATAATGATCGTGATGATTTTGGAAAGCTCAAAGCCAAAGCTGACATTGGAGTCTTTATTGGATATTGTGAAAATTCTAAAGGTTACCGGATCTGGAATCTTCGTACAAAACAGGTGATGGAAACGATTCATGCTCATTTTGATGAACTCACGGAGATGGCTTCTGAGTATAACAGCTTAGAACCCGGTCACAACCGTTTAAACTTCCCTCAACCCCCATCATCAGCTGAACAAAGCCCCCAACTCACTCGTCAACAAATGGAAAGGTTATTTGCTCCGCTGTTCAGTGACGATATTGATGAATGTGCTCCAGGTGTATCTGCTGTTTCCGCTGCACAACCTGATAATATTCCTATACCTGATACACCTGCTACAACAACTACTGTTGAAGAAGCACCACCAGTTGACTCCACCACAACAGTTGAACACACCGCTTCCAACAATGATGAACCGGCTGATGATACTTAATGAAGTACCCCCACCTGCAGATTTTGATCCAAATGCGTTCTTTAACCCGTTTGCTAATGAGTCTGCTGCACCAGATGTCGCAGAATCTTCAACAAACCATTTGAATCCTCAGAATCTACACAATGTATACCAACATCAACCCTCTACACATCGATGGACAAAAGACCATCCTCTGGCAAATATTATTGGCAACCCGAATCAACCAGTCGTTACGAGACAACGTCTTCACACAGATGGTGAACATTGCATTTATGCACTCACTGTCTGCCAATCTGAGCCTAAAAACATTAAAGACGCAATGACAAAAGACAACTGGATTGAATCCATGCAAGAAGAACTCAACCAATTCAAACGTCTTGAAGTATGGGAACTGGTTTAAAGACTAACAGGGGTCTACGTCATTGGTCTCAAATGGATTTGGAAAAACAAATTGGATGCTGAAGGGAACGTAATCCGAAACAAGTCACGTCTAGTTGCTAAGGGTTATCGTCAGGAAGAGGGAATAGACTTTGAAGAATCTTTTGCTCCGGTTGCTCGTCTTGAGGCTGTTCGGATATTTCTCGCGTTCGCGGCTCATATGAATATGACGGTCTTTTAAATGGATGTCAAAACTGCGTTTCTCAACGGACAACTGAAAGAAACGGTTTATGTCAGCCAACTCGAAGGATTCGTTGATCCAGAGTGCCCGAACCATGTCTACAAACTTAACAAAGCTCTTTATGGTCTCAAACAAGCCCCTTGGGCATGGTACGATAAGCTATCATCTTTCCTCATTGCTAATAATTTCACCAAAGGTTCGGTTGACCCTACTCTTTTTATACAATATCACGGGGCACATATCTTAATTGTTCAAATTTTACGTGGATGACATCATTTTTGGGTCTACACATAAAAAGTTTTCAATCGCTTTTGCAAAACTAATGAAGAAAAATTTTGAAATGTCCATGATGGGTGAACTTACGTTCTTTCTAGGACTGCAAGTTCATCAATCACCCCGTGGTATTTTCTTGAGTCAGTCCAAATATGCCCTAGAATTGTTAAACAAATTTGGAATGAAAACCTGTGATACTTATGCCACACCAATGACTCATACCAAGAAGCTAGACGCTGATTTACATGGGAAATTAGTGGACCCTACCAAATACCGAAGTATTATTGGGTCTCTCATGTATCTAACAGCTAGCAGACCTGATATTGTATTTGCCGTTTATCTATGCTCCCGTTATCAGTCGCGACCAACTGAAACCCACCTCTCTGAGGCTAAAAGAATCCTCCGATACATCAAGGGAATCATTAACTTGGGGATCTGGTATCTGAAGGATTCTGGTTTTGAACTAATCGCTTTTTCAGACGCTGACCACGCAGGATGCTTAGACTCAAGGAAAAGTACTTCAGGAGCTCTACATTTTCTTGGTGATAAACTGGTGTCTTGGCAATAAAAGAAGCAGGATTGTACATCGCTGTCATCAACCGAAGCAGAATATGTAGCCATGTTCGCTTGTTGTTCTCAAGTCATATGGATGAGAACACAACTCAAAGACTATGGTTACGTATTTGACAGAATCCCGATGTACTGCGACAATCGAAGTGCCATTGCAATCTCGTGCAACTCAGTTCAACACTCGAAATCAAAGCACATCGATCTACGCTATCATTTCATCAAGGACCACGTGGAACAGGGTACCGTTGAATTATACTTCGTGGGTACAAAATACCAATTGGCAGATTTACTCACCAAAGCCTTGCCTCCCGCTAGGTTTAATGAGTTGGTCCACCGGATTGGTATGCGGTGTTTGACTCAAGAGGAATTGGATGACCTCCTAAAACAGTCTTAAAAACCTGTCAAACACCAAAATCTCTTTTGTAAATACATTTTTCAAAAACAAAATACAAAAATATAAAACCTGATAAAACAACAAAAATATTCTTCTAATCTATTTTTCTGTCAACATGGCAAGTACATCTCTTTCGTCAACACTTTAATCTTTCCAAATTCAGTATTTTTCTGATCAAGTGTTGAGGGGGAGAAAATAATCACTTAACTATTTCAAAACATCTGTGTACTTGCATGTCATCATATCCCGGTTGTTTTTTTTTATCAATAGTGGTAAACTTTTCTGGTTAAACTGACACTCCTCGAACTAAAATTTATAACCTTTCATCATTTATTAAGTCGAGGGGGAGTGTCGTCAAAGTTTCTTTCTTAAAATCTTCATTTGGTAACCAAAATGGAAGTTAAAAGGCTTTGTATGAAAAAGGAAAAGGTGGAGGGATCAAAACTGTCAAAAGATGAAAGTAATTTTCAATAAAACTCTTCCACCTAACTTCCACTTCACATTTATTACTCTTAACCTAACAATATCCTACGCATACAAATCGTTCAAGAAATCTGTGTTTTGGATCATCATTTTGTAAGTTGTTTCATAATCTTAACGTGTTTTTAAACATTGGTTTTGATTTTTACATGAATCCAACGGTCAAAACGTCGTATAATCTTGATTTTGTGTTCTACGCGTATGCGTATGAACACATGATCAAGATTGAGTGTTTCTGGTTAAAAGGACAGTGTCAAAACGTTTCTAATACATAAATAATACCATTTTAATCATCAAAACTCACCCAGAATCACGAATTGAATGATTGTGAAATTAGGGTTTATGCGTAGTTTTGGGTGTTTTCAAATGTAAAGGTTTTTGGTCAAAATGATAGTTGTGTGATGTTGATATTATGATGAATTGATCATATCCAGGCCCTATAACAACCCAGAAATACTAATTAAGTCAGAATTAGGAATTAGGGTTTAATGTTCTTGAGTTTGGGTATTTTTGATTCACCACGAATTGGATGTTAAAACTTGGTTTATAGACTCTCACAACATCTTAGAACTCCCAGAAAAACTTTGGTGCATATACTATGGCTAGAAATCCTATGCGTAATTCATGAACCCTAGGGTTTTGACTTACGCGTATGACTTTCTACGTGTAACTGCTTAACTTGCTTTCATGCCATGATCTGTGTTTAAATTGACTATACATGTTAAGATTGATGATATGATGATTTATTTCAGGCTTGCTACTAGTAAAATTCAGAATCAAGGTCGATTGTTACTCTACGCATAAGGATCACCTTACGCGTAGGCAGTTATGCGTAAGAGAAATCCTACGCGTAACTACTACGCATAAGGTTCTACAATGGGACTACGCGTATCCTGTGAAGGATAAGCGTAAACAGTGACCTCTACGCATAAGGTCTACTCTTACGAGTAAGCCTTACGCGTAAGGTCTTTATACGCCTACGCGTAAGCCCTACGCATAAGGTCCCCTTTTCCTACGCGTAACATTTCTTACGCGTAAGTTAGGATCCTACGCATAAGCTTTCGTCTATGCGTATATCACTTCTGTTTACGCGTAACTTTGCCAAATCTACGCCTAAACCTTGATAGACCTTCATTATGATTTGTTACGTGCACAAACTTGTTAATAAACAAATCATATCGTCACGAAACCAATAATGTCACTAATAAACTTAATCGTTTAATATGTTGTGTTAAATATGTGATAACATAAACTTTAAAACTTAAAGTTAACTTACGAAACTTATCACGACGACATTGGACTATTGAACTAACAAGTGACTTTGGACTCGTAACAATCTTTAACACTGTAGATTCAATAATTAGACAATAAAACCTTCTGTTGACTAACATTATGTCTTTCGATATGTTGGTTCTTTTGGCTAATGTTATTTCAGATCACGACATGGCTGCTCAAATGAATGTGGATGCACCAGAAGTTCTCACAATTGCTGACATCTTCCCTAATGGCTATCCTAGAAAGATTGGAAAGAACAACCTTAGGGTTGACTTTGAAACCCTCACATGCTCAGAATCTTCTTGTCTCATTGCTGTGGATATTCTAAAGAATCATCCCTACTAGAACATGCTTTCACACTCTGCTACAGTACCGGAGATCTACATGCAACAATTCTGGAATTCGATGCAAAGGACCACAGGTCAAAGTGCAGTGACAGTGACGCTCAATCACAAACAAGTCACCATCACTCATGCAGACTTACGGGCTGTTCTTCTCATTCCTGAAATCGAGGCAACCGACTTCTTTGCCACACCTACTGAGGAGACAGTTCTTCAATTCCTGATTGATATTGGCTATGATGAAGCTTCACGAACTATCTCTAAGCATTCTCATGTGGAGCTTAAGAACATTCCTCAACCGTGGAGAACCCTCTACATCATCATCACCAAATCGGTCTCTGGTCGTGATAGTGGATATGAGCATCCCAAGCTCATGGAACTACAAATTTTCTGGTCATTAATCAACAAAAAGGACATCGAAATTGAAGCACTGTTATGGGAAGACATGATGTCATTTCACAAGAAACTTGGCTCAAAGATTCCCTATGTCAGATACACAAAATTGTTGATCCAGAGAGCACTTGGACTTCATCCCGATATTCCACTAAGGCTCAATGACCCAGACAATCACGATATGTTGACTGAGCCTACCCTATCAGTCAGAATCAAGGAATCGTCTACAAAGAAACAGGGTGCTGTATTACCTGATCACCTTCTGTCTAAAGAAATCAAAAAGCTCGAGAGATACAAAAGGTATCTAGTTGCAGTAAAAGAAGGCAAAGTTGGTCATCTCGATGACAAGTCTTCTGGAACACCTATAAGGAGAACCAGAAGAGGCAGTGCAAGAAGTGCTGCAAGTACTGAAAGTCATAGGAAGTTTCCCAAGAGGAATCCTCCTCGTAAAAGGACTGTTCCCTCTAAGGAAGCTGTTCCCATTCCCTTACCTAAACCTGAACCGCAGAGAAAGCTAATTGACGAGGACTCAGAAGGTACTGAATCAGAAGAAGAGATTACATACTCTGAAACTGCTAAAGATGAAACCACAACGGTATCTAAACCTCCCAGTCCTCCAGCTAACATTAGAAAAGGAAAGACTCCCGTACTTGTGCCATATGAAGAAAGCTCAGAAAGTGATGAAGAGCAACTGGATAAATCCTATAGGAAGAAGTTTAAATTAGTTAGACACCTTCAAAAAGCTAAAGAATTTAAACAAGAACAAATGGGTGGCCCCGGAGGGTCGAGTGGTGGTGTCCACTCTTCACCAGGTCCTGATGCGGTTAATCGACCCGATAAGGGATCTGGTGCCACCACTCTTGTGCAACAACAAACGCTTGTGGAGGAGTCTACTGATTATAACATTGAGGAACCAGAAAAGGATATGACTGAGAAAGAGAAAACTGATGAAGAAGCTAAGGCTCAGACAGAAGAAAAGGCTAAATCTGGACAAGATGACGAAGAGAATTATGATGATTATCTTCTCAACAGTCCAACTCGTTCCAAGGAGGATACTTCTGCACCTCCAAAGGACCCGGAGCCTCCTCATGTCTCCTCCTCATCAGATTCATCATCTCACTCCTCACCACCACCATCTAAAAGATCAACTAAAGCAACATCCAAATCAGTGAAGAAGCCAACTCGATCTTGGATATCTCATGCTCATAAAAGAATTGGGAATGCTGTCAAACAAATCAGAAAAAAAGACATCCTCTAAAGGAAGATGAATTTCTATGCTGATCAGATACAGTATATTCATGATGATATCGACAAGATGCAAGAGGAAAGGGAGTATGTCCAGAAGCTCATGAAAGATGATCTTCAAGGAAAAATGGATGAAATGATCAAAGGATACACTCAACAGTTCCTTATGGAGGTCGTTCCAAATCTGACAAAGCAGATGTATACCAGACAACTGTATCCAAATCTGTTGCATCTAGCCAAACAAGCCATGAAATCAACTCCGATGAATTTAAGCATCAATCCAGTTGAATCTACAATCTTCTCAGATGATGAATTGGTAAACCGGCTAGTAGCGCAAATGTCGACGCGCTCTGCAACGTTTGCCTCACATGAAGCTAAACTGTTTGAAGCTCTATTGGAATACCAACTCAGGTCCTCATTCCGAGAAGAAGCTGTTAGGCCCAAACGTTCAAGAGATGATGAAGACAAAGATCAGGATAAGGATAAAGAGCCCAAACGCTCAAAGAAGTCTGATGTATCACCTCTATTCAGTACTCGATGCAACCTCTACCACAACGGACTCCTACTCAACAAAGATCTTCTCCTCCATCTTCTACTGATAAACCTCAGGATTCATCTGAGTTACCGCCCGAGACTCAAAAAACCGATCACTTTGAGTATACGGGTGGTGACGATGAGGAAGTCTGTGAGCCCCTACAACAACCCACCTCTCCCAAACAAGTTAAGAAACCAGAATCCTCATCTAGGCCAAAACAAAAGAAGAAGAAGGCGCCAATGACTGATGTCGTATCATGGCTAGATGAAGATACAACACAGGAGTTTAAATGGTTTTCTACACTTGTCAATTCCACTCCCTACCCTGAAGAAGGTCAAGATCTGGTAGACGCTAATACTTTGGAGCATGCTAAGATTATGCAAGAAAAGTTCCATGTGAAGAAGATGACGAAATCCGAGTTGAGGCGAATCAAGAATGAAGCTTTTCAACTGTGGAAAGATAGCTCAGAAAGTGCCATCGAGGTCAAATATCACCTTGAAAACATTGCTCGAGCTATGTCTAACAACATGGATTGGCTCAACCCAGAAGCAAACATCGACTTCACCAAACGGGACAACCCTCCATATTACACCGACTGGTCTAAACCACTACCAACGATCGGCCAACCAGATGAACCTAGGATTCCATTCAGATATTTCTTCAACAAAGACTTGGAATTTCTTCTACATGGTGGCGATGGATCAAGGAAATACGCTACATCTTTGACACTTCCATTCCCAGCAGCCATATACTCAAACTGCATAGCTATCGAGGAAAGAGCTAATCACTTGTTCTCCAACAAAGTGGAAGCATATGACCGAGATGCAATGTACGGGATTCATCATTGGCCGGAACGCCGAAGAATCTACTACCGAAGCTGCCAGGTTCAGAAGTCTCAACATGCAGTGTTCAGTACTAAGGATATCGTCGCCATCAAACACGTTGATCTGTCGACCAAATGAGACTACACTTTTCTCAAGAAGATTGTGGTCAAAAGGCAAGATGAACGGGATTATGCATTCTCTGAAGCTGACTTTGAGAATTTGTCTCTCAACGACATTAAAGACATGTACCTTGCCAAAGTACAGGGTCGCATGAGGCAATTTTCAACTGAAGTACAACGTGAATTCATCAAGTCACTGCTCATCTTCATCAGAAGCATAGTCATCAAAGAACGTGTAGAAGATCTCCAGCTGGCTGTTGAATCATATCAAACCCGTGTTAACTTCACTCCACCTCAGCTTGATCTTCCCGACATCAACCAGCTCTCACAATATACACTCATCAGCAAACCATTCGGCGTCTTTTACCGCAGTGAACTTCGACGAAATTGCTTAATGGCGTGTAGCGATCTTCACAAATTTGGGGATCACACTTTGAAGATGGTTAGGGACGGATTGGCTTATAGGTTGAAGGATATACGTCAAATGATTGGGTCTCCTAAGCGATGGAATTCTCAGGATCGAAGGGATGTGAGGAGAATCATCAAGATGATTGATGAAAGGTTGTATAGAAGGGATCAGTTCAGAAGATTGGAAAGCTATGTTGGTGGTCGACCCAGGATTAACATCACCGGCTTTCAACGCCCGATTCACACTCCTGGCGACATCTCTGGACTACCTGGTACCCCTTAAACTGCTTCTTTCATTATAAATTTGGATGTGTGATTAATATATGTCGATGGCTTGTGCACACATTACAGTGTACAACCCGTAATTGTCAAGAAAGGACCCTGTGGTACGCTTCAGTGCCACAATCCTTATAAAAGGAGCGAAAGCTTCTTACTTTTGAGTAAAACCTATCAAACCTTTCATTTTTCAAGGTTTTGCTCGAAAGGATAAGTACTTCCTCGTATGATTTTCAAAACCTCAACCGTTTATATCACTAGTTGAAGGGGAGTATTTGAATTAAAACTTTGTTCACAAATTGTTCATAGTGGTCATCTTCCCGCAACACTCGAAATGGTCATATTTATTCTCAACTTTTCAAAAATAACATTTTATATGCCATTTTTGAGGGGGAGAAAATTATGTGATAAGAAATATGTTGTGTAAATGCAAATGAATCTTTGTGTAATAGACTTAACCAACGAATTGACGGTACTAAACTGTTAGTAACTCGAAAAGACTTGTCCTGGACGGGTAATAATTTCAAGCTAGTTCGCTAGTAATGTAAACGTGTCTCGCAAAGGACTTGTCCAAGTAGAAAGTACCATTCGAGAAACTCATGGTAGACATGAACTCTGACGGGTATGACAACCTTTCGAGGTTTGTCTACACCTTCAAGGTAGTTATTAGAGCTAGTTGTCACCTAAAAGCTGACAATGTAACTCTTTAACTATGCAACGTAACCGTGTCTCGCGGGGGATTGTCTATCTTGAGTTGATCAATTCAAAAGTGCGCGCTCTTTCCACACAGTGCAGATTTCCGTCAAAACTCTAAAGCACATGTGGAGGGGGAGTATTTCTGCTAAAAGATAAAACTCTCACAGTGGTTCAAACATGTTTTTCATTTACAAAGCCTTTGAGAGATTTTCTTGAAAATTGGTTTTATGGCAACATAGGTTAGTCATGGAGTGATAAGGTGACTAAGGTTAGGAATAACCATCCTATGATCCGCCAGAGCCGGAGGGATCTACCCAAGGATATCACAAATAGTTAGTACTTAGAAGTCCTTAGGTACGATGATAAAAAGGAGAAAATGAGAATCTGAGAAAGAAGGAGTTGAAGAATTAAAAAGAAATGCAAAGAAAAGGGTGAAAAGAAATAGCCCTCCAAATTATTCAACTTAGGGCAGACACCGGGTTCAATTCATATGCTACTGGTTGTCACTTAGTGATGCCAGTATTGAAGATTAAAAGTCGTCATGGACCCAGTGACGCATGCACTAAACCTTCTTAACCACTCAAGTTTCTCTCTACAGAAGCTTGTTTCATTCTAACAGGGAACCCTACGTAAACTATTGGCTTTCTCTTAGAGATCGCTGGTATTGAAGAAGGAGACCCTCTCCCTAGTCTCCGCTCAGGAAAACCAAAACGCACTATTGAGTCTAGAGCCACGAGATTCATCAAAAGATCTCTTAGGTACACTTGACATCTCATCAATTGTTGATCAACAAATAAGATCATCAGTGGTTCATATTGAGTCCTTCACAGATCTTAGCAATCTGTCGAGAACGTTTATGAGAGGTTCACATCTGTGATCCTCAATGATTAAATGGAAACTCCTGCCAGGGTCAACATCAAACAACACTGACAGCAGGTCACTTCGGTAACTCCCCGTGGATTACGCTTAGTGTGTCTCAAACGGTCTACAGTCGTGAGGTGATGCTTCGATGTACCTCAGCGACTCATCTGAACTGTAGATGTACTTCGGTACATCGCGTTATCTCACTTGTGGGACTCCAGTTCAGGAACGACCTTTGTAAGAATTAGAGTTGTGTTTTCACTCTATGCTGTTAACACTCTCGAAGTTCAAACTTGTAAGTGCCAGAATCCGCTTATTACTAACCGTTTGAAATGTTTTCTTCTTATGGAAGCTCCGGAGCGGGATGATCGTGCAGATTCTTCTCATGCTCACGCCAACATCATCGCTAATGGAAGTTCTATCCAAAAGCAACACAACAGTCAGAATGATTCCTCGTCAAATCAAAGAATCTACAAAGTTAAAGACTTAAAGAACTTCATCAGTAATGAATCCCAACGTCAAAGAGCGTGTGAGCATGTTGAAGAATGACGTGGAGACACTGTAGCGGCGAAGCAGACCTGAGGCAGATTTGATGCAGACAACAACATACTATCACTTTCATCACAAAGAACAATGATCAAAGAACAAAGTTAAAGATGACGTCAAAGCATAACCGTTCAAAGAAGACAATTTCTCTATACTGGGGAGATTGCTCGAATCAAGGCAATTCTTCTCATAAGAAAGAAGAATGTCAGAAGACGTCAGTGCTACTATTACATCAACGCCTTCACCGTTCATCACCAACACTTGAGGGGGAGATTGTTGGAATCACTCCTAAACTATAATTCAAGTGTTAGTTATTCTTATGTAATAGGTAGCTTATTATGGCCTTTATGTTTGTTATTAGCCTTAAGCTTATGTAGAAGGCCCATGAGCTTAGGCCTAAGCCCATAAAGGAAAGGATGGGAACTAGGAGTGTTGCCTTAGCTTCCCTCCTATAAATACTCTTGTAAACATTCATTTGAAGGTTGGTTGTTCAATGCATTTCTCTTTCACACTCTATGCCTAACCATTCATAGTTTATACGTGTGTGTTTGTGTGTGTATTGTTCATCCGCCTCTCTTCTCCTCTCTATCTCTTTCTAGTAAGCTTGTGTTGTAAATCTAGTGACCTAACACTAGGACACTTTAAATCGTAAATCCAGCAACTTGTCGATCAGTTTACCCAAATGAACCCCTCACATGAAGTTCCCTAGTGTTGTAGTGCTCAATACGTAAAACATGTATTTTAATTACTTGATTATATGATATATTAAGAGTTTATAAATACAATAAATAAACTAACAAATTTTATAAGTATTTAAATAACTTTGAGTTTTATAAATACTTACCTTAAAATAGAATGCTTGAGTATTATGGAAAAATAAAATATTAACGGAGCTTCGACGTAGAATTTGCAATATTCGAAAACCCACGGCTATTAGAAGATTATAACAACGCCTTCTTGAGAACCCGAAGAAGAAAAGAAGATTATAACGACGTCTTTTTGGAGACTTGAAAATATTTGAAGATTATAACGACTTTTTCTTAAAAACTTCCAAGAACGAAGATCAAACGCTAGTTTTCTTCAAGAACACATGAATGTTCTTACAAGATCTATAAGAAATGCCTTAGGGTTTTAGGACTTTGATAGATAAAGAGAGGAGGGTGCAAGAAATTATGTAGTTTTAGCTTGGTATTTATAGGATGAGAAAAATAGTTAACTACATATTAGGTTAAAAACTAACCATGGTTAAGTTATATACTTGGCAAGATCTTAGGAATGAATGGCCATGATCAAACCATGTGTCTAGGAGGCTTCCTTGAGAAGCCTCATGAGGAGGTTAAGAGTTTTGGTTTTTCATCTTGTGTTTACGGAGTGAGTTTTAGTCCCGAAAATCGCTAACGGTAAGTATTTACTTCATGAAACATAAATCGGGTATCGTAAAAATATGAAACTTATAGGAATGATTAAACTCATCATTATACTCCATCTAAAAATATAAACTGAGTCATAAGTCTTATTGGGTGCAAAAACGCTGCCTAAAGCTGGAAACACGGGTCAAAAACGCGTAAAATGCAATTTATCAAAAAAGAACGAGATTTCAGGGAAATGACCGTGAATTTATTTAGAGTAGACTAAAATTAGTTTAAAAGTGATATGAGATGTTAAAATGTGGTTTTTGTCGTACGTGGGATAACTTTACAGTTATTCGTGAAGTTTAAAAGTTACGCGATTTAAGCAAAAATGTAGAACGTACAAGGTTAATTTCTTTATGGTCAAAGGAGGAGGGAAATATGTTTGACTTTTCCAAAAAATGTAGAAGTTTCAAAAACATATTAGAAACACAGTGCAGGAATCGTTAAGCCTGGATGTAAGTAGAATTGTTTAAAACGTAAGTTTAGTTTCGTTCAGCGCAAGGTTTATTTGGTAACATAAAAATAAATCTTAAAAATTCTCAAATTAATCATGAGTGATCTAAAAATTAATCTGATATGAGGAAAATTGTCAGGGTTGATTTTTGTTATGCGCGTGATGTTTAAATGGTGTACCGTCCAAAACGAAACTTTTAAACGATGTTTTCTTAATAACTTTTGCGAAAATGATCTAACGATTGTCGAACTCTCAGGTCACTACTAAAATAATTTATCTTACGAGAACGTGAAATAAAAATTTCGGGAGTGAATAGTAACAGTGAATAGTACAAATGAATAGTGACCCAAAATTGCGAATTGTTACAGTAACCAAATCTGGCCTATAAATACCCCATGATTTCCAGCATTTCAAAGCATCCCATTTCACACACAACACAAAGTGAACGTGAGTAGAAGTCGAAGGCAGATCTAGAGGAGCATACGGAGCTATCTCTAAGGAAGAAATCACTCCCCTACGATAAGCATTAGCATTTTATCTTTTCTTTACTTTGAATTCATGTATTTCGTAATGTTAAACATTGAATCGATTGTTTTAGTTAATATGAGCGGCTAAGCACCTCTGGTGCTGGCCTGGTTATGATTCCTTAATTGTTTTGTTTGCGTTTATATTGCTTCCATATAATTATTTCTAAGTGTATGCATGCATAGTTTGTTGGTAGCTACCCTTGTTTCGGTTGTTTTGAATGGCGGTAGTGGCTAGTTACTTAGGAGATATGACCAACTGACCCTAAGTAGGTAGACTGAGTGGGAAGGGTAAGATATGACCAACTGGCGACCCTTTCTGCTTGTGCGATTTGACCAACTGATCACCTACCGTTTGGTTGAACTTAAGAAGTCGGGGATGAGTGTTTAAGATGCTAGCGCCCGGGCACTCATTGTTATGAATCTAGCATGTAGCGGTACTTAATGACTTGGCTTAGGGGACTAAGAACAACTGGACATATGACGGGTCACCTGATTTCTCCAGTGGGACCCTTTGCTGATAGGTTAGGACGAATTGACCAAATGCTGTCCTAGCGACTTTGACCCCACCTGAAGTAATTGGAAGTAATTAGATGTAAATATGACTAGTTAGGATGAATAACTAGGTTAACACCCCTCTCCTCTATTGATCACAACCCTTGCCTTTATTTGCTTTCATATTTTTATTGTCTTAGTAGTAATTAATCATTTCCACCTTAAATCATATTAAAATCTGTGACACTTAGACTTAGTTTAAATCCGCACACATAGCTCTTGGGACGACCTCGGTTTTACCGAATAGGGTATACTGCCCGTTAGTGCATTAGGGTAGACCATAGGTATAACGAGACTTATAAATATTAAAACCTGGTCAGTAAAACCTGCATCAACTGTTAACATTGATAGCAACAATGGAATATAACCAGTAGCCTATGTTGTTGCAGAGGCTAGAAAGAAAGATTCATGGACTTGGTTTCTTCAATGTCTAGCAGATGATCTTGATTTGCAGCCAAATTCAAACTACACTTTTATTAGTGACAGAAAAAAGGTAATGTCAATGTATAGCTGATTATATTTACTTATATCGTTGATAAATGATACTTTTATTAGTAATGACTTTCTGTTGCTTTGTGGAGGGTATCATTCCAGCTTTAGCAGCAGTATTCCCTAGTGCAAACACATATTCTGTTTGAGGCATATCCATGAGAATATGAAACTGCAATGGAATGCTAGAGCCTACAAGGATCATTTGTGGAGAAGTGCAACAACAACAACTGATTGTACAATAAATTGCACTACCAGGCTTCAATGGTGATCGAAGGTATAAGGGGTGTATGTTCCAGCCAAGATTGTCTTTCACCTGAGAATAAGAAATACAAAGACACTACGTTAAGTGATTACGCAGGGGTTGGACCCTGCGAACCACCTCCGATGTGAGAGTAAGTATGAGTTATGGTTATGTAAGTTTGTGTAAGTAAAGAGACGAGTGTTAAGTGAGCTTACCATAATCCTCTGCCCGTCTAACCTATTTATAGTGGAAGAAATAGGGTTGAGGGCACCTCTGCGCAAATGTCGGAGATCATGGGAGCGTCCCATATTTGTGGGTAACCGCTAGGGCTTAGTGACCCACGTTCTCAAACTTGGCGGGAAAGCCATGAAAGAGAGGGAGATCGTGGGTTTGACCAAGTCAGGAAGTTCTCCTATCCGTTGCTCCTTCGTCAACCATATCCCGAAGGGCTTAAGGCTTCGAATGGCGAATTCCCCGTAGGTAACCTTCGTGTGTACGAATGGTTTGACGCCCATGAACATTCATGAGACCTAACTTGGGCCTTCGTATAGAAGAGCTTCGACACATCTCGAAGGGGTGTCCGTCGAGCTGTTCGAAGGGTACATCATCAAGCCTCCCAGTCGAAAGTGATGCATATGAACGAGGAGGCATTGCTTTCGACTTCATCCTGCAAATGAAATGAGCCGTTCGTTGCAATGCTTATTGTAAACAAGATTAGTATGCCTTATCGCGTGCATTTAATGCTACCTAAACCCCTTTAACTACTCGCTACAGTAAATCCTTATCCCCATTTACTCGGTTGACCAAAACAATTTTCAAAATTTAAAAAGCCTTTTGAAATCCGGATAAGGTAAATCCCAAGGACACGTGTGCAGTTGAAACAAAGGTAGAAAAGGGTATTTAAAGCGAGGTTGAGGTAACCCTAAAACCCTTTACCCTCTTCGCCTACCTTTTACACACAGTAACTTGCTACTCATCAAGAGCTTTGAACAAAAGGTAAAGTCTTCCTCCTATCTTTTTGTAGCGTAAAATAGTTATGGATTCAAAATTTATAATCAAATAACAAAAATGCACTTTGACCACTAAGAAGTTACATGATCATCTTGCTGAATACCCAATCCCCAAGGAGTTTAAAGTCATGCTACCTAAATCAAACCAAGGTATTTTTGATGCCCCTGAAGGCTTCGTAGGGCTATATACCCACTCTTTTAGCCATTCAAACCTTAGAATTCCTATCCACCCTCTGATCTTAGAGTTAATGCAGTATTACGAAGTGGATATTTCTCGATTTAACCCCTTTGGTTTAGCTAAACTTACCACATTCATTGTTATGTGTAAAGGTTATGGCTATGAACCAACTCTTAAGGTTTTGAGGGGATTTTTAAACCTTTACCCTGGTGGGAATTGGTTAACTTTGGCAAAGAGGCCTGAAAGAGATGTGCCTAATCTCGTTACGAGGCCATACACAAACATAAGGGAATGGAATGGTAGTTTCTTTTATGTTCAGAGCACCATTGTACCACCTGACTATCCAGCATTGCTGAATAAGGAATTTAGGTTTGATGCAAAACATTTTAATGACCCCCTACCTTATGAGGTTCGAAGGAATCCGTGTTATCAGCATTTGGCTAGGTATCCTGCAGATGTTCAAGCCTTCCCTGAGCCAATTCTGTATATGGCTGGGATTGCACAAAGCTGGGAGGGGTCTCCCAAGAAGCCAATGATCATTTATCATGGAAAAAGTATGTGCTTCTACTTTTATTTAAGTAGGACCAATGTAGCGCTGATATTTATCTTTTCTTGTTCCTTTTTTGCAGAGATGGCATTTAAGAACTTCATGCATCAAGACTTTGATGAAGACTTGAGCTTTATGCCTGCGGAAAAAGCTGAAGAGTCTTATGGTGTTGGTTCACCTTCTACCTCTGTCAATAACAACGACGTGGACATTCCCAGAATAGAGCATGTTGCCTCAACCCCCACAAGCATTGTTGGAGGGTCCCTCCTAAATGGTTGAGAACATGGCAGATTCGGACGATCTTGCGGAGGAGGAAGTTCGAATCACAGGCTCTACAGGCATAGCTGACAGGTTAAAGAGTAGGAAGGGAACAACTGGCAAAGCCATCAAGTCTGCCAACAAGAGAAAGACTCCTCTCCCAGCATCTGGATCCAGGGCCGTGTGACAGAAGATTGTCGAAGGCAAGAAAGCTATAAAGTCTGCCTTTGAATTGCCGGATGATGCTGAGGAGATGCATGGTAAGAATTTGCCTTTTAAGTTATATAAAATACTAATTGTCCTGACTAACTTTGCCCTTATGTACTGTATTTGTCATAGGCCTTCCTGACACGAAGGAGCTTCTGAATGACTTAGCCTGCCACCGCATCGTTGATCATGTTACCCCTCCCAACTGGAAGGGACTGCTGGACAATATGTCCATCGAAGGGGTCTGCGACATGCATGACAAAAGCGTCGCAAGGCAGGCTGTCCTGGACAACCATTTGAACACCCGTACAAGGGAGCTGCTCCGTACAATGACAAAGTCAAGGTAGGAGATGAATGTGATGCTGGAGAGGGAAAAGCATAGCGACCAGGAATATGCTGAGCTGTAGGCTAAATGTGAAGAAATTGAAAAGGATTTTGAGAAGAATCCTCTCACCCAAGACCTCCGAGACAAGATAGCAGAGCTGACAGCAGAGTGTGGTAGACTCAGGTTAGAGGAGGCCAAGGTGGTGAGCCTCACTGGTCAAAATGCTGTCTTGGAGTCTAAGTGTTCAAGCTTGGAAAGTAAAAGGGTGAGGCTTGGAGAGCTAGAGGTTAAAATGAGAGAGGAAATGGACGGCCTGCAGATGAGGTATAAAATCCTCCAAAAAGACCGTGATGAGGTCGTATCAAAGGTGGTGCCATACATTGCCATGGAATTATATCATAGTGATGAGGTGGGAGCTGATATGTGGAAGGTGATCAAGGCAGCTATCTTCCATGGACGGTGCTTGGCTCTGGAAGAGGTGGCTAAGACTGGTAAGCCCCGTGGACCTCTCCACAGTTGACTGCTACCGTCCCTCATCGAAAGTCGAATATGAAGTGGCAAGAAATGTGTTTGCCACCGCAGAGTACCCCTTCTTGGCTGAAGCTACCAAGGATCCCATGGCACCTTTTGAAGACCTTCTCTCAAAAAAGCCCCGCAAGATTAAGCCTGCGACTCCAACAAAGAAGACAGTCTCGACCAAGCCTACCTCATCTCTTCCATCCCCAACTCCATCTCCTCAGAAACAAGAATGAAGGCTGCCCTGTTGGCAGTAATTTGGTTCCAAGGGTAGCATGTACCCTTTAAAACAATTTAATGTTTCTTATGCTGTTGGTCTGTTACTTTAAACAATTTGATGTTTGTGATGCATGACTTTGGCCAAAAGACAATTTCAACGAGGCTTCGGCCTCGTATGAAGGGATAAGGGCGTATTCCCTTCTTTTGAATGGTATAATGTGGGAAAATATTCATACATACTTAATTATATTTGTCTTGTGAACTTCTCTTACGCCATTTTTCCAACACTTAAACTTTACAACCTAAGGTTGAACAACCTCATTGTATGTAAATTACAACACCAAGAATATAATGACCAACTTTGATCCTTGACTGAGGGTCGCGACCCACTCTATCTTAAATCCTTTAAGTAATATGGCTCACTTTTATTTTCATAATTGCCATAAACTGATAGGAGAGTTAATGTGAATGTGTTGGTAGGCCTAAGTAGTGGTATGAGGTGTTTGTTACACCGTATGCCTTCCAATTCGACATTGAAACTCACAAACGACTTGGCTGAACAAACCTTTGTGTTTAAGAAACGAAGCAAGAGATTTGTGGGAAATATATTATTCATCATTGAATTGGTAGAGAGGATTACATCATTCTTGAAATGAATACTAAGACAACTACCAATAATGCTTTCTTTCCCATGAGAAGCTTTTAATACAAGAATGAAAAGTAAAAAATACTTCTTAAACATAGAACTTTCGGAGGTTCGTACCATTCCATGTTCTGTCGATGGGTTCTCCGAGAAGAGTGGCTAGCTTGTAGGCTCCATTGCCGTAGGCTTCAGCTATAACGTAGGGTCCTTCCCAAGTAGCTCCTAGCTTTCCCTGGTACTCTGCTTTGCTTACACTGTTGAGGCGTAGCACATATTCCCCAGGCTTGAAGGTGGAAGGCCTGACCCTTTTGTTGTAGTAGCCTTCAATCTTATGCTTGTGCATGGCTTCTCGGATGGAGGCTATCTCTCTCCTTTCTTCCAATAGATCAAGGTTTTCCCTGATCTTTTCATCATTTTGAGAGGCTTCATATGTGGCCACACGCTCCGTGTGCACACTTAGCTCCGAAGGGATGACCGCTTCTGTTCCATACGTTTGGCTGAAGGGGGTTTCACCATTGCTTAACTTGGGGTAGGTCATATGAGCCCATAACACTTGAGGAAGCTCCTCCACCCATCCGTGATGAGTTCGTCCCAGCCTTTTTTCAATCCCTTTGACGATGTCTCTATTAGTAACTTCCACTTGTCCGTTGCCTTGTGGATGGTAAACAAACATCCAAGACGGCTTTATATTAAGCCCCTTACAGAAGTCATAGAAGACTCCTTCGGCAAATTGCTTGCCATTGTCGGATATGATGATGTGGGGCACTCCGAATCTGCACACAATGTGCTCCCACACAAACTTCTCGATCTGTCTCCCCCTAATGGAAGCTAAAGGTTTAGCCTCAACCCACTTTGTGAAGTAATCAATCGCCACCAATAAGAATTTGACCCCACCAGGAGCCACAGGCATAGGTCCTACGATATCAATTCCCCATTGGGGGAAGGGCCATGTGGATGTAACACTTGTCATGTCCTGCTTCGGCAGCTTGGGAACCTTCGAATGTATCTGACAAGCTTCATATTTGATAATGATGTCCGAAGCATCCCTATGCATCGAAGGCCAGTAGTAGCCTAACTTCATTATCTTCAAGACGACTGATCGAGGTCCTGCGTGGAGGCCGCAGGATCCTTCGTGGACCTCTGCGATGATGCTCGAAGCCTGCTTAGGTCCGACACATCTGAGCCAAGGTGAGAGAAATGACCTTATGTACAAGTTTTCTCCTTTTGGGCCGGTATTGTGGAGACTTAACCCGTATCTTCCTTGCTTGCTTGGGTTCCTCGGGGAGAAGACCACTTATCAGGTACTCCCTGATTGGAGTCATCCATGTGTCTCCTTCTTCATGAACAACGTCAGTGACCTCCTTACGAATAATGGACCTTTCGGGCAGAATTTCAACTAGTACTTCTTTGGTGAGATGGGCGAAGGCCATAGAGGCAAGCTTGCTCAGTGCATCCGCCTTCTTGTCCTGGTTTCTGCGAATGTGTTGAATGGTGTAGGAGTTAAAACCATCCAGCATTTCCCTTGTCTTGTCCAAATATTGCTTGATGACGGGTTGCCTTGCTTCATAGGAGCCGGTCACTTGGTTTGCCACTAACTGAGAGTTTACGAAGATGGCGAGAGCTTTGACCTCCATATATTTGGCTAGCCGAAAGCCTGCCAGTAGGGCTTCATATTCTGCTTCGTTGTTGGTGGTTTCGAATTCAAACCGAAGGGCATATGTATGCTCCTTCCCTTCAGGACTGACCAGCATTAGACCTGCTCCGGAACCATCGGAGCTTGATGCCCCGTCTGTGTAAAGCTTCCAATCATCATGTACTTCGATGAGCTTAGCCTTAGGTTCTTCTTTCTCTGTGCTTGTTTTGGAAGGTGTTTCCGCCAAAAAGTCTGCAAGAATTTGCCCTTTGATAGAGTTTCGACCTTTGAACTCTATTTCATGTTCCCCAAGCTCAATGACCCATTTTGTCACACCCCCAAAATATCGCAGCGGAACGATAGTGTCATTGGGGTATGACGTCATAGCACAAAGTATGGATACAAAAAACGACCTCTATAATGAGACGTTTTGAAAAGTTTACCATTCGATAAATAAGTTAATGTTTACACAACAAGAATTCACAAAGTTTGGCAATACATAAAGAGTTTACAAAACGTGTCGAATGGTAATTGTTAAAAGCACAAGACTCCAATGTATGCCATGCGACCCAAAAGCTCCATGAAGTGCTATCACCTTAAGACCTGAGATAAACATGCTAAAAGTGTCAACACAATGGTTGGTGAGTTCATAAGTTTGTGATGAAATGTAAAGCCTTTCAAAAATTGTTTATGCAGCAAAGGCATTGTAAATCCACTCAGTTCCAAGTTCCGCCCATACAAAACTTGCAACCTGTGTGTTTACAACCCATTGCCAAAATATAGAATTGTCAATCTTGTTTGTAAGTAGGACATAGGTGCATACGATATATACATGTACTTAATGCAAAGAATCACAGCCAACTGAACCTCTTGACAAGTCTACATTGTTTGTTGTGTCTCATTGAATAACGAATTATATTCACCCAAGGTCACGTCATCAAGGACCCAAGGGTGGGGGCGTCAGCCCGATAGTACTATCAATACCTCTCCGCCGGCTCCCGCAGGAGTTAACCAGTTGCTAAAGTTTGTATGTTGATGTATAATTGAAAACTAGTTTAGCACATTAAGGCACATATCGCAATAAACCACACATAATGTCCAAAGTGTATAAGAAGTATATTGTAACACAATTGTATAAATGGTTTGAGTATTCGCAAGAGTGAAATAAGTATTTAAGCATGTATCTCCCCCAAATAGTTTGTAAGAATTTAAACGAGTAAAAGTGGGGTATGAACTCACCTGGTGTGATTGATATGCTAACAAGATGAAGTGCACGAAAGTGAGAGTCGGAAACTATCCGCGACCTAGAATGAATGTTATGACTTGAGTTATGATATGTTGTCGTGAATGCATGATTTGAAAACGTATCACCCAATATGCTACTTGAAAACTAGTTATATAAAAATATTGTTTCTTGAATATGTGACGGTTCCTTGACAAAAATAATCACTTTTGAGCTAATGGTGAAAATGTAGTTAAAACTACGTAACGGTTTTAGTAATTGACAAATCGGTTTACATCGGACTTGACGTAATATATACATAGGAAAACTAACTTGTTTTTAAGGTCCGTTTCCCCCGAAACGTCCGTTTAGGCCCTCAAAAACCTTGATTAAAATCCTGACAGCTTACTAACGCTGTGAATAGTATTTTCAGCACGTTTTTGACTCAAAATTCGGTTAACCATAACTCACTCGTTTTAAGTCCGTTTTTCAAGTTCTTTATATCCACGCGAAGGTAATTAAGTGTACTAATATATTTTTAAACTTTGGAGATTTCACAGAAAGTTTAAGGCCACAGATTGGCCAGTTAAAACTCGGACTGCATGTACAATTTTCCGGAAAATGGTAGTTTTTAAATCGTAACTTGAAGACCACGTATCTTTTTCGTTATAACTCCGTTTTAGTCCGTTCAAAAGGCCACGTTCATAACTAAAAATCTATTTTCTAAATCTTTAATAAAACTTATAAAAATGACTAACTTTTCGGAAAAATTATAAATTTCTACAGCGCTTCCGCGCTTATTTTAAACTTTACCATTTTTATCTACTTGTTTAACCACAACTTCACCACAAAAATCCCTTAATCTACTCATCACCAATCCTACTAGTAAAACAACTTCATTTGATCATAACCAAAATAAATATTCATTGTGAGGCTAAAAATATATATACAAACTTAAATAAACATATATAAAATTTATGTAACCTATTCCTCTAAAAACCATAACTAGACTTTGATGATCAATTTTTCAAACTTATCATTTTTATAAACTTCTAACTAGTACATACTTGTTATAAAAATTAATAGGACACATATGGGTGATATCATTTGATAAACATGAATAAAAACTACTACTTGAGCAAATATGATCATATGGACTTCATGAAATGTATGAAAAATATATATGAAAAAGTAAGAGATGAAGTTTTATGCTTACAAATTGCTTGATGAGGTTTAAGAACAAAGGATTTATCCTAAACACCATAGGTTTTTATTTCAAAACCTAAACAAAGAGTGTTACTAGATTGTGTAGAACTTGATTAGCAAAATTTTGGTGAGATCCTCTTGATGCTTATGGTTGGCCGTATATTTGAAAGGAAGAAGAGAGGAAGAGAACTTGACTTCACACTTGAAATGTATCTATGTGTTGATGCATAATAGATTGTAGGTAATAATACATGATAGCAAGACAAGATCCACAATTTAAGTAGAATTGATGGATCTTGTCTAGCTCATTCAATTATTTATTTCTTTTACTTATTGTACAAAAATGGTGTAAGTAAATGTTTGTATATAAAGTGTATAGATTAAATGTAACTTGTAAGATTTTTTATATACATTAGTGTATTTAAGGTAGTTTTAGGTAAAAGAAATTTTTAATAGATCAAAGTAAAGTATATCGAGATCATAAAAAAAATTGTAAAAATATATTTCTTGTAAAATTTGAGCGATATAAATATTATCGTGTAGTTTTTAAGAAAAGCGTCTTAATAATATAAATTTAACGATTTATATACAAAATAAATTTAAAACATTGGTTAAACTCATTATATTATTTTTATAATCTTAATATGAGTATTAAAATATATAGGAATAATTTTTGGAAGTATCGGTTCAAATGTTCAAAATAATTAATTACGCGATAGCGTTTATTTAATAAGAAAATAACGTGTAATGTAAAATGCAAAACCATGCACGAACCGTTATGAAATGATGAATATGGAATATGAGAAATGATCGGAAATTGAGAATTGTGACATTCTTCCCCTGATAGAAGAATCGCGTCCTCGCGATTCAATCGCTGATACATAAGGTTCTACCCTAAGGTTTAGAGAAATCAGAATGTATGGTCAAAGTGCTTATGTCAAAACTTACGCGTCTAGGTTTCTTATCTAAGGAGACTCACTGAATCCGAATAATACGGTGGATCACTTAATGGTCTAGGAAAAACGTACCAGTTACGCATTGCGGGCTTCCTCGGTCCCTATATAGAATGCTCGACCTCGAGGTGGACTGATATTGAGTACAGGGTTTGGGTTATGTCCTTCAATTGCCACAGCTAGAGGAGCTTGCATCGGTGGCTTATTCAACTGAGGACAATTGTTCCGGAAGTGATTCGGGCTGCTACATTCAAAGCAAGTCTTTTGATTATTCCTTTTACACTGCTCCTTGAAATGGCCGTATCGATTGCAATTTGTACACAAGCGGCAGGGCTTGGTCTTCGGGTGATGATAAGCACATTTAGCACATTTGGGATGTGTACCCGCATACTCTCTTTATTCAGTACCAGTTGCCACAAAAACTCTTGCCCTTTTGTTGTCTGCTACCACGTCTATCTGCTTATTCGACCCACTTGCTTCCTTCCTCTTATCGCTGCTCTTCAAAGTACCATTTCTAACCATCTCATCTGTCAGGGTTCCTGCCCTCAGTATCGCACTTTGTATTGTAGCCGGCTCAGTTGTTTTCACAGTTCCACGGATTTCGGGGACAAGACCATATATGTACCTCGAGATTCTCTTGGACTCAGGGGTAACTAGATGAGGAACTAGTCTGGCTAACTCATGAAATCGGTCAGTGTAGGCTGCGTGACCAACCCCTATCATAGAGTGGTGATAAAATTCATCCTCCAGTTTCTGCATTTCATTGTCCGGGCAGTACTCCTCTTTCAATAACTCCTTAAATTCGTCCCATGTCATACCTATAGCTGCCTCTCTGCCTCTAGCCTGTAGCTGTGTGTTCCACCATGTCAATGCCTTTCTTGATAACAAGCAAGCAGCATACTTCACCCTCTGATGTGTAGCACAATTGCTGATGTCGATCACTGCCTCTGTCTTCTCTACCCATCGAGTATATGCCAAAGCACCTCCTATACCATCAAACTCCACAGGTTTACATGCCGAGAATTCCTTATATGTGCATCCAATTCTGTTGTTGTTGTTGGTGTTGTTGTTGTTACTACCAGCTACATTGTTGGTGTCTCCAGTACCGTTCCCGTTCCCGTGGTTTCCCTAGTTATTCATATGATTTCCAACTTGTGTGACAATAGTGGGAAGCAAGATTTGAAGTTGTTGAGCGATGATGGCGGCAAAGTCAGGGTTTCCGCCAGTGTTGTTGTCATTGTTACCCATGTCGCTACCGCCTTCTCTACCTCCACGTCCACCTGTCATTCCACCCCTTGGTACCGCACCACCTCGGCCAGTACTGCGTGTTACTCTCTTTGGTGCCATTATCTCTGCAAGGAAAGAACCGTTGAATTCCCAATGTCTATACTTAACGTCCTCAAACATAATATCACGCCACAAATTGGTTCCTAAGGTGTCCACACCGATCTACATATGCGTGGTCGCATATGTCCACGTGAGTTGTGACGCATTTATAATTATGTTGGCCACCATAATTATAATTGCTTCATTCCACACGTGTGCATACCACCAAGCATACATGTCTCGGCGATTGGTGTTACTTAAGTAGGTAGCCAGTCTATCATCCGATTCTAAACAGTGAAGGAGGGATTTAGGGTAGGTATCTAGGAAGAGTCGCACTTGGTGTATAGGAAATTCCGTTAGGTGCTAAAGTCACTACGAGGTTTAGTCGCTAGCAGTTCCCAAAGTATCCTCAAGAGAACTCCCATCCTCGGACAAAATCATCAAATCTATCCAGCTTTATAGTAACACTTATTTAGCTCGATCTCGCATCTCATCAAACAAGAACTGTCACGAGATCAAGTTAGATAAGTGCTCATTATTGAGCTCCATATCTTTGATGACCCAACTAGATTTTGGGACTCCCCTATTGGTACAAGGAAACTACGTTATCTAATGAGGTGGTTCTAGAAGAAATACTTAAGAAAACATATGCGCACGAAAAGTGAGGAAGGTGATAGGAAAAGAAAGGACCGACTTGAGAGCGGTTATAGTCTAGGAACTAAAATGCAACCTAGTTCTCTATAACCAAGTCTCTGATACCAATATGTCACACCCCCAAAATATCGCAGCGGAACGATAGTGTCATTGGGGTATGACGTCATAGCACAAAGTATGGATACAGAAAACGACCTCTATAATGAGACGTTTTGAAAAGTTTACCATTCGATAAATAAGTTAATGTTTACACAACAAGAATTCACAAAGTTTGGCAATACATAAAGAGTTTACAAAACGTGTCGAATGGTAATTGTTAAAAGCACAAGACTCCAATGTATGCCATGCGACCCAAAAGCTCCATGAAGTGCTATCACCTTAAGACCTGAGATAAACATGCTAAAAGTGTCAACACAATGGTTGGTGAGTTCATAAGTTTGTGATGAAATGTAAAGCCTTTCAAAAATTGTTTATGCAGCAAAGGCATTGTAAATCCACTCAGTTCCAAGTTCCGCCCATACAAAACTTGCAACCTGTGTGTTTACAACCCATTGCCAAAATATAGAATTGTCAATCTTGTTTGTAAGTAGGACATAGGTGCATACGATATATACATGTACTTAATGCAAAGAATCACAGCCAACTGAACCTCTTGACAAGTCTACATTGTTTGTTGTGTCTCATTGAATAACGAATTATATTCACCCAAGGTCACGTCATCAAGGACCCAAGGGTGGGGGCGTCAGCCCGATAGTACTATCAATACCTCTCCGCCGGCTCCCGCAGGAGTTAACCAGTTGCTAAAGTTTGTATGTTGATGTATAATTGAAAACTAGTTTAGCACATTAAGGCACATATCGCAATAAACCACACATAATGTCCAAAGTGTATAAGAAGTATATTGTAACACAATTGTATAAATGGTTTGAGTATTCGCAAGAGTGAAATAAGTATTTAAGCATGTATCTCCCCCAAATAGTTTGTAAGAATTTAAACGAGTAAAAGTGGGGTATGAACTCACCTGGTGTGATTGATATGCTAACAAGATGAAGTGCACGAAAGTGAGAGTCGGAAACTATCCGCGACCTAGAATGAATGTTATGACTTGAGTTATGATATGTTGTCGTGAATGCATGATTTGAAAACGTATCACCCAATATGCTACTTGAAAACTAGTTATATAAAAATATTGTTTCTTGAATATGTGACGGTTCCTTGACAAAAATAATCACTTTTGAGCTAATGGTGAAAATGTAGTTAAAACTACGTAACGGTTTTAGTAATTGACAAATCGGTTTACATTGGACTTGACGTAATATATACATAGGAAAACTAACTCGTTTTTAAGGTCCGTTTCCCCCGAAACGTCCGTTTAGGCCCTCAAAAACCTTGATTAAAATCCTGACAGCTTACTAACGCTGTGAATAGTGTTTTCAGCACGTTTTTGACTCAAAATTCGGTTAACCATAACTCACTCGTTTTAAGTCCGTTTTTCAAGTTCTTTATATCCACGCGAAGGTAATTAAGTGTACTAATATATTTTTAAACTTTGGAGATTTCACAGAAAGTTTAAGGCCACAGATTGGCCAGTTAAAACTCGGACTGCATGTACAATTTTCCGGAAAATGGTAGTTTTTAAATCGTAACTTGAAGACCACGTATCTTTTTCTTTATAACTCCGTTTTAGTCCGTTCAAAAGGCCACGTTCATAACTAAAAATCTATTTTCTAAATATTTAATAAAACTTATAAAAATGACTAACTTTTCGGAAAAATTATAAATTTCGACAGCGCTTCCGCGCTTATTTTAAACTTTACCATTTTTATCTACTTGTTTAACCACAACTTCACCACAAAAATCCCTTAATCTACTCATCACCAATCCTACTAGTAAAACAACTTCATTTGATCATAACCAAAATAAATATTCATTGTGAGGCTAAAAATATATATACAAACTTAAATAAACATATATAAAATTTATGTAACCATTTCCTCTAAAAACCACAACTAGACTTTGATGATCCATTTTTCAAACTTATCATTTTTATAAACTTCTAACTAGTACATACTTGTTATAAAAATTAATAGGACACATATGGGTGATATCATTTGATAAACATGAATAAAAACTACTACTTGAGCAAATATGATCATATGGACTTCATGAAATGTATGAAAAATATATATGAAAAAGTAAGAGATGAAGTTTTATGCTTACAAATTGCTTGATGAGGTTTAAGAACAAAGGATTTATCCTAAACACCCTAGGTTTTTATTTCAAAACCTAAACAAAGAGTGTTACTAGATTGTGTAGAACTTGATTAGCAAAATTTTGGTGAGATCCTCTTGATGCTTATGGTTGGCCGTATATTTGAAAGGAAGAAGAGAGGAAGAGAACTTGACTTCACACTTGAAATGTATCTATGTGTTGATGCATAATAGATTGTAGGTAATAATACATGATAGCAAGACAAGATCCACAATTTAAGTAGAATTGATGGATCTTGTCTAGCTCATTCAATTATTTATTTCTTTTACTTATTGTACAAAAATGGTGTAAGTAAATGTTTGTATATAAAGTGTATAGATTAAATGTAACTTGTAAGATTTTTTATATACATTAGTGTATTTAAGGTAGTTTTAGGTAAAAGAAATTTTTAATAGATCAAAGTAAAGTATATCGAGATCATAAAAAAAATTGTAAAAATATATTTCTTGTAAAATTTGAGCGATATAAATATTATCGTGTAGTTTTTAAGAAAAGCGTCTTAATAATATAAATTTAACGATTTATATACAAAATAAATTTAAAACATTGGTTAAACTCATTATATTATTTTTATAATCTTAATATGAGTATTAAAATATATAGGAATAATTTTTGGAAGTATCGGTTCAAATGTTCAAAATAATTAATTACGCGATAACGTTTATTTAATAAGAAAGTAACGTGTAATGTAAAATGCAAAACCATGCACGAACCGTTATGAAATGATGAATATGGAATATGAGAAATGATCGGAAATTGAGAATTGTGACACATTTTGCCACCCTTCCAGATTTTTCAGGCTTCGACAAGATTTGTTTGAGTGGCTTGTCGGTTAAGATTGTTATCGGGTGGGCCTGAAAATAATGTCGGAGCCTTCTTGCTGTGTAGATTAGGGCCAATATGAGCTTCTCCAACGTGGGGTAGTTAACCTCTGCTCCTTGCAAGACCCTGCTAACAAAGTAAATGGGGATTTTCCTTTTTTCCCTTTCTGCCATTAAGACCGCGCTAATGCTCTCCATTGAGGATGCTAGATACATAAATAACACTTCGCCTTTGATTGGGGCTGTAAGTGTCAGAAGTATCTCTATGAACTCCTTCATCTTTTGGAAGGCGGCTTCTGCCTCTTGACTCCATTGGAATTTTTTCTTGTCGACGCAACCTTTAAGCGTCTTAAAGAACGGTAGGGACCTGTCGGCTCACTTCGACAAGAATCGACTTAGCGCAGCCAGCTTCCCATTCAAGCTTTGTACATCCTTTAAACATTTTGGAGCTTGGAGATCCGTAATTTCCTTGAATTTAGAAGGGTTAGCTTTTATCCCTTGCTTTGTAATCAAATGCCCCAGGAATTGCCCTTCTTTGACACCAAAAGAGCATTTCTTATGGTTTAGTTTCATGTTGATCGCCCGAAGCTGGTCGAAGGTCTCTTGGACATCAAGGAGTAGGCCCTCCTCCATTTTGCTCTTAATAACCATGTCATCAACGTAGGCCTCGAGATTTCTGCCTATCTGTTTATTGAAGGCTTTATCTTCGAGCCTTTGGTATGTTGCCCCTGCGTTCTTCAATCTGAAGGGCATTTTTCTGTAACAGTAGATACCTTTGCTTGTATAGAAGGCTGTCTTTTCCTCGTCCTCCTTTGCCATCTGGATTTGATGATACCCTTTGTAGGCATCTAGGAAACACTTTAGTCGGAAGCCTGCTAAGGACTCTACCTTCCATTCGATTTTTGGCAAGGGGTAGCAGTCCTTCGGGCATGCCTTGTTGATGTCAGTAAAGTCAACACACATGCACCACCCTCCGTCGCTTTTCTTTACCATGACTAGGTTGGCCACCCAAGTTTGGTATTTGACTTCCCTTAGAATGCCTGCTTGTGTCAGCTCATCGACCTCCTTGCAGGCGGCAACGTTTCTTTCAGGGGCTATGCTCCTTCTTTTCTGTTTGATAGGCTCAATATGTTTGTATTCATTGAGCCTGTGTTCCGTGCAGAAAGGCTTTCCGTCTATTAGCAATGTTCTTGGGACTCCTGTCATGTCAGAATATTTCCATGCAAAAATATCAAGGTTAGTTTGCAACAGCTCTGTGAGCTTTGCCTTAAAATTTTCCGGGAGCTGCTTTCTTATCACCACTGTCTGATCGGGGTAGCTAGGGTTTACTACGACCCGTTCTTCTGCATCTGTACAGCTGAGAATGGCCATCGGAGGCTCCTCCGGCCTTTCTTTGACCTTCTTGACACCATTTATGTTAGGATTTGGAAAATCCTGTAGTTAAAATGTCGGTCACCTCAAGTATATGTAATTGTTAGAAATCTCGTAGTCGTAGTTATTTAATGTTAAGTAGTATTTAGTTTTGTAACACCGTGGAGGACGGACGGGTCTTTACCCACTGTATGCCTGATCCACAGCCCGTCAGGTGGCATTTTATTGTAAGACTATAAATGCTCTCTACCTCCCAAGGTAGAGAGTTGGAGCTCATAATAAGATTTTTCTTTCTTTCACTAAAGTTCCCAAACCTCTAACTTTCTCTCTCTAAAACTCATCTTGTGTACGCCTACTTTGGTTATGGTTTGATGTGTACGTGAAATCCAATATGTTACAAATGGTATCAAGAGCCATGGTTAGATCATCTCTTACATATCTTTGGATTTCTAGTGGTTTTTAGATGGTTTTTTTGAGTTTGAAAAAGTTTAGTGGTTTTTGCATCATTTGGTTCATCTCTAGTGTTAAAGTTTGAATTTTGGGTGTACTTTTGTGTTTAGGATCATTGTATGTGCTTGGGTTTTGTTTTGGTAAGCTTGAATCACTGTGGTTGAGCTTGTTTTGGATTGAAAAGTGTGTTTTGGAAGTTTTTCATGTTAGCGACTTGGCTCTCGGTGTAACTTTCTTGTTAGCGACTTGCTTCAGAAAAAATTAGCGAGTTGTAGTGTTGCTTGGTGGCGATTTGGTCCTAGCGACTTGCCTTTAGAGACAAGCCGACAAACAGTACAGTTAGTGGATTCTCCACTACGGGTAGCGACTTGGTAAGGTAGCGACTTGCTTTCAACTTTGATAGCGACTTGTTCTTAAGTTTCTTAGCGACTTGGTGTTAGCGATTTGGACCAGTAGCGAGTTGCTATTTAGCGACTTGATTTCTTAGCGTCTTGGTGCATAGCGACTTGCTGTCAAAATTCACAGCGATTTGGAACTTAGCGACTTGTCTTAGCAACTTGGTTTTTAGCGACTTGATTCAAGGATTCTTAGCGACTTGGTTGACTTTTGTTTGTAATACGGTTTTTTCTTGATTTAGTAAAATCCCGTGAAAGAATCTATTTCCCGGTTTAATCATTGAGTTATAAAATCCCGTGTAATCTTTAAACATGTCTACCAACGTACCTACTATCATCTCCACTATTGCCGAGGACGTTCAAGCAGCTGGCTCAGATACTCGTCCACCCATGCTTGACAGAACTGACTACGACTCTTGGGCTCAAAGAATCAGATTGTACTGTCTTGGAAAGGAAAATGGGGTCAACATTCTCAAATCAATTGATGAAGGACCTTATCTGATTGAGACTACAAGAGACTTAATTGATACAGCTGCAGATGGAACAATGATCTATGGGATAGACAGACCAAAGACATATGATGAGCTCAATGATAAGGAGAAAAAGAGATTCGATGCTGATATCAGGGCTTCTAACATCATACTTCAAGGTCTTCCAAAAGATATCTACAAGCTTATCAGTCACAACACCGAAGCCAAGGCAGTATGGGATAATGTCAAGATGCTTCTTTCTGGTTCTGAATTAACTATGGAAGACAGAGAATCACAACTCTATGATGAGTTTGAGCACTTCAAGATGAAACCAGATGAGAGTGTCTATGAGTACTACGTGAGATTCCATAAGCTTGTAAATGACATGAGGGACATCAAGATGATTATGCCAAATATTCAGTTGAACTCAAAGTTTGTAAACAACATGAATCCCGAATGGCACAAGTTTGTCACCTCTGTGAAGCTGACCAAAGGATTGAAGAACACCAACTATGAACAACTGTATGCATTTCTTCTCCAGAATGAGAGACATGCTATGTTTGAAAAAAGGATTCTTAATCAGTTCAAAACCAACCAGGGAGAGACAAGCTCATCAAATGATTCAACTGCCTTCTACTCAAACATTGGAATTACCACTAAAGCATCTCAAGTTATACCCATGGGTATTGGTAATCACAAACTCATTCCTGATCCAATGTTCAAACAAGCTGATGCTGATGCAGCCGTGGGAAACTTCATTAATCAACTGGCTCTCATGATTAGTCAAAACATGAACTCTCTCCCACACACCAACAACAACCTCAGAACAGCATCAAATCCACACAATCAAGCCACTGTCAGAGATGGGAAGGTTATGGTGCAGCCAGTTCAAGAAAGGCAGTATGAACAAGTAAGAGGTGGAGTTGGTAGAGGTTATGCGGCAAATCAGAATAGGGGAAGGAATGGAAATCAGGGACAAGCAAAGTCGATCAAGTGTTACAACTATGGTGGTGAGGGACATATTGCAAGAAATTGCACATCGCCAAAACGCCCTCAGAATGCAGAGTACTTCAGGGATAAGATGTTACTTGTTCAAGCTCAGGATAATGGAGCAACATTGGATGAAGAGGAGTTATTGTTTCTTGCTGAAGGGAATGCCAAGACTTATGATGCTGATGTTGATGAACAGCCAATTCAGGAGATTGGTCATAATCATCAGAATGCCTTTCAAGTCGCTGATTGTGATGCATTTGACTCTGATGTAGATGATGAACCTACTGCTCAAACAATCTTCATGGCTAGCATCTCACCTATGGTTTCTCCAAAAGTTTCTCCACCACAACAAACTGGTCCATCCAAAGACAAAATCATTTCTGAGGTACTAAAACTATACGATGAAGTTGATGAGAAAAAGATACATGATGAAGTACAATCAACTGTAATTATTGAGTCAGATATTGAAAATATGGGTAATGTTAATGTTGTCCCATATGATCAATATGTGAAACAAAGTGAAAGTGAGATTGTACCAAGTGATGTATCTTATGCAGTCAATGATGACTATGCTTTTGACGAATACACTGCATGTGCCCCTGATGAGTCTGTTATCTCTGAACTTAATGCCTATAAAGAACGTGTTGCTATTTATGAACAACGAGCTAAGTTTGAGTTAACCACTCGTGAGCAGGAGTTGGATAATCAAATGCGTACAATCATTAGAAAAAGTAATTTTAGAGAAGAAGTGTTAAAACAAGAGTTAAACTCCTTAAAAGAAAATCTTTCTAAAACTGCTAAGCAAAAACAAGAACTTCAAGAAAATGTTAAAGTGCTTAAGCAGGAATTTCATGCTAAGGAATCAAAACTTTTGTATGATTTTTCCAATCTAAAAACTTTAAAGAACAAGCTTGAAAATAAGTTGTACGTACAAGGGAATACCATTCAGACTGCTCACTTAATCACTAAGCACAAAGTTTTGAGTGATAAGCATAGTACTCCCCTTGTTGAGGAACCAAATCCAGAGGTTGTTAAAAAGGCTAGAGCTGCCCATAATGTACTCTATGATGGTAATGAGATTCTTAAACCTAGACAGAAACCTAGTTGCGTTGAGTGCACTGAGGAAGATAGAACATTAGATGATGAATCTAGGGAGAAAATGAATAAGAAGCTAGATGATCCTGAATGTAAACAGAATAACATAACGATCAAACCCCATGATTACAGAAAGGAAAATTGGATCTCCTTGAACAAGTTTAAGCCTCAAACGTTGTTAACACCCGAACAAGTGTTCTGGAAAAAGGATTTAGATAAGCAAAAAACTGAAAATCTTGTTGAAACAACCCCCCCCCTTAGGAAAATGCCTGCAGCTACTGTGTATCCTCCAAATACACCAATGCATTTGGTTCCTAGAACTATTGCCACTAAGAGCAAGACCTTAATTAGTCAATATGTTATTTTTCAACTATTTGTCGATTTTGAGAAAACTTGTAAGAAAAGGATCACACCCACTGGGATAACTGAAGGGGAAAGGGGTTTTGAGCAAACAAAAGAATGCTATTTAACTGAGGTCATGCCTTTCTTTAAACAACTAAAAGATCAATTTGAGAGTCTTAAAAAGGGGATGGACTCAGATATTAAAGGAATGGAAAAGGAATTTGATGCAATAATAGTTGAGGTTAGTGACTATGAGCGAGCATTAAAATATAATGAGATTGAGAGGAAGAACTTGCATACATTGAATGAGACTCTTATTTCTGAATGTATTACTCAAGATGTGTTTTACACTGCTACGAATTGTTCCATTAATGCTTCTCGATTTCATGAATTATCTGTTTCTCTAAAAGTCTCCCATGATCGTGTCATTGAGCTTGAAAAAACTAACTCTAAACTGCATGATAAAGTTGAACAGGATGATCATGATAACCTGGTAAAACAGTTTTCTAAATTGGAAGTTGAGCATCTTGCTTTGCAATTAAAATATCAACATCTGAAAGAAAATGTTAAAACCTCAAATATCAAGACATCTTTGGATGTTCCTGAATTTGATGCAGTTTTTGAAATTAGAAAATGTGATGAACAGATTCAAGCTCATTGTAACACGATCAGAAATTTGAAAGCCCAAATCTCTCAATTAAAGGGTGAAAAGAACAATGTGTCTGGCTCCCAAATGCCTCCTCCTTTAGATTCTCGGAATTCTCAAAATTTTCATCTTCAAAACTTGGTTAATGCTTTACAAAAGGAAAATGAGAGTTTTCTAGAAGAAAATGAAAAGGTGGTCATTTCAATAAGTTATTTGAGTCAATAAAAGTCACTCGTAACAAAAATAACGAAAAAATAACTTCGTTGCAAAAGGAAATTGAGAATCTGAAGAGTCGGGTAAAAGGGAAAATGCCAATGACCAATGGGGAGAATGGTACTTTAAAGGTGCATGTCTGTAATAAATATGCTTTGTCTATGAAATATGTTCCTCCTCATCTTAGGAATAACAAACTTGCTATTCAAACATATTTCTCATACCTTAAGGACAGCCTAGAATGTCTCCGTGAGATTGTAGAAGAGGATAAGATAGAGAAACCACATGATAATGCAATTGGCCATGCATGCTTATATGCCAAACGATCTCAAGAACTTCTAGAATGCCCAATTACAATATGCCCTAAAACCTTAGGTGAACAAGTCAATCCCTTGATACCTTGTTCTATGCCTAGTGCCAAATATGCAACTCATTCAATGCCCAATGTTATGAATGTGAACCTTAGTATGCGTTCAAGTAGTTCAGATACCAGCACCTCCAGTGTTAAGAAAGTGAACCTCAGTGTGCCTTCAAATAGTTCACATCCCAGCACATCAAAATAGGAAAGGCAAAAAGTAGCAAAACCAACTAATATTCTCGTTCCCTCTACAGGAGTAATCAGTGACATTAAAGCGAGCAGGTCAAAGTATCAAGGCAATACAAGGAATGATAGGACCTCGCAAGCTAAGAATGTGCATTGGAAGAAAGTAGAAGATCACCGTAGGGAGAATTTGAATAAAACGAATCGTGTTGATTCTAGTGTTAGCTCTAAGCATACTGTAATTAATGCGAATTCTACTACTTTTGGCAAAACATGTAATGATGATTGCGTGGTTTCTGTTACTAATATTGAATGTGGTATGAATGATTTGTCTAATACTGTCAAATGCCCAGTTAAAACTGTTAATGTTAAAAATCAAGCTAAGAAGGCTAAAAGGCAAAAGCGAAAGAAAGTTAGAAAATAGTGGAAACCTACAGGAAGAACATTTAGTAAGATAGGTTATCAATGGATACCTTTTGGCCATAAGGTTAATCAGACAATGCCCACTAGAAAATGGATGCCTACTGATAGAACTATTCCCTTAAGAAGTGAACATACTTTGAATAGGTCAAATACGAATACTAGCACTGCATCTATTTCTGATGATTCCATTGCTTCTATTTCGAATATGGGTGTTTCTATTTCTGATGTGGGAGTTCCAATCACTGTTACTAACCAAATGGAACCCATTCTTGCATGGGGATCCCAATTATCCAGTTATCCATTCTTGTCTGTGTTCAACTGCAGATCGTTCAAATCGTTCTGTGGTACCTGGACTCAGGCTGTTCCAAGCATATGACTGGAGACCGGTCACGGCTCATGAACTTCGTGAGTAAATTTATCGGGACTGTCAGATTCGGGAACGACCATTTTGGAGCAATTATGGGTTATGGTGATTATGTAGTCGGCAAAAGTGTAATCTCTAGGGTATATTATGTGGAAGGTCTTGGTCATAATTTGTTCTCTGTTGGTCAATTCTGTGATTCCGATTTAGAGGTGGCCTTTAGAAAACATACTTGCTTCGTTAGAGAACTTGATGGTGTGGAATTATTAAGAGGTACTCGTGGTTCTAATCTATACACCATCTCTATCGAAGACATGATGAAGTCTTCTCCAATCTGCTTGCTGTCAAAGGCTTCTAAAACTAAGTCATGGTTATGGCATTGTCGTCTCAATCACTTGAACTTCGGCACCATTAATAACCTTTCCAGAAAGGATCTTGTCAGAGGCTTACCCAAATTAAAATATGAAAATGATCATCTTTGTTCAGCTTGCCAATTGGGTAAAAGCACAAAATATGCCCACAAACCAAAACCTACAAATTCAGTAATGGAAGTTCTTCATACCCTTCATATGGATCTATGCGGACCAATGAGAGTGCAAACGATAAATGGGAAGAAATACATTCTAGTAGTTGTTGATGACTACTCTCGATTTACTTGGGTAAAGTTTTTGAGGACAAAGGACGAAACTCCTGATGTCATCATCAAACTAATCAAACAACTTCAGGTTCGACTCAATAATATTGTCAGAATTGTTTGAACAGACAATGGCACATAGTTTGTTAACAAAGACTTAATTCAGTTTTATGAAAGTGTTGGAATCAGTCATCAAAGAAGTGTTCCACGAACTCCTCAATAGAACGGTGTAGTTGAAAGACGAAATTGAACTCTTGTGGAAGCCGCAAGAACAATGCTTATTTATTCGAAGGTTCCAATGTTTCTATGGGCTGAAGCCATTGCCACTGCTTCCTACACCCAAAATCGTTCCCTTATTCATACCTCTCATGGAATAACTCCATATGAACTTGTTCATAAACGAAAACCTGATCTCTCATACCTTCGTGTGTTTGGTGCTTTGTGCTATCCAACGAATGATGGTCAAGACCTAGGTAAATTAAGAGCAAAGGCAGATATTGGAATTTTTGTTGGTTATGCACCAAACAAGAAGGGTTACCGAATCTACAATAAGAGAACTCGAAATATCATGGAAACAATTCACGTTACGTTCGATGAGCTGACCGGTCAAATGGCTCCTGAACAATTCAGTTCTGGACCCGCTCTTCAAAACAGTCCCATTGGTTCATCCCTTGTACCAAACTCTCCAACAACTCCATATGTACCTCCGTCTGAAGATGATTTAAAGAAATTGTTTGATCCAATGTTTGATGAACACTATGAACCAAGTACTGATGAAATGTCAATTCCATCAACAGAGGCTGCTCCTATCCCTGTGAATGAAGTCAACCCTTCAGTCTCAATATCATTGAGTCAAGAAGCGCCTGCTGCTGATCACTCTGTCTCATCAACAAATCATCAATCATCGAATGTACATCATGGAATCGTTTCTGGCATCAATGATGAAGTTAATCCCTTTGCTACTCCTGAAGATGCTCCATTTGAAAATATATTTGCTCCTGAATCATCATCTGAACCATCTTCATCAGGAGACATCGACTCTGCTACTTCAGTTCCACATCAACAACCACATGAACACCTTAGAAAATGGACACATGATCACCCATTGGATAACATCATTGGAAACCCCTCTCGTCCAGTATCCACACGGAAACAACTTGCAACCGATGCCTTATGGTGCTTCTTCAACTCCGTACTCTCTAAGGTCAAACCAAAAGACATTAAAACCGCCATGAATGAAGACTGCTGGTTCAATGCCATGCAAGAAGAAATTCATGAGTTTGATCGACTTGATGTATGGGAATTAGTACCTGCTCCAGATTGTGCTATGATCATTGCTCTAAAATGGATCTTCAAAGTGAAACTTGATGAGCATGGTGATGTCCTAAAGAACAAGGCATTGACTTTGAAGAATACCGTCAAGAGGAGGGCATTGACTTTGAAGAATCATTTGCTCCAGTTGCTCGTATTGAGGCAATCAGAATCTTCTTGGCTAATGTTGCAAGTAAGAACATGGTAGTCTATCAAATGGATGTAAAGACGGCGTTTCTTAACGGAGATCTTAAAGAAGTCGTATACGTCAGTCAACCTGAAGGCTTCGTGAATCCAGAGCATCCTACTCACGTCTATCGTTTGAAGAAGGCTCTTTACGGTTTAAAGCAAGCTCCAAGGGCATGGTATGATACGCTATCAAAGTTTCTTCTATCCACTGGATTTAGCAAAGGAGCAGTTGATCCGACATTGTTCACCAAGAAGTCAGGCAAACATTTAATTCACATTCAAATTTATGTTGATGATGTTATCTTTGCCTTGACTGATCCCAATGAATGTGATCATTTTTCAAATGAAATGGGTTCCAAATTTCAAATGTCAATGATGGGACAAATGTCATTTTTCTTGGGATTACAAATTTCACAAAATCTCGGAGGCATTTTTATAAATCAATCTAAATATGCAAATGAGATCTTAAAGAAATCTGGATTTGTTTCATGTGACACCGTTGACACTCCCATGATTGAACGAACCAAGCTGGATGAGGACCACTCAGGGATCATGGTAGATCAAACGAAATATCGTAGTATGATTGGATCTCTGATGTACCTCACAGCTAGTAGACCAGACATCTTGTTCGCTGTGTGCATGTGTGCTAGATATCAGGCTAAGCCTACTAAAAAGCACCTTGAAGCGGTTAAATGGATCTTTCGGTATCTCCAAGGAACCATCAATATGGGACTATGGTACCCGAAGGACACTGGTATGTCACTAACAGCCTATGCAGATGCTGATCATTCAGGATGTCAAGATACACGTCGAAGTACATCAGGAGGTGCTCAGTTTTTGGGTGATAAGCTTGTGAGCTGGTCTTCAAAGAAGCAAATGAGTACTTCTATTTCCTCTACAGAGGCTGAATACATAGCCATGTCATCTTGTTGTGCTCAAATCCTATGGATGAGATCCCAATTATCTGACTATGGCTTTGAATTCAACAAAATCCCTCTGTACTGTGATAATAAAAGTGCTATTGCTCTCTCTTGCAACAACGTTCAACACTCAAGAGCAAAGCACATCGACATTCGACATCATTTCATCCGGGAGCAAGTGGAAAACGGTGTGGTGGAACTTTATTTTGTGAAGTCAGAATACCAGTTAGCAGACATCTTCACCAAAGCTCTTCCTAGAGAACGTTTTGAGTTTATACTTCCACGACTTGGTCTTAAGAGCCTACAACCGGAAACACTCAAACGTCTTCAAGAGGAAGAAGAGGAGTAAAAGGTTGTCTTCATCTATCTCTTGTAAATACTTATTCGAAAAACAAAATACAAAATTATAAAACCTTCAAAAATCAAATAGAAAAATATAAAACTTTCAAAATCCATAAAAATTTGAAAAATTCAAAAAATCTTCAAAAAATATTGTCATTTTGTCATGTTTTTCTCGATTCGATAAATATCTACGGTCTTGATGCTGTCATTCAAAGAATGACACGGGACTTTAGATGTTGTTCGAATTTTCTTAAAAAAAAAAAGAAAAAAAAGAAAGAAAAAAGAGAGAAAGTAAAACAATGGCTTATTGTCATTTCAGGCAGTAACCCGCTTTTCAAAGAAAGAACAGAGCCATGCTTTATCTTGTTTTCAAATTTCATGCTCTGATTCTATATAACAATTACTTACTTTCTAATGAAAACTAATTGCTTTGAAAAATAGCTCGGACTCTATTTTTGAAAATCATCTGGACTTAACGGTTGTCAAAAATATCTAACTCTCAATCAACAACTTATGTCATTGATTGAGGGGGAGAATGATTTTTCAATTAAATCAAAAAGTGTATTTTTCAAACAATGGTACCAAACTTTGGTTATTATTATGTTTTCAAAAGATACTCAAGCATGTTTAATCTTTGGAGTCTAAAGTCTCAAATCCGATCCTTATCAGTTAAAACGTTTTCATAATCAAGTCACAATTCTCCTTAAAAGCTTTCAAAATCAATTTAAATCTACAGAGATCACAAATCTCAAATGATTTGATAATTGTGATCGGGGGAGAATTTGTGATTTAAATTGGATTTAAACTGATAAGTCGGTAAATGGTTTTATAAGGATGTACAAGTTTTCCTCCCCGCATGTGACAAACGATTTCAAATTTTCCATGCACATGTTAAGGGGGAGCATCTATTTTATATCTCAAACCATTGAAACGTGATTGAATTGTCACTAAGTGCAGGTTCCCTCTAATATGTTCAAAACTCTTTCAAACTTCGAGGCACATATTGAGGGGGAGCATACTGTTGAAAACCTCATCCTTCCTCAAAATGTTTTATCTACTCAAATTGATTGGGAAGTGATGATGATCATTTTAGAAAATGTTAATAAAAAGATTGGACCTTTCATTCTTAATCTAACGATTTCAATGATCTCTTGCCTCCATGTGCTAAACAAACTCTGAATTTTCATGCATATGTTGAGGGGGAGCATTTCTAAAATATCAAAACAATTAAGATACAAAATGCTTTGATTCTATATCACAAGTATCTTGATTGATTTTCAATTGGTTTTCAATTGGTTTCAAGGCGGAAGAACTACACCAAAAGACCGACCAACTCTACTTTATGCATGGTGATATAAGGATGATAAGGTTAGGTTGAGTTCCCATGATCCGCCAGAAACGGAGGGATCTACCCAGGGACAATCCACTAGATAGTGTAGAAGTCCTTAGGTATGATGGAAAAAGGAGAAAAGTGAGATATGGGAAGAATGCGGACTGAGTCTGAGCTAGTACTGGAATAAACCCAACAAGGTTCTAGTAATGAAGTCTCGGTAAGCACTGAAGGGGTTGAAGAATGAAAAAGAATTGAATGTGAAAAAGGGTGAAAAGAAATAGCCCTCCATTTATTCAACCTTAGGGCAGAAACCGGGTTCAATTCATATACTACTGGTGGTTACCAAGGTAACATCGGTATTGAAGACAAGACGTCATGGACCCAGTGACGCACTGCACTTCAACTTTCCAAACCATTCAAGTTCCTCTTAAAAGGTCTTGTTTCATTCTCACAGGGAATCGACATAATCTATCGACTCTCTGTTAGAGATTGTTGATATTAAAGAAGGAGACCCTCTCCCTAGTCTCCGGCATAGGAACCAAATATGCAAAATTGAGTCTAGAGCCACGAAATCATCAATAAATCTCATTAGGACACATTCAATGAAGACTCTCTGTTTCACACAATGTGGAAAGAGAGATTATATCTTATGAGTCCTACGCATTATCCTTGTGGTATTGCCAGAACATCTGAGTGATATGCATACATATTCACTATAAAGATGGAAAGCTTTCTGGAGCCAACATCAAACAAGCTCCTGGTAGGTGGCATGTGAGATCTATCCAATAGATCAACCATGTGACAACTGAACAGAAACAATGGAGCGATTCAATCTTTTAAATCAATCCTGGTTCAGGTTATGGATTGACGAATACCTTTGAAAAACCGGTCGTTGTGCTTAAAAACTCTTTTCTTTAGCACATCGACTGTGTTCAAATATTTCAAAATAAAAGGTGTTTATGATTGATAATTGATTTTCATTAAAACCTTCGTTGTATTGCAAAAACTATTTTTATTGAGCAATACACGATTGTTTTTCAAATCTCTTTTTATCAATCAGTGAATCTCAATTCGCTGGTTCACTCACTCTGTGTTGTCTTCTTTGAGACGTTCCGGTTTGAGAAAAGCTAGAGCAGCTGCGAAACCCTGTCAAGGAGATTCTTCAGAATTCTTCCTGATCACAGGCAGTACTTGTACTGATCAACGGGGAACCGTGGGCCGTGTACCTCAATTCAACAAAAGTGATCAAAGACACTTTCGTACGCTTTATTGCTAACTGTTTTATGCAGGTTCACCCCGACGTTTGCAGTTGATCAGAATGAAGCGGTCAATCCATAGCCGCATGCTCACTCAACACATTCAGTTCCAAAGAAATCATGATTAGTGCATCAATGACTCTGATATTTTCACTCCATGCTTCTGCTACGCTGCTGCCAATATCATGAATCAACGAAAGCTTCTGCTACTCTGATGAGAAGAAATCTTGATACAGAATGTGAGCATGTCGGTCCAAATGTCACAACATCACATAGTACCAACATCACAATGGATGAGTCAGAGATTAATGTGGCTGATGATCTCAAAGCTGGCTCAAAACTCATTATCACGTGGATCAGTTAAAGACCTCCACTCAGATTATCCAAACATGCAAAATGAAGAATCAAAGACTACGAGCTTCAGAACAAAAAACATGAACAAGAATTCAAGAACTATCTCAATGAAAATATCTGTTTGTTCTCTATGTAATTAAATGTGTGTTTGAGGTGACCTCCCTTAGGGGGAGATTGTTAGGATTTGGAAAATCCTGTAGTTAAAGTGTCGATCACCTCAAGTATATGTAATCGTTAGAAAGCTCGTAGTCGTAGTTATTTAATGTTAAGTAGTATTTAGTTTTGTAACACCGTGGAGGACGGACGGGTCTTTACCCACTGTATGCCTGATCCACAGCCCGTCAGGTGGCGTTTTATTGTAAGACTATAAATACTCTCTACCTCCCAAGGTAGAGAGTTGGAGCTCATAATAAGATTTTTCTTTCTCTCACTAAAGTTCCTAAACCTCTAACTTTCTCTCTCTAAAACTCATCTTGTGTACGCCTACTTTGGTTATGGTTTGATGTGTATTTGAAATCCAATATGTTACAATATATCCCCTTGTCTGCCCCATAATTAGAATGAACAGTTCCCACTCCGAAAGGAGTTTGGAACTTGATGGCAGCATGTATGGTGGAGACTACAATGCCCATTTTTTGCATAGCGGTTCTCCCTATCAGCAAATTGTAAGGAGAATCTGACCTGGCTATGATGAAGGTGAGGGTTTTCGTGCGGGATAAGGGCCCTTCTCCGATAGTGATTTCAAAAGGTACCTCTCCGAGGGTCATGAGTGTTCACCGGAGAACCCTACCAAGGGTACTTTTGAGTCTACCCTCTGCGAGCATATCGACGGTTTGAGCTTTAGGAAGCCGAGCTCATAGATGATTTTGTAGGAGCTTCCACAATCCATGTATGCTCGATTTACCTCCCTGTTGGAGACCCAAACCTTGATGACTACGGGGTTAGTTGAAGGTGTCTACCCCAGAATAGACGGGAATGTTATCTCTCCTACACTTCCCATCTCTCCATCTGCTTCTTTCCGCTTTAAGGTTGGATCGTGCCTGTGCACCATCAGTATCGGAGCTTCCGCAGGGCTAGCTTCCTTTTTGTTCCCCTTCCATTCACCCAACTGAGTGTCGGAGAACTTGTCCTTCCCCTTCTTGATGCCTTTAACCAGATGTGCCAATTGCTCGGAGCGTACTGCCTCTTCAATTTGCTTCTTCAGCTCTCTGCAGCGGTTAGTGTCGTGCCCATGGTCTTCGTGAAAGTGGCAGTACTTTGACATGTCCCTGACTTTGCTTCGTGCTAACATTCGAGGTGGTGGGTAGAAGGACTTTGCGGCTTTCTCGGTAGCGAGGATTTCCCTAAAAGATTTGACAAGGTTTGCTAAAAGTCCATGATTCGAGCCTTTGTTATATGGAGTGAAGCGGTCTCTGCTCTTCTTCCTATTCTTGGATCCTTCCCAGGAGGACCCTCTGGAAAATTTGTCGGAGGCTTCTCTTTGCTCGATCGGAGCTCCGTTGGCTGTTACTTCCTTGGACTCAATCCAAGTGTATGTCTTTTCCATGAGTGCCTTGTAAGTGGTAGGAAGGTCGGTGGACAGGAATTCCACCAAGCTTCGAGTTCGTAAGCCATGAACGAAGCCAGAAATCCTTTGCTCTTCGTGCAACCCCAGAATTTGAAAAGTTTCATCGGTGTACCTTATGACGAAGGCCCTTGTGCTTTTGCTGTCCCTTTGCTTGATGGTATGCACAACTAGATGAGTCTTGGTGTACTTCTTCTGCTGGCTGAAGTGTGATCGGAACTTAGCCTTGAGATCATCCAGACTTACAATGCTTCCCACTTTTTTCCCATTCCACCATATTCGTGCAGAGTCTCGGAGAGTGTATGTGAACATGTGGCATGCTACAGGCATAACCCACTTCTGCATCTTGATAGCGCCTTCGAACAAGTGTAAGAAGTTGTCAGGATCGCCTTTCCCGTCGTAGGTGCCTATGTGAGTAGGCATCTTTACACCATCAGGTAGAGGGTAGTCTTCGATCCACTTCACAAAAGGTGTGCAAGCTCCAGAAGCTTCAGCATAGAAAGGGTTGTATGGAGGTGGATAAACAGGTGTAGGGTTGTACGGGTTAGGAAGTGGTTGTGAGAATGCAACATAGGCCGCAAGAGGTTGGTACGAAGGGTTTCCCCCCATCAGTTGTGTAGGGTGTACAAGAAGGTGTCCGTATGGTACTTGCTGGTAACTCTGGTTGTGGAGAGACCCATTCGAAGGATAGGTATTATAGGACTGAGCAGGTAGGTAGGGATTCATGCCTTGAGGGGGTAGCTGGTTCATTCCAGAGTATGGAGGAGGTCCTCTGACACTCGAGACTTATGATAGAGGTATCGGAGCCCCCATCCCCTCTCTTCCTAAGTGGGCTGCCAGGAGAGGTGGTAGGTTTACCCCTCCGTTTCCTACTGGGTTGCTTCCTCCGTTGGAGTTCTCACTCCTTTTTTCTACCTGTACTCTTTCTCTTCTTCCCGGATCTCCTACGGGACCTTCTTCAAAACCAATAGTTCTTACGTTGGGTCTCCTTATGGAAGGAGAACCATTTCGTAGGGCCGAACGCCCCCTGCTAATTGGTCGAGGCCTTTCATCTACCTCAATCTCCTCGTCATATTCCTCACTGGAATACTCCAATTCCATTCGCATTTCAGTGTTGCGAACTTGCCTCTTGTGAGCCCTTAGCAAGGACTCTAACGCTTCAAAGTTTGACTCAACAAAGGCAGGGCTAATTTCTGGAACAGGGTTAGCGGAAGTTGAGGCATGATGTATGGGAGTGGTTTCTAGGCGAGATCGTGTAGTGAAGGTGGAGGCAGTTATGGGGGCGAGATTATCAGTGTTAGTTGTGTGAGGGGTACCAGGGTAGAAAAACCTGGTGGAGGTGTATCTTCTCTTCCTGGTTCCATGCCAGAAAAGTAGCGTAATCAGTTAGGGTATCAAGACTTGGTGATTACGGGACTAATAGTAGCGTGTCCCACGGATGGCGCCACTGATTATACAATAAATTGCACTACCAGGCTTCAATGGTGATCGAAGGTATAAGGGGTGTATGTTCCAGCCAAGATTGTCTTTCACCTGAGAATAAGAAATACGAAGACACTACATTAAGTGATTACGCAGGTGTTGGACCCTGCGAACCACCTCCGGCGTGAGAGTAAGTATGAGTTATGGTTATGTAAGTGTGTGTAAGTAAAGAGATGAGTGTTAAGTGAGCTTACCATAATCCTCTGCCCGTCCAACCTATTTATAGTGGAAGAAATAGGGTTGAGGGCACCTCTGCGCAAATGTCGGAGATCATGGGGGCGTCCCATGTTTGTGGGTAACCGCTAGGGCTTAGTGACCCACGTTCTCAAACTTGGCGGGAAATCCAAGAAAGAGAGGGAGATCGTGGGTTTGACCAAGTCAGGAAGTTCTCCTATCCGTTACTCCTTCGTCAACCATACCCCGAAGGGCTTAAGGCTTCGAATGGCGAATTCCCCGTAGGTAACCTTCGTGTGTACGAATGGTTTGACGCCCACGAACATTCAGGAGACCTAACTTGGGCCTTCGTACAGAAGAGCTTCGACACATCTCAAAGGGGTGTCCGTCGAGCTATTCGGAGGGTACATCATCAACAACCGCCAACAATTTGAGGCAGTTATGCTTGCATTCAAGAATTTTAGCGAACCTGCTCATGCTTAGTTAAGTAAGATACCACTAACCTATTGGTCAAGGTTACATTTTTTAGGTACTAAATCTTTTTCTAACTGCACATCTTTTATGTATTAACATTATTGTTTGTATTACTAAAACATCTTTTATAATTGTATAGGGGAAGGCTCATTCTGATGTGTTACTTAATAACATGTTTGAAGTGTTTAATGGAAAACTAGTGGGAGGTAGGCACCAACCCATCATTACCGCTTTAGAATACATTAGAGAATATTGTATGAATCGAATAGTCAGTGCTATGAATGTAATCGACAAGAGTGATGGGCCACTAACACCAAAGGCAACACACATGTAAGAATTGATTAAGAAATAGGCTTATAAATACAGTGTGTTATGGATTGAAGGAGATAAGTATCAGGTTAGTGGATGTGGAGATAAGTTTGTTGTGAATGTTGTAGCTTGGGAATGTACTTGTAGAAGATGAGAGATTACAGGTGATCAAGCAATAATAGGAACTACCAGAATTCGATGGTGATCGAAGATTTTGTTGATGAGGGATGAGTTGCCAAGTTATGGGTAACCTGGTCAACACAGATAAAAATATGTTAGGAATTAGAAATTCCATAGTAAAGAGTTGGTCACCCCAAATACAATCTAGCATAAGTTAGCTCGTAGATATATCATTATTTACGTTGTTCACTAGTTTATTAGTTAGTTATTATCATAGATTAGTTTAGAGTAACAACATGGAGGAAGGACGGGTCTTTACCCACTGTATGCCTGATCCACAGTCCGAAGGAGGGCGTTTACTATGTAACTATAAATACCCTCTACCTCCCAAGGTAGAGGGTTGGACCTTTCACTCAATCCAACCTTTCTTTCTTTTGTTTAGTTTCTCTCTCTAAAAAGGCTCCCATCTTCCACTTTCTCTCTGTAAAACTCTTGCTTAATTCAACCCTTTATGTGATTTGTTATGTGTTTATGAAAACCAATATCTTACAAATGGTATCAAGAGCCATGGTTTGATCACTCATCTTTTATGTTCTTGGATTTCTAGTGGTTTTCATAAGGTTTTGGGTTTGAATGAGTTTAGAGTGGTTAGCATCATTTGGATCATTCCTAGTGTTAAAGTTTGGATTTTGATAGTACTTTTGTGTTTAGAATCATCATATGTGTTTAGGTTTTGATTTGGAAGGCTTGAATCATCGTGGTTAAGGTGTTTTTGGATTGAAAAGTTGTGTTTTGTGAACTCTTCTTGAAAGCGACTTGTGCCATGGTAAAATATTCATCCAAGCGATTTGTCCCTGTTTGGATCGTTTCCTGAAGCGATTTGTCTTGTTCTTGAAGCGATTTGTCCCTTCTGCTGTTGCTTATTGAAGCGACTTGTCTTTGTTTGGTAGCAACTTGTCAGTTTCAAAGAAGCGGTTTGTCCATATTCGATGTATCTGAAGCGACTTGTCTTTGTTTGGTAGCGACTTGTCAGTTTCAAAGAAGCGGTTTGTCCAAATTCGATGTATTTGAAGCGACTTGTCTTTATTTGCTTATTGAAACGACTTGTCTTTGTTTGGTAGCGACTTGTCAGTTTCAAAGAAGCGGTTTGTCCAGATTTGATGTATCTGAAGCGACTTGTCTTTGTTTGGCAGCGACTTGTCAGTGTCAACTAAGCGATTTGTCAACTTAAGCGATTTGTCCCTTAAGCGATTTGTCATCAAAGCGACTTGTCATCAAAGCGATTGGTCAAGGACTGAGATTTGTCTATTCCTACGATTTGTCTCTAAACCTAATATACAAAACCCTTGTTTTCAAACCCTAGTTTGATCCGCGGAACAGGGGGTATATATAAAGAATTAGGGAATATCACAAACTCAACCATAACACCATATATATCTTTACCACCAAATCATCTCCTAGTTCCCTTACTACATCCTATTTCTCACTCTCTTATGGTTTGGTCTTGATTTTTGTAAAATCCCGTGAAAGAATCTATTTCCCGGTTTTAATCACAGACTTGTAAAATCCCGTGTACACAGCAACATCATGTCTTACAATCCTGATTCAGTGATTTCAGAAGTGCTTAAATTATATGATGTTGTGGACAACAATGATAATGAATGCTACACTGAACGATTAAAGATGTTTGAATTAATCAATGAGGATGTGAGATCTTCATGTTCTGAGTACAATGAGAATGAATTGCACCTGCTAATGCTACAGAATGCCATGCAAAAGGAATGTTGCATTATACCCTATCAACAACTTCACTCACACCTCATGTTACTTCTACCTTTTGGTATGGAACGAACGTGCAATGCTCTTTTTCGTCAAGATTTATCCACATTAACAGGAACATCACTATTGAACTTAGAACAATTGGAACAACAACTTGTCAAAGAAAAGGTTCAAGAAGATAGTTCTAGAGCTGCACTTCAGGTGATCCACAAACAATTTCAGTCATTCATCAGTGGGGAATTTACATCAGATTATGATCAAGACATGACTGAAATGTCTTTCAAGAGACACACTGGAATGGAAATTAGCGTGTTCATAGAGACACTTATCCATCTCATGGATAATGTAGATAAGTATATTGAGGAAGTTACTCCGAAAGAAGAAAAAATAGATGAGAGTCTGGTGAAGTTGACAGAAAGTTGTGATGAGTTGGGTAATGTATCCGTTGAAGAATCGGGTGTTGCTGAATGCAGAATGTCAAAGACAACAAATAATGATGTAACTAGCTATTGAGTTACTCCTAACACAAAAGAAGTAGATGCAGTAATCAGAAAAGGGAATGAATGTCGGGCACAGTCAAAAGATTGTAGTGTTGAGTCGGGTAAAGCACCAGATGATGGATCAGTTGATACTGAATACATAGGCTTAGAGATAGATAAGCTTGACACAGCCAGCGGTCCAGCGACTCTTGTTACACATGATGTGGATGCAGATATCAGACCGAAAATTAAACAGGTGTCATGTAATGAGGTACCCTTAACTATTCAACATAGTGCCTCTACTAAAGTACTTAAACAAACTAATCATGATGCTGAACATGAATTTGATAAATGTTCTGTAACTGAGGCTGAGTCTGAGATTAAGTGTTTCAAAACAAGAGATATGGTTGATAAAAAGGCTTTTGATGAACTTTCAAACAAATTCTCAAATCTTGAAAAACATTGCATTTCACTTGAAATTGCGATACAGAGTAAAGAAGAAAGTTTTCAACTTAACAAACCATATAAAAATCCGAAACTTCCTGAATTCCGTGAACTTTTTGAAATTAACACTTTGAAAGCTCAGCTTCAAGATAAAGAGTCAACTATCAACAATTTGAAGAAACATATATCTAATATGCATGTGAAAAGTAATTTGGTTACAAGTAATTCTGATGTTAATACTATTGATGATATTCAAATGAGAAATGATGAATTAGCGGTTTGTGTGGCCAAATTACTAAAGAAAAATGAGTCTTTGAGAAAGCATCACATAGAACTAAGTGACTCCATTAAAGAAGCTAGAACTAAGTCAATAGAGCAAAAAAACTCTTTGATAGCAAAAATTGATGATCTCAAAGCTCAACTTCAGGAAACGAGTTTCGCTATTGTTGCCTTAAAGAATGAGCTTAGAAAAACCGTAGGGAAAAGTGTGAACACTAAGTTTACAAAACCATTAACCTTGGGGAAGCCAGTTTCTCATCCCACTAGAGACCGGTCCGTTGTTAGGCAGCCTACTGCATTCATATATGAAAGAACAAAATCTTTAAAGACAAGGCTTGCCTCCCAAGTTGATGCGATAAAAGTTTTGTCAAAACCAGTCACTTCACCTGAGTTACCTAAGAATAAAGCTTCTAGTTAAGTTAACCCTCAACAAGTAGCCACTTCTACTCCCAGCACCTCTAGGAATAGTTTGAAAATAATGTCAAAATCAAGCATTAAAACCCAAAATTCATATGATATGAATGAATTGTGGAAGAACTATTATCTAGAACAAGCTAGGAAAAAGGCACAGATTCGAAAAGACGAAATTTTAGGTGCAAGACCTAGGGTGATGCATTCCACGAGATTTTAAGGCACTGCTAGTAGTTGTAAACCATTACCTAGGAACACTCAAAAGACTAGGGGTTGGGTTGCATCTAAGAGTAGTTATATGAAGAAGAATGCTAAGCATGTAGAAAATAAAACAAGAAATTCTGAGTCTTTTCCGAATAAGAAACATTTTCCTAATTCACATGCTAAGGAACAATCCACTAAGACTACTAACATGGCTAAGGTTCAACATGTTATGATGCAAAACAAACCTAAAACTTCACCTAGATGGATCCCAACTGCTAAATCTTTGGAGTCTAGGAATAATGATAAGTCTTCCACTTTGCATAAGAATATCAACAATCCTAGACCTTGCCATAAGTGGATGCCGTCTGGTAGAATGTTTAAGGATGTTGGACTTAGGTGGATACCTATCGGAAAGCTGTTTACTGATGGCAAAATCAAGGTTGACCGTGAAACCCCAAAGGGTTTGGATACTAATGTCACTAACCAATATATATGCAATCAAGCTTGTAATGTTAGTGCATGTAGTCCTTACTCAGTTGCAGATACTTCGATCCTTCACTACATGGACTGGCTTAAAGTATGGATAACAAATGGATTGATATCTCATAACTCACGGGTTCAAGTAACTCAACCTTGATATTCAATCTGCTATGACGTCTGCTCATATCAGTTCAAGCCTCGCACTTCATCATTATGACGTCTGCAGATAACACTTCAGGCCCCGTTCTTCACAGAAAAGAAAGGTGTACGCTAATGCGCTTTATCTTCAAAAGAAGAGTAATCTTCATGTTTATGACCATTCTCATCGACATTCTTCATCAACAAGCTTCATGTTTTTCCCACGCTCTTTCAACCCTCAAGTGGATCTACGTTCATTGGTGTATATTCTTATTCACTTGTTCAAATCAAAAATGGCAACTTCGGATGAAATTTTTAAGGGGGAGAAGAGTGGATATACTACATGTTGATGGATGCTTGAATTATGGTCATATGACTCTCCTTCAACGCCTAATGTTTCACTTAATAAGGATAACTAGGATTCATTGTTTGGGATTCATTATTTCAAGATATGTTTTGATAAGTACTTCCAACCTCTAATGAATGTTGATCATCCAGTTCCTGATGCTCCTGCTCCGGTTCCTGCTGACTCAACTAATTCATCATCTTCAATCTACATTGATAAAGAAGCACCATCTAAGAAGTACAACTTAGACTTCTCAAGATACCCAATCTCTAGTTATTCCTCGAGGTTTTGATAATGACTATCGTAATATTGCAGTTGCACTATTGAATAATAATCCGCTCTTTGGTATTCCTTTGCCAAATCTTCACGGATTATTGTTCATGAATAATGATCCACACTTTGGTATTCCTCTGCCAAATCTTCATGGATTATTGTTCCTCTCAATGTGCACGTTATGTATCAACCACATGAACATCACGTGGTGGGCATTTGACACAAGTTTATTACTTCAGAGTTAATCATTTATCACTTACTTGAATTTGAAGTTGACTTTCACAAAGGCGTGTTCTTATTTTATCTTGAAGTCGGGGTAGGTTGGTTGCATGATTTTCAATGATATCTTGCTCGTGCTTAAGAGTTAAGTTAAAGACTTGGATTATCTAGTTACCAGTAGTCGGGATGGATGTTTGAAGACCTGGTTAACTATCACTAAAAGGAGTTACGTTTCAGTACTCAGTGTTACACGCTTAGGACGTTGTGGATAATCGCAAGAGGTTTTAATGTCTCATACTTTCATTGGGTATTGAGTACTTAGAGATTTGCATGAAGCATGAATTCTCTACACCGTTTCTTCTAATATTAGTGCAAGCATAAGTCACAAGTGTGGGAAAATTCTACTTTAGTTTCAAGTTTGGTATATCGGGTTTGCTTCATCACTGGTCACTTCAATTTGTCCACATATTGGTTGGTAAAGATAGTCAGGGAGAGTTTCCGTAGCAGTTGATTCTCACATGATTCATTTGGGATATTTGAGTTCTTCTCACAAGATTTCGAGTTTATGGATATTTTATGTTTTACTGATTCTGAGGTTTCAAAACCAGCAAGGGGGAAGGAGACATACATCTAAACGCTCAACGAGTAAACGTGATGAACTTTATGATTGTTGATATTCCGGGAAGACAAATGTCGTAACTGCAGAGAAACTCAGTGTCTAACTCGTGGCTTCTTGTGTATTATTCTAACTATTTGGGGGAAGGATATATTATTCCAACTATTTGGGGGAAGGATGTATTATTCCAACTATTATGGGGAAGTGTGTTAATACAAATAAGCCGTAAAAACGTTTATTTATATTTTATGATATTCTAATGTTTTGTCGATAACAAACGTAAAATCATTTTAACGAAACAAATAAAATACGTAAATTGTTTGGACTAATAGTTTCTAACATATTCACATTTTCACATAAAACACTAAAACAAGTATAAGTGATTTTATGATTTAGTAATACATATGTATAACAACTAGTGTTTACATATTTGGATAAAATATACACATAACTAGTATGTAGTATATTGGGTAATATAAATGTGTTGGAATCACTCCTACACCTAAATCAAGTGTTAGTGATTCATATGTAATAGTTAGCTTAATTATGGCCTTTATGTTTGTTATTAGCCTTAAGCTTATGTAGAAGGCCCATGAGCTTAGGCCCAATCCCATAGGAGAAAGGAAGGGACTAGGAGTGTTGCCCTAGCTTCCCTCCTATAAATACTATGTAATAACCCTCACTTGAGGGTTGGTTGTTCAATTTATTCTCTCTTTCACTACTCACGCATAACCGGTCTTAGTTTCTTACGCGTAGTGTTTGTTTGAGTTATTTGTTCATCCGATCTTCTCTCTATCTCTTTCTATTGTGCTTATTTTGTAAAACTAGTGACCTAACAGTGGTATCAATCGCCAAATAGTTGGGTGAACGTATTGTTCTTGAAGTGGGTTTTGGTCCTACGCTTAGAACATACGTGCGTGGTTTGATACTTTGGTTCGCTTAAAAACACAATTTTTACACGTTTGAATCCAAGATTCTTGTACTTTCAATGTTTTAAGGTGTTAAAATAACAGTTTTTGGCAAAAAGTTTCAAACTTTACGCGTGGATAAACGTTTTTGAGCTTGGTTTTTAACGAGGGTTTCTATCTACGCATAACTGTTTTAGATGTTTTGGTTCATCAAGTTTCACACTTTTGTGTTATTTTGGTGATATTGAAGCTTTCTCATCACAAAAATCTAGTTTAAAAACATCTTTGGGCAAAAGTCACTTTACGAGTAGTCCTACGCGTAAGTGAAACCCTAAACTTACGCGTAACTCACTCCTTGGTTTGATCTTCAGTTTCGTGGTTTACTCCGTGTTTTCTTGCTTGGATAAGCCTGAAAATACGTCGACTTTGGATATCTTTTGCACTGTGATAGTGTAAAAGATCACTTGGGATAAAACCCTAAAATTACGCATAAGCATAAAGCTTACGGGTAGAACATCCTACGCATAAGATTCATCTTACGCCTAAGCCTAGTCTTACGCATAAGGTAATCCTACGCCTAAGTTTTCTACGCCTAACTTACTGTTTACGCATAACTTTAGTGCTTTTTCCCTGCTTACGCGTAAGCTAAACCTACGCGTAACTTCTGCTGTTATGCGTAACTTTGGTGTTTTTACGCATAAGTGTTACTTGGTTTATTGTGATTTCTACGCCTATGGATACTTCATCAACAAAGGTTCATTCGACTACAAAGATCCATTTTACCAACACAAGTTTTCAACATGTCACAACCACTATACTCTAACTATTTCCCTTACACTTATTCTCAACGACAACAACAACTAAGTCCACAACATCAACAATGGAATCAACAACAAGCAATTTATCAACAACAATTTAATCAACAACATACTCCACAACTTGGAGCAATTCCTCCACCACAAATGGTTCAAACACCACAAAGTCTTCATGTTCAACCCTACACAAACGATTTCAATCAACATCCATCAAGGAACACTATGAAGGAACCCACTTGGTTTGCAAAGATGTGTGAAGCTTTAAGCAGCCAACAATCAATTCATGAGGCTGGATCACTTGATAGACCTCCAATGCTTACTCCAGGAAACTACGATCAATGGGTGATTAGGTTTTTTAGGTTTTGTAATCTGAAGAAGCCACATGGAAAGTTCTTAAAGAAGGTTATCTTGGAAGGTCCATTTCAGATGCCTACTGTCATTATACCCGGAGATCCAAATGCTAATCCACCAAGAGATGAACAATCAAACATTGCTACTGTTGCAGACCTGAATCCAGAAGAACTTCTACACTATGAAGCTGATGAGCTTGCAATGAAATATATCCTTTTAGGATTACCAAACCCAATTCTTCGAAGTGTTGATGCTCAAAAGACTGCAAAGGAAATGTGGGAACACATTCATCTACTTATGGAAGGATCTGCACTCAATCAGGAGGATATGGAATCCAAAATTTACTTGGCTTATGAACACTTCTTGATTGAACCTGGAGAGACACTAGAGTCTTATCATCATCGATTCTCAGACATCATCAATGATTTGGATAAACACAACATCAGCATGCCAAGAATTGCAGTTAATACTAAGTTCCTGAGTAGTCTTGGTCCTGAATGGGAGAAGTATGTCATTTTTCTTCGTCAAGCAAAGAACATGCATCATTCTACATACGGATTGTTGTACGATTACTTGAAGCCTCATGAAAAGGAAGTTGATAGGGAAAGGATTCTCCGTGCTCAAATTGCTTCACCTTCACATCCGGAAAATCAACAACTTGCCTTGTACGCTCAAAACAGTTATCCTCCTCAACCAGCAACTCAACCAACTGCCACTATCACACCAAATGATCAATCACAGCAATCTCAACATAATCAATTGGTTCCATACAACAACAACAATGCTCAAGCATTTGTCAGTGAAGCTAATGAGGAATCTGATCCGTTCGAAGCATTGCAACAAGGATTTGTTATGATTGCTAATGATTTTAGCCGTTATATAAACAAATCAAACAATCGTATTCGTTCCTCATCTAACACACGGAATCAAGCTGTTGTGAACAATGGACGAGCTGAAGTTCAGAATCGTGGTTATGGTCGTCAGATGGGCGGTGGTCAAGGGTTAAATGTTGTGGGTAGAAATAACAACAGAGCTCAAGTGGTGGAACAGGGAAATGCTCAGAATGGGTTGAATGGTCTTCGATGCTACAACTGCAATAAGAAGGGACACCTGGCTAATGCATGCCAAAAGCCGAGGACTAGGGGCAGTGCTTATCACAAAGAGGCTCTTCTTTTGGCTCTTAAAGATGAAGATGGTGGAACTCTCACAGACAAAGAACACAGCTTTATGGCAGATGCAGACTCAGATGATGATATGGAGGACTTGCAGGCCAATGCAGCTGTTATGTTGATGGCTAATATGCATGAGTTACACATGAGTGACACAGGCCCAGTGTATGACACTGATGGCTTGTCTCAGTTACCCGAACAAACCATATTTATCTCTGATCTAATATCTCCGCCAACATCTGAATCCGGCAAGGATCAGAATGTTCAAAATGAGTCATCCACACCTCATTCCGACGATTTTCTATTAGACCCCGTAGTTACATTTGATGATCAAGATGACCTTATGGTTTCCATTGATAATCAAATTGACTCCATGGTTATACTTGAGGATCTAAGTAATGATCATGTTGTGACTCACGTTGAACACACCAAACTTTTGCCTCATCCAGATTTTGCTCGTTTAATGCAAGACCAACAAACCATAGTGGAAGAATGTCGTGCAATTAATCAGGACTTAAAAAGTAAAAATGCACTGTTAACCAAGGATTTTGAATGTTTACAAAAGCAACTCAACTTTTTCAAAACTCAAGAAAAACGTGAAAAAGGTTTTGAAGCAGCCTTTACTAAATCTCATCAAAACGAAAAATATTTAGAGAGACAGATGCGTGATCTAGCCGCTTCGAAGAATGCTTTGTTGTCTGAAATAGAACAACTGAAACATGAACATAAAAAACAAATTAACGCTCTCACCTTGGAAAATCAAAAAGCTAAGGCTGAGTTGTTAACTTGTCAAAAACAGTTCTCTGCATACAAAAAGCATTCAACGAAACGAATAGATGATCATCTTGAAGAAATTATCGGCTTGCAAAACAAACTTAAAGAGTTTAAAACGGTTTTTTACAAACATGGTGAGTCAGTAACTTCTATTGAAAAGTTTACTTTAAAACCCAATCCAAATGGATATGGACCAAATCTTGCTGATTACAAACCTAAGCTTTCAACCAAAGCATTCAAACCAAATCCTGAAGTTTCCAGTGCAGAATATAAAATTGATAATTCTGTTATGAGTGTTTTTGAATATCATCGTTAAAAGGAATTAGATGCAGAAGACGAGAGTCGATCAAAATTAAAAACTGTTGTTTACAACAAACCTTTTAATTATTCAAAACCGGTCACTTTCGTCACACCAAGGATTCTTCTAACACACCAAGGGTTATCATAAAAACGTCTGAGTCTTCTAATGTTAATCCCCAACCAGATTATGCACAAATTTATGGTCCTTTACCTTCCATCAGTGAAGTAAACTCAAAACCTGAAAATCGCAAAATTCTTAGATATTTTGACATTTTCATGGCTGACCTCAAAAATTTACAACATGAGATAGAATATCATTCTGAAATTAAAGTTCAACATTTTCAATCGCCTCTGGCACGAGAACAAAGAGACATTTTTCAGAAAAATCTTTTACCAAATGTTAAAAATTTGAAAAATTGTGCATTGTCTTGGGAACGGGACTTTCATAAGGAACTTGGAGTGATGAAGGTCGTTTTCGAGAAAATAGAGACATCTATTACCAATACTAAACGTAAAAAGAAAATGTTGAGAAAAGATGTTGATCGACTCTTGAATGCTGTTATCTGTGTTGATATCCATAATATTGTGTTATTGAATTCTGTGTCATATGCATCTGATTATATCTCTGCTGATACTGTTGATAATATTGTAACTGTTGAGAATACTGATAATGTGCTTCAGATCGAGTCTTTAAAAGTTGAAAACGAACATCTCTTACACGAGCTTTCAAATGCAAAACGTCGTCTTCAATGGTGTCAAAAAGATTGTCAAAATCGTGAACTTGCTTTGCAAAACAAAATCCACCAGTTGCAATTAAATCCAAAATTTGAGCAACTGGATGATCAAAACGTGTCTTTGAAAAGTCAAATCTCAAAATATAAACAGGAACTTGTAAAAGTTAAACAGGAATATGGTGTCATATTTGATTTACTCAATAAGACTCAACATGAAGCATCAAACGAACTTGATCATTATCTTGAACACACTAGAGAAGTAATGAATTTTGCTGGTAATATCCGTTCTGAAAATCAAGATTTGATTCACACTATCTCTAAGTTAAGAGAAATGTTAGGAAAGTATGAACAACTTCCGCCTACTGTGATTAAGAGAATAGCACCAGTAACACTTAGTAATCGTGAACCTAGAATGCCTACTACCAAAACACAAGTTGCTAACGTGCTTCCTTCTACTGAAACAGGAATAGTTGCGTCTTTTCCAAAAGTTTGCACTTCACAGCCTAGGAGCACTACATCGAAGAATAGGAAGTGCGACCTAAGAAAAGATCAATAAGGAATGCTAAAGTAGAAGAACACCCTAGGAACATGAATAAGACTCACGTTGCTTCCACTATAGATATTGTGTCTGGCAAATGTAATAGAAATAGTGATGTAACGAATGCTAAACCTTTAAGTACTTTTGATATCCAGTCTGATGCACCTTGTGTTATTTGTCGTAAAAGTATGAATTCTGATTGTCATGAAAAATGTGTTGCTAAAGCTATCATCTCTCGTTTAAGGAATCCTAAGAATCGGAATACCTCTAGGCCCACTAATCATTCTAAGTCTGTGCTTGGTAGACCGCCCTCTTTAGATTCTAAGAAACGCATTGCTGTCCCTGTAGCTCCAGTTTCACCTCCTAAGAATGTAGTACCACCTAGTGCATTCACTAAGACTAAAGCAAATACTAGTTGGAGATGGCAGAAATGGATATATAACACACTTGGATTTAAATGGATGCCTAAAGTTATTGAAGTGTGTATGTCTAATATAACTGCTCCGGAACCCTCTAACATTTCGGGTTCCACATCTACTTCTATTCCATCTGTGTCGTCTATGTGTAATGCAGGTGAAACAGATCATTCTCTGGATTGTTGATAGCGGATATTCCCGACACATGACAGGCAACCTTAAACTGTTATCAAACTTTATTGCAAAGTTCATTGGCACTGTCAGATTCGGGAATGATCACTTCGCAGCTATCATGGGCTACGGAGACTATATCAATGGGAACATCGAAATAAGCAGGGTTTATTATGTGGAAGGCCTCGGTCACAATCTGTTTTCAGTAGGTCAGTTCTGTGATGGAGATTTGGAGGTTGCTTTCAGGGAGAAATCTTGTTTCATTCGTGATCTACAAGGAAACGATCTTATGTCTGGCTCGCGTAACTCAAGTCTTTACACTCTCTCTATGCAAGACATGGTCGCGTTATCTCCCATCTGCTTACTTTCAAAGGCAACATCAACAAAATCCTGGCTATGGCACCGTCGTCTCTCACATTTAAACTTTCAAACTATAACCAATCTTGCTTGACACAAACTAGTTGAAGGTCTCCCACGATTCCGGTATTCTAAAGATCACCTTTGCTCAGCTTGTGAACAAGGGAAAAGCACTGGTGCTCATTTTCCTTCAAAGGTGGAACACAGCTCTCAGCATGTGCTTCATCTTCTTCACATGGATTTGTGTGGCCCGATGCGCGTGCAAACGATTAATGGCAAACGCTACATCTTAGTAATTGTTGATGACTATTCACGATGGACTTGGGTCTACTTTCTTTGAAGCAAAGACCAAGCTCCACAAATGATCATCACCTTTCTCACGAAAATTCAAGTTCAGCTCCGGAACACCGTCCGCCAAATCAGAACAGACAAAGGAACTGAATTTGTTAACCAAACCCTTTCATGAATTTTATGAGAAAGTGGGAATTCAGCATCAGACATCTATTGCACGTACACCAGAACAAAACGGAGTTGTTGAAAGACAAAACCAAACGTTAGTGGAAGCTGCAAGAACAATGTTAATCAATGCTAAACTTCCAGATTACTTATGGGCAGAAGCTGTATCTACTGCATGCTATACTCAAAACCGTTATATGATTACTAAACGCCACAACAAAACACCGTTTGCGCTTCTCCACAACCATAAACCGAATCTCAAACACTTTCATGTATTTGGCTCCCTTTGCTATCCGAATAATGATCGTGATGATTTTAGAAAGCTCAAAGCCAAAGCTGACATTGGAGTCTTCATTGGATATTGTGAGAACTCTAAAGGTTATCGGATCTGGAATCGTCGTACAAAACAGGTTATGGAAATGATTCATGCTCATTTTGATGAACTTACGGAGATGGCTTCTGAGTATAACAGCTTGGAACCCGGTCAGAACCGCTTAAAATTCCCTCAAACCCCATCATCAGCTGCACAAAGCCCCCAGCTCACTCGTCAACAAATGGAAAGGTTATTTGCTCCGCTGTTCAGTGACGATATTAATGAACGTGCTCCAGGTGTATCAGCTGTTTCCGCTGCTCAACCTGATACTACTCTTATACCTGATACACCCGCTACAACAACTACAGTTGAAGAAGCACCACCAGTTGACTCCACCACAACAGTTGAACAAACCGCTTCCAACAATGATGAACCAGCTGATGATGTTCTTAATGAAGTACCCCTACCTGCAGATTTTGATCCAAATGCGTTCTTTAACCCGTTTGCTAATGACACTGCTGCACCTGATGTCGCGGAATCATCAACAAACCATTTGAATCCTCAGAATATGCACAATGTATACCAACATCAACCCTCTACACATCGATGGACAAAAGACCATCCTCTGGCAAATATTATTGGCAACCCGAATCAACCAGTCGTTACGAGACAACGTCTTCACACAGATGGTGAACATTGCATTTATGCACTCACTGTTTGCCAATCTGAGTCTAAAAACATTAAAGACGCAATGACAAAAGACAACTGGATTGAATCCATGCAAGAAGAACTAAACCAATTCAAACGTCTTGAAGTATTGGAACTGGTTGAAAGACCAACAGGGGTCTACGTCATTGGTCTCAAATGGATTTAGAAAAACAAATTAGATGCTGAAGGGAACGTAATCCGAAACAAGTCACGTCTAGTTGCTAAGGGTTATCGTCAGGAAGAGGGAATTGACTTTGAAGATTCTTTTGCTCCGGTTGCTCGTCTTGAGGCTGTTCGGATATTTCTCGCGTTCGCGGCTCATATGAATATGACGGTCTTTCAGATGGATGTCAAAGCTGCGTTTCTGAACGGACAACTGAAAGAAACGGTTTATGTCAGCCAACCAGAAGGATTCGTTGATCCCGAGTTCCCGAACCATGTATACAAACTGAACAAAGCTCTTTATGGTCTCAAACAAGCTCCTCGGGCATGGTATGATAAGCTCTCATCTTTCCTCATTGCTAATAATTTCACCAAAGGTTCGGTCGACCCTACTCTTTTTATACAATATCACGGGGCACATATCTTAATTGTTCAAATTTACGTGGATGACATCATTTTTGGGTCTACACATAAAAAGTACTCAATCGCTTTTGCAAAACTAATGAAGAAAATTTTTGAAATGTCCATGATGGGTGAACTTACGTTCTTTCTAGGACTGCAAGTTCATCAATCACCCCGTGGTATTTTCTTAAGTCAGTCCAAATATGCCCTTGAATTGTTAAACAAATTTGGAATGAAAACCTGTGACACTTATGCCACACCAATGACTCATACCAAGACGCTAGACGCTGATTTACATGGGAAATTAGTAGACCCTACCAAATACCGAAGTATTATTGGGTCTCTCATGTATCTAACAGCTAGCAGACCTGATATTGTCTTTGCTGTTTATCTATGCTCTCGTTATCAGTCGCGACCAACTGAAACCCACTTCTCTGAGGCTAAAAGAATCCTCCGATACATCAAGGGAACCATTAACTTAGGGATCTGGTATCCGAAGGATTCTGGTTTTGAACTAATCTCTTTTTCAGCCGCTGACCATGCAGGATGCTTAGACTCACGGAAAAGTACTTCAGGAGCACTACAATTTCTTGGTGATAAACTGGTGTCCTGGCAATCGAAGAAGCAGGATTGTACATCGCTGTCATCAACCGAAGCAGAATATGTAGCCATGTCGGCGTGTTGTGCTCAAGTCATCTGGATGAGAACACAACTTAAAGTCTATGGTTACGTATTTGACAGAATCCCGATGTACTGCGACAATCGGAGTGCCATTGCGATCTCGTGCAACTCAGTTCAGCACTCGAAATCAAAACACATCGATCTTCGCTATCATTTCATCAAGGACCACCTGGAATAGGGTACAGTTGAATTATACTTCGTGGGTACAGAATACCAATTGGCAGATCTACTCACCAAAGCCTTGCCTCCCGCTAGGTTTAATGAGTTGGTCCACCGGATTGGTATGCGGTGTTTGACTCAAGAGGAACTAGATGAACTCTTAAAATAGTCTTAAAAACCAGTCAAACACCAAAATCTCTTTTGTAAATATTTTTCAAAACCAAAATACAAAAATAGAAAATCAGATAAAACAACAAAAATATTCTTCTATCTATATTTCTTCAAACATGGCAAGTACATTTCTTCTGTCAACACTCAAATCTTTCAAAATTCAGTATTTTTTCGATCAAGTGTCGAGGGGGAGAAAATTTAATACTTAACTGTTTCAAAATAACAATGTACTTGCATGTTATCCTATCCCGATTGTTTCTTTAATAATGGTGGTCACATTTCTGGTTTACTGACACTCCTCGGACTAAAATTTATAACCTTTCATTATTTCTTAAGTCGAGGGGGAGTGTTGTCAAAGTTATTTCCAAATATTCTTCGTTTGGTAACCAAAATGGAAGTTAAAAGGCTTTGGATGAAAATGGAAAAGGTGGAGGGACTAAAACTGCCAAAAGCTTAAAGTCATTTTAATAAAACACCTCCACCTAACATTATCAATTCACATTTATTACAGAAACCTATATCATCCTACGCACAAAAATCGTTCAACAAATCCAAAGTTTTGATCATCAATCTGTAAGTGATTTTGTGTTTGTAACACGTTTTTAAACATTGGTTTTGATTTTCAAACGAATCCAATGGTTAAATTTACGTATATGGTTGAGTTTGTGTTCTACGCATACGCGTAAGAACACATGATCATGTTTGTGTGTTTGAGGTTAAGATATATGCGTCAAAACGTTTCTTTAATATCAATGATACTATGCTTATCCTCAAAATCCACCCAGAAACACGAATTGATTGACTTTCAAAAAACTAGGGTTTATGCGTGGGTTTGGGTATTTTCAAATGTGAATGGTTTTGGTCAAAAAGATTGTTGTGAGATGTTGTTAGTATAGTGAATTGATCATATCTGTGTTTAGAATTAACCCAGAAACACTAATTGCTTGATAATTAGATATTAGGGTTTATGTTCTTCACGTTTGGGTATTTTTGATTCATTAAGAGTTGCATGTTAAAACTTGGCCATAACACTCACATGACATCTAAGAACCACCAGAATAAGTTTGATGCTATTTCCATGGTTAGATTTCTTAAGCGTAAATCTTAAAACTAGGGTTTAAGACTACGCGTAAGTAATCTTACGCGTAAACTGTATGATGAGTTTTCATTCCATGATCTGTTTTAGAATGGATGTATGTGTTAATATTGTTGCTATGATGACTTTATTTCAGGTCTGCTACACGTAAAATTCAGAATCAAGGTCATTAGCAATCTACGCATAAGGATCGCCTTATGCGTAGAAGGTTATGCGTAAGAGTAATCTTACGCGTAAGGTTCTACAAAGGGACTACGCGTATCCTGTGAAGGATATGCGTAAACAGTGACCTCTACGCATAAGGTCTAATCTTACGAGTAAGCCTTACGCGTAAGGTTTAATATACGCCTACGCGTAAGCTTTACGCATAAGGTCCCCTTTTCCTATGCGTAACATTTCTTACTCGTAAGTAAGGATCCTACGCATAATCTTGCGTCTACGCATATACTTCTCCTGTTTACGCATAAGCTACCATTTCTACGCCTAAGCCTTGATCAAACCTTCATTATGAATTGTTACGCGTGCATACTTGTAAATAAATAAATCATAACGTCACGAAATCAATAATGTCACTTATAAGCTTAAACGTTTGATATGTTGTGAAAAATAAGTGATAACATAAACTTTAAAACTTAAAAGTTAACTAACTCACGAAACTTATCACGACATCATTGGACTATTGAACAAACAAGTGACTTTGGACTCGTAACAATCATTGACATTGCACATTCAATAATTAGACTATAAAACCATCTGTTGACTAACATTATGTCTTTCGATATGTTGGTTCTTTTGGCTAAATGTGTTTCAGATCACGACATGGAAGCTCAAATGAATGTGGATGCACCAAACGTTCTCACCATTGCTGATATTTTCCCGCATGGTTATCCAATGAAGATTGGAAAGAACAATCTCAGAGTTGACTTTGAAACTCTCACCTGCTCGGAATCTTCTTGTCTCATTGCAGTGGATATTCTGAAGAATCATCCCTATCAGAACATGCTCACCCACTCTGCCACCGTTCCGGAGATCTACATACAGCAATTCTGGAATACAATGCAGATGGTCAAAGGTCAAAATGCTGTGACGGTGACGCTCAATCACAAGCAAATCACCATCACTCATGCAGACTTATGAGCAGTTCTCCTCATTCCTGACATCATACCGACTGAATTCTCTGCTGCACCTACTGAAGAGACTGTTCTGCAATTCTTGATTGATATTGGGTACGACGAAGCTTCAGGGGTTATTAATAAGCATTCTCACGTGGATCTTAAAAACATTCCTCAGCCTTGGAGAACCCTTTATATCATCATCACAAAATCCATTTTTGGTCGTGACAGCGGCTATGAGCATCCCAAGCTCGTAGAACTGCAAATCTTTTGGGCTCTGATCAACATGAAGCACATCGAAGTTGAAGCTCTGATTTGGTATGATATGATGACATTCCTCAAAAAGCTTGGCTCAAAGATTCCATACATCAGATATACTAAACTGTTGATCCAGAGAGCACTTGGGTATAACCCAGATATCCCCAAGAGAATCAATGACCCCGACAATCTTGATGTGTTGTCCGAACCCACACTAACGGTCAGATTTAAGGAGTCAACTACCAAGAAACAAGGTGCTATGTTGCCGGATCTCCTTCTCTCAGATGAACTCAAACAACTCTACTCTTATAAAAGATATATGGTAGCTGTGAAAGAGAACAAAGTTGGCTTTCTTGATGAAAAATCTTCTGGTACGCCTGCAAGAAAAACCAGAAGAGGAAGTGCAGGAAGTGCAGGAAGTGCTATAAGCACTGAGAGTCAGAGGAAGTTCCCCAAGAGGAATCCTCCTCGTAAAAGGACTGTTCCTTCTAAGGAAGCTGTTCCGATTCCCATTCCAAAGCTTGAACCACAAAGAAAGCTAGTGGACGAAAGCTCTGAAGATACACAATCAGACGAAGAGGTCTTCCACTCTGAATCTGCAACCGAAGCACCTCCTTCAGTAGCAAAACCTCCCAGTCCACCAGCAGTTATAAGCAAAGGGAAGACTCTAGTACTTGTGCCTTATGAAGAGGAAAGCTCAGAAGAAGAGCCACTAGAAACTGATTACAGGAGGAAGTTCAAATTTGTTAGACTCCAACACGTTGCGGAGGAATTTGCCAAAATCAAATGGGTGGCCCCGGAGGGTCAAGTGGTGAAGGTCAACCTACACCAGATCCTGATGCGGTTAATCAACCCGATAAGGGAACTGGTGCCACCACTCTTGAGCAACAACAAAAGCAACAGGAGGAGTCTATTAAGTTTGACATTGAGGAACCAGATACTGAGAAGTCTGAGAAAGATAAAGCTGATGAAGAAGCTAAGTCTGGAAATGATGAAGATGTTGATTATGAAAAGTTTCTTCTTGATAGTCCCGTACGATCTAAGGAGAAAACTTCTGAACCTCCTAAGGACCCCCTCACATCTCATCTTCATCAGACTCATCTTCTCACTCCTCACCACCACCATCAAAAAGAACAACAAGATCCACATCCAGATCAGTGAAGAAGCCAACTGCATCTTGGATCTCTCAAGCTAAGACGCGAATTGTTAAAGCTGTCAAGCAGGTCAGAAAGAAAGACATACTCTACAGGAAGATGAATTTCTTCGCTGATCAGATTCAGTATCTTCATGATGAGAACGATAAGATGCAAGTTGAAAGAGAATATGTCCAAAAGCTCATGAAAGATGATCTTCAAGGGAAAATGGACGAGATGATCCAAGGATACTCTCACAAGTTCCTCATGGAGGTCGTTCCTAAACTTACAAAAGAGATGTATACCAGACAACTTTATCCAAATCTCTTGCATCTGGCCAAGCAAACCATGAAATCAGCTCCATTGAATGTGAACATCAATCCAGTTGAACCCACAATTTTTTCAGATGATGAATTGGTGAACCGGCTAGTAGCTCAAATGTCAAAACGCTCTGCAACGTTTACCTCCCACGAAGCTAAATTGTTTGAAGCATTGCTGGAATACCAACTCAGGTCAGCATACAGAGAAGAAGCTGTAAGGCCTAAACGTTCAAGAGACGACGAAGACAAAGATCAGGATAAGGATAACGAGCCCAAACGCATGAAGAAGTCTGGTGAATCTTCGTCAATGCCACCTCCACCCCGAAGGCCCTCTCCACCAAGACGATCTCCTCCTCGCTCTTCTGCTGAAAAACATCAGGATTCTTCTGAGTTACCACCTGAGACTCAGAAAACCAGTGATCACTTTGAGTATACGGGTGGTGACGATGAGGAATTCCATGAGCCCCAACAACAACCCATCTCTCCTGACACAGCCAAGAAACCAGAATCCTCCTCTAGGCCAAAGAAGAAGAAGAAGAAGGCGCCTACAACTGACGTCTTATCATGGCTAGACGAGGATGATACTGAGTTTGAATGGTTCTCAAAGCTTGTTGATTCCACTCCCTACCCAGCTGAAGGTCAAGAGGTTCCATAATGTAGTACATTGGAGCATGCGAAATTACTGCAAGAAAAATTCCGTGTAAAGAAGATGACGAAATCCGAGTTGAAGCGAATCATAAATGAAGCATTTCAACTTCTCAAAGACAGCTCGGAAAGTGCTATTGAAGTTGAGTATCACCTCGATAATATAGCACGAGCCATGTCTAAAAACATGGATTGGCTCAACCCAGAAGCAAACATCGACTTCACCAAACGGGACAACCCTCCATATTACACCGACTGGTCAAAACCTCTACCTACTATTGGCCAACCAGATCAACCTAGGATTCCATTCAGATATTTCTTCAACAAAGACTTGGAATTTCTTCTTCACGGTGGCGATGGTTCAAGGAAATACGCTACATCACTGACACTTCCATTCCCGGCAGACATATACTCTAACTGCATAGCCATCGAGGAAAGAGCTAACCACATGTTCTCCAACAATGTGGCAGAGTATGACCGTGATGCACTGTATGGGATTCACCATTGGCCGGAACGCCGAAGAATCTACTACAGAAGCTGCCAGGTTCAGAAGTCTCAACATGAAGTGTTCAGTACTAAGAGTATTGTTTCCATCAAACATGTTGATCTTTCATCTAAATGGGACTACACTTTCCTCAAGAATATTGTGGTCAAAAGGCAAGACGAAAGGGATTATGCATTCTCTGAAGCGGACTTTGAGAATTTGTCTATCAACGACATTGAAGACATGTACCTTGCCAAAGTACAGGGTCGCATGAGACAATTTTAAACTGAAGTACAACGTGAATTCATCAATTCCTTGCTTATCTTCATCAGAAGCTTAGTCATCAAAGAACGTGTAGAAGATCTCCAGCTTGCAGTTGAATCATATCAGACCCGTGTCAACTTCACTCCACCTCAGCTAGATCTTCCCGACATTAACCAGCTTTCACAACACACACTCATCAGCCAACCATTCGTAGTGGTTTACATTAGTGAAACACATCGCAACTGCTTGATGGCGTGTAATGATCTTCACAAGTTTGGGGATCACACATTGAAGAAGGTTAGGGACGGATTGGCTTATAGATTGAAGGATATTCATGAAGGAATTGGGTCACAAAAGCGATGGAATTCCAAGGAAAGACGGGATGTGAGGAGGATCATCAGAAAGATTGATGAAAGGTTGTATCGACAGGACCAGTTCAGAACTCTGGAGAGCTTTGTAGGCGGTCGTCCCAGGATTGCTCTTGCCGGCTATCAGCGCCCAGTTCGCATTCCTGGAAACATTGATGGACTTCCTGGTACCCCTTGAACTGCTTCTATTTCATAATATTTTGGATGTGTGATTATATATGTGAATGGCTTGTGCACACATATCAATGTACAACCCGTTCTTGTTAAGAAAGGACCTTGTGGTACGCTTCAGTGCCACAATCCTTATAAAAGGAGCGAAAGCTTCTTACTTTTGAGTAAAACCTATCAAACCTTTCATCTTTCAAGGTTTTGCTCAAAAGAACAAGTACTTCCCCGTATGATTTTTCAAAACCTCAACCGTTTATATCACTTGTTGAGGGGGAGTATTTGAATTAAAACTTTGTTCACAAATTGTTCACAGTGGTCATCTTCTCACAACACTCGAAATGGTCATATTTATTCTCCACTTTTCAAAAATAACATTTTATATGCCATTTTTGAGGGGGAGAAAATTATGTGATAAGAAATATGTTGTGTAAATGCAAATGAATCTTTGTGCTATAGAATTAACCAACGAATTGACGGTACTTAACTGTTAGTATCTCGAAAAGACTTGTCCAGGACGGGTAATAATTTCAAGCTAGTTCGCTAGTAATGTAAACGTGTCTCGCAAAGGACTTGTCCGAGTAGAAAGTACCATTCGTGAAACTCTTGGTAGACATGAACTCTGACGGGTTTGACAACCTTTCGAGGCTTGTCTACACCTTCAAGGTAGTTATTAGAGCTAGTTGTCACCTAAAAGCTGACAATGTAACTCTTTAACTATGCAACGTAACCGTGTCTCGCGGGGGATTGTCTATCTTGAGTTGATCAATTCATAAAGTGCGCGCTCTTTCCTCACTGTGCAGATTTCCGTAAAAACTCTTAAGCACATGTGGAGGGGGAGTATTTCTGCAAAAGATCAAACTCTTACAATGGTACAAAATGTTTTACAATCATAACCGTTGTGAGAGATTTTCTTGAAAATTGGTTTTATGGCAACATAGGTTAGTCATGGAGTGATAAGGTGAGTAAGGTTAGGAATAACCGTCCTATGATCCGCCAGAGCCGGAGGGATCTACCCAAGGACATCACAAATAGTTAGTACTTAGAAGTCCTTAGGTATGATTATAAAAAGGAGAAAATGAGAATCGGAGAAAGAAGGAGTTGAAGAATTAAAGAGAAACGCAAAGAAAAGGGTGAAAAGAAATAGCCCTCCAAATTATTCAACTTAGGGCAGACACCGGGTTCAATTCATATGCTACTGGTTGTCACTTAGTGACGCCGGTATTGAAGATTAAAAGCCGTCATGGACCCAGTGATGCATGCACTAAACCTTCTTAGCCATTCAAGTTTCTCTCAAAAGAAGCTTGTTTCATTCTCACAGGGAACCCTACATAATCTATTGGCTTTCTATTAGAGACTGCTGATATTGAAGAAGGAGACCCTCTCCCTAGTCTCTGCTCAGGAAAACCAAAACGCACTATTGAGTCTAGAGCCACGAGATTCATCAAAAGATCTCTTAGGTACACTTGACATTCCATCACTTGATGTTCAACAATAAGAACATCAGTGGTACGTTATCGAGTCCTTCACAGATCTTAGCAATCTATCGAGAACATTTATGAGAGGCTCAAAACTGTGATCCTCAGTGATTGAATGGAAACTCCTGCCAGGGTCAACATCAAACAGCCCTGACAGCAGGTCACTTCGGTAACTCCCCGTAGATTATGCTTAGTGTGTCTCAAACGGTCTACAGTCGTGAGGTGATGCTTCGGTGTACCTCAGCGACTCCTGAACTGTAGGTGTACTTTGGTACATCGCGTTATCTCACTTGTGGGACTCCAGTTCAGGAACGGCTTTTGTGAGAATTAGAGTTGTTTTTTCACACTATGCTGTTAACACTCTTGAAGTTCAAACTTGTAAGTGCCGGAATCCGCTTATTACTAACCGTTTTCATGTTTTCTTCTTATGGAAGCTCTGGAGCGGAATGATCATGCAGATTCTTCACATGCTCATGCCAAAATCATCACTAATGGAAGTTCTATCTTAAAGCAACACAAAAGTCAGAATGATTCTTCGTTAAGCCAAAGAATCTACAAAGTTAAAGACTTAAAGAACTTCATCAGTACTGAAATCAAACATTAAAGAGCATGTGAGCATGTTGAAGAATGACGTGGAGACACTGTAGCAACGAAGCAGACCTGAGGCAGACTTGATGCAGACAACAACAACATACTATCACTACCATCACAAAGAACAATGATCAAATAACAAAGTTAAAAGATGACATCAAAGCAAAACTGTTTAAAGAAAACAATTTCTCTACACTGGGAGATTGTTCAAATCAAGGCAATTCTTCTCACAAGAAAGAAGAATGTCAGAAGACGTCAAAGCTACTATTACATCAACGCCTTCACCGTTCATATTCATTCATCACCAACACTTAGGGGGAGATTGTTGGAATCACTCCTACACCTAAATCAAGTGTTAGTCATTCATATGTAATAGTTAGCTTAATTATGGCCTTTATGTTTGTTATTAGCCTTAAGCTTATGTAGAAGGCCCATGAGCTTAGGCCCAAGCCCATATGAGAAAGGAAGGGACTAGGAGTGTTGCCCTAGCTTCCCTCCTATAAATACTATGTAATAACCCTCACTTGGGGGTTGGTTGTTCAATTTATTCTCTCTTTCACTACTCACGCATAACCGGTCTTAGTTTCTTACGCGTAGTGTTTGTTTGAGTTATTTGTTCATCCGATCTTCTCTCTATCTCTTTCTATTGTGCTTGTGTTGTAAAACTAGTGACCTAACAAAATGGGTAGAAACTTAAGCATCACAACCCATTGGGCAAATACATTGAATGTAGTTGGGTACAACCCAAAGCCCATAACCCATGGATCTTGACCCATAACCCATTGCATGACATCATGCTTATATCATACATGGATAATATCCATAACCCATGGATCAACCCATACCCAAGTGACCAAGTGCATTGTACTCAAAGATACATTGTATCTAGCCAAAGATCCATGGTTCAACCCATGACCCATGACCCATAACCAAAATACCCATGGGTAAAAGGGAGCGTCCCACGGATCCCAAGCTTAACGCTAGACGGATCCCTTGTGGAAGGGATTTGTGGGATCCTGGGAACAGTAGGATTTTTCCTCTATAAATAGTGAGCCATTTCTTCATTATTTCGAACCCCTTTCTAACACACTTTCTCCCTGAGTTGAAAACTCACTAACCTTAGATCCAAGAGATCTATGTTTGTAGTTTTTTTGTGTGTGATCTTTTAGGTTCCTCTTAAAGGCAAGATCACCACCTTTGAAGTCACGCAAGCTCAAGTCCATGAGTTTCCATGCTTCCTCATCATCAAGGCTACCGAAGTCTTCTTGTTGATGATTCCTTTCTTTCTTCAAAGAAGTGTAGTGCTGAAGACATTAGTGAAAGATGTCTCAAGTGTCAAGACGAAGATATTAGTGAAGGGTATCTATCGTCAATAGCATAAGCACTTGTGGTAGGTGCTTAGAAGTCAAGACAAGAAGCATTAGTGAAAGGTGCTTAGAAGTCAAGACTTGAAGCATTAGTGAAAGGTGCTTAGAAGTGAAGACACAAGACATTAGTGAAAGGTGTCTTGTAGATCTAGTCAAAGGCATTAGTGTAAGGTGCCTTAGCTGTACATTCGATATGGTGTGTTTCGATGTATAACATAGACTAGTATTAGATCCAAGGATATTGATATCCTTGATGATGTTGTAAAGGAGTAGATCTCCTTTGGGATTAGTCGTTGGTGTAGTGTGGTAGTAGTTCCTCCATTGCAATGGAACTAGGTGCTTAGCCTTGTACCTAATAAAGGGTAGGCGATGTTGTGAAGGTGTAGTTCACCTTGGAGTGAAAGAACTAGGTACTTAGCCTAGTACCTTATAAAGGGTAGGCGACGTTATGTAGGTGTGGTTCACCTTGGAGTGAAAGAACCCGGTGGTTAGCCTAGCACCGAAAAAAGGGTAGGCGACGTTGTGAAGGTTTCTCCGCCATAAGGAGATTGGTGTAGTGTTTATGAACTCTCGAGTAGGTGACTCGGGGAGTGGAGTAGGGCAAGGAAGGTGTCCTTGTAGCCGAACCACTATAAATACTCACGTTGTGGTTTTGTGCTTCTTACTCTTATCTTTTCATTACATATCTTTATATGCTTGTTAATCAACATCCAACACACACAACCAAATAGATTGACATAAGTCGATCTAAATAGTTTAAAAGGAAGTTTTAATTGGTAAAACTATTCAACACCCCCTTATAGTTTTCCACAATTGGCATTAGAGCTTCGTTACCAAGTTTCTTGAAGTATATTGTACTTTAAAAATTTGATACGATCCATGGTTAATTGAAAACTACAAAGAAGGTTTTTTATAAAAACAAACACCATGTCTTTTAAAACTATATGTTTGGATGTTGATTTGATAACAACATTTTTCTTATTTATTTTTTCATTTAATTGCACTAATCTTCTTTGTCATGTTGATTAGTCAAAGCTCATACCCACCAAGCTTTAGGAGTCGCTTGGTAACAAGAATACCTTCCTTAAGAAGGTATCTTAAACGCAAAGGAGCGGGAATAGTCTAAGTGACATTTGCTGTGTCATTTGTAAAGACATTCCTAAGTGCGCTAGAGGTATGATTTTCTTTTTACTTTGCTTGATAATTAAGTATACCTATTTAGGTATTTATATGATTATCTTTTGTGCAAATTACATGTTTTACATGAAGCTTCATTAGGAAGCCTTTTTCTTTCATACGTGTCTTATTTCTCGTCTAAAGTCGTGGTATATAAAACTTATGTTTTGTTTTCTTTTAATCCAATAATAAAACAAAACACGAATTTCAAAAATTCCTCCTTCCCTATAAAAACTCCCACCGTCGACCAATCTATCAAACCCTCATTTTTTCAAATCTTCCAATTTCAAAAATTTCCTCTCACTCATAAACTTCATCTTCCTCCTCATTCCATCTCAACCGAAACCAAGAAGATCCGTCATCAACATGGTTTACATCGCACTCGTGCTCATCGCCTTAACACTCATCGCACTTGTGTTCCCTATGATGAAGTTCACATATGGAGACATTTACTTTGTGTTGTTAATCTACATTGGGATCATATACCCAATCCTTTGTATCATCCTTAGTATTGAAATGCAATATTACTAATAATCTTGTTATCTTTGTTATTATTTATTTTCTTGTGATTTATATGTTTCATATTCCTTCATGATACATTAGAAGTCATGTATGCATGCTAAAAGAAAATGTAGGATAAAACACTTCTCGTGGTATAAAAATATAAAACCTATGTTTTTTATCAAATCTGTTTCTGTTACTACAGATCCACGGATCCCGGAAGTTATACTAGCCGGATCCTTTTTGAAAAGGAACCGTGGGATCCGTCCTACTGGAGAACAGTTTTTCATGCAAATTAAAAACCATTTTTCTTCTAAAAAGTATACTCCACTAGAATGTCAAAACCATAAGTGAGTCAAGTGTCTTTCTTGTCTAAAAACCATTGTTAATAAAAATCTAAATAAAAACGTTAGATAATTATAGGTTGACCATAAACATCACCTCTTATTAACCCATCACTTCTATAGGTTCAACTATGACGCATGAATACGAGTTTGATTTTTCACTCACTAGCGTCTACACTCCTAACATCTCTCTTGAGCCTAACACACCTGGCAATCATGTCCGTGGGTTCAACAATCTCGAAACCCGTCACTTCCATGAAGGACATATTGTAGACACCTCTCTACAATTCGAAGAAGGTATCAATGTAACACCCCAACCCGACAAGGGTAGAAGTGTCACATTCTGGTGTCATATCAGAACATACAAATAAAATTTTACAATCGAAAGTCTTAAAGAATAACGTACTAAGTCATATAAATGAATGATTACAAAGAAAATTTCAAAATTTAAGATGACTAAAATAAATTGAAATCTTGAAACAATAGCCCGACAAAACAAGTCCAAATAATAAGGTATCTAGGGTTGGTCCACTCAGACAATCCAACTCTCAGCCCATCAAAGCCCATCTTCCAACCTAAAACCTGCCGCAGGAAAAGAAATGCGGCTGAGCTTAAAAAGCCCAGTGAACAGATATAACAAACGAAAGCTAAACAAAATCAGAAATGCGATATGAAACAATGGAGACAATAACAAGGTCGCAACGGAAGGGAAACAATGAGTCAGTGAGGATCTTGCAGAAACACAAATACACAGATATCCAAAAAGAACAAGTAACAGAGGAGGACAAAGCACATAACACATTGATGACATATACTAAAGCACATCAAAACCACCAGGCATATAATGAATCAGTAAATCAGAGTACAAACAAGCCATCCGGAAGTCCAAAGCTAGCGGAAGCAACTAACTAGAAAGTGAGCATGGCATTCATACAAGTCAAATAATTTAAAATTAATAACTTAACCAGTATCGTAGCAGCGGAAGAAATAGCAGTAGTCGAAATACAGTAGCCACATGTACCAAGTATGAATTACAGAACGAACATTATAAACGAATGAATTATCTAAAAAAGGTCCTAATACAGGAACTAAACAAGTTAACAAGCCAGACCACATACGATGAACCATTTACCAATTCAAACAGAAGTATAAGCATTAATGTAGCATAGCAGGTCAATAATTAACAGACAAGAATACTAACGGATAATCATAGCCCACGAACATAACTGAATGAAGTACACATGATAAACAGACAAATCAGAGGGTCACATAACAGTAAGATCACATATCATCAGATGACCACAGGTAAATCAGATAACCGTTTATTAATCATATCATAGCAGGGTAATCAGTAGTCGCATAACATGAATAGCATAATCAATCCAATAAACATATCATAACCCGATACGTGAATGGAATGGTAGAAGAATAAGTCACATAAGGGTACAGGGTAACGGGCAGTCAATGTAGAATATGGTGCATTGGGGTAGACAGATGGTACAATATAAGTATATCAACAGTGTAAGGGTTGTCAGAAATCCATCCCGAGCCAACAGTACAGTACAGTAATATCAGTAGTGGCAATAGCAGCCCAGTAATCAATAGTAACCATCGTATTCGGAGGGGTAACCTCGGAATACCAGACAATAGGAGGGGAGACCTCAGTAACCAGTGGAGTAGCTAGCTCCCAGACTGTGAGGGGGTGTATTGCACATACGCACCACATCACCAGAACAGTATATATATCAGTAACAGTACAGTACAGATCTAGGATGCATCCATACGCCCCTGCAGACAATTAGTGGCCATACAATATATCTCGAGCTCATAATCAGATAACAGAAAGGGACGGTGTGTAACATCACTCGTACACACTGGAGTCATGCCATTGGTGCATCAATGACACGGTCATGGAACCCCCATGACTAGTTAACAGTATTTGGCTCGGGTATCAATATGAAGGGTCAGACAAGATCCACCGTGTAGCAATATATCAGTCATAATAATCATAGGTTCAATATCAGTAGTTCACCATTCAAAGGTTCATAGCAACAGTTCAATATCAAAGTTCAGTAGCAGCAGTTCAATATCAAAATTTAGTAGCAGCAGTTCAATATCCAAATTCAGTATCAAAGGTTTAGTAACATTAGTTCAATAACAGAGGTCAAATAACAGAGGGGTCAATAGCAATGGTTCAGTAACAGAGGTTCAATAACAGAGGATCAATATCAAAGGGTCATAGCATAAGGAACCATAGAAAATGGAATATTATAAACGAAGCAAAGTTAAAGGGAAGCCCTAATAAGAAGGCTCAGAGTAAAATATAACGGTTCAAAGCTAATATCGAAAGATATAAACGAATCATGAGAAACCCCTACTGAAAAGGGATAGAATATCTGTACCTTATTCGAAGCAAGCAAAATAGAAAGAAATGTCACACGATGAATCAATCCCGCCGTCCGAAACCTATATGAAGTTGGATAACGCTTATTAAAGTCAGATTACTCATTTTAGACGGCTTTCCATTTTTAGCAGGTTTCCATTTTTAGTAACTTTTCATTTTAAGTAACCTTCGACTTTAGGCAGGTTTCCACATTTAGTAAGTTTTGTCCTTTATGATAAAATTAATGTCATATTAGGTTAAATGATGACAAATAAGTATTATTATAGCTTAAGGATCATTTATGACAAGTTACAAAAGTTCAGGGTCTAAAGTGTAAATATTACAAAGTGTAGGGTCAAGTTACACGTTCCTTTTATTCAATATTCATGTATTTTATTTATAATTTCATGTGATGAATATAAACATGTAATGTCCCAATTAAGCAAGTTTTAGGGTCGAACTGTGATTTAGACCATTTTATTTATCATATTAGCGAGCCAAACATGCTACAATGCTTCACATAAAATCATAGACCAAGGCTTCAAGTCTCTCATTAAAATGTTCCAGGTTTAAAACTTATTTTACCGTATTAGAACTCATAGCGAGATTCGAATCCAAAATTAGAACCATTAATAGACTCGGAAAACTTATTAGTTAAACCATACCCGAATAACATTACTCTCGAATCAAACACAATTGCAAGCACGCCCTTAACACACTCTCGGTATACACATGAATCTCCCTTTCGAAGCCGAGACCCACTATAAATTAATGAGACTAACATAACCTACTTCTAACTCTTTTTAATCCATTTCACCATACATACTTTTCATAAGTTTAGTTCACTCATAATACAAGTTTAATCCTCCACATCCATGCATGCACACTCATAACGAATTCACATACAACATGAGCCCACACCCCTAATACACTTACACACTAGTAACTATTATACACAAAATAAATGTGCATGCCCCTTATCCATTCGAAACTCATAAGACCAAGCACACAGATCCATTTTAACTTGGTAACCATTTTAAGAAAACATGCATATAATATACTAGGTTTATGTCGTGTATGATATGGCTCCAAAACAGATTCATGCCAATGTTTAAATACATTTTTGTTCAACATATACAAACCATGTTTTATATAATTTCATGTGTTAATATATGAAACGTATACATGCATGTTCAGTTAGGCCCCAAATCAGATTTATGTGTCAAGATATATGGCCTTTTCTTATTCGATATTTACTACTAACCACACGATTAAATTTCATTTAGCCATGACAATAACAGGGAGCCAAGCATGATGAAAAGTCCACAAGCAGATTAAAAAAAAACAACATCCCATGTACATATTTCAGTCGACATATATGTGATTTAATACATGATTTCATGTGCTCTCTTTACTTGATTAACTTGGTTATGTTTTATCATTTTATGAGACATGTTTATTTGGTACAAAAGCACACGCATGACTGGACATATACATGACCAGATTCGCGAAGGAAAAAGACGAGATGAAGGCTAATATGATTACCTTGAAACGTGAAGCAACGAGGAAGAATATGAGATCAAAACAAGCAACCCACACTCCTATTTGTGCTCCAAACCTCACGACAGCAGCAGCAGTTTAACCCACGACAAAAACCAAGCAACCCTCGTACCAATCACCCGAATTCAGCCCCTACACGAAGCTTACGAACCCTTCCTGGACCTCTCTTCTTGGCGACAGAAATTAATGGAATGGAGGAGGGAAAAACAACTTGCCGTCACTTTCTTTTATGGTTTTAGGTGATGCGTTTTGAATGATAAATGGGAATATTATAAATGTGATATGATGAGTTATTTTAGGAGAAAATATGGGAAGGTATATGGAAATTAATTTTAGGCGTGAAGAAAAAGATGTAGGCATTTGGCTTGGACGAAATAAGGAGAGATTGTAGGAGGCCAAATCAAATTGATCATTTACCATATTTAGTTCCTTTGTTACATTTTAATTTAATGTCAATTTAGTAGTGATATAGTCCAATGACATTAATATTGTGCGATATTAAGACAACTAGTAAACATAAGTGAAAACTTATTATCATAGTCTTGCGTAACTTATTTGTGATATAAGTGTTTAACGTATTCAATGAGATTGATGTGTTTACGAGTTTTCATAATCATTAAGCTTGAGGGCAAATTGGTCACTTAACATGTTTGAGATTTTAGGGTTTTACAACTCTTCCCCTCTAAAAGAAAATTTTCGTCCTCGAAAATTGCAGTCACAAGGGTACACAGAGACGTACGAGTTCAAGGCAGACGTAGCAATCTATAGCTCCACACAATTCATAACGATTTCGGTTCCAAAGCGTACAAAACTAATACGTAACAGATATCGACGAAATCTCACAAATAGGTACATAATTCCAAACGAACATGAGGAGTGACAAATAACGGTTATAAGTCCTAGTCCATTCACGTACCAACCCCAGGCATTTCCCAAAACGTCGTATGATTCCAATAAGTTCAAATTATATGATCTCGATATTATCACGTTGATTAGGCGTCATAATACTTGCATCACACAACAAGTCCTTATTGTCATCATACTCTGCCTCGGGTCATGACAAACCACATAACCAATATCACATCAAAACAGATAACATACAGATAACACGTAACATACCAAAACGGGCCAGATCACATACATACAACATATACTACATCAACAGTTTACCATATTACCAAAGAAGAAAGCCACCAACTTGCTCGAAACGGTTCCTCATGACTCATTATTGACGATTCAAAGGAAAAGCTGAGATATTAACAAAATGCCAAACGATAAAACTTCACGATTCAAACCGAGTTTCAAACAAATCAAGAAAAGCAATACCGATCAGAATCACTTAACAGAATATCAAACCGCCTCAAAACGCATGACAAACGAATAGGAGTAACATAAGTTGCGCCCAAATCCTATGAAGTAGATGAACCTTCTCAGCCACCAGTTGAATCTTGTCTCCGTCTTTGCGCCTTTGGTTGATCCGTCCAGCTCCCTCCAGCAGCATCCTGATATCTCCAGCAACATGGCAGTCGGGTGCGGCTTCTACTTCACAAACCTCTCCAGCTCAGGGACTGTTGCAGCAACGCAGGGTCGGCACCATCATCTTCGGCTCCACGTGTAGTCTCCATCTAACGATCGACAAAGGGATGTGCGAAAACAAAATAACAAAATTCAATGCGAAAAGAGGAAGGCCAAATCAGTGAAGACAAACGAATATCAAGGTCTAATCTGAACGACAATCAAACGAATCGGAGAAGATCAGAACAGATGGAAGCCTAGTGTCTACCTAGTCCTCACAGGTCAATCCTAAGGTCAACAAGACGAAACCTGGCTCTGATACCATAATTGTAACACCCCAACCCGACAAGGGTAGAAGTGTCACATTCTGGTGTCATATCAGAACATACAAATAAAATTTTTCAATCGAAAGTCTTAAAGAATAACGTACTAAGTCATATAAATGAATGATTACAAAGAAAATTTCAAAATTTAAGATGACTAAAATAAATTGAAATCTTGAAACAATAGCCCGACAAAACAAGTCCAAATAATAAGGTATCTAGGGTTGGTCCACTCAGACAATCCAACTCTCAGCCCATCAAAGCCCATCTTCCAACCTAAAACCTGCCGCAGGAAAAGAAATGCGGCTGAGCTTAAAAAGCCCAGTGAACAGATATAACAAACGAAAGCTAAACAAAATCAGAAATGCGATATGAAACAATGGAGACAATAACAAGGTCGCAACGGAAGGGAAACAATGAGTCAGTGAGGATCTTGCAGAAACACAAATACACAGATATCCAAAAAGAACAAGTAACAGAGGAGGACAAAGCACATAACACATTGATGACATATACTAAAGCACATCAAAACCACCAGGCATATAATGAATCAGTAAATCAGAGTACAAACAAGCCATCCGGAAGTCCAAAGCTAGCGGAAGCAACTAACTAGAAAGTGAGCATGGCATTCATACAAGTCAAATAATTTAAAATTAATAACTTAACCAGTATCGTAGCAACGGAAGAAATAGCAGTAGTCGAAATACAGTAGCCACATGTACCAAGTATGAATTACAGAACGAACATTATAAACGAATGAATTATCTAAACAAGGTCCTAATACAGGAACTAAACAAGTTAACAAGCCAGACCACATACGATGAACCATTTACCAATTCAAACAGAAGTATAAGCATTAATGTAGCATAGCAGGTCAATAATCAGCAGACAAGAATACTAACGGATAATCATAGCCCACGAACATAACTGAACGAAGTACACATGATAAACAGACAAATCAGAGGGTCACATAACAGTAAGATCACATATCATCAGATGACCACAGGTAAATCAGATAACCGTTTATTAATCATATCATAGCAGGGTAATCAGTAGTCGCATAACATGAATAGCATAATCAATCCAATAAACATATAATAACTCGGTACGTGAATGGAATGGTAGAAGAATAAGTCACATAAGGGTACATGGTAACGGGCAGTCAATGCAGAATATGGTGCATTGGGGTAGACAGATGGTACAATATAAGTATATCAACAATGTAAGGGTTGTCAAAAATCCATCCCGAGCCAACAGTACAGTACAGTAATATCAGTAGTGGCAATAGCAGCCCAGTAATCAATAGTAACCATCGTATTCGGAGGGGTAACCTCAGAATACCAGACAATAGGAGGGGAGACCTCAGTAACCAGTGGAGTAGCTAGCTCCCAGACTGTGAGGGGGTGTATTGCACACACGCACCACATCACCAGAACAGTATATATATCAGTAACAGTACAGTACAGATCTAGGATGCATCCATACGCCCCTGCAGACAATTAGTGGCCATACAATATATCTCGAGCTCATCATCAGATAACAGAAAGGGACGGTGTGTAACATCACTCGTACACACTGGAGTCATGCCATTGGTGCATCAATGACACGGTCATGGAACCCCCATGACTAGTTAACAGTATTTGGCTCGGGTATCAATCTGAAGGGTCAGACAAGATCCACCGTGTAGCAATATATCAGTCATAATAATCATAGGTTCAATATCAGTAGTTCACCATTCAAAGGTTCATAGCAACAGTTCAATATCAAAGTTCAGTAGCAGCAGTTCAATATCAAAATTTAGTAGCAGCAGTTCAATATCCAAATTCAGTATCAAAGGTTTAGTAACATTAGTTCAATAACAGAGGTCCAATAACAGAGGGGTCAATAGCAATGGTTCAGTAACAGAGGTTCAATAACAGAGGATCAATATCAAAGGGTCATAGCATAAGGAACCATAGAAAATGGAATATTATAAACGAAGCAAAGTTAAAGGGAAGCCCTAATAAGAAGGCTCAGAGTAAAATATAACGGTTCAAAGCTAATATCGAAAGATATAAACGAATCATGAGAAACCCCTACTGAAAAGGGATAGAATATCTGTACCTTATTCGAAGCAAGCAAAATAGAAAGTAATGTCACACGATGAATCAATCCCGCCGTCCGAAACCTATATGAAGTTGGATAACGCTTATTAAAGTCAGATTACTCATTTTAGACGGCTTTCCATTTTTAGCAGGTTTCCATTTTTAGTAACTTTTCATTTTAAGTAACCTTCGACTTTAGGCAGGTTACCACATTTAGTAAGTTTTGTCCTTTATGATAAAATTAATGTCATATTAGGTTAAATGATGACAAATAAGTATTATTATAGCTTAAGGATCATTTATGACAAGTTACAAAAGTTCAGGGTCTAAAGTGTAAATATTACAAAGTGTAGGGTCAAGTTACACGTTCCTTTTATTCAATATTCATGTATTTTATTTATAATTTCATGTGATGAATATAAACATGTAATGTCCCAATTAAGCAAGTTTTAGGGTCGAACTGTGATTTAGACCATTTTATTTATCATATTAGCGAGCCAAACATGCTACAATGCTTCACATAAAATCATAGACCAAGGCTTCAAGTCTCTCATTAAAATGTTCCAGGTTTAAAACTTATTTTACCGTATTAGAACTCATAGCGAGATTCGAATCCAAAATTAGAACCATTAATAGACTCGGAAAACTTATTAGTTAAACCATACCCGAATAACATTACTCTCGAATCAAACACAATAGCAAGCACGCCCTTAACACACTCTCGGTATACACATGAATCTCCCTTTCGAAGCCGAGACCCACTATAAATTAATGAGACTAACATAACCTACGTCTAACTCTTTTTAATCCATTTCACCATACATACTTTTCATAAGTTTAGTTCACTCATAATACAAGTTTAATCCTCCACATCCATGCATGCACACTCATAACGAATTCACATACAACATGAGCCCACACCCCTAATACACTTACACACTAGTAACTATTATACACAAAATAAATGTGCATGCCCCTTATCCATTCGAAACTCATAAGACCAAGCACACAGATCCATTTTAACTTGGTAACCATTTTAAGAAAACATGCATATAATATACTAGGTTTATGTCGTGTATGATATGGCTCCAAAACAGATTCATGCCAATGTTTAAATACATTTTTGTTCAACATATACAAACCATGTTTTATATAATTTCATGTGTTAATATATGAAACGTATACATGCATGTTCAGTTAGGCCCCAAATCAGATTTATGTGTCAAGATATATGGCCTTTTCTTATTCGATATTTACTACTAACCACACGATTAAATTTCATTTAGCCATGACAATAACAGGGAGCCAAGCATGATGAAAAGTCCACAAGCAGATTAAAAAAAAACAACATCCCATGTACATATTTCAGTCGACATATATGTGATTTAATACATGATTTCATGTGCTCTCTTTACTTGATTAACTTGGTTATGTTTTATCATTTTATGAGACATGTTTATTTGGTACAAAAGCACACGCATGACTGGACATATACATGACCAGATTCGCGAAGGAAAAAGACGAGATGAAGGCTAATATGATTACCTTGAAACGTGAAGCAACGAGGAAGAATATGAGATCAAAACAAGCAACCCACACTCCTATTTGTGCTCCAAACCTCACGACAGCAGCAGCAGTTTAACCCACGACAAAAACCAAGCAACCCTCGTACCAATCACCCGAATTCAGCCCCTACACGAAGCTTACGAACCCTTCCTGGACCTCTCTTCTTGGCGACAGAAATTAATGGAATGGAGGAGGGAAAAACAACTTGCCGTCACTTTCTTTTATGGTTTTAGGTGATGCGTTTTGAATGATAAATGGGAATATTATAAATGTGATATGATGAGTTATTTTAGGAGAAAATATGGGAAGGTATATGGAAATTAATTTTAGGCGTGAAGAAAAAGATGTAGGCATTTGGCTTGGACGAAATAAGGAGAGATTGTAGGAGGCCAAATCAAATTGATCATTTACCATATTTAGTTCCTTTGTTACATTTTAATTTAATGTCAATTTAGTAGTGATATAGTCCAATGACATTAATATTGTGCGATATTAAGACAACTAGTAAACATAAGTGAAAACTTATTATCATAGTCTTGCGTAAATTATTTGTGATATAAGTGTTTAACGTATTCAATGAGATTGATGTGTTTACGAGTTTTCATAATCATTAAGCTTGAGGGCAAATTGGTCACTTAACATGTTTGAGATTTTAGGGTTTTACAATCAATATCTCCTTCCGAGCCATAGGACTAGAATGTCTTCTTGAAATCAACGAGAAGATATGTCCAAGATTCATAATGGAATTCTTCCGTCAAGTCGAACTCGTTCGTAACGAGGATCGCTCTATATCTCTTTGGTTTTATATCAAAAACCAAAAGTTTACTCTAACCCTTGGGCATTTTGCTCACATCCTCCGGATTCCAAATCATGGACAATGTGCCTTCACCGAAGATTGGTCTCTTGATTCTCTCTTCAACTTTCGTGAAGAAAATACCCCATATTGTTCACACATACCCTCTCCGGAAGATTTAAATCGCATAATATGCAAACCTCGATCATATTACTCCGATCCAAACATTATCTTCACACGGGACATCCGAGAAGAGTACAAGCCTCTTGCACTCATCCTATGTGAAAATGTTTGGAGTCTTAGGGGAAATCGAGAAATTCTTCCCGCTTGTTGTGCTCACTTGTTGTATTGTTTGCTAACACAACAACCATACAATCTCGCCTACTTCTTCGCAAGGCGAATTGCAAATCTTCAAGGCTCCAAGAATAAACTCATCCCTTATGGAATGTTCTTGACACGCCTCTATCATAATGTTATGCACTTCCATCCTCAATTTCAAAGTCCGTTGTACGTACTTGTGAACAAGATGATGGAACCGCTAAACATATCTCTCATGAAGACTTTCTTCATTCTTGATTCCACCAACACTCATCAATCACATAATGATTCTCCTAGTGAAAACACTTAAGGAACCTAGTAGTATTCCAAAATAGGATCAATTCTATTGTACTCGTGCTTTATCAATGTACTCCAATTTCCTTCATGAAATAAAACATCTTACATTTGATATCTTAGTATTAGAACTCTTTTTAGACTATCCTTGAGATATAATGCATTGTCAAGATCATTGCATACCTTTAGTAAAGGTCCTGCTGAGCAGATGGGCGGATCCCAAAGATTGTGCTAGACGGATCCCTACACTTAGGGAACCGTGGGATCTGGCAAACAGAAAATGCAATTGCAAGCATTATATTTCAAACATATCCTTAGAACACCTCACACTAAGCCAAACAATAGTGTCTTAAGGCAAATTAAGTCCTTATCAAGATAGGTTGATCCTTCCTACTCACACACCTAGATCATACTCTAAAACGCTTGTAGATCTACCGTTTCATTTTAATCCATTACTCTTCCGCTCTTAAACTCACACTTCATTTTTTACTTAGTCTTTAAAATCTTTCGATTATGGCAAAATTGATCATAAATCATCCTCACCTCAAAATTGATCAAAGTTGATCAAATTCTAATTTTCTCATCTCAAAGCCTCTAGGATATTTTTCAAAACATTATCCTAAGTCACAACCTGATCTCTAGGATCATTTAGCTTCAATTGACACTCTCATCTTTAGTGTCATCCTTGCTCATCCATTGGTACTCTTTGAAAGTTCCAAATCCTTCCATAAAAGACAATCATTAGCTACATCACTCATTACCTTCAAGTACTTAAGCACCCCTTCATTTAAGACATTTAGGAAGACTGAAACACTCAAGATGTTATAGGTCTTAGATCTTAGAAACATCATTTCCACTATTTCATAACTGCTGAATTACCGGATCCCTAGGATTAGCCTAGACGGATCCCTCTGAGGAGGGAACCGTGAGAACCGGATGACAGTTTAAGTCAAATCTTGCTAAAATAATCATTTCAACTCATCTTCCTAACTCAAACACTCAATCTCATCTTAAATGAGTTCCTAGATCAGTGCAAACTCTGAAGTTGACTCTTGTGCATGTTAATCATCACATTCCAATAAATCCTAGTGGCTTAAGGCTTAAATGCACTTGCCAAATCTCTTGGTTTATAAACCACTTTGTTAGGACCTCCATAGTTATCACTCTCATCCTAACTTTCAACACTTTAAAAACCCTTGCAAACCTCTTGAAATCATCTCATCATGAGGAAAACCCCAAGTAGTAACTTATCCACCAAAGAACCACCCATGAAAAAGGCGCGTGTTATACACGAAATCTCTTCAACCGAATCATCTCCGATCAAGCCAAAAAATGATAGGATCCTTCATCATCCAATCAAACCAATTCCTAAAAGGATAGTACCCACAAAACTACCAATGCCAAACACCACCATACCTCCTAGGCCAAACAATATCATCTCCACTAAACCATCACCATTAGTTCCTAGAGCTATTTCATTTACATCCCCACTATCATCACCACACCTCTACAATTTAGAGGACTTGCCTCGTAGGCCGTCTCATCCGCTTCCGCCGACAACATTCTCCTCATTAGGAGGAATAATGGTTCAAAATCAAGGTGTTGAGTCAACACTTGCTCCGACTTCCTTTTCGCCGTTTCCATCATATAATCTCATTTAGATTATGAGAAATCATCAAAGTCAACCCCCGACCATATGGAAATTGACACTTCTCTACCACCACGTTCATTCTTGGTCGAGCCATTCTCAAATGCGCCTCCACCAATCCCTCCATCATTTGAAGCTCCACAAGCCGCTTCACTTGATCCTTCGTATCAAGCCATTTCATTTCTTCCACCACCACTACCTAGCCATGACAAAGATTGCTATCATTGTCAACATGTTGAAAGTTTGATACATGAAGTACGAGAAGACCAACGTTTCATGTTCTATCATCTCCTCGAACGTTTCGATGAGATTAAACCTAAACAAAACTTGAGCTAGAAGATTTTAGTGGTGTCCTAGCATCAAACGATAGTTGGTTTAGAAATTCCTAGTCATGCATTTTCTTATTTTCTTAGTTTTTAGAGTCATGTATATCATAACTCTAGTTTTATTAAATGGAATTACATGCTACTTGTTATTTTTCTGAGCATATGATTACCTTGTATTCATATCTCATTTTTGTGATAACATTACTTGTTATATCACCATTGCTGAAATTAATCAGCTACTACGGATCCCTCAGAATTGCCTAGACGGATCCCTACTAGGAGGGAACCGTGGGATCCGTGAGATAGAAAGCTTTCTTTCTACTAACTTGAACCACATTTGCAGGAAATTGTGAATTATACTTGCTTTCTAATCTTTGTTTTGTAGTTATTCAATTTACACATGAAGACTTTGACATCCTAAAGCTAGGGGGAGCTTTATGTCAAAGCAATACATTGCAAATTACTTGCAATACTAGGTTACATTAGTGAGCTTTATGTCAAAGCAATACATTGCAAATTACTTGCAATACTAGGTTTACATTTCGTGACATCCCCGTGCATAATTGCAATCATCAAGGGGGAGCACATTCGTCACTTAGACGAAATCTTTTGCAAACTTACTTGCAAACAAACTAGATTAGTATCACTTTCTTGACGCCCTTACATAGGGATGGACTCGTCAAGGGAGAGTAAAGACGAGATCCGTTCTCGTTACTTGCTCTCTATTTTTTTATTTTTATTTCTTTCACATGTTTTTCTTAAAAACAATGTGTTGCTTTCCTTCAAACACTTTTTGTTTCGACAAAAAGGGGGAGAAGAAAGTAAAAACTACAAATTCAAACTTTTACGAATTTTAGCTTTTTCTTAAAATAATTTTATGTTTTGTCATCAACAAAAAGGGGGAGATTGTTAATACAAAAAGGGGGAGATTTATATTTTACGATCTTCTAATGTTTTGTCGATAACAAACGTAAAATCATTTTAACGAAACAAATAAAATACGTAAATTGTTTGGACTAATAGTTTCTAACATATTCACATTTTCACATAAAACACTAAAACAAGTATAAGTGATTTTATAATTTAGTAATACATATGTACAACAACTAGTGTTTACATATTTGGATAAAATATACACATAACTAGTATGTAGTATATTGGGTAATATAAATGGGTAGAAACTTAAGCATCACAACCCATTGGGCAAATACATTGAATATAGTTAGGTACAACCCAAAGCCCATAACCCATGGATCTGGACCCATAACCCATTGCATGACATCATGCTTATATCATACATGGATAATATCCATAACCCATGGATCAACCCATACCCAAGTGACCAAGTGCATTGTACTCAAAGATACATTGTATCTAGCCAAAGATCCATGGTTCAACCCATGACCCATGACCCATAACCAAAATACCCATGGGTAAAAGGGAGCGTCCCACGGATCCCTATATTAACGCTAGACGAATCCCTTGTGGAAGGGATCCGTGGGATCCGGGGAATAGTAGGATTTTTCCTCTATAAATAGTGAGCCATTTCTTCATTATTTTGAACCCCTTTCTAACACACTTTCTCTCTGAGTTGAAAATTCACTAACCTCAGATCCAAGAGATCTATGTTTTTAGTTTTGTTTTTGTGTGATATTTTAGGTTCCTCTTAAAGGCAAGATCACCACCTTTGAAGTCAAGCAAGCTCAAGTCCATGAGTTGCCATGCTTCCTCATCATCAAGGCTACTGAAGTCTTCTTGTTGATGATTCCTTTCTTTCTTCAAAGAAGTGTAGTGTTGAAGACATTAGTGAAAGATGTCTCAAGTGTCAAGACGAACAGTGAAGGGTATATATCGTCAATAGCATAAGCACTTGTGGTAGGTGCTTAGAAGTCAAGACAAGAAGCATTAGTGAAAGGTGCTTAGAAGTCAAGACTTGAAGCATTAGTGAAAGGTGCTTAGAAGTGAAGACACAAGACATTAGTGAAAGGTGTCTTGTAGATCTAGTCAAAGGCATTAGTGAAAGGTGCCTTAGATGTACATTCGATATGGTGTGTTTCGATGTACAACATAGACTAGTATTAGATCCAAGGATATTGATATCCTTGATGGTGTTGTAAAGGAGTAGATCTCCTTTGGGATTAGTCGTTGGTGTAGTGTGGTAGTAGTTCCTCCATTGTAATGGAACTAGGTGCTTAGCCTAGTACCTAATAAAGGGTAGGCGACATTGTGAAGGTGTAGTTCACATTGGAGTGAAAGAACTAGGTACTTAGCCTAGTACCTTATAAAGGGTAGGCGACGTTGTGTAGGTGTGGTTCACCTTGGAGTGAAAGAACCCGGTGGTTAGCCTAGCACCGGAAAAAGGGTAGGCGACTTTGTGAAGGCTTCTCCGCCATAAGGAGATTGGTGTAGTGTTTACGAACTCTCGAGTAGGTGACTCGGGGAGTGGAGTAGGGCAAGGAAGGTGTCCTTGTAGCCGAACCACTATAAATACTCGCATTGTGGTTTTGTGCTTCTTACTCTTATCTTTTCATTACATATCTTTATATGCTTGTTAATCAACATCCAACACACACAACCAAATAGATTGACATAAGTCGATCTAAATAGTTTAAAAGGAAGTTTTAATTGGTAAAACTATTCAACCCCCCCCTTCTAGTTTTCCACAAAGTGGTCTCTGGAGACTTTTGGTATGTGTTACTTCAGTGTTCAGTTGGAAGAAATGTGAGAAGAATATTTGGATCGTGAGATGATATTGCTTATCGACATCTTCTATATGGTTTATGATAAAGTGGTTCTGGTTATTACTTCATGTACACAATGTAATGATGATTTCGCTGAGATCGCAACCATCAGGGGAGAGATATGTGTACATCAGGGACACACAACATGTTCACATGATCAAGCTTAATCAGAAATTCCGGAGTTGACATCAAACATGATCGTGCTTAATCAGATGTTCCGGAGCTTACATACGTAGAAATAATCAGTGACTCAACATGTTACTTGTATGTCATCATCTCTACTCTTGCTTGGTAATTGTGTACATTATGGGCTGAGTGGTTATATGGAAGATAACTGGAAAGCACTTGGTTAAATGAAGATGTTGATGTATTGTTCCCCTGAATAGACAACTGCTCAAACTCGAAGAGTTATGTGTACATCGGGGATGCACAACAGGTTCATGTGATCGGACTGAATCATTTATTCCGAGTTTGATAAACGCAGAGATGATCTGTGTTAACTTGTTACTTCGTTGTTTGCATCGTCTTTGGGTTCTTGAGCTTCATACAATGAGACTGTTTGCTTCACTTCATCTTCTAGGAGGAAATGGTCTTATTACGAAGATTGTCGGTTTGGGGGGAAGCTGCCAAAGTCTCGTTTTCTTAAAGGCTCATGTTCCGTCATCTATTCTTGAGCCTCAGAAGCTTTGGTGGTGAAAGTCAAAGAGATGATGAGTTCTATCTTCTTCAACGGGACTGCTCGATATCCATATCTCGGTACTCGCATCATCATCTTCTTAAACTATATCATCCTATTCTGTATATATTTATCAAAAAGAAAAATATAAAAATATAAAACCATCAAAACAAAATAGAAAAATTTAGAATCAACAAAAACCCATAAAAATCAGAAAATTATAAAAAAAAAATGTTTTCTCAAGACATGTCTTCTAGTATCGATAACATCTACGGTCTTAGAAATGTCATTCAATAATGGCACGGGACCATAGATGAAGTTCGAGCAGGAGGTGTAAATATTCTTTTCCAAAACATGTCTCAAAATATGGCTTGCAGTTATTTCAGACTGTAACCCGCGCTTAACCATGGCTTGCTATTATTTCCGATAGCAACCCGCTCTTCAAGGAAGGAAAGTGCTGCGCTAAACCAATTTTCTAAAATTTTGTGCACTTATCCTAAAAACAAATTGAGGAAAGTATGTCGAAGGACTGCTGTTCCTACACAAATGTTTTTCCTTCTATAAATTCTTTAGAAAAATATATGTTGTTTTCAATAATGGTGGTAAATGAGTTGCTTGTAAATCAATCAGATTCAGAGTTTTCATAAAAATTGAAAACTCAATCAATGACTTCAGCGCTTTTAAACTTTTCAGAAAAATAAGTCATTGATTAAGGGGGAGAATGTTTTCAAATCTATATCATCTAACGAGCTCATCTAATTATCCTATATACTTAAATGTAAAACATGTTAACCTACGTTGAAGGACTAGGTTCCTAGGATATGATTGTTAGGATTAGATGATTAGAGTTTGATAAACACATAATTCCCATGCATTTGTATGATCTGATTGATATGTTGGATTGACTTTTATTAGTCGATTGCTGTTTGGGTGATGTCGACCACCATATATCTGTATGTGTGTTCACTAACGTATGCAAGTATATTGGTATATAAGAATGTTCCCTATCCGGATCCCACATAAGATGATGATTGGATGTCGAAAGGAAGGGTAACTATATCTTGGGTCGACAAAAGAAGAAACGGAGCTTAATCAGATCTCTCCATGGATAGTTGGCACGATAGATGCAACTTCAGAGGTCTCACTGCATCAGTAGACGGTTTTCTTCCAACCTTCAGCAACAACAACAAAAGCAGCTCAACCACCTAACGTATCTTTGTGCAGGATAATAGTGATGATACCATTTTTTAAACAATTTTTGAATAATATTGGTTTGAAAAATGGAAAAATATTTTTTTTGAAAATAAATTGGACTTAATTTTGGAAATCACCGGACTTCATTTTATCAAAACTTAAGTCACTCAATCAACGACTACGGTCATCGATTGAGGGGGAGAGTGATTTAAAATAAAATATTTTAAAACGATATTTCATCTATCAAGTCCGGTTTGTATAAAATAAGTGGTGATCTAAAGATTTAATGCTATGTCATGGTATGATTCTCTTTAAAACTCAAAGATCTTTCAAAATGAAAATTTTTCTGTACTTGTTTGATCGTGAAATTGTTTTATTTTACTTAAAGATCTCTTAAAACTATCATACCTGACACTAACAATCTTTAATGTCGAAAAAATTGTTCCTTATCTATCATTTTTCAAAATTGAATCTTGCCACGTCTTTCCCCAAAATTTTTCCAAATGATTTAAATCAATCACGATCAAAAATCTCAATTGGTTTGAAATTTTTGATCGGGGGAGAGATCGTGATTTAAATCTCAAATCAGTTTTAAAAGGGTGATTGTTTCTAAAGCACTCCTTCCTTCATGTGCCAAACGATTTTGAAATACATAATGCACATGATTGTGGAGGAGCATTTAACCATAAACCAGAAGAGCTTTTAAATCAGGCACATATTCTCCCATGTTTTCTAAACCTTATTAAATCACTTGGGATCCAAAATCTCAAAGGGTTTGATATTTTTGATAGGGGAGAATTTGTGATTTAATATGAAATTTGATAAATGATGATCGTTTTGATTCAAAGTGCAAGTTCTCCTTAATATGTGCTAAACTCTTTCGTATATCGATGCACATATTGAGGGGGAGCGAATGGTTTCTATTGGCAATCGTTAAATGTACTTCAAAAACCTCTTGCCTCTATGTGCAAAATGACTTTCAAATATCCAACGCACATATTGAGGGGGAGAATTTACCAAGAAAATCAAATGGCTTTTTCTATGGAAATTGTGATCAAGAAATTATTTCAAAGAACTCTTGCCTCCATGTGCTAAATAATTTCAAAATCATATGCACATGTTGAGGGGGAGCATTTCTAAATGATCAAAACAATTAAGGTACAAAATTCTTTGATTTTATATCACAAGTACCTTGATTGATTTTCCAAATGATTTTTTAATTGGTTTCGAGAAGTATTGAACAATACCAAAAGACCGACCAATTTACTTTATGCATGGTGTTATAAGGATGGTTAGGTTAGGTATTCGTTCCCACTATTCCGCCAGAGCCGAAGGGATCTACCCAGGGACAATCCACTAGATAGTGTAGAAGTCCTTAGGTATGATGAAAAAAAAAGGAGAAAAGTGAGAATATGGGAATAGTGCTGACTGAGACAGAGCTAGTACTGGAATAAACCCAACAAGGTGCTAGTAATGAAGTCTCGGTAAGCACTGAAGGGGTTGAAGAATGAAAAAGAAATGAATGAGAAATGGGTGAAAAGAAATAGCTCTCCATTAATTCAACCTTAGGGCATAAACCGGGTTCAATACATATGCTACTGGTGGTTACTAAGGTAACACTGGTATTGAAGACAAGACGTCATGGACCCAGTGACGCACTGCACCTAACTTCCCAAGCTACTCAAGTTCCTCTTAAAAGGGCTTGTTTCATTCTCACGGGGAACCTACATAATCTATCGACTTTCTTTTAGAGATTGTTGATATTAAAGAAGGAGACCCTCTCCCTAGTCTCCGGCATAGGAAACCAAATGTGCACAATTGAGTCTAGAGCCAAGAGATCATCTACAATATCTCATTAGGACACAAATTTAATGAAGACTTACTGTTTCACACAATGTGGAAAGTAAGTATATAGTAAGATTCCTACGCATTATCCTTGTGGTATTGCCAGAACATCCGAGTGATATGTAAAGTATTCACGATGAAGATGGAAATCCTTCTAGAGCCAACATCAAACAAGCTCTTGGTGGGTGACATGTGAGATCTTTTCTAAAGATCAAGCTTGTGACAACTAGACAAAAACGATGGGGCGATTTACTCTTGAATCAACCTTGGTCCAGGAAAGGAATTGACGAATACTTTTGAAAAAACCATTCGATGTGCAAATCTTCTTTTCTCTAGCACATCGAATGTGTATTCATGTTTTGAAACACAAAAAGTATATCTGATTGAAAAAAAATACTTTTGGAAAAACCGTTCGATGTGCGAATCTCTTCTTTTATCTAGCACATCAAATGTGTATTCTTTTCAAATACAAAAGGTATTTTTGATTGAAAATTGATCTTTCTCATAAAACCTTCGTCGTATTGCAAAACTCTTTCTTCTAAGCAATACGCGATTGTTTTTCAAATCAATTTTTTATCAATCAGTGAATCTCAATTCGCTGGTTCACTCACTCCGTGTTGTTTCTTTGAGACGTTCCGGTTTGAGAACAGCTAGAACAGCTGCGAAACCCTGTCAAGGAGATTCTTAGGAATTATACCTGATCACATGCAGTACTTGTACTGATCAACGGGGAACCGTGGGCCGTGTACCTCAATTGAACGAAAGTGATCAAAGACACTTTCGTATGTTTTATTGCTAACTGTTGTTTGCAGGTACATTTGGACGGTTGCAGCTGATCAGAATTGAGAAGTCAATCCAAAGCCGCATGCTCACAGCTTACACCAATATAATTGAAGAAAATTATGACAAGTGCTAATCTACATAACCTGGCTCAGATATTTGTATATTATGCTTCTGCTACGCTGCTGCAAATATCTTGAACCAATAAAAGCTTTCGCTACTCTGATGAAAAGATGTCATAATCCAGAAAGTGTGAGCATGTCGGTCCAAAAGTCACAACATCACATGAAGGCAACACAACAAAAGGATGATCCAGAGATTTGTTGTGGCTGATGATCTCGAAGAAAGCTCGAAGATCATCAAGATGTGAATCATTTAAAGACCTCCACTGAAAGTACAAAGCACTCGGACTATGAAGAGTCACTGATAAAGCACAAAGATGCAGAAGTTGAAGAATTCAAGTCTACAAGCTCAAGACTGAAGATAAAATAGAATGTAGGATTCAAAATGTAAATCATGGGGTGACCTCCCTTAGGGGGAGATTGTTAGGAATTAGAAATTCCATAGTAAAGAGTCGGTCACCCCAAATACAATCTAGCATAAGTTAGCTCATAGACATATCGTTATTTACGTTGTTTACTAGTTTATTAGTTAGTTATTAGCATAGATTAGTTTAGAGTAACACCGTGGAGGAAGGACGGGTCTTTACCCACTGTATGCCTGATCCACAGTCTGAAGGAGGACGTTTACTATGTAACTATAAATACCCTCTACCTCCCAAGGTAGAGGGTTGGACCTTTCACTAAATCTAACCTTTCTTTCTTTTGTTTACTTTCCTCTCTAGAAAGGCTCCCATCTTCCTCTTTCTCTCTCTAAAACTTTTGCTTAATTCGACCCTTTATGTGATTTGTTATGTGTTTATGAAAACCAATATCTTACAAAACACTACATTAAGTGAAGCGCGGGGGTTTGACCTTGTGAAGCACCTCTAGCGTGAGAGTAAGTATATGCATTGAGATGATCATGAGTGTGTAAGTATGTAAAGTAGGTGTGAATAGCATGTTCAAACCTGAGTGCTATGCCCGTCTATTTATAGGTGATAAAATAGGCATGCACACGTTTCTCACTTGAACCGGTGAACGAGGGGGAGTCCCACGCTTTTAGAGGATTACAAGGGGTTGTGTACCATGATCTTTATCTTGGCGGGAAAGCCTTGACAGATACTTAGAATGTGGGTTTGACTTGCTCATAGTGAGCCTCTGCACCAGTCTCATCGAAGGGCATAACCCGAGGGGCGTTGTGCTTTGGTTGGTGAATTCCCATTCTGGTAACCATCGAAAAGATAGTTTAAAGCCATGAGAACCTATTCGAAGGCTCTTAGATGTTTATTGGGAGTAGATCCCATCGAGCTTGAAGGGGTGGCCTCCGAGCCAATTCGGAGGGTACGTCATCAAGCCCCCCAATCGAATGTGATATATGTATCCATGGAAGTATTGCTTTTGACTTCAACATATTATTCCAGGACTCCAATTTTCGAGGCTATTGCAAATAAGCACATCCTATCAGCATTTAATGTGTAACCTACTTGTGGCGGGGTTAGGTGCAAATTCAAATGAAGGATAATGAATAGTTTTATCCTTGATTATGGTGAATGTCTAATCCGCGCAATAATACTTAAAATTCTACCCCTTCTTCCGATCAAGCCCTACACCTATACGTCCTTCATCTTTCCCTTCTGTCAATAAATACATCCCAATTCAAAACCTTATTTTTTTACCATTTTCACCGCCTGCCTTTCTCCTCCGATCAACTTCTGCTCCGCAACGTAAGGTAAACCACACATATACACCATGGAATCCAAATTTGTCATCCAAACCCAAACATGCACTTTATCCAAATTTGAGTTGTCCCAATTGATTTTTGATTATGACATTCCTCAAGATGTCAAGGTTATGCTTCCAAAAAGCACCAAACTATCTTCGATGCCTCAGATCGGTTCGTCGATCTGTAACGCACTACCCATTCTAACCTTAGAATCCCGCCAACAAAGTTCTTCTGAGAGGTGTTGAACTACTTTAAGGTTTACATTTCTTGATTCAACCTGTTTAGCCTTGTGAAGCTGAGAACCTTCGCCATCATGTGAAAAGCATACGATGGGGAACCCAACGTGGATCTTCTCAGGGCTTTCCTAAAACTATACCTTGGTGGCGATTGGTTAACCCTTGCCAATAGACCAAGATAAGATGTTCCATTGGCTGTCACCAAGCCGTACACTCATATTGAGGAACGGAAGGGTATTTCTTCTTCATTGAGAATAAGATTATTCCGTTATCCTATTCGGAACTTATATCAGATGACAATAAATTCGATAAAAAAATCCTTCAAAGATCAATGCCCACTCTATATGCTATAGGTTCCTTTGTACAAGCTTATAGTTTCACATCTTGTTCCTTGTCAAAGCTTTCCTAAACCTATCCTTTATCTTGCTTGCCCAAACCAACATGGAAACATAGCCCTAAAGAGCCTATTATTACCATTGTGTATGGGGTAGCCATTCTTTTCTTTTCATACGTTACACTTCTGCTTTTTATCTAATAATGTATCGTTTCTTGTTTACCTGTGCACATATGTCTTTTAGGAACTTCATTATAAAAAAAATGGATGGTGAGTTCAACTTCTTACCGAAGGATGCCTCTCGGGATGTGGGAATAACCTCTCCCTTGATTTCTGTAAACAATGAGACACCTATGATTAACATGGAGCCTCTCAACTTTGCCGATCCATCCTAATTCACTAAGAATATGGCAGAGTCGGAAGAGTCTTTGTCAGAAAAGGATGACGCTGGGAAGGCTAATACCACTGTTGCTGACAGGCTTAAGAATCAGAAGGCTGGTGAGTCTTCTAAAGCTACTGACAAAATAAAATAGGTAGCTCCCAGGCCTACCACAAGGGAGATTCATCAAAAAACACGACAAGCCCCACATCAGAGAAGCAAAGCCGATGACGAGCTCTCAGAACCTATAGACGTTGACAATGATGATGACTTTCATGGTAAGATTTCAATCCCCTTGCTGAACCATAAACTCTGTCTTCTATAAAATAATAATGTTACATTATGGTTTATATAAACAGAATTCCCCCTAAGAACGAGAGTTGAAGGACTCCTCAGACAGTCGTTGGGTTGTTTCTTATGTTACTCCTCTTTCTTGGAAGCATCACATCAAAGGGTTAAGCCTTGAGCAGTTGTGTGATATGCACAAAAAGTTCTACATAAGGCAAGCTATACTTGATAATGTTCTTAACAGAAGGACCTATAAGCTTATGACTGCTCTTTTAAAGGCAAGGGCTACTTACATCGCTATACAAGAGACAGTGAGAAAGAATGATGAAGCCTATGTTATGCTCGAAGCCAAGTGTAGCGATGCCCTTCAAGATTTGGAGAAGAATCATTTAATGATGGACCTTCGACAAGAGATTACTACCCTTCATAACCAAAATGAGAAGCTACACAATGAATATAGAAGCTACACAAGAGATTACTACCCTTCATTTAATGATCAGATACTTGCATCCATTCGTATGAAAGTGGAAGGTCTAAAAGCTGAGAAGAGTCGTCTAGGGGAGCTAGAGATCCAACTTCTTCAACAAGTGGATAAGCTTAAACAAGACAGGTTTGCAGTCGTAGTTAAGGTTTTTGTACGTTGCCATAAAGTTTGTTTGAAATGCTAAAATGGGTTATTCTATAGCCCAATTGGTTAAAGTTGCCATTGTCCATGGAAGAAGTGTTGCCGTCGAAGAGGTTGCGACATTGAAAGAGACCTTTGAGCTACATAAGATGCCTGGATATCGTCCGTCTATCAAGAAAGACTTCTACAAAGCTGGTGATGACTTGGTGGTTGTCACTTTTCCTTTCATAGTGGAAGCTATTGTTGACCCTTTTTCTCCCCTTGAGGAGCTTTTGTTCAAGAAGCCCAAGACTCTTCGTCCCACTGTTAAGCATGCTCCTTCACATCCAACGTCAAAACCAAAGCCTTCCTCTTCGAAAGCCACTAATCAGGATGGTTGAAGGTCGCCCTATGGGTGTTAACATGATTAAGGCTTTTAGCTATAAACATTTGATGCTATATTTGCATGCCTTTTGTTGTTATCCTTTTTGCGAAGGATATTATTGAATAATGGGTGTATTATCCCAACTTTTTGCTATGTAGTATATTTAACTACTCCATATTTTACTATCTAGGACTCAAGTATGGCCCTTTTGATTGTAAATTTGTCACCAATATTTTATCAAGCAGTCTTTCGCTTATAAGAGAGGGTTGTGACCCCTCTCCGTTTTAGCCTACAAGGCTTTGTCTGAAGACCTTTGGAAAGTTAATGTGAAATTAGTAGATGTGAATAGGACCTTAGCTTGGTCCTTTATCATCCTTTAGAATTGTAACTTTTACACACTTGGTGAGTCAAATATTTATTGTAAAATAACGACACAAGAGATTTGACGGGAAAGCATTACTTTTATTGATAGTGTAGGAAAATTTACATCACATTTTGTATGAATACTTAGTTTGCTACACTTAGTAATTTTCTCTTAGCAAAAGGTAGTCTAAACAATGAATTTGGAGAAAATCATAAAGTAAGCTCTACATGTAAAACTTACGAAGGTTTAAACCATTCCATGTTCGGTCAACAGGTTCCCCAGAGAGTGTTTCCAGCTTATAAGCTCCATCTTTATAAGCCTTCCTGACCGCGTATGGTCCTTCCATGTAGGCCCTATCTTGCTCTGGAACTCAGCTTTACTTGCGCTATTTAGCCAAAGCACATGTGTTCCTGGCTTGAAAGTAAAAGTTCAAACTCGCTTGTTGTAGTCCCTCTCTAACTATTGCTTGTAATGCGCTTCTTTTATAGAGGATATCTCTCTCCTTTCTTCTATGTTGAGAATTGCTGAGTTGATGATTACAAAACCACGAGCAAGAATGAAGAACGAAGAAACAATGAGGGATGATTATGTAATATTTAGATAGCTTTTCTAGTAAGCTATTATTAGGGTTTTATGTAACCTCCCTCTCCTATATAAAGAGGGTAGGGCGTCTAGGTTTAAGCATCCCTTTCCTTCATCTCTTTCATTTATTTTCATAGTATTGATCTCTAATGAGAGTCTAGATACACGATTATAGCGTGTGTATATTAGTAGTTATTAGTTTATTTGTTTTAATTAATAAAGAAACCTTATTAGTGATGTTGATTGTGTTTATTTCTATTCCGCTGTGCATCATTCAATCAATGTTACTCATACCCTAGTTGAGTCCGGATCTTGGTTTCTACAATTGGTATCAGAGCCTCGTGGCTCTCGATCTAGGGTTTATAAGGTTTTTTGGTAATTAGGGTTTATACCCTAATCGATCTATAGGAGCAGATGTGAAAATGAAAAGAGGCGGCAGGCTTAAAAGGTTTTTAAAGCAGATTTGATGATACAATTGGTGGGACAGCAGATTCGAACTACTGGTATTATTTCTTTTCTCCATACGAGTTAATTCGATATGTACAGTGTTTTTTAATTGGTCGAATATGGTGGGTCTCATCTATGATGGTCAATTACGATTGTTCTCACGATGAGATTGGATTCATTGTGATGAGGTGCATGGAGTTTACGTTGGTCACGTTCTTTTGATTGGTCCATGGTTAATATTCGTGTGTTTGTATTTTGTGATTGGTCTATGATTTATCAAGGATGGTGGATCAATATTTGTGGTACATGGGTTTTTCACACGTGGGTTACATAGAGTAACATGTTTTACTCGTAAATCATATTGGTCCCATCATGCTTGTGTGACTCGATCTGACGAGCCGTCGTTTTATTTCATAGTCACTTGATAATTCAATTGGTACTGATGGTAAATTGGTGGTATCATTTGATGGGTTTTGTATTGGTTCGTTATTCTATATTATTTTATTGGTTGAGCACATGGTTTTACATTGTCAATCGTTAATATTGATCACCTTGTTCCTACTAGTAATTTAAACGGCTCTATGGTGGTTTTGATATTGTTGGGACCCACGACTTTTTGTGATGTATAAATGCTGGTCACAATTATTCTTGTACTGATTAGTCACGTGTGGACTTATTCTTGATTGGTCGGTGGGGATACAATTCACTTGTCTGGTCATTTAGTCGAGATGGGGCCAGGTGGATGATTTCACAATTAGTATTGATTTTGTTTCTGCTATCACGTGGACCAGATTTGGAGCAGACTGTTGATGTGTACTGATATGTATTTTTATTGTACTGTTTTGTATTTTATGGGGCTGACATGTTTGATTGTTGAGTAGCATCAGTAGTATTGTTTAAAGTTTGCATGTTCACGATTATAATTGATACTGAGATTGGTTCCTGCTGATTACTTATCGGTTCCTGCTGGTAGCTTCGGTTCCTGATGATTATTATTTGATTACTACTGGTGCGTGTCTTATCATATCTCAAAGTGAGCAACTACACTTTTGAGATAACTTGTTCGTATGTTAATGATGTGACAAAGACTTGATGATTCTAGTGAAGGGGTGAGATCTACAAAAGGTACTTAATGCTTGCATTTGCTATCACTTTAAGGAGTTACGCTATAGTGCTCAATGTTAGTGAAAGGGCGAGATCTATAGAAAAGTTGCTTAATGCTCACATTTGCTAGTGCATCATCTGAGTTTGGAGTCACGTGGATAGTACAAGATATAAGATGCATACGCTGCTGTTTCTACTGGTTCTCCATTCTTACTGGTAGACTATTTTGATGTTGCTGCTGATTTGACTTCTCTGCTGTTATGCTTTATTTCTTTTGTTTAGTTGTAAAAAAAAATCGTATTATTTCTTTCTCTTAGTGATTAAAAAATCGAGATGGTTAGTATAATTTTAAAGGGAAGTTTATGGTTTATATACTTACCATCTACATGCATCACTTGAGGGGAAGCGTCTACGAGTTGCACAAGACCCCTTTTAGATGAAGGGGAAGAAGATTCATGGTGTGCAGCTTATTATTTGTGATGGCATGTTTTGGCATTGTTTCTTCATACAGGTTGTTTTGTAATACCAAGAAACTGGAACTTAACCTAGTCAAATTCCAGTTTAGGGGAAGATTGTTGGGAATTGCTGAGTTGATGATTACAAAACCACGAGCAAGAATGAAGAACGAAGAAACAATGAGGGATGATTATGTAATATTTAGATAGCTTTTCTAGTAAGCTATTATTAGGGTTTTATGTAACCTCACTCTCCTATATAAAGAGGGTAGGGCGTCTAGGTTTAAGCATCCCTTTCCTTCATCTCTTTCATTTATTTTCATAGTATTGATCTCTAATGAGAGTCTAGACACACGATTATAGCGTGTGTATATTAGTAGTTATTAGTTTCTTTGTTTTAATTAATAAAGAAAACCTTATTAGTGATATTGATTGTGTTTATTTTATTCCGCTTTGCATCATTCAATCAATGTTACTCATACCCTAGTTGAGTCTAGAGATAAAGATTTTCCCTTTGTCATTTACTGTTTACTTTTTCTTCAAATGCCCTTACCCCGTTCGGTTCCCACACTTATTTCTATGGGAATCACAACTTTCGAACCGTAGGTGAGGCTGAATGGAGTTTCACCATTGCTTGATTTAGAAGAGGTTTTGTGTGCCCATAGCACCCCGATAGTTCATCTACCCAACCTTGGTGACTTTTTCCTAGATTCCTTTGATGACATCTCTATTTGTCACCTCCACTTGTCCATTTGATTGAGGATGGTATACAGTGGTGAAGGACTGGTGCATGCCTAACTTGTGGCAGAAAACTGGAAAGTTTCCTCTGCGAACTGCTTTCCATTGTCGGAGATAAGGATTTGTAGGGTTCCGAATTTTTAAACAATATGCTCCCAAATGAACTTTTCCATCTGTCTTTATGTTATGGAGACTAGAGGCTGTTGTTCCCTATTCACTATAGTATAAAAACAGTTTAAGTAATGTAAACAAACTAATAGTGAATAAATGACTGAAAAGATATAAGTAAAACACAGAGAGTAATTTTCAACATCATATTCTTATTAGAAATGAATCAAAAGAATGCGTTACCCTAGTACTTGCGGAACAGTACTAGGGATTGAAATGACAAAGTGTTGTAACTCCTCACTAAGCTCAGGCTAAGTCTAAGCACAACTACATGGAACCACTGATCTATCTCAGAGACAAAGTTGTATTTGGAGGAGTGAAAGATGGCTTGTGTGTGTGTGTTTCACAATCCACAAGCTTAATCTTTCACTCCATCTCTTATGCTATTTATACAAGTATGAGTTTTAACTCTTTCCTAAGTGACAAACTGACAATTTGCAAAAGACAAAATACTGATGTAGTTTGTCTCTGTTTACAAAGACTATATTAGGTAAAGGGACCAAGTCACTTTATTCATGTCAACTCTGATGCTGATTCTAAAAGGGAAAATTTCAGGATAAGTACTCTGTCTTATTCATTTCCAATGTAACCGTTTTATCCCGCCCATTCTTCAGTCTTCATAGTCTTCAGTCTTCAGTCTTCAGTCTTCAGTTTCAGTTTGTCTTCAGTGTAAGTAGTTGGTGAGGAGTTTAGGGATTCAGAGATTTATTGTCATCACTCACTGAATCCACCATCTTCTTCTTGACTCAGTCTTCACTCTTTAAGTTTCGTCTTACTGAGTGGAGAGACTTCTTCTTCGCCTCATACTGAGTATCCTGAAGATGGCTCACTGAGAGACTATGCACTCAGTGACCTGTTAGTGTTTAACGGACTAAGCACTTAGGTTATTTTCTATTCAAATCCTTGATTAAGGGGTTTGGGTATTTACTGAACCCAACAGTCTCCCTCTATTTGGATATACAAATAGCCTAAGTGTTTGATTAGTGTAAGTGAGCAAATGGATTCTTCTTACACTGAATGTACTACTGAACATAATAAGGAACACTGAATCTTTTAACAAAAGCATACATCGTTTATTGATCAATTACAAGGTTCCTATCACTAGTACAAAAGATAAATGATAATGATGTAAAACCCTAAAATCTAAATCGCGTGAAATGACAATTTTGCCCTCAAACTAAAAATTATAAAAACTCGGGAACCACTTCAACATCGTTTAACAAGTATTATCTCATTAATAATATATGTACATTATGAAATAATAAACTTATGTTATACAATAAAATAACTTGAATAAATATTAGTCTAAGTAACATTCAACCTTACAACTTGTACACTATTAACTTGGACTTGAAACAAGACTAGATACATGGTAAAATGATAAGAATGGAAGTTATGGATTTGGTCTTTGATCCCCCATGATGGCCGGCCATATTAGGCCCTATAATCACTCATAATATCAATCAATATTAATCACATTATCTCATTTCCATTTCATTTCAAAATACACACAAAACCCTAGCTCTCTTTTTCCTCTCATCATAAGTGGCGGCACTATTCTTTTGCTCCCATTTCATACGAAAATTCTTCAAGCCAAAGTGATCCTAGGAGGCTCGTGATCGTGGGCAATCGTTTGGTGAACGTGGTGATTGTGTTGGTGTCGAATTAAGCTTGGACGTGGGTAGTATTATTGTGGCCGTGGGGTTTGTAGAACCAAGGGAGACTTGGTTTGGTTCTTTGTGGTTTGATTCTTGTCTTTTGTCTCGTACACGCTTCAAGGGTAACGTATCGTCATCTTAATCTATTCCTCCTTGTTTCTTAAATCCAAGTCGTGGCATATGTATAAAACTAGGGCTTGTAATATGATAAATGATCACATAAAATCATGACTATATAATTGTTACATAAAATAATGGAACATGAAATGATAAAACCTTGAATCTTGATCTATACTATTCGAATGGGATATGACATATAATATGTATATGAAACTGATTTTTGATCTTCCATATGTCGACACATATAAGTATTGTAACAAAGGGTTTAATGAGTTATGATTACATGTTTACGTATATGATAATTGGAATTAATAACGAATGATTACGAGGGTGTTTTGATTTATAAAATGGGGCGTACATATGGTCTTGGTTAAGGGTTGTGTCGAATTGATTTTGATATCACATAAGATGTTTTGTAATCTTGTATTAATCAAGCTAAAATGGTTTAAAATGGATTCGTTAATCATAACCTAAAACTAGGGTTTGTAATTACATGATTATATAACGTTAAGGGGTTGTTTTGTAAATGGTAAAACTTGATGGATTAACATGTTAATATTCTAACTAAATGGATTTAATGAGTAAAATGAGTAAACTTACTATATTTACACTTTTAACCCTATACTTTGCAATATTGACATTTTAAACCCTAAACTTTTGTAACTTGTCATAAATGATCCCTAAAGCATTATAATACTTATTTTCATTAATTATCTTGAGATAAGTAACTAAACTTACTAAATATGGAAACCTGCTAAATATGGAAACCTACTATTTTTAGAAAGTTACTAATTATGGAAATCTGCTAATTCTGGAAAGTTACTAAAAATAGAAACCTGCCTAAAATAGAAAGTTTCCTAAAATAGAAAGTTACTTAAAATGGAAAGATTACTAAAATGGGAAACTTGCTAAAAATGGAAAGCCGTCTTAATCGAGTGTTCTGATTCTTATAGAACGTTATCTAATTCATATAGGTTCTGGGCGGCGTGATTGATCTCATTCTTGACTTTACTTTCATTGTTTGCTTGCTTCGAATAAGGTACAGATATTCTGACCTTATCTCCTAAGGTTTCTCGTGATTCTTATACATCTTTCGATATTAGCTTGAACTGTTACGTTGTGCTCTAAGCCTCATGATTAGGGCTTCCCTATGACTTTGCTATGCTCCCTTTGATATGAACCTTTAATACGAACCTTTGATATGAACCTTTGATATGCAACATTGATATGAAACTTTGATATGGAATTTGATATGAACCCTTATAATATGTATATGCTTTGACCCTTCAGTCTGATACCCGAGCCAAAATATGTTTCCTAGTCAGGAAGGTAACCTGACCGTGTCATTGATGCACCAATGGCATGACTTTAGTGTGGTTGAGTGATGTTCCACACCGTCCCCATTTTGATATGATTATGAGCTCACTATATGTATATGATTTGGCCATTATATGTTTTGGGGGGCGTATGGATGCATCCTAGATTTGATTTGTTTCGAGGGATTTAATCTGATTGGAGCTTTGTTTGGTGAATGATGTTGGGTGCAATCCGCGTCTTCACATTTTTGGGAGTTGATCACTCCATGGTTATTTGAGGTCTCCCCTCCTTTATATGGTATTTCGAGGTCACCCCTCGGGATACAACTGATATGATATGATATGTGTTTGATATGATATGGGCTCGTGGTTGAGGACTGACCTTTCATTTCTATTTCTATTCGTTATCCTTTGTTATGCCTTATGATATTCCCATTTACACCTTATGATTATGCTACCTTCGTTACTTACCCTTCGATTATTGTTTGTTATATATATCTGTTCACTGGGCTTTTTAAGCTCAGCCGCGTTTTCTTTCCATGCGGCAGGTAATTAAGCTAGATGCTGGGATTCTTAGCTATGGGTTTGAGTGTTGAGCGGTTATGCGGACTTATGGCTTTAGTCATCTTAGTTTCTACTTCATTATGTTGACATTTTTAGACTCGGATTATGCTTATTTATGTCTTGGATATTTCCTTTGATTCCTTTGAACTTATGTAACGTTTAAGCCGTGTTGGCTGGATTTTCCTTTGGTTATTTATATAAGACTTCCGCTGCTTTGTTATGTTCATTATGTATGCTTTGATATTACACCATTTTGTAATACTTCTACCCTTATCGGGTTGGGGTGTTACAAATGATGTCAGTCAAGATGGATCTCAGTGCTTCAAGCTTGACTTTCTTGGTGATGAGTGTTTCCCTGTCAGGATGCTCTCTTATCTTGGCGTTTAAGTCAGCACAGAACTTGACATTTGCAGGATTCTGGATTTGAAAGGCCACTGGTATGTAGCTCAGCATTGTAGCCACTCCTGCTTGATCAATATCACTCCACCTTTGGAATGATGGGTTTCTATAGACATCAATGAAAACTAGCCCTCTTTCAGGCTTTTCAATCACCAGACAGTTCACGAACTTTACACCTTCAGGCAGCTCCTTGTTGCATTCGAGTCCAGGCACTTTGATCTCAGGCTAGAACTCAACCCTCTTTCTTTTTCCCTGTGATGACTGTGGTTGAGATCCTTGTGGTGCAGTTAAGGCAGGCTGAATCCCCAGTTGTGCTGGTGCATCCCTCAGTCTTTCATACCTTTTACTGAGCATCTTCATCAGCTCATTAACCACCGCATTATGCTTTTTTTCAATTAATGGACCAAGTTCATCGATTTCAGTGATCCCAAAGTCAGTGAATTTTAGGGGATCATGAACCTCAAAGTGTCTTTTATCATCCCCCCTATAGACGTTCATTGCCAGTGGTTTAGACTTGGGGATGATTCTGACATCAGTGATCTTCTCAGGCAGCCTTCTGCTTGTCATTGTCCAGCTGTAATGATCAATTCTTGCTTTCCTGATGGCTGTAGATTTCTTGTTCTTTTCTTCCAACTGTTTTCTCATTTCAGTCATCTTAGCAGCCTGAGCATCCTTAAACTTTTGTCCTGCTTGACCCTTCTGAAGCTTCTTTGGATCGATTCCCAAGTTCTCAGCTTCTTCAGCGACAACTTTTATCAGTGCTTCTTTGCTCTTCCTTTCCTCCTTAGCTAGTTTCTGTTTCCTTTCTTCTTTTGCAAGATAGGCACTTAGCTGTTGTGGTGTGAGCAGGTATTCAGTGTCGCCGATCTTGTAGGGAATCTTCTCAGGCTCAAGAGTTTTCATTATGCCTTTTCCTTTATCCTGCCTGAGGAAGATGATGTTTCTACCAGTGGTGGTGGTGTTGTTGTGATGGCTGTAACTGTCATAGCCATTGTTGTTGTTGTTGATGATAAGGGTGGGATTGATGAAATTGGTACAACTGAGACTGGTGGTGTTGGCTCCCCCTCAGTGTGAGAGGAAGTCTCTTCAGTGGTCTTCTCCCCCTCAACTGTTGCGGCAACTTCAGTGAGAGCAAGAGTTGGCTCTGGCACTGGGGGAGTTTGGGTGGCTTGACCTTTGAAGGCCTGGTAGATTTCAGTGACCATAGCCTTGATATTAGATGTATCCTTTTGAAGACCAGTGACCTTTGTTTCTAGATTAGCTTGAGAAAGTTCCAAGGCAGTCATGCGTGGCCCAAGATTCCAAGCCATTGATGAGGAAGCCTTAGCTAAATTGGTCACTTGAGCATCCAAAGAGCCCAGTGTTGCCTGAAGAGACTGAACCGAAGATTGAAGACCTTGAACATTGGCAGACTTTAGCATAGTGATCAGTTCAGTGAGGTCTGAGGAATTCTTAAAGTAAGCCTCAGTAGCCTCCAGCACTTTTGAGTTGAGTGATGGGTCTTCTTTGACAGATTCCCTGATTTCATCTATCTTTGTGCCAACACCCTGAAGGTGCCTGAGAAATTTAGCCAAGTTGTCATCCAGTCTGTGAAGATTGTCATACATCAGATCCCTGTGCTCATCGGTGTTGGTGTTGAAATCAAAAACTTCAGATTTCAGATCTGCATAGCTAGCAGCAGCTTCAGTGTGTTGATCCCATAAAGTTTCAGTGACCCCAGAGTACAACTTCCTTGAAGCTTTAGTGATCCACATAACCAGTTGCCTCTCTGTCAGTGGAAGAGTGTTATCAAATCTCCTGAATTCTTTAGGACAGGAAGATGCAGAAGAGTCAGAGTCATTATCTTCAGGCTGGAAAGGTGACTCTTTAGGCTCTTGTGGATCAGACTGAGGCTCTTGTTCAGATTGAGCATCAACGTCCACTTCTTCTCCTGCTGATAAAATTGCATCTTCACTGTCAGCATGTTCATCTTCAGAGAATATCAGATCAGCGACCTCAATAACAATTAACAATGTGGGGGTGATGGGTTCCGTATCAGCGGGTGGTATATTTCCCTCTGAGTCTTTGTCCCCTGTTGACCCCTCAGACACTGGTGGGCGTTTCCCAGTTCCTTCTCTGGAGTCAGGATTGGTGATGGGTTCCGTATCGGCGGGTTGTTTCTTTCCCTCCGAGTCTTTGTCCCCCTGAGACCCCTGAGACAATGATGGGTTTTTCCCAGTGCCTTTGGCGGAGTCAGTGACAGTTATATCCCTATCAGCGGGTTGTTTAGGTCCCTCTGAGTCTTTGGGATCAATCAGTGTGCCCTCAGACAAAGGCTGTGATTTGCTAATGTCATCCTTGGGCGATGTGGAAGGCGCTCCCCTACCAGTGGGTTGTTTGTTTCCCTCTAGATCTTGGGGAGTAGTAGTTGGGACCAAGGGCACTGATTGTGATTTATCAGTGTCCTTCGTTGTCACCAGGTGGATGTTGCTTGGTCTCTAGTGGGTGGCATATCAGTCTTGGACTTCTTTTGCCTTTTGGGCTGTGTTCCTGAAGCCTCAGGGCCTTGAGACTTGGGTTTGGTCTTAGTCCCAGTCTGAGACTTCCCCTTTCTCTTTTTAGGAGCAGGGTTAGGAGACACTGAATCCCTCTGGTTGTTTACAGCAACCATATGGGCCGTCAATACAATATCAGTGACTAGGGATGGGTCTTTTTGAAAATTAGATTGACTCAGGGTACTAGGTAAAGCAGTATATTTGTACTCCTGAGGGTAATTACAACCCAGTAACACTTGCAAAGCACAAGAGATAAACCTAGGATACGAACGTATTTCGTCCTAGTTTTACTCAGTATCTGGGTTACGAGATCACTGTAAATGATCTCTCCCATGTCGACATTGACCCCATTCATCAAACAGTATGCCATCATCAACTGAATAGAATTAACTTGTTCAGTGGATGAGTGGTTCCCGCCGAGGACCTGAATCACAAACGTAAACAGGATCCTCCAAGCCACAGGAAATGAACTCTTGGTGACTGGGGTCTTGTCCAAAAATTTTGGATCTAAAACGATTTGTTTTAACCTATCCTTCACTCTGGAGGGTTCAGGATGGGCGACATAAACTCCCTCATTGTAGTCTAACGCTGTTGAGGTGCAAAAAGTTTGGTAATCCAGGGTGACTAATCTTTCCCCATTAAACAAACTGAACTTAATGAGATACTCCCCGAGTGGTCTTAGGTCTGTCTCATTAGTTGAGGGTGTCGGGTCATAGGCCATTGCAGTAGCCCAAAACTCCCTGAGGAGATTTTGGTACAATTGAGGGACACTGAACAAAGGCCTTTTTCAGTGGGCAGTTAAACAAAAATTTCATAATGTCCTTATAGGCTGGGACAGTATGAGGGTATTCAAAATTTCCTATGACATTATTAGTTTTAAATTCAACATTTCTAAGATCTCCTACCCACTGAGGTGCAAATTAAAGTGAAGAAGTTGTATTCTTGCCATTTCCATTAAAAAGTTTTAGGGTTTTTGAAAGATTATTTTGACAAGAAAAATCAAAGAGTTTGAGTCTCTTAAGTTAACGGTGAAAAATCTTTTGTAAATGTTTACAGAGAAGATTTTAGTGAAAACTTGTTTGAAGAACACAAAGATTTCTGTTTTGACAGCGTTTAGTTGCAGAAATACTTTGTGTGGTTTTTACTGATTTTGATAGGGTATTTAATATTTATAGAGTGATGAGAGGGATAGTTTATGCACAAATGTGGATTTGTAAAGTTAGTTTTTGAAAACGTTTCAAATTTCCACATTTAATGCCACAACTCCACTACCCGCTGTAAAATCCCAGTTTTCACGGAACAGTTGCAGAGCACAGTAAAAGTGCATTTTGCAACAATAAAATATCCATAAGATATTTCATGTGTGAGAGGGCATTTAAAGCCAAGTGGGATGAGGTAAGTATTTGAGGGACCCTTGATATGGATGACAGTAAGACAAAGAGACATAAATTCCTATATTAAATTGGCATAGTTACCAACCTAGGACATTTAAGTAACTGATACTTGGAGCATTTAGTTACTCATTCAATGCTCAATATCTAGAGTCAGGGTCCCTGAATGAGTCTTACTCATTCAGTGAGAGGGTTGAATTGGGATTGGTTCGGGGAGGATGAACCATTTCAGTGAAAACTTACTGATATTGGGATTGGTTATTAAGTTGCTGACTTTCAATGTCTAGCATTCCCAATTCAGCTTTCAGTCTCATGAAGGTAGGTTCATCTAAGGGTTTGGTGAAGATATCAGCAAGTTGTTATTAAGTGGGAATGAAATGAAGCTCTATGTCTCCTTTCATTATGTGGTCCCTGATAAAATGATATCTGATATCAATGTGTTTGGTTCTTTGGTGAAGGACATGGTTGTTGGAGATAGCAATGGCACTAGTGTTATCACAGAAGATGGGTACCATTTTTTAGTGGATGTCATAGTCACTGAGTTGACTTTTCATCCATAATACATTGGCACAACATCCTGCAGCAGCAACATACTCAGCTTCGGCTGAAGACATAGCCACTGATTGTTGCTTTTTAGCACTCCAACAAACCAGTTTTCCTCCAAGAAATTGACAGGACCCTGAGGTACTCTTTCTGTCCATGTTGCAACCAGCATAATCAGAATCAGAATACCCTTTGAGGTTAAACCCTGAGCACTTTGGATAGTAGAGTCCAAGGTTTGGAGTTCTCTTCAGGTATCTGAGTATTCTTTTGGCTGCAGTGAGGTGGGATTCTTTGGGATTGGACCGGTATCTTGCTATTAGATAGACTGAAAATTGTATGTCTGATCTGGAAGCAATTAGATACATCAGTGAGCCACCAATCCCTCTGAAATGAGTTTGGTTGACTGATTTGCCAGTGAGATCAGGTCCAAGGTTGTTAGGAGGGACCATTGGTTGAGGCACAGCCAAATATCTCATATTTTTTTCAAGAGATTTCTGGTATACTTCTCTTAACTGATGGAGATTCCTTTGTCAGTTTTCTTGATTTGTAGTCTAAGGAAGTATGTGAGTTCACCCATCATGCTCATTTCAAACTTTTTTGTCATCAGTTTTTCAAACGGTTTGCAAAGAGTGTAGTTTGTTGAGCCAAAGATGTGAAATCCAAGATCCGGACTCAACTAGGGTATAAGCAATATTGATTGAATGATTGCACAGTGGAATAATAACGACACAATCAACATTACTAATAAGGTTTTCTTTTTTGAAAATAAAGAAACTATGATCATTGGAAGACCTTCGACAAGTCCCCTATCAACACAATTATGATCATTGGAGAAAACTTTGGTGGGAAGACCTTCGACAAGTCCCCTTTTGGAGAGAGTGTTTATTGTTTTGAAATTCACATGAGCCATTCTCCTATGCCATTTGTTAGACTCATCCAATGATGCTTTAGCCAGCAGACAAGTGAGGTCACCTTCAGGGTGAACTTCATTGAGGTTGAATGTGTATAGATTGTGAGTTCGAGGGACTCTCAGCAGAATTGAAGTATCTTCTGGAAGCTTGAACTCTTTAGAAAGCACAAGACATTCATCTTCAGAGAAGAGTACCTTGTTCTTGGTGTCACAAATTTGTGAGACTGAGAACAAGTTGAAGTTCCGAAGTTCCCTAACATAGTACACATTCTCAAAGTTCAGTAGAGGTGTCTTGATGGTGCCTTTCCCAGTAATTCTACCATCACTTCCACCAAAGGTCACATTCCCTCCTTCTTCAATAGGAACAAAATTGTGCATCATATCTCTATTTCCAGACATACTTCTTGAACAGCCACTATCAACAATACCAATATCTTTATGCTTAAGGGGATGATCCTACAGAAACAAACATATATACAAAAGAATGTTAGTATACCGAGGAGGCTCAAGTCATTGCTGACTTGAACCTGCCTTGTGGATCATTAGATTTAGGTTTAACAAAAGAGTAAGATCCACCATTGTTCTTGGGTTTCCATTGATATTTAGGTCTCTTATTATTCCAAGAACAACCTGCTGAGGACTTGACAGCAGTGCCCCAACATCCTTTCCCATTTTTCATAGAGTCAACATGAGCAGGCCAATAACCATGTTTAAAATATGTGCTAAAAGGTTGCACATAAGGTCTATCAGCTGATCTCTTCCAAGGAGAGTCAGTAGCTTGTGGGACATAAGGTGGAATATTCTTAACATTGGTCCACACCGGTCTAGGTTTCTGCTGAAGAGCACATGCACCCAATCTTTGCTCATAAAAATCACAATCCTTAATTAAATGAAGTTTACTTCCACAAACAAAACAAGTCTTCCTTTTGGAAGATTTATTCAACAAAGCAGATGTTCTATTACATGTAGAAGAACTTAAACCAGAAACATTAAAGGAATTGTTTTTAACAGACAAATTATTCAAAGATTTAAAAGACAAGTCTTCAGGGGAAACAAGCTTGGAAGTAGATTCCTCAGCAGCTATCCTAGAAGGCTTGTAGATAGTCTTGGGTGCAGGCTTGGGTGTAGGCTCAGGTGAGGGCTTGACAAGGTCTGACTTATCACTTGAATCATAGTTGTAAGTAGATCCTTGATCCGATGAATTGTCACTGTCAGAGAAAGAGACAAAGTCATAAGATGAAGCATCATTGTCTGGCAAGTCTTTTGAATTTTTGCCATACAGATGGTGTGATCCATCAAAGTCAGTAGTAATGGACAGGTCAGTGGGCATAAATTCACCTCTAATAGGTCCAGGGACAGCATGTAAATCACCTTCCTTTTTAAGATGTTCTAAGCCTGCAGGTGTAGATTTACGCCCATCTTGCCTAGCTTCCAATCCAACATACTTTTGAAAGCCTAAACCTATTCCTGAAGTCACTGATTGACTACTATAAAGTGCTCTAGCTAGATTGTCACATGATATTAACCATTGTTTATGTCTAGCTATTTCCTCAGCAAGTTTCTCTTTAAGCTCTAGATTTTCAGCAATAGTATCATCTTTTTCTTTTTTAGTGCGTTTAAAGTTAATATTAGCAATATCTAGATCAAATTGAAGCACCTTAATCTTTTCTTCATAAGCTATCTGATTCTTTTGAAACCATACCTTTTGTCTTTCTAATGTTTTTAACGAAAGTTTATAAGCTTCATTATCAACATAGCATTCATTGTATTTAGGTTTCATAGTATCATAAGCTTCTTTCAGTTCATTGTATCTTTCACTACAACCAAATATACAATTGTGTACCTGAGAAAGTCCTATGAAGGCAAATTGATCATGCCTATCTTCTGAAGTACATCTAGCCAGCAATCCAAGCTTCTCTGTATCAGCAGCTTCCTGATTCACAGGTTCATGTGCAGCCCAGTTGACCTGTTCATCCATGGTGATAAGAGCTGCTGAAGTGCTAGCTCCCTTCTGATTCTGCTGATATGAATGGTAGTTAGCTCCCTCTCCACTCTTCCTGTCTTTGCACTCCCTTGAGAAATGACCCATCTGGTGACAAGAGAAACACTTGACCTTTCTCCTGTCAAAACGAGCTGGATCCTTTCCCTTGAACCCAAACTTCCTTCCTGCCTTCTCTTCAAACCTCTTGATATCTACTGAAAGCATGGCCACCTGCCATTTCAGCTTCATCTCCTCCATCTCAAGTGGGTCCACTTGGTCAAAATCTTCATATACCAGATGCTGCTGAGTATCATAATCAGCAACAAATGAGTGAAGAACATCCTCCAATATACTTCCAGCCTTAGCTTGAGGATGTGATGGAGTGGGACGATAGGATGATGATGGTAAGTAAGATGGACTTGAAGCATGCATCATCATATTCGAGTGGGATGTCCCAACAAAGGCTGAATGACCAGAAGAGGATGCACGGTAGGGAGATCTGACATCAGGTTCAAGAGATCTGAGTTTGTTGTATAGCTCATCAAAAGTGAGCATGTCCAGCCCACCTTTAGCTTTAAGAGCTATACTCACATGTAACCATGATGGAGGCAAAGATCGTAGGAACTTTGAGTTGCAATCATCATTGTCAGGATTTGCATTCAGCTGGTTAAGCTGACTCAGAATCTTGTGAAACCTGTCGTATCCCTTGTGGATACCTTCTTCTTCAGAGATATTGAACTCTTGGAAGTGTTGTCTCAGCATGGACTTCCTCATTCTCCTGCACTCTTCATTCCCACCAAACCTTGCTTTCAGAGCCATCCAGATGTCCTTTGCATCAACCATGTAGTGAAAATCACCCAAGTGATCTTCAGGAATAGATTGAAGAAGGATGGTTCTTACTTTGTGCTCTCTTTGTACTGCAAGAATCTCTTCAGCAGTTTTGGGAGGAGCAATGGTAAACTTACCATCAAGATCTGGGATAGTCTTCTTCAGACTGTTTCCATTCTTCACAATCTCCCACAGATTCCAATCAATATTGGAGATCCAGTTCTGCATCTTCATGGTCCACAGATCATACTCTTCCTTTTTCAGATAAGGAAACTTTCCATTACTGTTGGAGAGACTAAGTTGCTGCATAGAGGTGGTGTTTTTGATGTTGTTGTTGGTGGTGACTTCTGATTCATCATCAGTTCCAGGCATGGTGAATATGTTTTTGGTTGTATGGGGGTGAGGTAAATAAGGTTCTCAGTATCGTAGAGACTCTCCCGAGGCTCTGATACCACTTGTTGAAAACTCTCAGACCTTGACAGATCTTTAGCACTCGTGGATCGTTAGTGTTGCCTATGTAATCATAAGCAAACTAATAGACAGTCTCTAAAACTCGTATTCTATAGCGGAAAGTAAATACAAGTTGTTATAACTAAGAACACTTAGATCCTCTATGGATTTTTTTTATTAACTGAAACTCTATGTTCCAGATTGTTATCTATTACAAACTATGAGGTTCCTTTTATAGACAAGGAACCCTAATCTATTACTACCCAATCGACTAAACATGCAAGCATGCATTTAATGACTAATACACTAAACTATATTGAGCAGTACAATAAAACCCATGCTAACCTCGGGCCTTTCAAGAATAATGATGGGTTAGCATTTAAATAATACAACGCATGCTGATCCTAGTCAGCTTCCACCCTTCAGCAGTAACACGATACGGCTTTTACACTTCAGTAGAATCCCTTCTTCAGCAGATTCTGCTTCTACTTCAGCAGAATCCTTTGGCAGTAATGACAGCAGAAATCCTACTTCACATAATTCCCAACAAAAGATGATGTCATCAACATATACTTGGACTAGTATCATATCTTGTTTTGTCCTATAGATAAACAATGTGTTGTCTATCTTTCCTCTAACAAACTTGTTTTGAATCAGGAAGGCTGAGAGAGTTTCATACCATGCTTTGGGAGCTTGTTTCAGTCCATAAAGGGCTTTATCAAGCTTGTTGGGAATTGCAGATTTGAAGATTACAAAACCACGAGCAAGAATGAAGAAAGAAGAAATAATTAGGGCCTAATATGTAATAGTTAGCTTAGCTTTTCTAGTAAGCTAAGATTAGGGTTTTTGTAACCACCCTCTAGTATATAAAGAGGGTAGGCGTCTAGGTTACAGGTAACCTTTCATTTTATTTCATAGTATTCATCTCTAATGAGAGTCTAGACACACGAGTAAAGCGTGTGTATATTAGAAGTAGTAGTTTCTTTGTTTTAATTAATAAAGAAAACTTATTAGTGACATTGATTGTATTTTAATCATTCCGCTATGCGTTCAATCAATCGATGTTACTCATACCCTAGTTGAGTCCAGATCTAGGTTCCAACAATTGGTATCAGAGCCTCGTGGTTCTCGATCTAGGGTTTATAAGGTTTTATGTAATTTGGGTTTATGCAGCAGTTATAAAAAGAAAAGAGGCAGCAGGCAAAGAGGGTTGAATTAATTTAGCAAATACTTTGGATTTGAATCCGATTTGTTACAGCAGACGGCGACATCAATTTATGTACAACAATGTAATTTTCATTCCTACTCGTCGGTACAGATTGTATTTATGCACATTGAATATGTCGGTGGCTATTTATAATCATTGGTTGTTGGTATTCACGTGGGGTACATTACATGACCAATTACATTTGTACTGATATCAATTTAATGGTCTCGTGCGTCCCTCATCTTATTCTACTAATGTGGGTCTCTCGTCCTATGTGATACGGGGTAACAGCAGCAATGGTAAATTTGATGGTCCTCGTTCCCACTGGTATTGTTTTGTTTAATTGGTCGAATGTTGTGGTGGGGCCCGTTTTCTGACATCACGTGTGGGTATAATATTACTAGTATTTTATTTTTGCCTAAAGTCTCAATGAATGGTCACGTGTGGTTCCATTCGTATATGTGGTATGGTGTATGATAGTTAGGGTAGTCTCGCTTTTTGATTGGTCCACACGTGAATGTGATGGCTGATCACGTGATATCCTTATTATTGCTGCTGGTCACATGGTGTTTCTACTGATGACGTCATTCACTGGTCACGTGCTCCATTCCTCAATTTTTCTTTGATTCTCAAGTGGGTTCACACATGGAATAGTGGTTTTGTGCAGCTAATATAATATTGACTTGCCAAAATATATATGTGATTCTGTGTATGTTTTGATTGGAGAATCATTGGTGATAGTGGACTGCAGCATTTAATGGGTTGTATGTGTATACGTGTGATTTCATTGGTCCCATGTTTGCTTATGTGTCTGACTTTGGTGATCACGTGTATACTTCATAATAATTTAACAGTAGCTATGTTGAATATTGCTACTGATTTCATGGGTGTAGGCTGCTTCCAACGAGGTTAATTCTGGTCTATTTTTGTTCGTAATGGCAGCGTGATAACTTAATTTTGGTCGAATATCATTTATACTGTTCATGATCGGTTGTTGTACATGTTTATTCTGGTCTTGACAGTTGATCTTCTAATGTTTTACTAGTCTTGGTGAGTTGAATTTTTAATTCAACGATGAACCCTAGTAATTAACATACTTTCGGCTTGATTTGATGTTTCTACTGGCTGAATATTTTAATTCGTATTGGTTTCTATTGACCGGTTTCTGCTGGTAATGATTCGGTTGCTGCTGATCGGTTCCTACTGGTATTGGTTTCTGCTGATTGGTTGCTGCTGGTTGTTCTGGATTCCTACTGGTTGATCAGGTGCGTGTCTTATCATATCTCAAAGTGAGTTGAAGCACTTTTGAGATAACTTGTTCGTACGTTAATGATGTGACAAAGACTTGATGAATCTAGTGTAGGGGTTAGATCTACAAATTAAAGGTACTTAATACTCGCATTTGTTATTGCTTTAAGGAGTTACGTTCTAGTGCTCAGTGTTAGTGAATGGGCGAGATCTATAGATTAAAGGTGCTTAATGCTCACATTTGCTAGTGTATCATCTGAGTTTGGAGTCACGTGGATAGTACAAGATATAAGACGCATGCTTTGGTGTTTCTACTAGTTCTCCATTATTACTGGTAGACTATTTTGATGCTGCTGATTTGACTTGTCTGCTGTTGCACTTTATTTCTTTTGTTTAGTAGTGATAAAAAAAATATTCATGCTGATCAGTTTCTGCTGATCAGTTGCTGCGGGTTGGTTTCTGCTGATATAGTATTCTAGGTCCGAAGACGCCCTTGGATTTTTGAACAATGATGATGTGTATGGTTTGTTTTGGAGATTCAGTGCATGATATAATTCTTGATTGGAACAGTTACACGCTCTTTACAAATATTTTGGGGGGCATATGATACCATACAGTTCATGATATGATTATTGAGGAAAAAGAATAATCATAAGCATTGAGTGGTTTCTGGTTGATCCGTCTGATCTCACTGAGACTATCGGCCATTGCATGTGATCGCCATGCATATATTGACTACAAGAATTATCCAAAGACATTTTATTATGTATTTTTCGCACTGAAGGAACAAATGATCTATGCTACTGAGTTCATGATTCAAGCAGATGGTTAGTATATTTTTAAGGGGAAGCATATTGTTTATATACTTACCATCTACATGCATCACTTGAGGGGAAGTGTCTACGAGTTGCGCAAGACCCCTTTTAGAAAAAGGGGAAGAAGATTCATAGTGTGCCGCTTATTATTTGTGATGACATGTTTTAGAATTGTTTCTTCATACAGGTTGTTTTGTAATACCAAGAAACTGGAACTTAACCTAGCCAAATTCCAGTTTAGGGGAAGATTGTTGGGAATTGCTGATTTGAAGATTACAAAACCACGAGCAAGAATAAAGAAAGAAGAAACAATGAGGGCCTAATATGTAATAGTTAGCTTAGCTTTTATAGTAAGCTAAGATTAGGGTTTTTGTAACCACCCTCTAGTATATAAAGAGGGTAGGCGTCTAGGTTACAGGTATCCTTTCATTTTATTTCATAGTATTCATCTCTAATGAGAGTCTAGACACACGATTATAGCGTGTGTATATTAGTAGTAGTAGTTTCTTTTTTTTAATTAATAAAGAAAACCTTATTAATGACATTGATTGTGTTTTAATCATTCCGTTGTGCATTCAATCAATCGATGTTACTCATATCCTAGTTGATTCCGGATCTGGGTTCCAACAAGAACCAAGGCTAAAGGTTTCTCTAAGCCACATAATGCTTTACTTAGCTTTGTGTATAAACAAAACAGACTGAATCATAAGGATCAACAGACGTATTTATTCACTTGTTTTATCTCTCAAGAAGAACCCAAGAATGTAGCTCAAGCATTAACTAAAGAGAGTTGGGTTGAAGCCATGCAAGAAGAACTTCTTCAATTCAAACTTCAAGAAGTTTGGGTACTTTGTGATCTACCAGATAGAAAGAAAGTCATTGGTACAAGATGAGTTTTCAGAGTTAAGAGAGATGAAATAGGGAATGTCATCAAGAACAAAGCAAGATTAGTTGCACAAGGATATAGACAAGAAGAAGGAGTGTACTATGATGAAGTGTTTGCTCCTGTAGCAAGGATTGAAGCCATTAGAATATTCCTTGCTTTTGCATCATATATGGGCTTTCCTGTTTATTAAATGGATGTCAAGAGTGCCTTTCTTTATTGCAAGATTACAGAGGAGGTCTATGTCAAACAACATCCTGGTTTTGAGGATCTTGCACACCCAAACAAAGTCTACAAAGTTGTCAAGGCTCTGTATGGCCTTCATCAAGCTCCTAGAGCCTGGTATGAAAGACTTTCCACTTTCTTATTGCAACATGGTTACAGGAGAGGAGCAATTGATAAAACTTTGTTTATCAAGAGAGACAAGAAGGATATCATGCTTGTTCAAGTCTATGTAGATGATATCATTTTTGGAGCTACAAAATAGTCTATGGTGAAAGAATTTGAGAAGCTCATGCAACAAGAATTTCAAATGAGCTCTATAGGTGAATTAACTTTCTTTTTGGGGCTTCAAGTTAAACAATCAAAGGCTGGAATTTTCATTAGTCAAGACAAGTATGTCACTGACATTCTTAAGAAGTTTAACTTTGATGCTATGAAGCCGGTCACCACACCCATAAAATCTATCAACTCATTGGGCAAGGATGAAGATGGTCAACCTGTAGAAGTCAAGCTTTACAAATCAATGATTGGCTGTCTTATGTACTTAACTGCATCTAGACCTGATATCATGTTTGCTGTTTGTTTATGTGCAAGATATCAAGTCTCACCTAAGGTCTCTCATATGAATGCAGTCAAGAGGGTTTTTAGTTATTTGAAACAACAACCTAAGTTAGGGTTGTGGTATCCAAAGGATTCACCTTTTCACTTGGAAGCTTTTTCAGATAGTGACTGTGCAGGTGATAATTATGATAGAAGATCAACCACTGGAGGATGCCAATATCTTGGAAGAATGTTAGTTTCTTGGCAATGTAAGAAACAAACCATTGCAACAACATCATCCACTGAAGCAGAATATGTTGCTGCTGCAAGCTGTTGTGGACAAGTATTATGGATGCAGAATCAACTCTTGGATTATGGATTCAATTTCAAGAATACTCCTATCAACATTGATATTGAGAGTACAATATGCATTGTGAAGAATCCTGTTTACCATTCCAAGACCAAGCATATTCAGATTAGGCATCACTTTATTCGAGATTGTTATGAGCATAGGCTCATTAATGTTGTCAAGGTTCACATAGATGAAAATGTAGCTGATCTACTCACAATAGGATTTGATGTTTCAAGATTTAATCATCTAGTGGTGAGTATTGGTATGATTAACTATTAACCTACAATTAAGGGGAGGACTTATTAGTTAGTTAGTCAATAGTCCTATGCATTATTTGAGGAGAGGCAATACAATGCCTTTTTGATGTTTTTGCCATTGTGAAGAAGAGGATGGAAAAGTACTGCTTATTGTTTATCTGAAAGTACTGCTGTGAAAGTACTGCTTTGGAAAGTGCTGCTTACGTGGAAAGCACTGCTAGTCTTATCAACGTACTTTTCCAACGGTCAAAAGATGGGGTAAAATTCAAATAACGGTAATTGTATTAATTGGGCTGTGATTTTTTAAATCTTACCTATAAATAACTACCCTCCGATTTTCCCTCTCATCTTTATACTTATCAATCTTTTCCATATCTCTCTTCTCTTATTCATATTGACTATTCATCAAACCATTTTCTCTTATAACAACATTAAATGGCGAACAGAAACACAGTTAGTAAGCATAACATGGTGGCCAACTTAGATAAAACAACGGCAAATGTTGAGTTTCATGACATAATTGATTTTCTCGCTGGATCAACAATCAATTATGCTCTTTTGGTTGAGCCTGATATTATTGAGCCCTGGATTCAACAATTTTGGGAAACTGCTAGATCTCATATGGAAGATGATGCACCATATATTCAGGCTAAGATTGCTGGGAAGCTTGTTAAAGTTAGTGAAGCCTCTATTAGAGAAGCTTTACTGTTTGATGATGAGGAAGGGGATATTCGTTTTGATAAGCAAGTTCTTTGGGATACATTACGGGATATTGGGTATGAAGGGTCTTTAAATGAAACAACTTTTAGGAAACCCTTGTTTAGTCCTCACTGGAAGTATCTTGTTCATGTATTACTTCATTGCATAAGTTCCTAGAGTACTTCATGGGAACAATTTGGATCTAATATTGCATCTGCTTTAGTGGGATTAGCTACAAATCATCGCTTTAACTTTTCAAGATTAATTTTAGATGGTATGCTATCTCATATCTCCAATGGTTCACCATGGTTAATGTACCCAAGATTTGTTCAAGTTTTCTTGAACAAACAACTTCAGGATATACCCAAACCTTCGAGCTTGTTACCAGTTGTTGTCTAACCACCAAAGGTGTTCACTTTCATGGCTCGAAAGAGTGACAAATTCTTTGGGAGGAATACACCTTTGACTAATCACATGATGGAAATTGTACAAGCCGTTAGAGATGAAGCTGCTGCAAGTGAAGAACATGAGCTTTTAGGCTCAAGAGAAGGAACTGCTTCTCAACATACTGCTTCTCCACAAGGTACTGCTTCACAGGAAGGTACGGCAGCTCCACCTACTACATCGCACCAAGATACTGCTCATGGTGATTCAGAACCTGAGGTAAACCTACCATCCTCTCCCAATGATTACACTTCCACAGATGGGTCTCAAACATCTGGAGGAGATGAGGGAGATATGGCTTCTGAGGGTCCAGTTCTGGATATCTATGATTTGACAAGAGAGCTAGTAAGGTTAAAGAAATACTATGAAGCTCAAGTTGCACAACTGATGAAGTTAAACGACAAGTTTAGAAGATTGAAGAACTTTTTCTGGCCTTTAGTTCAACATCACAGGTTGTGGATGAAGTCACAGAAGAAGAAAGGCAGGAAATTTAAGAAGACTTCAAAGGGCAAGAAAGTTCACAAGCAGTCTTCATTCCAATTGGGGAGGATATTAGAGCAAGAGAATTTGAATGACGATGCTGAACATTATGAAGAACCAGATGCTCAAACTTATGAAGAAGCTGAAATTGTTGATAAAAAAGCTAAAGAAACTGAGCAAACTGAGCCTCAAGGTACTGAGCCACAAAGTACTGGTGTACAAAGTACTGATGATCAAGGTGCTAGTGATCAAGGTACTGCTGCTCTTCAAGGAACATATAGACAAGAGCTTATTACACCAAGGACTCTAAATTTTAAAGAAGAAGCTGGTCCTTCAATAATCCTACAAGAAGAGGAAGCTGATACACCCAAAGTAGAGCACACTGTAAGTGATGATGAGACTGTTGCTCAAATATTGCAAAACCTATCAAGACCAAGAGGTGTTAGTATTCCAAGAGTTGCTGAAGAACAACCTCAAGCTTCTCAACCTGTTTTAGATCCAAAGGACAAAGGCAAAGGTAAACTGGTTGAAACAAAGAAGAAGAAGAAGCTAACTTTGGCAGAACTAAGGGCTATTGAAGTAGCTAAGAATGAAGCAAGTGCTAGGAAGCTACAAGCTGAATTGGATGCTGAAGTTGCTATACCAGAAAAACCAGCTGTTATACCACAAAGACGACCTAGTATTGCTAAGGAAAGGAATGCTATGATGGCCTATCTGAAGGGTAGAGGATATACAAGTCTGCATAAACTAAAATATATAGAGATGAAAGGCTTGTATGATGCTGTTAGAGAAGCATATCAGAAGGAAGTTGCTGGGATTATTCCCTTTGATGATGAAAAACAGAATGAGGATGCAACAAAAAGAAGCTTAAAGAGAAAAAGAACAACTGAAGATAAACAGCCATCAAAGAAGATAGAGTCAAGAACTGATACAGTTGATGAGCTGAGAAATTACTTAAGAGTTGTATATTTTAAGCATCCTAAGTCCAAAGATGTTGCAGTAAAGAAGTCTAAGATGACTACATTTGAAGTTGTAGAATCAAAAGATGGAGACTATCTGATGTTTCATAGAGAAGATTAAAGCTTTAGAGTATTTAATTTGCTATGGGACATATTGCATTTGATAGATAGAGAGGATCTGTTTCACCTATATCAACTAGTGCAAGAGTATTTTGAGCATATTCCATCAACTGGAGTTGGCTTAGTCTTGTTGGGAGATTTGATAACCATCTGGAGACAGAAGAGACAAGCACTGATGCAATCTGGCAAAATCAAGAAGTTTGGGAGATTACCAGCTGGAGATTCTTTGAAGAATCTGGAGTGCATGTTTTGGAGTTAGAAGATGGGACCATGATTCATATGTTAGCAGAAAGAAGATATCTAATGACAACAGATCTTGTGAGAAGAATGCTAGATCATGGTATGGAAGTCGAAGAGGAGAACGAAACAGCTCTCATGGTGATTGAACTATTCATCAAATGGACAACTATGGCTGATGATGAAGCATAAGTACTTGTATGGTTCTTAATTATATAAATTTTTGAAGAATAGGTACTTTATTCAAAGTACTGCTGAATAAACAGTACTTTAACCAAAGTACTGCTTGCAGCACAAAACCAGTAAACGATTGTTAATAAAGAATAAGCAAACTTTTGTTAAGTGCAAAATATTTTGAAACAAAAGTTAACAGCAACAAATGGTTTTTGAGATTAAAGGTTATCAGTCCACCATGTCTAACAAAAGGATTGGCTAATCCATGAGCAAACGGCTCTGGTAAAGATATCTCAAATCCGTTGATGGTTGACAACTTGCCAATAAGTTGTATGGTAATCAACTCACCATATCTGCAATAGTGAAGAGTTGGCTAGCCCACAAGAAAAATGGCTTGTGGTAAAGGCTATGGAAAAACCATTTATATGGTAATTAGTTTACCATGGTTGCAAGAACTAACTAGTCCAAAAGGGTACGGCTTTTGGTAAAGACAAAACAAATCTGTTGATAGCTGATGATTTGCTAAAAATCATATGGTTATCAATATACCATGGTTTTACACACCTAAACATTGGCTACTCCATAGTTAATGGCTTTGGTAAAGAGACATCAAAATCCATTAAATTTTCAATGATTCACCTCTCACAGGAGTTTACACACTTGGAAGTGATGAGAATAGACTGAAACTTTATGATCTGATGTACAATTTGCCATATGTTGCTGAGTACCTGAAAAGATGAAGATTGTTGATAGTTGCTGAAAAGGATTGCTTATAAAGATTACTTTGATGATGATTATACAAGCACAGAGAGTACAAAATAAATCTGAAGATAAAGACACAATCTTTCCTTGAAGACAAAGATGTTAAAGATACAGATACAAAGGAACTTGAAATCAATCAAGTAGAATTCAAGTTAGGGGAGGATTGTTGGGATGTAAAAGACAAAGTACTGAAGAAAGTCAAAGTGTTGAAGAAAGTCAAAGTACTGCTAAAGAAGAAAGTCAAAGTACTGCTCAACATCAAAGTACTGCAAAGCTAAAGAAATGCTATATCGTTTATGGAAAGCTTTGTTATTCTAGAATATTCTTAGTTTAGATTAGTATTACTTATCGTACAAGAATTATAATTGTAAACCGACTAGGGTATTCTTTATGCCTATAAAAGGACCCCTAGATTGGCATTAGAGATACGAATGCAAATACGACTTTAGAGAGAATATTAGAAGTTTATCAAGTTTGATATTAGAGTTATTAGGGTTGTTAGTGAATTTGTGTATCTAGCAGGTTCAAAGTATTAATAAAATCGTTGAAGTTAAAGTTATTCTTCTTAGCTTTATTGAAGTAGTTTCCGCATACTTAATAGAGTAAATTCAGTATTTCATTGTTAGTAACTTAGGATTTATCTGAGGTTGCTAAGCCCTTACAAGCTACATAAGTTAGTTTGGTCAGAGTATATCGATCCAACAAAGCTTGCAGACATAGTCAGGTAATTCACTACTCTCAAAGCCAGGAGGTTGCTGAACATACACATCTTCCTTGAGTTCACCATTCAAGAAAGCACTTTTTACATCCATCTGGTAAACTTTGAAGTTCATGTAGGTAGCAAATGCAAGGAAGATCCTGATGGCTTTCATTCTTGCAACAGGAGCAAATGTCTCATCATAGTCAATGCCTTCTTGTTGACTGTAACCTTTGGCTACAAGTCTGGCTTTGTTTTTAATGACAGTGCCATTTTCATCAGCTTTGTTCCTGAAAACCCACTTCATTCCTATAACTATGACATCCTGAGGACATTTGATCAAGGTCATGACCATGTTTTTATCAAACTGTTGAAGTTCTTCTTGCATATCCTGAACCCAACTTGGATGTTTTAGAGCCTCAGTGACACTCTTGGGTTCTATATCTAATAGGAAATCAGCATATAGACATTCATTGGCTGAAGCTGCAGCTAAGTTAGCAGCCATGCTTCTAGTGAGCATGCCTTCAGTGGGTTCACCAATGATGTTTACAACCTCAATGTCCTGAGATTTTGTCCACTTACTTTGTGGTCTAGGATCTGAGCTTGAAGAGGTCATTGGAAACTCAGGAGTGAGTTCAGGTGCTGGAGCCACAGAATCATAAAGAGCATCTGTAAAGATGTCTTGTTTAGGTTGGGGTTCATGAATCACAAGTTCCTGAACATATGGTTCTGTGTTACCTGTCCCAGCAGGTACTGATTGATTATCAATGAATTCACTGATAGTTGGTTGTGACAGGTTGTGAGGCAAGACATAATATGAGATGTCATCATCAGCTTGGTATGAGGAATTGATTTCTGTGTTATACTCATCAGGAGGATATCTTGATGAGTTATCAATTCCTATTTCCTCCACTGAGGTGTTGGTAAACCTGATGCTTTCTGAACTCTCATCAAAGGTGATAATGCAGGTTTTACTGACCAGGTTTTAATATTTGTAATTACTCGTTATACCTATGGTCTACCCTAATGCACTAACGGGCAGTGTACCCGGTCTTGTGTAGTGTAGTATTCGGTAAAACCGAGGTCGTCCCAAGAGCTACGAGGATCGGAAATTAACTTAAGTCTATGTCACGATTTAAATTGCTTTTAAGATTGAAAAAATAAATTAACTAATAAGACAAGAAAGCAGATAAAGGCAAGATATGTGATCAATGAAGGAGAGTGGTGCTAACCTAGTTAATCCTCCTAGCTAGTTATGTCTACATCTACTTACTTCCAATTACTACAGGTGGGGTCAAAGTCGAGAGGACAACATTTTGTCAATTCGCCCTAACCTATCAGCAAAGATGCCACCACAGGAGAAATCAGGCGCACCGTCATAAGTCCTATTGTTCCTGGTCCCCTAAGCCAAGTCATTAAGTACCGCTACATGCTAGATTTATAATAGTGAGTTCCCGGCCGTTAGGAACTTAGACACTCACCCCTAATTCTTAAGTTCATCCAAACGGTAGGTGATCAGTTGGTCAAATCGCACAAGTAGAAAGGGTCGTCAGTTGGTCATATCTTACCCTTCCCGTCTCAGTCCGCTCACCTAGGGTCAGTTGGTCATATCTCCTAGGCAATTGGCCTCTACCGCCATTCAAAACTACCGAAACAAGGGTAGCTACCAATAAACTATGCACGCATACATTTAGAAATAATTATACGGAAGTAAAGTAAATGCAAACAAAACAATTAAAGAATCATAACTAGGCCAGCACCAGGGTGCTTAGCCAAACATATAATAAATCATACCAACAAAGATGAATAAATCATAAATTGAATTGAACATAATGTTTGATACAAATTACTTGATGTAGAGCTAATAATGATGATGATTGCGAGTGAATTCTTCCTTCAAAACTGGCTTTGGACTGCTGGAAAATACCCTGAAGTGGTGCCCTAATCGACCCCTAGGAGAGGGGTGAAGAGAGATACTAAAAAATGCATATTTAGGGCTGTATTTATAGGCCCCGACATGGTTACGGCGTAACATTAAGGGCTAATTACGCCGTAACTAATGTGTTGGATCGATATACTTTAATCAAACTAACTTTAACTAGCTTGTTAAGGTTTAATAACCTCGGATAAATCCTAAGTTATTAACAAAGAAACACTGAGCAATCTTTATCAAGTACGCGGAATTTACTTAACAAAGCTAAGAAGAATAACTTTTATTATAAACTCTAAATCTGCTTATTATGCAGATACTCTAATACAACTCTAAGATAATCGAACTTCTCTCTAAAAACACTAATTCATAAACTCTAAAACTCTTTTTGGAATCGTACCTCTAATGCCAATCTAGGAGTCCTTTTATAGGCTCAAGGATATCCTAGTCGGTTTACAATTTGTATTCTTGTACGACAAGTAATCTAAACATAGAATACAATACTTTCCATAAACGAATATAACAGTTCTTTGTTCTTGCAGTACTTTGACTTCATAGTGCAGTACTTTGACTTTGTCTTTAGCAGTACTTTGACTCTTTGAATTCTTCCAGTACTTTGCAGTTTACAGTACTTTCATATCTTCGGTACTTTCATATCTTCAGCACTTTCATATCCCAACAATCCTCCCCTAACTTGAATTCTACTTGCTTGACTTCAAGTTTCCTTTTGTGAATATATCTTTAATAACTTCGTCTTTTAAAGGACAGATTGTTTCTTAGTCTTTGGATTGAATCTCTGTAATGTCCATGCTTGTCAAAGTATCTCTAAATTATTCTTTCACAGCAGCATCCAGTAAACTCTATCTCTTCAGCAACACAACAACATATGACAATTTTGTACATTAATTCAGTTTAAGTTGCATACTATTCTCATCACTTCCAGGTGTGTTAACACCTGTGAGAGGTGAATCATTGAAAACTTAATGGATTTAGATCTCTTTACCAAAGCCATTATCTCTGGAGTAGCCAAATATTTTGGTGTGTAAGACCATGGTACATTGATAACCATATGATTTTTAGCAAATCATCAGCTATCAACAGATTTGTTTTGTCTTTACCAAAAGTTGTACCCTTCTGGACTAGTTAGTTCTTCTATCTAATGGTGAACTAATTACCAATAATGGTTTTTCTACAGCCTTTACCACAAGCCATTTTCTTGTGGGCTAGCCAACTCTTCACATTACTGATATGGTGAGTTGATTACCATCCAACTTATTAGCAAGTTGTCAACTAAAAACGGATTTGATATATCTTTACCAGAGCCGTTTGCTCATGGATTAGTCAATCCTTTTGTAACCATGGTGGATTGATAACCTATTGATGTTATCATCACAAAAACCATTTATTCAACCTTTATTTCAAAATATTTATTAATTAGCAAAAGGTTTCTTCTAAAATTCATTTAACTGGTTTATTTCTGCAAACAGTACTTTGATGAAAGTACTGTCTGATCAGCAGTACTTTGAATAAAAGTACTGATTTATCAAAAAGTATTTATTCAAATAAAATTCATACCAGTTATTGATCATCTTCAGCAATAGTAGTCCAGTTGATAAATAAGTTGATAACCATGCAAGCAGTTTCATTATCCTCTTCTACTTCCAATCCATGCTCTAGCATTCTTCTCATGAGCTCAACTGTGAGAGGGTATCTTCTTTCTGCAAACATGTGTATCATTGTTCCATTTTCCAGCTCTAAAACATGAACTCCAGACTCTTCAAAGAATCTCCAGCAAACAATTTCCCAGCTTTCTTGATTCTTCCAAACATCATCAGTGCTCTCTTCTTCAGTTTCCCATGCAGTTATGAGATCATCATGTAAAACTAAACCAATCCCTTCTAATGGATTTTGTTCAAAGTAAGCTTTCACTACATGATATAAATAGAATAGATCTACTCTATCTATAATGTGCAGTAAGTCCCATAGCCTTTTGAAAACTTTGAAGCTTTCATCTTCTTTATGAAAAATCATGTAATCTCCATCCTTGGATTTCACAACTTCAAAAACACTAATCTTTGATCTGTTCATCTTCATGTCATTATCTTCTTTTGAATAATCAAAATCTACTATTCTGAGATAATTCCTTAATTCATCACTAGTCTCAGATCTTAATTCAACTTTTTCTTTCTTTGAAAACTGAACATCTGTAACTTCAGTTTTCCTTTTTCTTTTCAAACTCTTCTTTCTTTCAGCTTCAGTCCAGGTAGCTTCTTCTCTAAAATCTTTGATGCCTGCAACATCCTTCTTATAATCCTCCCTAGCAGCATCATATAATCTTTTCATCTCAAAATAATTAAACTTCTGCAATCCTTTATACCCTTGACTTTTCAGATAAGCCATCATAGCATTTCTGTCTTTAGCTTTATTAAGTCTTCTTGGCATAAATCTAACTGGAACAGGTGACTGTAATGGTTCAGCAACTTCAGCATCTAATTCATCTTGTACCTTTTGAGCTGCTTCTCTATTCTGAGCTTCTTGAGCTTCTTGATCTTTTCTATCTTTAGCATTTAACTCTTCTTGAACTTTTCTAGCTACAGCTTCATTCCTAGCAAGTTCAATTGCTCTAAGTTCTGCTAAAGTTAACTTTTTCTTCTTTGTTTCAACCAGAACACCCTTTCCTTTATCCTTAGGATCAATTGCAGGTTGAGAAGTTCTTTGTTGTTTTTCTTCTTGTACATCTCTAATAGTAACACCACCTCTAGGTTGTGACAAATCTCCTAAAATTGTAGCAATGAATTCATCATCACTTGCAAAATGAATAGGTTTGAATGTAGCTTCCTCCTCTTCTTGTATAACAGTTGTAGAAGGACCAGCTTCTTCTTCAAAATTCAATACTCTTGGTGTTATTACCTCTTGCCTAGAAGTACCTTGAAAAGCAACACTTTGATGTTCAGTACCTTGATCATCAGTACCTTGAACTTGAACTTGTTCTTCTTGTTCCTCAGTATCTGGAATAATCTTTTCTTCAGTACCTTCAAGTTCTTTCTTCTTCGTAACATCTTCTTTCAAATTTTCGTTTTCTAAATTCCTCCCCAATTGGACAGAAGATGGTTGATGAACCTTTTGATGAACCTTTGAACTTGAACTTGTTTTTGACCCAGACACGAAATTCTTTAATCAAAGGCCAGACAAAAGTTGTTAGCATTCGAAATTTTATCTTCAATTTCTTGATCTGCTTAGCTTGAACCTTAGTAGTCTTTTGCAACTTAACAATCTCCCTTGTCAAAACATAATTATCTAAAGATAAACCTTTACGAGGTATAGTATGTGAATCGTCACCTGGAATATGTGAATGTTCCTCTGATTGAGAAACAGGAACAGATCCTTGTGGAGATGGAGAAGGTGATCTTAAAACTTCTTCTTGAACCTCAGGGCTTGACAAAACGGTACCCTGTAGAGATGCAGTACCTTCTTGTGATGCAGCACTTGCAGATGCAGTACCTTCAGATGCAGTACTTTCACTTGCTGCATCATCTTCATCATCAGCTCTAACAGCCTGAACAACTTCCATCATAGAAGTAGTTAATGGTGTATCCGATCCTCTAAATAGATCACTTCTTCTAGCCATAAAAGTAAAAATCTTGGATTGTTGAACAATAACAGGCAATAAGTCTGTAGGTTTTGGCACATCAGCAAGTTGCTTGTTTAAGAAAACCTGTATAAACCGTGGGTACATTAGCCAAGTAGATCCATGTGAGATATGCGAGAGCATCCCAACCAGTATTAGCCTTGAGAAGTTAAAAACTCGATCCGTAGCTAACCCAACCATAGCAGATGCTATATTGGACCCGAACTACTCCCAAGAAGTACTCTTAGCACTTATGCAATGTAGCAACTCATGAACCAAAAATTTCCATTGAGGACAAAACAACTGTTTTCTGAATGTTTGTTCCGTTAAAGAACCTTCATAACCAATATGCCCAAAAGTTTCCCAAATCAATTCCTTGGCAAAACGAATAGCACCATCATTATCATTAAACAGCAAATCCTCTCTAATAGATGCTTCAGTAATCTTCACAGTTCGTCCAACAACTGTAGCCCTAATATAAAATTCTTCATTCTCCATGTTTTCTCTTGCAGTAGCCCAAAATTCTTGAATCCAAGGCTCAATAATATCCGGCTCCACTAAAAGAGCATAACTGATTTGCGACCCAGTTAAAAAATCAATAATATCGTGAAACGCCGCGTTGTCTTCAGTCTTGTCTAAATTGGCTACCATATTGTGCTTTGAAACAGTAGGTCGATTCGCCATTGGTGATTATGTAAGCACAAATTGAAATTGAATAAGAATGAGAGAAATATGGAAACAATGCGAATGTAATAATATGAGAGGGAAAATCGGAAAGTAGGTATTTATAGGTGAGATTTGAAAAATCACTGCCCAAAATAAAACAACCGTTAGCATTAATTACCCCTCAATATAACCGTTGAAACAGTACTTTAATACGACAAACAGTACTTTCCACGTATGCAGTACTTTCCCAAAGCAGTACTTTCAGGAAAAACGGTACTTTGCCAAATTCCTCCATAGAAACTAAGTATATACAAGTATCCTCCCCTCAAGCAATACACAGGACTATACTAACACCTTATAGTCCTCCCCTCAAACATAGCTTAGTAGTTAATCATGCCAATACTCACCACCAAGTGATTAAATCTTGAAACATCAAAGCCTTTGGTGAGTAAATCAGCTACGTTGTCATCTGTGTGAACCTTAACAACATTAATGAGCCTGTGCTCATAACAATCTCTGATAAAGTGATGCCTAATCTGAATATGCTTGGTCTTGGAATGATAAACTGGATTCTTCACAATACAAATGGTACTCTCATTATCAATATTGATAGGAGTATTTTTGAAATTGAACCCATAGTCCAAGAGTTGATTCTGCATCCACAAAACTTGTCCACAATAGCTTGCAGCAGCTACATATTTAGCTTCAGTAGATGATGTTGCTGCAATTGTCTGCTTCTTGCATTGCCAGGAGACTAACCTTCTTCCAAGATATTGGCATCCCCCAGTTGTTGATCTTCTATCATAATTATCACCTGCATAATCACTATCTGAAAAAGCTTCTAAGTGAAAAGGTGACTCATTTGGATACCACAACCCTAATTTTGGTTGTTGTTTTAAATAACAGAAAATTCTCTTTACTGCATTCATGTGAGAGATCTTTGGTGAGACTTGATATCTTGCACATAAACAAACTGCAAACATGATATCAGGCCTTGATGCAGTAAGATACATAAGAGAGCCAATCATTGATCTGTATAACTTGACTTCAACAGGCTGTCCATCTTCATCTTTGCCCAATGAATTGATAGATTTAATAGGTGTAGTAACAGCCTTCATATCATCAAAATTAAACTTCTTAAGTATGTCTGTAACATACTTGTCTTGACTGATAAAAATTCCTTCCTTTGACTGCTTAACCTGAAGTCCCAAAAAGAAAGTTAACTCTCCCATTGAACTCATTTGAAATTCCTTCTGCATCAGCTGCTCAAACTCCTTAACCTTGGACTGTTTGGTAGCCCCAAAGATGATATCATCAACATAGACTTGAACTAACATGATATCCTTCTTGTCTCTCTTGATAAACAAAGTCTTGTCTATAGCTCCCCTCCTGTATCCATGTTGTAATAAGAATGTAGAGAGCATCTCATACCAAGCTCTAGGTGCCTGATGAAGGCCATAAAGAGCCTTAACCACCTTATAGACTTTGTTTGGATGTTTAGGATCTTCAAAACCTGGAGGTTGTTTCACATACACCTCTTCTGTAATAGTACCATAGAGAAAGGCACTCTTGACATCCATTTGGTAAACCTGAAAACCCATGTATGAAGCAAAAGCAAGAAATATTCTAATAGCCTCAATCCTTGCTACAGGAGCAAAAACTTCATCATAATCTACTCCTTCTTCTTGTCTATAGCCTTGAGCTACTAACCTTTCCTTGTTTTTGATAACATTGCCTCTTTCATCTCTTTTCACTCTGAAGACCCATCTGGTGCCAATGACTCTCTTCCCATCTGCAAGATCACATAAAATCCAAACTTCTTGAAGTTTAAATTGAAGAAGTTCTTCCTGCATAGCTTCAACTCAGCTTTCTTTAGTCAAAGCTTGAGCAATATTCTTGGGTTCCTCTTGAGAGAAGAAACAAGTAAATAAGCAGGTTTGATGGTCCTTATGATTCAGCCTGTTTTGTTTATACACAAAGCTAAGTAAAGCATTGTGAGGTTTTGTGAAACCCTTAGCTTTGTGTCTTGTCATAACTCCAGAAGTAGAAGGACCAATGATTTGATCAGTTGGATGATTCTTATGAATCCGTAAGATTGGAGACTGTGGAACTCCATACGCATCATCCAAATTAGTATAATCAGCACCTTCATTGGAATCTGAGAAAATACCTTCATCTTCAAGCTCATCATCAGTTTCTTCTAATCCAGGCATGGTAGGATCATCCAAATCATCTAAAGTACTGTCAACAGGTGCAGCAGTACTTTGGTCGAAAGTACTGTCCAAAGTACTGTGAGAGTATTCTGCAGTCTTGTTCTTCTTTGCCTCTTCATAAGCTCTCCTTTGTTCATCAGTGTAAGAATGTGCTAATACATCTTGAAGAAGCATCTGATTAAGTTCCTCTTGAATAGATTGATCCTCAGCAGATAATGAGGATTGTGGTGCAACAGTACTTTGTTTTGGAGAATCAGTACTTTGCTTAGGAACATCAGTACTTTATTTTGGACTTACAGGATCTTCATCAGGAACAGCATCAGGTCTAATATGAACTCCATGAACAACATATTGTAAATCTTCTCCATTGTGCATAGGTTGATTTTCTTCTCTAACAGGTACATAATTCATTGAAGGAGTTAAAACCTCAAGATCAAACATCCAATCAGGACCTTTACCTTTCTCAGTGTCTTGATCTTCTAAAAACTCAACATGAAGACAATCTTGAATCTTCTTAGTAACTCTGTTGTATACTCTAAAGCCTTTACTGTTAGTGCAATAACCCAATAAGTATCCTTCTTCTGATTTGCCATCAAACTTCCCCAGATTATCAATGGTGTTTAAAATAGTAAGAGGACATCCAAAAGGCTTCATAAAACGAATGTTGGGTTTATTGCCCATCAGCAATTCATAGGGTGTCTTCATCTGTGGTTTGGTGACAGAGACTCTGTTATGTATATAGCATGCAGTACTTACAGCTTCTGCCAAAAATTGAATAGGTAGATGGGAATCTGCTAGCATTGTCCTTGCTGCTTCAATCAAAGTCCTATTCTTCCTCTCTGCAACACCATTTTGCTGTGGTGTTCTAGCAATACTAAACTCCCTCTTTATGCCTTTATTTGCACAAAAGTCATCCATAGGCTTGTTCTTGAATTCAGTTCAATTATCACATCTAATACCTCTAACCTTGAGTCTTAATTGGTTTTCAAGTGCTATAATCAGTGTCTGAATAGCATCAAAGGTATCATCTTTAAAACCCAAAAAGAAAACCTAACTGAATCTACTGCAATCATCTGTAACAACCAAACAGTACTTTTTCTTATTTAAACTTGCCACAGAGACAGGTCCAAATAAATCCATATGTAACAGCTCCAATGGTTCTCTAATAGTTCTTTCCTCAAGCTTCTTGCAAGAAGCTTTATGTTGTTTACCATTCTTGCATGCCAAACATGATTGATCATTCTTGTAAGTCTTTGAAGGTAAACCTCTAACTAAATTGCCTTTGACCAGTTTGTTGATATTCTTTAAATTAACATGGCCCAATCTTCTATGCCATTGATGTGCCTCTTCAGATGTTGCTTTAGCCACCAAACATGTGGCTCTTCCATAAGAATATAGACTCTTCATGTCTAAACTATATACATCATTTGTCCTTGGTACTCTAAGTACTACCATGTCATCATCAACAGGTTTAAAGTCAGAGGAAAGGATGAGACATTCTGTGTCAGTGAATAACACAGGATGCTTTTTATCACAAATTTGAGAGACTGAGAGCAAGTTGAACTTAAGCTCCTTCACATATCTAACATTCTCAAAGTCATTAAGCCCTGCTTTGATAGTTCCTTTGCCAGTAATCTTTCCTCCATTGGGATCATTCCCAAACGCAACTCTTCCTCCACTAATATTTCTAAAATCAGACAGAATCTCTTTGTCTCCTGTCATACTTCCAGAGCACCCACTATCCACAATTAGATGATCTTTAAGCTCCTCTTCTGGGTTGCCCTGCACACAAAGAAAAGAGTTAGTGATTTTTAGGAACCCAAGCCATTACTGACTTGTGTTCCCCTTGTGGAGTTACAAACTCAAATTCTTTGAGTATGTAATTCCCACTATCTTTCAAATGATGATCCAAAATTATCTTTTGATCTTTAACATGTGGATTTTCAAAACTTTCTGGTTTTTCAACATAAATCTCTTTCACCAGATTATTAGCATTTTCTTGTATCACAAAAACATCAGATTCACTTTTTGTTGAAAGTACTGTGTGTCCCTCAGTAGTACCTTCCTTCTTAACCCATTCTGGTTTAACACGTGGTTCCTGTGATCTAGATCCCCTATGTGAATTGTAATACCTTCTAGGTTGATAGTGAGATCTCCTAGAATTCCTATTCCAAATAGTGTGATCAGTACCTTGTTTTGGCTGAGCAGTACTTTGGAAAGTACTGTGAGATACTGAAGGTTTTGAAAAAGGTCTTCTCTGATGTGGGTATCTATGATCTGGTGTGAAGTTTCTGTGATTAACCCTATTTGAATTATTCCAAACTGGTTTGTGCTCTCTAGGTGTGTGGTTGGCAGATCTGTTCTTTGGAAATTTGCTAAGGTATTCTGAGTGTCGATCACAATCTTTGATTAAATGATTAGGACTATAACACACAAAACAAAGTTTTTGACCCATATGTCCAAAGTGATTTCTTCTATGTCTATGCACAAAATTATTCTGCCTTCTTGGTGAATGATAAAACCTGTTTTGACCAAAGTTATCCCCAAAAGGTTTAGCAGTACTGTTTTGAAAAGGTTTTGCAGAAGGTACTGCTTGTTGAGCAGTACTTTGTTTTAAAGGTACTGCTTGATTTTGAACATTATTTTCAACAGCTTCTTTGGGTTTTTCAGACCTAGATTGAGCTACAAGCTTCTTCCTAAACTCTAGACTATCTACTCCAAAGCGAGAAACATCAGGCCTAGAGGGTTGCTGAATGCCAGTAGGATGAGGAACAGCATGATAACCATTGTCTTTCTTATACTCAGGTGGTGGTTCACTTATTGAGCCCTCATTACTAGATGTATCTACATAGTTAATGAGTTCATCATCACTAGTTGTTATGTCCTAAAAATCACCATCATCCTGATCACTAGGTTGGTTTTCATTTATGGTACTAAAGTCCATTCCAAATCCTAAGCCTGTTCTAATGTAAGCCCTTCTCTGTTTTTCAACATAAGCAACATGGGACAAGCCAGACTCTCCCCAAGCAGCAAACTTAGCTAACAATTCATCTCTTTCCTTAGTCAATTTCTCAATTTCAGCAATTTTACAGTTTAGTTTCCATTCACTAAGTTTTAACTGATAATCCTGTTGTTCATATTTTTTAGCCCAAGCCATTTCATTATTTTCATGAGTTAATATTTTGGCTTCCATAGACTCTAAAGTGATTTGATAACCTGCTACCTCAGACCTAGCCCTAACACAATTATCTCTTTCAATCACATAACTGTTAAGTAATTTTAGATAAAACTCATAACAGTTTGAGCATACCTCAGAGATAGGAGACTGAGTTGGTGAAGTAGCCACCATAGCAAGAAGAACAGTATCATCTTCACTTTCTTTGCTCCAATCAAATCCTCCAAAGCCATCATTAGATTCCAAAGCAGCATGTTCAGGTTCTTCTTCAAAAGCAGTGCTCCAGTCCAATGCTTCCACTGTGTCTTCAACTGCATCTTCCACTGCTACCATACAGTAAGTCACCGGTTCATCATCAAATTCTTCACTCCAGTCAACTTCTGATAACTTCTCTTGAGCAACCAAAGCCTTTGTTTCAGTAATTGGAATTTCTTTGAGCTCAAGTTTTGGCTTCTCAGATGTTCTGTTTGCTTGATACTTAGCAAACCTGCACTCCCTTGCAAAGTGACCAGTCTTTTGACAATTGAATCATTCAATTTGAGATTTGTCAAAAGTTATTCCTTGTTTTGGTTTGAAATCAATACTTTTGCCTGTCTTCTTCATGTACTTTTTGATCCTTGCAGTGATCATAGCAACTTGCCAACTGATATCAATTTCTTCAAGTGCATCTTCTTCAATCTGTGCTAGATCCTCTTCATAAGTGACAAGTAAACTGGCTTGTTGTGCAAAGAAGGAGCACACAACTTCATCTGAGTGCAAAGTGGTAGATGGTGGGGCTTGCTGAGCATATGAAGAGGGATTGTAAACAGCAGTACTTTGAGAAATAGTACTTTGAGGAGAAGCAGTACTTTTGGAAGTACTGCTCTTCTTTTTCAGATGATAGAAAAGCAATACTATGAGATTTGGAATTGGGTTGACCACTCATCTCATGTTCATACACCTTCAATTGATGATAGAGATCATCAAAGTCCATAACATCCAATCCTTGTTGTCCTCTGATCATAGTAGCAATCACATGCCATGTAGATGGCAAGCTCCTTAGAAACTTCAAATTAGCATCCTCAACTGACACTTCTGCCTTGTATAACTTTAACATGTTGAGGAGATTTTGAAATCTATCATATGCAGCATCAAGATTCTCTCTTTCACCAACTGTAAAAGTTTCAAACTGTTGCTTCAGCAAATTTTTGTGCATCTTCTTAGAGGCTTCATTCCCTCCAAATCTGGTCTTGAGAGCAGCCCAGAGCTGCTTAGCATCTTTAGCATCATGAAATTTGAGAAGATGACCATCTGGAATGGCAGATAAGAGAATGTTTAGTGCCTTTTCTTGATTCCTTAGGGTTGCTGCTGGTAAGACTGCCTTTGGTGCGATTGGTTGTCCAGGAACATTAATGGGTTCTGTAACTACTTCATTCCCATTCACAATTACATTCCATAGAGCATGGTCTGTAATGGCAATATACTGCGTCATCTTCATGCACCAGAGATCATATTCTCCCTTCTTGATTATTGGAATTCTGAGTGAGGTGATTGAGGGTGGTGGAACAGCTTCAGTCGACATCTTTAATATTGTTGAAGTAGGATTTCTTCCTAGTCAGAGTTTCCACACAAGCTCTGATACCACTTGTTGGATCGATATACTTTAATCAAACTAAATTTAACTAGCTTGTTAAGGTTTAATAACCTCGGATAAATCCTAAGTTATTAACAAAGAAACACTGAGCAATCTTTATCAAGTACGCGGAATTTACTTAACAAAGCTAAGAAGAATAACTTTTATTATAAACTCTAAATCTGCTTATTATGCAGATACTCTAATACAACTCTAAGATAATCGAACTTCTCTCTAAAAACACTAATTCGTAAACTCTAAAACTCTTTTTGGAATCGTACCTCTAATGCCAATCTAGGAGTCCTTTTATAGGCTCAAGGATATCCTAGTCGGTTTACAATTTGTATTCTTGTACGACAAGTAATCTAAACAAAGAATACAATACTTTCCATAAACGAATATAACAGTTCTTTGTTCTTGCAGTACTTTGACTTCATAGTGCAGTACTTTGACTTTGTCTTTAGCAGTACTTTGACTCTTTGAATTCTTCCAGTACTTTGCAGTTTACAGTACTTTCATATCTTCAGTACTTTCATATCTTCAGCACTTTCATATCTCAACATAATGTATGCGTAAATAAAATCGGCTTTCGAACAATTACGTCGTAACTAAAATATTTAGTTACGTCGTAACTAAGTTACGCCGTAACCAAAATATGTAATTACGCAATAACTTCAACTTCGTACTTTCTTTTATCATTATACTTTCATGAAACTATATTAGCCTTGTGTACACGTTTGGCCCCTGATCGTTCTTCATCATTTATAACAAGTCCTTGAAGTAAATAAACCTCATATGAATTGTCACCTTTAGTCCCTGATCGTACTTGTTACTTTTACTTTTAATCATCGGAGTAAATATCATCTTCATTTAGCCACTGGACTTCAACTCCTTAGCGCCCAAGTTAATAATTATGGTGTAACTAAATTGCTACGTTACGCCGTAACCTTCACAAAAATAATTACGACGTAACCATAAGAAATGGCTATGCCGCATCCTTCAAAGCATCTTATTTACGCCGTAACATTATTAACGAGTTACGGCGTAATCTTCACACTGAATTCATAGGCCCTCGAAAATAAATCTTCAGAACATATATTCGGCCTTATATACATCTTTTCTACTTCAACGCCTCATTTATCCTGAAATGCAAATATGAACGAATGTGAACGAATTAAGTGCCATATTATTACAAATGAGGCCATAAACACGTGAATTTGATATATAAAAGATCAGGCTAATTTGATGTTATCAGGTGACATGAAAGGTCTCCTCAACTTGTTGTCTCCTTGTTTTAAATACCCTGAAGGCTTTGGAGATCAGTGAGTAACCTAGAAAGTATCCATCATCAGCTTTTGCATCAAACTTTCCTAGATGATCCTTGTGGTTATGAATAAACACAGGACATCCAAACACATGAAAGTAGCTGATATCAGGAAGTCTACCTTTGAATATATCATATGGTGTTTTGTTATGTCTTTTGAAAATGATTGACCTGTTTTGAGTGTAACAGGCTGTTTTGACTGCTTCAGTCCAGAAATGTTTTGATAGAGCTAAGCCATTTAACATAGTTCTAGCAGCCTCAATGAGAGTTCTGTTTTTCCTTTCAGCTACCCCATTTTGTTCAGGGGTGTAAGGAGATGAATTTTTTTGGGAGATTTCCATTTCATCACAGAAATTCTCAAGCTCTTCATTTATGAACTCAGTACCATTGTCAGTTCTGATTTGTTTAATAGTAATGTCATTCTGGGTTTCAATGTTCCTGATGAATGACATTATAGTGTCAGCTGCCTGACTCTTTTTGGAAAGAAAGTATACCCAAGTATATCTTGAAAACTCATCAACAATGACAAGTGTATACTTCTCATGCTGGATTGATCTAGGACTGACTGGTCCAAAGAGATCCATATGCAGGAGGTGAAGGCAGCTTTTGATTGAAAATTTTTGTTTTGTTTTGAAAGATGCTCTTTGATGTTTGCCTTTTTCATGGGCTGAGCATGGTTTGTCTTTTGCAAAAACCAGTGATGGTAAACCAAGGACCTTGTTTTGTTTTGCCAAGTTGTTGATATTTTTGAAGTTTAAGTGAGAGAGTCTCTTATGCCACAGCCAGTTGACAATTTCAGTGGCTTTGGCAAAGAGAAAGGTTCCATCTTGAGAGAGTTTTGACATGTCTAAGACATAAACATCATCCCCTCTGGGAGCTATCAAAACAACTTCTTTGTTGGCATTGAAAATGGTACCTTGTTTGTCATTGAATTGCACATGTACTTTGCATCACAGAGTTGACTGACACTGATGAGATTGTATTTTAGACCATTGACATAAGCTATTCTAGAGAAAACTATTCCATTACAGTATACTGAACCATAACATTCAGTGGGACATGATGAGTTATCACCAAATACTACCTTGGGTCCTGGTTCCTTTACATACTTGTGCAGATACTCCTTAACACCAGTCATGCTTCATGAGCATCCACTATTTAGATGCCAGATAGGCTCCCTGGTGTGTCTCTACACAAGTAGTAAAGTGGATTAGTTTCTCTTACTGACCCACTTACTAGTGGGTTTGGGTCTAATGGTCTGCTTGAATTTAGAAATCGACTCATGTTCAGTGGTTGAGTGCATTGTGCTACCACATGTTTTGCATTTAGAGACTGAGGATGACTCAGTGATTCTTGGTTGCTTTGAACTTCTCCTTGCATTGATGACACTGTCATGCTGGGATGTCTCATGAGCTGGATTTCCGCAAATATCACAGCATGTGTTCATGAGACAATCATCATGATGATGATCATTAAAGCCACCGTGTGGGCAAGGAGAAAAGGGTTTTGCTCTAAACTTTTGAGCAGATTTTGAGGTTGAAGCATACTGATGACCAACTTTGGTATAGTTTGCTTTACTGAGAGAACTTACATATTGTAAGTGATCAGAAGTTCTGTGATCCTCCTTTTTGCAGATCATACAAAAAAGGATTCTATAACAGTTGTCAGTTGTATGACTGATATAGTGGCATAGATCACACTTCTGATTGGATTTTGTGGTGGATTTTGACTTTGAGGAACTAGAGGAAGCTGACTTTGTTTCCTTGATTCATTCAGGGACTTTTTCGATGGATTCCATCTTATCAGTTAGCTTCCTCACAAGTTCAGTCAGTTGCTGAATTTGGTCAGCTTCAGTGGGGACAGAGGATGTGGAAGTCTCAGTGGGGGTAGATTCTTGTTGAATTGGTTTTGTTGGTCTTTTCAGGATGGTTCTACCAAGTCCAGACCTTTCTTTTGGTGAGTGTGGATTGAATTGTAATGGAGTAAGCTCAGAGCTAGGAGCAGCACCCTGAAGAGGTTCCAGGGATGGAAGCGGTGCTTGAGATTCTGCTTCAGACTCAGAGATGTGTTCAGTACTACTGGGCACATCAGGGAGTCCAAGCATGCTCTTTAGAGCTTGACTTTCAGGCTCTAGAACTCTTCCAGAATCGAAATTAGGAAGCTTACTATCAGGATTAACACGTTCAATCCAATCACTAGGCTTGGGAATAGTTAACACATTGGTAATCATGCCACCAGACATAAAAGGTTTAGGAGACTGGTCTTTGTTGTGAGAGTCAGGGAGATGATCTTCACCTATGACTCTCTTTTTGCTACTGGGAGCTCCCACAGCATCAAAAACTCTTGGATTCTTAGCAGTCCAACTAGCAATGATTTCCTTTTCTTTCTTAATTTCTTCTTGAAGAGCCTGATTTCTTTTAACTAATTCAGTGTTTTGAATTTGCAAAGTGATAGCCTCAAGCTTATTTTGTTTTAAAAGAAGCAGTCCATCCCTACACTTTTTTAGTTCAAAACTTAGCTTGTTATATTTTGAAAAAAGATTTAATCATTGCTCTTCTACGAACTTAAGATCGCCATTGATGTAGTTCATATAGGACTTCCAATCAGATTCATCATCCATAGAAAGTAAAATATTTACCTTCTTTATTGTAATGTTGACCCACTCAATTTCCGGCATGATTGTTTCCCATAGCCAGCTTGTCCTCTTCGGAGATAGCCATCAGTGCACTGACTTGCACCATTTTGTCATCAGATGAGACAGGCTCTTCATCCCAATCGAAGACTTCAGCAACAAGACCTTTGTTTTTACCCTGCACAGATTTAACAGTGTGTGTTGTTTCTGAGGGTGTGGCCTCAAGCAATGCTAGCTTAGCTTTAGCTTTCTTGTATTTAGCTTCAAAATCCACAGTTTTGTTTTGATCAGATTTGTTTTGAAAATTTTGATGAGACTGATAGATGTTTGGTTGAAATTTGCTAAGGCTGAAGACTGATTAGACCCTGATGGTTTGTAAGAGGGTTCATAAATTGTTTTTAAAAAACAGTCTTTTGCAAAATGACCTCTTTTATGACACTTAAAGCATTCAGTGTCTTCAGTTGCTTTAGCAGTTGAAAAACCTTTTTTTCTTTTTATAAACCTTCGAGAGTTAGCGAGGAGTGCCATTTCCTGAAATTCAACGTTTAGGTCATTTAGGTACACCTCACTTGATCTCTCATCAGGCTCATCATCTGAATTTTCTTGGAAATCTTGAACCACAGTGTTAGAAAAGAAAGCAGTTGATAATGGTGATGAAGTGGTGGTCAGGGACTTCTTGACTTCCTGAGACTTCTTTAAGTCAGGGTATTGTCTGTTGATGAGGTTTTTCTCATAGACAAATTTCCCATAAATTTCAGGAAGCTCAAGATTTTGGATATGATTAGCATTCCTAAGTCCCTGAGAGAAATTCAACCACTTCTCAGGCAGACTATTGACAAAACCAACATTGATTTCATGTTTGGACAACTTAACACCATCATTTGACAGTTCATTTAAAAGAGTTTTGTACTGGGTGTAAGTTTGAGACAGCGTTTCTGAGTCCTTAGCCCTGAAGGTGTTATACTCAAGTTTCAGGTCCATTATCCTGTTTTCCTTGGTATCAGATGGGCCTTCATGACTATGAACTAGGTCATCCAGGTTTGTTTAGCTGTACTACAGCTTATAACAGACTCCATAATATCGTCAGGAAGACAAGATATTATGATACTTTTGAGCCTTTGATCCTGGTTGACCACTCTTCTTTCATCCTGAGTCCACTGGGTTTCAGGTTTAGGCAAACCTTCAGCAGTCTTTGGGATAAATGGACCTTCATTTATACACTTGATATAATAAGGTTCCATCCCAATCAAATAGCAAAGCGTACGCTTTTTCCATTTGTTAAATTTACCAGCTTCAAGTCTAGGGGCAACAGCTGAATAAGCTCCACCCTTTTTGTCAACTAGTTGGGGTACATCAAATTCAGCCATTTTAGGATCCTGATTTAAAAACGTTTAAAGCGGCTTAAAAATAGTTTTATAATCAGCCTTGCTCTGATACCACTTGTTGTTCCCTATTCACTATAGTATAAAAACAGTTTAAGTAATGTAAACAAACTAATAGTGAATAAATGACTGAAAAGATATAATTAAAACACAGAGAGTAATTTTCAACATCATATTCTTATTAGAAATGAATCAAAAGAATACGTTACCCTAGTACTCGCGGAACAGTACTAGGGATTGAAATGACAAAGTGTTGTAACTCCTCACTAAGCTCAAGCTAAGTCTGAGCACAACTACACGGAACCACTGAGCTATCTCAGGGACAAAGTTGTATTTGGAGGAGTGAAAGATGGCTTGTGTGTGTGTGTGTTTCACAATCCACAAGCTTAATCTTTCACTCCATCTCTTATGCTATTTATACAAGTATGAGTTTTAACTCTTTCTTAAGTGACAAACTGACAATTTGCAGAAGACAAAATACTGATGTAGTTTGTCTCTGTTTACAAAGACTATATTAGGTAAAGGGACCAAGTCACTTTCTTCATGTCAACTCTGATGCTGATTCTAAAAGGAAAACTTTCAGGATAAGTACTCCGTCTTATTCATTTCCAATGTAACCGTTTTATCCCGCCCATTCTTCAGTCTTCATAGTCTTCAGTCTTCAGTTTCAGTTTGTCTTCAGTGTAAGTAGTTGGTGAGGAGTTTAGGGATTCAGAGATTTATTGTCATCACTCACTGAATCCACCATCTTCTTCTTGACTCAGTCTTCACTCTTTAAGTTCCATCTTACTGAGTGGAGAGACTTCTTCTTCGCCTCATACTGAGTATCCTGAAGACGGCTCACCGAGAGACTATGCACTCAGTGACCTGTTAGTGTTTAACGGACTAAGCACTTAGGTTATTTTCTATTCAAATCCTTGATTAAGGGGTTTGGGTATTTACTGAACCCAACAGAGGCTTTCCTTCTACCCATTTAGTGAAGTGGTCATTTGCTACGAGTAGAAACTTGAATCCTCCTTGGGCAATAGGGATGGGCCCTACAATATTGATCCCCTATTGAAAGAAAGGACATGCCGAAGTTGTCAACGTCATTTCTTGCTTGGGCATTCTTGATACCGGGTAATGTATCTGACATGACTCACACTTTTGTATTATTGTCTATGCATCTGCGTGCATTGAAGGCCAATAATAACCCAACTTCGTTATCTTTGCGACCACCGATCGTGACCCTACGTGAATGTCGCAAGAACCTTGGTGCACCTCTTGGAAGATACTTCTAGCTTGTACATGGCTTACACATCTCAAGCATGGTGATAAGAATGATCTGCGATATAGGTTTCCGTCTATGACCTAGTATTGAGGGGCTTTGACTTTTATTTTTCTGTCCTTGTGTGGATCTTTCAGGAGGGATCTAAACAATAGGTATTATGGGATAGGTGTCATCCAGCTTTCACCTTTGTCTTCGATAATATCTAATACTTATTTTTGACTGATGGATCTTCTTGTTAGGACTTCCACCAATACTTATTTCATAAGATGTTTGAAGGTCATCGAAGCTAATTTGCCCAATGCGTCAACTTTCTTGTTTTGGTTCCTGCAAACATGCTCCATTGTGTACGCATCGAAACCTTCCAGAGCTTTCTTCGTTTTCTCCATATATATTTTGATCACGGTTTGTCTTGCTTCGAACAAACCCTTGACCTAATTTGCAACTAGTTGTGAGTCCGCAAATATTGCTAAATCCTTGACCTTCATATTGGCGGCTATCCTTAGACCAGCTAATAGAGCTTCATATTCCACCTCATTATTAGTGGTTTCGAATTTAAACCGCAAAGCATATGTGAATTCGTTTCCTTCGGGACTCATGAGCATTAATCTTGCCCTCGAACTGTCATAACTGGAGCCTCCATCTGTGTATAGCTTCCATATGGCCTCCGAGGTAGACGTGTTATCTTTAACCTGTCGTTCTTCATTTTTTTTTATTTCTTCTTTGATTTTCGAAGGGGTTTCGATGACAAACTCGGCTAGGACTTGACCCTTTCGTCCCTGGAATTTGATGTCATGCTCTCTCAATTCGATTGCCCATTTGGCTATCATTCCCGGCTTCTTCGGGGTTTACGAGTATTTGTTTGATGGGCTTATCAGTTAAAAATTGAATAGGGTGGGCTCGAAAGTACCTCCGGAGTCTTCTCGCAGCATACTATAGCTAAAATGAGCTTTTCTAAGTCTGGATAGTTGAGTTCTGCCCCTTGTAAGACTATATTGACAAAGTAGATTGGAACTTGTCTTTTTCTCTTTCAGCGAGCAATACTGCACTTATACTTTGTTCGGAGGTTGCAAGGTACATCACCAACGTTTCGCCTTTGATTGGGGCAATAACTGGTGGAAATATTTCCATGAAATTCTTCATTTTTCGGAAGATCTCTTCTGACTTTTTGTTCCACTGCAAAGTCTTCTTTCCAGTGCAACGTTTAAGGGCTTTGAAGAAGGGTATAGACTTGTCTGCACCTTTCGAGAGGAAATGGCTCAAGGATGCAGCTTCCCATTTATACTTTGAATTTCTTTTAGCATTTTCAGAGGCTTCAAGTCCGTAATTGCTTTTACCTTTAAAGGATTCGCCTTTATACCTTGCTTTGTAATCAGATGCCCGAGGAATTTCCCTTCCTCGACTCTAAAGGAGCATTTATTCGGGTTGAGCTTCATATTGATGGATCGAAGCCTGTCGAAGGTCTCTTGGATGTCCAATGACATTTTTTACTCAGAAACACTTTTAATCACCATGTCATCCATGTATACGTTCCAATCTGATCATTGAAGACCTTATCAACGAGTCGTTGGTAAGTGGATCCTGCATGTTTGAGGCCTAAAGGCATCTTTTTGTAATAGAAGGCCCCCTTTCCAGTGAAGAACGACGTCTTGTCATCATCTTTTTCAGCCATTTGTATCTGATGGTAGCCTTTGTAAGCATCTAGGAAGCATTTAAGATGAAAACCAGAAACGGATTCCACCTTCTAATCGATTTCTGGTAGGGGATACAATATTTGGGATATGCTTTGTTGATGTCTATGAATTCCACACACATCCTCCATCATTCGTTGCTTTTCTTCACCATGACTAGGTTCGCCACCCACGTCTGATATTTGGCCTTTTTGAGGATACCCGCCTTTGTTAGTTCATCAATTTCTTTACATGCGGCTTCGCTTCTTTCCAGAGCCAAGTTTTGTTTCTTTTTTTGACAGGCTCAATGTGCTTGTACTCGTTGAGCCTATGTTCTGTGTTGAAAGGTTCACAATTGACTGTTATGGTTCTTGGGATACTCGTAATTTCTGCGTATGTCCACGCGAATATGTCTGCGTTTGCTCGAAGGAGATCTTGTAACTTCTTCTTGGAGTTTTCTGGCAGTTGCTTCCCGATTACTACTGGTTGATCAGGATAGCAATCATTGACAATGACTCGCTCTTCTGCATCAGCTAGTATATCCTTTGGATCATCCGAGGGACCTTCCTTTTTCTTCTTGTAGCCTTATATGTTCCTGTTGGACTCGAAGTTGGACTGTACGGTTCCCACATCATAGGGGGTGTGGAACTTAACAGCCGCATGGATTGTGGAAACTACCATCTCCATTTTTTGCATTTATGTTCTTCTTAGAAATAGGTTGTATGGTGAATCAGATCTTACAATAACAAAATCGAGGATTTCCGTCCTTGTGAAAGGACTGACGTATTTCTCCCAAAGACCACGAATATTCTCCTGAAAATCCTACGAGAGGTGTTCTAGAATCTACCCTTCAAGAGAGGATCAAAGAATTCAGCTTGAGGAAGCAATGTTCATAAATTACTTCACATGCACTTCCTCCATCCATGTAGACGAGATTCACTTGTCTATCGAAAACCCGTACTTTGATGGTTATGGGATCCGAGGATGGTTCATAGCCGATTAGTGAAGGGAATTTTATTTCTTCGATCTTGCATCCAGTATCTTTTCTCTTCAAACTTGGTTTTTCCCTACAGATCATGAGAATCAGAGCTTCAACGGTTGTAACATTTTTGTCCCCTTTCTTCCATTTGCCTAATTGGGTATCCGATGTTTTAGCCTTTACTTTCTTTATTCCCTTCACCAGATGCTGTTGGGTCTGACAAACTGACCCAATTGTCTCTAACAAATATTTAAACATAAATGAGCTTAATACAACTTCTGAAGGTCAGAAAGTACCAAACCTCTAATAAGGGTAAGAAGGTATGTCACCAGATAGACTATCTAAGTGATTCTGATAGATGTCTTATGACATACTCTCGGATGGTTATCAGAGAACTTGACTCTCTGATTATTATTTAAAAGACGGACTCACTGATGTCAGTGACTGTTGTATAAAGCTAAAACGCTGGTTGGCTTCAGGGACGTTGAAGACCAACTAAAGAAAACAAAGTCACAAACTGATGCGGTGTCAGGGAGTGATATTATAAGGAGCTAGAAGCAACACCAGAAGTTCTAGGATCTAACAAGTGTCTCTAGGACTCTGAATACTTAGTTTGAATTACAACCTCAGCCAACTGGAAGCATGGGCGGGAAACTTCCTTAAGAAGATAAGATTAAGTACTTATCGATACGTGTGAAACAAGCATTAGGACTATAAGTTGTCAAATTAGGAAACGTCTAAAGTAAGCTTCAGACTAGCCTACTAGGCACGTGCCTATCTATAGTAATGCCGACAACTTACTAGGCACCCCAAATGCAAACCCTAATTCCCTCCCTATAAATATGAAAGGTTGTAAACAGATTAAGTAGATGATGCAACACAAAAATAGCACAAGTTATTAGTTAGAATCCTCCTCTCCAAGGGACAACAATGCAAAGCTAGCTGGCTCTTGTTGTACGAGTTTGGAGAGTATTTGTCATCAACAAGGATAGTTTTCCGTGTGCTATTCCTTGTAAATCTTTGATTCATTTCTAATAAGATTTATAAAATGTTAAAAAATACAAATGGTTTTATTAGCAAGTCTGTGTCCATTCATAACAAACCCTATCACTTTCATGTTATTGATGCTCATCAACCACCCTCACATGATGAAGTTGTTCATAATGTTTGTAGTTTACGCCTTATGACGAAGGGACCCAACATATGCGCGAGTTTCCCTGATTTCACAACTTCTTCTATTTGATGTCGTAATTCTCGGCATTGACGTGTCCATGATCTTCATGGAAGTGGCAATATTTGGACATGTCGTGGGAACGTCTGCTGCCGACCATTCGAGGAGGTGCTTCAAAGTCTTTTGCAGCCCTTTCTATTGCAAGGATTTCTATAGGAGTCTTTAATAAATTATTAAGAAGGCCATGGTTCGATCCATTATATGGGGATAACCTGTCTCAATTCTTCTTATTACCCTTGTTGTGATCCCATGAGAAACCTTTGCTGAATTTGTTAGATTCTCTTTATTTTCATGTAGAGCTCCATTAGTGGCGACTTCCTTTGCCTCGATCCATGTATAAGTCTTCTCCATTAGACCTTTATAGGTTGTTGGTAGGTCGGTGGAGAGAAACTCTACGAGACTTCTTTTTCTCATCACATGAACAAAACCTGAGAATTGTTGGTCTTCTTGTAACCCTAGAATCTATAGCGTGTCGTCCGTATACCTAGTAACGAACGCTCTTGTACTTTCACCTTCTTTATGTTTGATGCCGTGCACAGCTAAATGTGTCTTCGTAAATTTCTTCTATTGGCTAAAGTGTGACCTGAACTTAGCCTTAAGGTCTTCGTACTTGGCTATACTACCTGCTTTCTACCTATTCCACAAAATTCTGGCGGAGTCCTTTAGTGTGTAAGTAAACATATGACAGGCTATGGGCATGGCCCATTTTTGCATTAAAATGACTCATTCAAAAAGTTGATGGTAGTTGTCAGGGTCTCCTTTTCCATCATAGGCGCCTAAATGTAATGGTATCTTTAGACCATTAGGCAGAGGGTAGTCCTTAATCCAACGGACAAAGGGTGTCATACATCCAGTGGATTCTACGAACAAGCCCGTGGATCCAGAGGATGCACTTGGGAAAGGGTTTGCAGGTTGTGTGAAAATATGATAGTGATTTGGATACACCATCGTGGGGTTGATTGGTCCCGTTCTATTGGGACCATAACCACCTACCGACGCCTGCTGAACAGGCCCCCCCATAAGAGTAATTGGTGTTACTTCCTCCGAATAGAGGATTTCCCCCTTGGGTTTGGTAGGGAAAACCGTTGGGCTGGTGATATGCTTTGTTAGGGGTAAGTTTGAGCATAGGGATTAATATAACTATTCGTTTAGCTATTCGGAGGAGGATATGAATGACTAGGTGTAAATGGTTGAGAATTGTGTGAAAAACATGTACCAGAGGGAGGAGGATTACCTCCCTGATATGACGAATACTGATTACCTCCATGCTCGGAGGTTAACGTAGACCGCAAGGGTTGTCCATTCTCACTTCTTCCTAGGTGTGCCGCGAGTAAAGGAGGAAGATTAGTTTCCTGCCCTTCTCTCTCTTCGGATCTTCTCCCCGAAGGCCTCCCACCTTCGTATTCTCTTTCTCCCCGGTTCCTAATTCTGCATGGAGCCTCCTCGGATTCAACAATCCTTTATCTAGTTCTCCGGGAACGAAGAGAACCCCTTCGTATGATAGAAGTGGTTTCCACGTCCTTTGTGGGCCTAGGTTTCATTTCGATCTCTTCATCATACTCTTCACTGGAGTATTCCAACTATGTTCACATTTCTTGATTAGGAGTAGAGGCTCAATTAAAGGGTGGAGTACTTCTTGGTGAGGTGACGGTAAATGTGGAGGCGGTTATAGGTGCTAAGTTGACCATGTCAGAGGCGTGTAGTGGTGGTAAGGTCTAGAAACTCGGTGGGAGTGTTTCCTCTCTGCCTTCAGTCATGCAAGTATGACAGGGTTTTTGATTTAATGGTTACAGGCTTTGGTTTTGATGAGACGAATTGTAGCAGTCCCACGGATGGCACCACTGATCGTACAATAATAGGCACTACCAGGCTTCGATGGTGATCAAAGAGTTTATTGATGAGGGATGAGTTGCCAAGCTGTGGGTAACTTGTGTCAACACAAATGAAAACACTACGTTAAGTGAAGCGCAGGGGTTTGGCCCTGCGAATCATCTCCAACGTGAGAGTAAGTATATGTATTGAGATGATAATGAGTGTGTAAGTATGTAAAGTAGGTGTGAATAGCGTGATCAAACCTGAGTGCTCTGCACGTCTATTTATAGGATATAAAATAGGCCTACGTATGTTACTCACTTGAATCGACGAACGTGGGGGAGTCTCACTCTTTCAGAGGATTCCATGGGGGTTGTGTACCACAATCCCTATCTTGGCGGGAAACCCTTGACAGGGACTTAGAACATGGGTTTGACTTGGTCAGAGTGAGCCTCTACACCAGTTTTATGGAAGGGCACACCCCGAGGGGCGTTGTGCTTCGGTTGGCAAAATCCCATTCGGGTAACCATTGTAAAGATATTTTTACGCCATGAGAACCTATTCAAAGGCTCTTAGATCTTTAGTGGGAGTAGATCCCAGCGAGCTCGGAGGGGTGGCCTCCAAACCGATTCAGAGGGTACGTCATCAACAGGTATGCCATGTAAACATGCTGTTGCTACCAATCGGTATATGGCATTCAATGGAAAGCTAGTAGGATCCATAGAATCATGGGTTCATCCATGTTAATTGCTTAAGACTTGCTATGAAACTTACAAACACACTATCAAACATGTTATAACCATTGGGAAAAGTCAAATGTGCCCACAACCCTTCTTCCACCTAAACATCATAAACCAAAGGGTATGCCAAGAAAGAAAAGAACTAGGGCAGGTAATGAAAATGATGATAATGATAAAGATAGTAAGTTGTCACAGGCTAGTAGGAGTGTAGTTTGTGGTGTTTGTGGCAATGTTGCACATAACAAGAATACATGTCTTGAGAAAAGAGGAGTAACTGGAAGTTAAGGCAGTAGATGTCAGTCTCAACAAACAAGTTCATGTTCTCAGCCAACTATTGCATCAAAGAAGAAGACACAAGTTAAAATTAAGAAGGTTGAACCAAATAAACAAGCTCAAGCTTAAACTAATGCTCAATATCAAAATCATGTAGAACCAACTGGTGGTTAATCTGAAAGTCATGCTCAAGCAACTAGTGGCCAATATGAAAGCTGTGTTCAAGAAAATCTAGTTCCATCTAATTCTCAAAGTCATAGTCAAGTTCAAGCAAATGTGGGTCAGTCTCAATAAGAAAATCAAGTGCATGCTGGTTCTGGTTCAGATGTGACTCAAAACCTATGTGGACTAAGAAGAAGATTTTAGCAGCAAGAATGGCCTCACCATAGGTCATATGTATGAAGTATTTCAAAGATAATGTTTTTCATCTAATATGTATTTCCTAGACAATATTTGCACTCTTTAAACAATGTGTGTTTGTGTACTTTGTAGACTAACAAATTTTATGCATTTGGAAATATATCCATTTGCATTATCTATGAAATCATCTCATGTTAGTCTATTTACGCATCCATTTGCGTTTTATATGTATGTTAGTTGGATATGTGTTTTGACTTGGAACATGTCAGACTATTTATGGTTGTATTTAACACATTTTATGTACAAGGACCAAACTTATAAAGGAATAGATAATAGTACAATTGTACAAGAACCAAACTAAAAAATGAATAGATAATAGAACAAGTATACAAGGACAAAACTTAGTCAACCAAAGAGTTGTTACTAGTCAACCAAAAAGTAACACCTACATCTTCCTACAGAAGCCTTACTAATTACTATCTATACTTACCATGTACAATCCAAAACGAAAAAAATATATATATATTAAACCCACTAATAAACCATACAAAAACAATGATGATACAATCCAAGAGAAAACACACAAGTTCTTCAACCTTCAAACTTTCTCCTTCTTAAGAAGGATGTGAGCTTGGCAGGCTTAGCGAGCAGCCTCAAGCTCGTTAGCCAAGCTTACAGCTCGGTCTTTCTTAGCAATAGGTCGGCTTGGCATTCTTGTAATGCCGCCTCAAGCTGGTGTATGTTCCTCTGCAATAAGGGTATCACAACCCTGGCTCTTGGAGACATGGGTGGATCATACTACCCTATGAATGAACAGGTTGAACGCTAAACGTAAAAATAAAAATTTAGCAACAAAGGATAACCACCATTGTTACTGTACATAAACTTACCACTTAAAATTTACACAAAAAATTAAACCACTATTGTTACTGTTTACAAAGAGCCATTAAAAAGCATGTAACTTACAATTAAACGTAAAAAAACTTAAATGTCCTAACCTGTCATGGACATGCATAGAACTGCCGTCCGGGGTTCACATTTTTCCAAGAAGTTCTAACCATAGATGGTCTCAAGCAACTATTCTCAGATTTGATGATAAGAAAGGTAAAAATATAAGATTTTTGGAGAGAGAGAAATGTTTAGGTATGAGTGGTGATAAGAAGGAGGTGATTATTTACAGGGGATAGTTTACATTGTAGCTTGTCAGCTGGTAGACACGATGCATTTACTCAAAGTTAATTATATATGAAGTGACCATTATGCCCTCGAACTAAAGACAAACGAGAAAGTAGATAACGAAGGTTAACTGAGGTATAACGGTAAAAAGGGACATTGGGTGACCAAAAACATGGAATAGGGACCTTGCATGATGAACGGATGTAAGTTTGTACTTAGCATGATGGTTTTGTACAAGTTCAGGGACGAACGGTGTATTTTACTCCAAAGGAAAACAAAGAGCCAACAAAAAATTTGTTTTGTAATTTTTCTTGTTAAGTTAGGAAACATGGGATTTGTGTTTTGTGGAGAATTTTTTGGAAATAAAGTGATTTGAACTCGATCTCTGTTTTCTTTGTTTTGTACAAAACATTTTGTGAAAAACATAGATGTTTTCCTCTAACCAAGCACAACCTTATTTTCGGCTTAACTAAACTTTGTGGTATATTGCTAAAATTAGGATACCAAAACATGTTTTGTCGAGTATATCCTTCTGCATTCACTCACACGTATTTCTCATCTATGTCTCATTTTATTTAATAGACTACTACCAACAATGTTACCTAATCAGTCATAAATCCTCTCACGCACATCCATTCTTCCCGAGAATTACATTGTCTTCATTGCCATCTCGTTTTGATCATGATGACACCCGCTTCATCCTTTTTCATGCACATCGAATTTCGACTGGATCAAAATCGAAGATGATGCGATCCAATTGCGAAGTGAGGTTCATGTGATAAAGAAACATGGCTTATTCTCGCCCAACAGTTTCTACACTGCGATCGCATGCGAATTGATTACAAATGGTTCAACAAAACGGCGTGGGCCCTGCAACATTTGACAAGGATGGACTTCCTTTTCCTATAAAAAATTTAAATTATAAGTTGGACTTTAAACGTACACATTGTGAGTTTCCTATAATTATGCGCTTATCGAGTTTCAAATAATTTATGCAAACACATCTTGCTTTCTCACCATGTCATTACAATGAATCATATCTCACAACATCTTGCCCTCTCACCATGCCATTACAATGGATTATATCTCACTACATTAGTATCTTTAACAACCATAACATGTCGGAAGCTTTTATCAATGGTTAACAACAAAGTTCAAATGACCCATAAAGATTATGATGAACATGAATTATGTCCATCATTTTCTACACGAGTTCTGCATCAATGTGTGTATTTGTCAAGTTCTGGTGGTATCTATAGCTGCACAAAAGTACTTTATTTTTTACGCACCAGTTTACAACCAAGAGCTGGTTGTTCACAAGTGAAACATGACCTCTTTTGAGTTTTGGCGCTTCTTTAAAAATGGGTTTGGAAAGATGTGAACGTTTTAGGATGTTAAAAATGATGCTCGAGATGTGAGGGTAATTGTTTTTATTTTCATTAATCTGTGTGAATGTCGTGCGAACCCACTGCGAATGTATTGTGGATGTATTGAATTTATGTATACTTGAAAATCGTTTTGTCTTTTTGTAAGCATTACCAATTATTAATATATTGAAATTTTGCCATTTTATTTTCGAATTTATTACGAAGGTGAATAATTGCATACATATTTTTGGTACAAATATGCAATGCACGAGCACAATATTTTTATGTATGTTTTAGATGTATCTTTTGGAGGGGTATGTATGCAACTGCCCCCATTTTTCTTTTGCCAATTTAAAAGTTATGACGAAGCCACGTCGTTTTTAAGGTATGAAATATTTTATATATTTTTATATTTATAAAATATTTCACATATATCGAGTTTACCTAAAATTTTATATATAAAGAATAAAGTCAAAAAACAATCCTTGCATGTAAGGACGGACCTTAATGGAGACCGAGGAGGGCCCTGGCCCCCTCAAAATTTGCGGCACCTAGTGTAAATATTATAGGTTTTAGGGGTAATTTAGCTGATGTTACAAACAAATCTCCGATTCGGCCCTCCCAAAATAAATTCGCCCCCCCCAAGAAAAATGTTCAAGTTCCGTCTATGCTTGCATGTAATCTTCTTCATTTCGCTAAAAGAAAGTCTTCTTCATCGGAGTTGAATTAAAAAAGGAGGCACACCTTAGTGCGCCTTATCGCGCATTTTCACGCTTCATCTCATGCTACACCTAGAGTCGACACCATAGTTTATTTCGTAACGTGAAGGTCACGCTTCGCACTTTAGCAGCGCTACGACGCTCCTTTTAGAACCGTTTCTAAAAGTCACGGGCTAGATATTATTTCTCATTTAAGCAAACCATTAAAGTAAAATGATCAAGATATCACTTTTGGATGAAAGTTCAGAATGGATTTTAGTTTGTGGTTGATGTTATTATTTTAATTGGTTGTAACTTTATTATTACAGTTGTTATTTCAATTTTAGTTTGAATATAAACATTTTATGAATGTTTACACTTCCAGTAAAAATGGCAAATTTTAATTTTAATTTCAAATATAAACATTTTAGAAACCTTTTCTATTCACTAAATAGTAAATTTCAAATAAAACCGACAAAAATAGTCCTTTAGGTTTGGTTGCGTTATATAAACAGTCTGAGAAAATTGCAAAAAAGACCCTATGGTTTCCTGCAATGACATAAATACTTTTCGGTTAAATTTAGACATTTTTTGTGTAATCAAAAGTTATATAAATAGTTTTGTTAGTTACTTAACTTTACGAAACCGTTCCTAACTAAAATTTTGCATAAATAATCTCTGACACTTACCTCATTTACCAAAAAAAAAACATCTTTAACTTCAAAACTATATAATTTGAAGTTAATCAATTTAACATTTATTATAACTTTAGATTAGAAAGATATTTATTTCTTTTTCAAAAGTAATTTTATATATTTAATAAACAATATAATGTTATCAGTTTGGTACTCATAGTTTAATATTTTATAAGTAAAAGTTAAAATCGATTTAAATGAGATATTAAAATAACGTAAACTATTTTTATGTAAAAATTTGCCCCTGCAACGGAGCGCGGGTAAACGATCCTCGTTATTATTATTATTGCCAGCTAATTACGCATCTGCTCTAAGATTTAATTTAAATAACTAAACTATAATACATAAAGTGAAAAATAAATAAGAAGTGAAAAAACATAAGTGACAACTGAAACACAAAATAATCCTTATGGACTGGGCTTTTGCTTTGGGCTAACAATACACATGCATATTTTGGGCCATAAGTTTGGGGGCGAGTGCAAATGTCTAAACCTCAAGCGTTTGGATGAAAGTTTGCAATCATTCTTTTCAGTTAGCTTCAGAATAAACACACATGATTTAAAGTATGTTTAAAATCTTAAAAAGTGTGTGAAGAACTGAAGACAGCTCAAATGCAGGTCTCAGGTGACCATTTTTGGTAATTACAATTACTATCAATAGTTTACACCTTCATTTTTCTTTATAGAATGACAAAAAAAAAGGAGAATAAATTTGTAGAGATGCTTGAACTTGGATAAAAGTTCCTCCTGAGACGAGGCTGGCCACGAAATAATGCTTATCAAATTATCATTTTTTATCTTAATGAATCGGTGTTAAACGGCCTTTTGAAGCAAGCTATCCTCCTGAAGAATAATGCATACGGGTGTCTTTCCAATACCATCGGCCTGGGCTTGTATCACTTCCTTCATCAACGAACTAAACTCCTCGAGCTTGAGTGTACCTTTCTTTCCGGTATCAAACTTCTCAAATATTGCATCATATAGATTATCAACCTCTTCTTTGGATTGCAACATCAATTCTACCGAAGCCAAATCAGTAGCCTCATTCCGGAGTTCATCACGTGACAAAACTCCATCTGTATTCACATCTAACGTGTTAAATCTCTCCTCGATGCATTTTCCAAAAGCATCAGAATCCTTGAGAAAATTTTCCACCATCGGGCCATCGATAAATACAACACTCATATTTGCAAATATTTAAAATGATTTATTATAATTTTTGTAAATAAGTTGTTAGGTTTTGAGAATTAATTTATAGACATGAAATAAGTTCCACAATTGAAGGACTTCCTTTAAAATGCTTGAAAGCCCATAATTTTAGATCTCCAATGGTTCTAAAGTTCGTATGGTTCTATTAAACATTTGGCATCTCCCTTTGCCGATAATATAGTTGCCTAGCTCCTTACTACCCATCTATAAAAAACGCCATTTATATTTTGACTATCTTCATAATCTTTTAAGCTTGGTTATTACTTTTTATATGTGACTAACTAATCAACAATTTCATAACATGATATTGTAAAGGCCACTGATAATTGTTGGAGATGTATGTTTGGTGACCGTAACTTTGCTACTTGCTATAATTAGAGATGTAGTTGTTGATGGAGACTGAGCGGAAGATTAAAAATTGATAATGTTTACATAAGGTACATGAAATAGCACTTGATTTTTAAAAATATGGAACATTTTTTTTCTGAAATTTCTGATAAGTTCTGTTTGTTAAAAGAAACAACGTTTGATTTTAAAAGATTATGAAAAATTATTTTTCTAAAATTTCTGATAAGTTTTAAAGTAAAAAAAAAAAAAAAGATTTAAGATCATTTGAGGACAAAAGATTATTTATATATCAAGGGATCAATCTCCACTATCCATTTTTATTAGATCTAATTGATGAGATTAATATCAACAATTAAAAAAACCCACTTTTCATCCTTTTTTTCAAATATAAATATTTTTCAAACCGTTAATCGTCAAGCGAAAAACAACATACCATTACGACGATCATTTTTTTTCGTGTTTTTCACGTTTTTTTTAAAGTTTTTTTCCTTTTTTTACGTTACTGAAATTTGCATGAAAAAAATCATATATGATTTAACACTAATTTGAATACCACATGTGATATTAGTGTTAAATCATATATGATTTAACACTAGTATCACATATGATATTGCATATTATATGTGATTTAACACTAATATCACATGTGATCTTCAAATTAGTGTTAAATCATATATGATATTTCATGCAAATTTCAGTTTCAAAGAAAAACGAAAAAAAATAAGACGAAAAAACGTGAAAAAAACGTTTATTTATTTATTTATTTATTTTTCCCGAAAGTATATCAAAGTGCCCGTATATAAAAAGATAATTAAATGCTCGTCGCGATGGTGTAATTATTTTTGCTTAACAATTAACGGTTTAAAAGATATTTAAATTATAAAAAATAGGTGAAATAATAAAATGCTTTTCATCTCAGTCATTGATTTCTTTTTAGATGAATGATAAAGATGAGTCCTTTAGTATATAAAAAAAATTTGGTATATAAAATAGGGTTTTTCTAACTTGTGCCCCGGGGGCACATGTTAAGCACACCAAAAGGACGGTGGGACATATGGAAAAGGACGTCCGGACCCACATATTTTATTTGAAAAGTGTATTTTCTGTGGGTCCGGATATCTTTTTTGTGGGTCCCGCCGTTAGAAAAACCCTATAAAATAACTCTCCTAAAAAAAGCATAATTTTTTCATAACTTGTGTGCGAAACATGCTCACAAATGATACGCAATTGGACAACACTAAAGAACATGTCAACATCTTAGACAAAATGCATATCGGAAAACAATTCATATACTAGCTTTGACTTAGTAGTTGAGGAAAGCATGCAAATGTAGATTTGTTATATTGGCTTAATAAACCATCGCACGTTCTTTTTACCCAGATGTAATTTTATTTTAGTTCTTCGCTAGTGTTTTAAAGAAGGATGCCTTTAATAAAGGGGTTGTGATCATATAAAAAGAGGGATAAAAATGAAAGTATAGAAAGAAATATTGTCCATTCGGTCCATCCAACCCCATTGAACGGTCAGGAAGAAATTGTCCACTCTCCGACGCGTGTAATCCAAATAAAAGGGCTAAAATTGTAAAATCACAACTCAAGACGTCTAAACGTTCCCTTCACTATCATTTTTCTTAATTTCATTTTATAATTTCGCTCTCAAAACTCTTTCTAAAAATTGGGGATTCATCTGTTTCTAAAAATTGGGGATTCATCTGGGTTTCTTCAGGTAAAATTTTGGTTTATCGCGGTAATATAACGATTTCTTTGCGGTTATATCACTATTTTATTTCAAAGTTGAAAAAACGCAAAATATCTTTTAAAAAGATGAATCCAAATTGTAAGTTCATCATTTATGTTTAATTTGAGTTTATTTAGTTTATGCATGCATAATATGAGTTTAACTAACAAAAAAAATTGATTTTTTAGAACTTACAAGAAAAAGTAATAGCTTTAAGCAGACCAACAAATGCAAATGATGAACCTGAAGAAATAGATTTGACTGTAGAGGGAAAAAAATGAAGCAAAACAAGTAGAGTTAATGCGTTAATTCATCATTTAGGGTTAAAAAATTAGTTTATTGTAGTTTATTCATGTATAATATGATTTTATCTATATTTTAAAATACATTTTAGAAACTAGAAGCATGAGAAGTAGCAGAGTAAATGAGCCTTAAGTATTGTTGCTACGAAAAGAAGAACAAAGAAAAATGCAGGTTGTCCATCGCTTAAAGGTATAAATGTTATTTAGGACATGTTTAATAATTTTACTTCATGTTCATCAGTATTTTTGTTCTTAAAAATAATTTATCAGGAGCATTGCTAAATCTTCCTAAATAATCCTCCTATCCTTTTACCGACAAAAATTTACAACATCTGTCATGCACTAATTCTTTCTATTAGAGCACATAGTATCATAACACAAATCAACGCAAAAAAAAAAAAAAAAAAAAAAAAAAAAAAAAAAAAAAAAAAAAACTTTTTCAGTGTCACATTAGCGAAATATCACTATCCTCACTTTAACACCAACATCACAAAATTCATTAGGTATCATAACACAAACCAACATCAACAAACAACAATTTTTTGAAACCTACCGTTTTATTTAATTTTTTATTTTTCAAATAAATTTAATTTTATTAATTCAAATTAAAATACAAATTACATTTTAGAAAATAGTTACAAACTTATAATTATAAAAAAAGTAAAAAAAAAAACTAAACTTATTAAACTTTAAAAAAAGGAAAAAAAAAAACAAGGTTAGTTATAAAAACAAAACAAATATAAAGGAGATAATATGTAATTATAGGAAAAAAAAAATAGTCTTTGTCTTCTTCGTTGGCTACACCACACCAGTTCTACCATTTTTCTTTTCTTCTTCCTCGCAATATATCACTTGTAATATTATAAATATCACAGAATATCACTTGTGATATTCACAATAGCACTTGTGATATTCATAATATCACTTATGATCAGAATATCACTTGTGATATTGAGAAACGTGTGAAAAACTAGAAGGGGTGTTGGGAATAAAGTTAACAGTTACTACTGATAAGATTGTGGAAGACACTGCTAAAGAATGCACTAGCAGTGGAAACTCATTACCACTGCTAGTACATATTATTACCACTGCTATTAGGATAATTGTTATGTATTCGTATAGATAAGTATAGAAAAGATCTTGTGTATATTCTTTTATTGTTAGCATTATACTTATCTTGTAAAAGACTCCTTGTGCTATAAAAGGAGATCCTAGGTCATTGTTCTAGGTACGTATACTTCAAGGTGTAACCCTAGTGATAAGCAAGATCACTCGTATTATTCTTAATAATATTGAAGCTTTGTGTTATACTATTCTCACTTACATTACATCATACAATCCATATTCTGAGTATTACTAAGTATATTCCGAGTACTTATTAATATAATTCAAAGTATCACTAACACAAGGTGTGTGTTTAGATCCTTCAAGTGATATCAGAGCTTTGTTCTGATACTTTGATTCTGAAGATCCAATGAATAAGCTTAACCAACTCACTCAAATCAATGGAGATGGAAAACCAGTCCAACTCTGCTCCAAGGCTTCCTAAGCTCAAACTCAATGAGTTTGAGATGTGGAGGATAATGATTGAGCAATACTTTCTCATACAAGACTATGCTCTGTGGAAGATCATCTTAAATGGTGACTCCTTCGAGCCAAGGACGCAGACTGAGAAAATTGGTGACAAAGAAGTTGTAACAGTCTCTGTACCTTCTACTACTGATGAAAGAGCACAGAAGAAGAATGATATGAAGGCCAGAAGTTTGTTACTAATGACTCTTCCTAAAGACCAGATCATTGCTTTCAGTAAGTTCAAGACAGCAAAAGAACTTTTTGAAGAGATTTTCTCAGTGTTTGGTGGCAATGATGCTACTAAGAAGACTCAAAAGACATTGTTGAAGCAAAGTTATGAAAACTTCTCTGCTTCAAGCAATGAATCACTTGACAGCATCTTCACCAAACTCCAGAAGATTGTCACACAATTGACTGTGTTTGGAATTGAGGTAGATAAGGAAGACCTCAATCTGAAGTTTCTAAGAAGTTTGCCTGCTGAGTTTTACACTAATGTTACAGTCTGGGAAAATAAACCAGAGATTGAAACTATGAAGCTCAATGATCTTTACAACAACTTCAAACTCATTGAACAAAGATTGAAGAAGGCAGGGAAACTTGGTACAAGCTCTAGCAGCTTGGCATTGATGTCAACCTCTGTTGACAATGATGATTCTGAAGATGACAGTGATGATGATATTGCCACTGCTGGTTCTACAGTTTCCACTGGTAATGCTATTGTTACCACTGCAGGTTCAAAGAAGAAGGTTGCTGGTATAGGAGAACCTACCTTTTATGCCTTTATCTCCACTCAAGTTAATGGCTCTATATTAACTCATGAAGACATATAGCAAATTGATGATGATGACTTGAAGGAGATGGACATAAAGTGGCAAATAGCTCTTCTTAGCATGAGGGCTAGGAAATTCTACAAGACTGGCAAGCCAATTCATATCAATGGTAATGAAACTGCAGGATTTGATAAAAAGAAAGTAGAGTGTTTCAACTGTCACAAGTTGGGGCATTTTGCTAGAGAATGCAGAAGACCAAGGAAGCAGGATAATAGATCTACTTGGTACAAGCAAAAGAAAGAATCAATTATGGAAGAACCAAAGGCAATGCTGGCAATTGATGGTGTGAGCTATGATTGGAGTTTCATGGCTGATGGACAAGAGGAACAACCTTCAGATGCTGCATTTATTGCTACATAACATGCTCTCATGGCCTTCTCTGACTCTGACGTACAAAACTTTGAAAGTTGTTCTAAAACATGTAGGGCGTCTAGATAATGTGAAAGGCTTAATGAATTATATGACAACCAAAGAACAAAGTTGTTTGCTGCTAATTATAATGTGTCAAACCTTAGAAGAGGCATATCTGTATTAGAAAAACAACTAGAGCATTATAGAGCAAATGAGACAAAATATAATGATGATATGGTTGTTCTAAAAAGAGATTTAGATCATAAGATAGCAGTGAATAAGGCATTAAAAGAAGAGTTTGAAAAAATTAAAAAGATAAATGAGAATGTCAATTTATCTGTTGACACCTGTTATTATCAGTCTAAGTCAATTGATAAAATTTGGAATGCTCAAATTACTAGTAAAGTTAAGTCTGGTATGGGATACAGTACAGTTCCTCCACCACTAAAGGGTGTTCCATCACCTCCTGGCATAGATTTAGCTCATACAGGCCTAGAAGAATTTGAGGAACTTAATCGTGAATATGGTCCTCCCAAATTTGTGAAAAGTGAGGAAGAGGTTAAGCGTGAATCTGATGTTTTTGAAAGTGCAAGTGACTCATCTGTTGTAGATGAAAATGTTAAAAAGAATGTAGAGGCTTCTATCCCACAAGTTGTAAATACTATTACAGAGGAACCTAGGAAACAAGTTAATAAACCTAAATCAACTGTAAGGTATGCTGAGATGTATAGAAACAAGTCATCAACTCCTAGGGGTAACCAGAGGAGTTGGAATCAGGTAAAATCTCAACAACTAGGTAGTGAGTTTGTGATGAACAATAAAGCATGTCATATATGTGGTAGCTTTAATCATTTACATGCTAATTGTGACTATCATGTTGGGAGAAAGGAAGTTTATGGGAATAAAAGGGTGGAGTCAAACAGGTTTCAAAACAAAATACATCCTAATTCACACAACAACATGATCCCAAGAGCAGTTTAACTAAAAAGTGGACTTAAAACTTTTGCCACTGCTAAAACTGTTAACACTGCTCACCCTAAAACACTTGTTGCAAGTGCAAAATCCAAAACAACTTTTGTAAAATCTGCACAAATAAGGAAAAGGTCTTTTTCTAATAAAAGGGTTCAATATAACTAACAGTAGGTACCAAAAACTAAACCAGCAGTTACCATTGCCCAGTCAAAAGTTTCCACTGCAAGGGTTGTAAACAAGAACAGGGGTAACATGGGAAATGCTGTGAAGGCCTCAGCACATTGGGAATGGAAACCTAAAGGAATGACCTCAACAACCAATCCCAATGTTGTATCAATGACCTTTGATAGATATAACTATATTGATACACAAGGCAGATCCAAGTCAATCATGGCTTGGGTCTCCAAAGGAAACTAACTTCTTTCTTATATGTGCAGGAACATCCAAGGACAAAGAGATCAGATCAAGGCTACACATATAGTGGATGTTCAAGGCACATGACTGGCAACAAGTCCTATCTCTCAAATTTTGAATACTATGATGGACAGTTTGTCAGCTTTGGAGGTGGAGTTAATGGAAAAGTTACTGGTAAAGGGGGTCATCAAAACTGGTAACTTGGATTTTGAACCTGTGTACTATGTAAAAGAGCTTAAGTATAATCTTTTTAGTGTGTCACAAATGTGTGATAAGAAAAACAATGTTCTTTTACTGAAGATATGTGTTTTGTTCTCTCTAAGGATTTTAAGATGCTTGATGAAAGTCAGATTCTTCTTAAGATTCCTAGAAAAGGCAATTTATATAGCTTTGATATGAATAACATTGTTGCTAAAGATGATTATGCTTGCTTACTTGCAAAGGCCACAATGGATGAATCCATGGTATGGCATAGAAGACTTGGTCATATTAATTTCAAAACCATAAATAAGATTGTAAAAGATGGTTTGGTAAGAGGCTTGCCTCAGAAAAGATTTGAAAATGATCAAACCTGTGTTGCTTGTCTTAAAGGCAAACAACACAGAGCTTCTTGCAGGTCAAAATTGGTTAACTCTATTGCTCACCCACATCATATGTTACATATGGACTTGTTTGGTCCTACATTTGTGAGTAGCTTAAATCTTAAAAAGTATTGTCTTGTTGTGACTGATGATTTCAGCAGGTTTACATGGGTTTTCTTTCTTAGAACTAAGGATGAAACAACTGGCATCCTTAAGACCTTCATTGCAGAAGTAGAAAACCAATATGATATGAAAGTTAAAATCATTAGATGTGACAATGGGACAGAGTCTAAGAATAGAGTTATGGATGATTTTTGTAGGGATTAAGGTATTAAAAGAGAATTTAGTGTAGCTAGAACTCCTCAACAAAATGGTGTTGCTGAGAGGAGAAATAGGACACTAATAGAGGCTGCTAGAACCATGTTGGCATATTCAAAATTGCCAATCACTTTCTGGGCTGAAGCAGTTAACACTGCTTGTTATGTGCAAAACAGGGTTTTAGTAGTGAAAACAAAGAACAAGACACCTTATGAGTTATTTAGAGGTAGACCCCCTATCCTAGATTTCATGAGACCATTTGGATATCATGTCACTATTCACAATACCATAGATTATCTGGGAAAATTTGAAGAAAAAGCTGATGAAGGGTATTTTGTTGGGTATTCCATGGTTAGTAAAGCTTTTAGAGTATTCAACTTAAGAACCCAAAAGATTGAAGAGAATTTACATGTTGAGTTCCTAGAAACAAAGTGAATGTCAAAGGAACTGGTCCAGAAAGGCTGTTTGATCTTGATACACTAACCCATACCATGAACTATGTACCTATCTCTACAGGTACATCTACTTATGATTTTGCAGGTTCAGAAGAGTTTCTTGATGATGATGAACCAAGCAAGGATCAAGCAGATGATCAAGATGAATTCATTTTGCCACTTTGGGACTATGCAGAAAATGATGATATTCCAAGGACTGGAGATGCTCAACCTGGAAAAAAAGGAGCTGGCAACATGAATTCTGCAAATCCTGAAAGTAGTGGAAATTCATATTCCACTGCTATACCAGAAGTTTCCACTGCAACACCAGAAGTGGAAAATTCAACTCCAGTTACAGAGGAAGCTCAAGCCAATGATGTTGAAATCTCAAATATGCCAAATGAGATTGCAGTTCCTCAGACTCCCCATACCTCAATTCATAAATCACATCCTCTTGAAAATGTGATTGGGGATGTCAATTCACCAGTAAAGACTAGAAGACAATCAAAATTTCCTGATGTCCATGGATTTATTAGTGAAATCTATGCATCTAAGAATCATGAAGGCAAGAATGAATGTCTTTTCATGTGTTTTCTGTCACAAATGGAGCCAAAGAATGTATACAAGGCACTTGAAGATGAAAGTTGGGTGGAAGCAATGCAAGAAGAGTTGCTCCTATTCAAGATTCAAAAGGTTTGGGTGCTTTGCGATTTACCTTCTGGCAAGAAGGTAATAGGTACAAAATGGGTGTTCAGAAACAAAAAGGATGAAAGAGGAATTGTTATCAGAAACAAGGCTAGGCTTGTGGCTCAAGGATACACTCAGGAGTAAGGTATTGACTATGAAGAAGTGTTGGCCCAAGTTGCAAGAATTGAAGCAATTAGGCTATTTTTAGCCTATGCATCCTTTATGGGCTTTAAAGTCTATCAAATGGATGTAAAGAGTGCTTTTCTATATGGGCAAATTAATGAGGAGGTATACGTTTCACAACCTCCAGGCTTTGAAGACCCTGACTATCCAAACAAAGTGTACAGGGTAGTTAAAGCTTTGTATGGCTTGCATCAGGCACCAAGAAAATGGTATGAAACCTTAACTACTTATCTTCTTGATAATGGGTTTCATAGAGGCAGAGTGGATCAGACTTTGGTCATCAAGAAACACAAGAATGATATCTTGCTGGTTCAAGTATATGTTAATGATATCATTTTTGGCTCTACAAAGACAGAGATGTGCAAAGAGTTTGAGAAGCTAATGAAGGATGAGTTCAAGATGAGTTCTATGGGTGAACTCACATTCTTTTTGGGACTTCAAGTACAACAAAGGCCAGATGGTATTTTCATAAATCAAGATAAATATGTGGCTGAAATACTAAGGAAGTTCAAGTTCTCTGATGCGAAGTCATCCAGCACCCCTGCAGACAAGACTACACATCAACTTTTGAAGGAGAATAGTGGTAAAGCAGTTGATGTGCACATGCACAAGTCTATGATTGGTTCTTTGATGTATCTTACATCATCTAGACCAGACATTATGTTTGCAGTGTGTGCTTGTACAAGGTTTCAGGTCACTCCCAGGTTCTCACACTTGACTGCTATGAAGAAGATTTTCAGATACCTTAAAGCACTTCCTAATCTGGGATTATGGTACCCTAGAGAATCACCTCTAGAACTGGTTACTTACTCAGATAGTGACTATGCTGGAGCTAGTTTGGATAGAAAATCTACTACAAGTGGATGCCAATTTCTTGGAAATAGATTGGTGTCATGGCAGTGCAAGAAACAAACAATGGTGGCAAATTCATCAACTGAGGAAGAGTATGTGGCTGCTGCAAGTTGTTGTGCTCAAGTTCTATGGCTTCAAAATCAACTTTTGGACTATGGGTACAACTTTATGAATACCATCATTTTTATTGACAATAGCAGTACCATTTGCATAATTAAGAATCCAGTCCAACACACAAAGACTAAACATATTGAAATTAGACATCATTTTATAAGAGATTGTTATGAGAAAAGGCTAATTCAAGTTGTCAAAATCCATACTGATGATAACTATGTTGATTTATTAACAAAAGGACTTGATGTGGGTAGATTTCAGTACTTGGTAACATGTATTGGAATGCTTAATCCATACATTTTTGTGTCTAATAGTCTTTGGTGTTGAGGGGAGGTTTTTAGTACTAAAATTGTTGTATAAGTTTGTATAAATTTGTATATGTTTGCTTGTATTTTTGCTTGTCCACTAACTTTTATGCAGAGATTAAGGCTCACAGTGGAAATTAAAATGCAAGCAGTGGTACAAGTTACTCTCACAGTGGAAAAACTAACAGAGATATTCCATTGCATAAGAAAAGGTTCATTACATTAAACAGAGAGTGCTTACAACCACCATCAAAACACAAAAGATAAAAACCTAACACAACCTACATCACCACATCCTACACTAGCTACTCCATTGGCTTCTTGCCCTTGCCCTCATAGTTATGCTTGTTTTTCTGTGCTCTCTTCCTCTTGTTTTCAAAGTTTGACTGCATTCTTGGACAAGCAAGACCAAGAACTTGTGGAGGAGGCCTTGGTAGTCTTGCAGGCTTCTCTGGTATGGAAATCTGCTTCATGTTGGAGAGAGCTGCTCCCAATGCTTTTTTCAGAGCCCTTGGAAACTCCTTGGACAAGGAGTAGGTCTCATCATCATCATCATCATCTGATGAACTGGAGTAGAACTCAAGAGAAGGTGCAGGTTTGGCAACAGGTGCAGGATTGGCAGTCTGCTTTGTTGGCTTCTTGGAAGAAGAGCTTGTAGCACAGGGTGGAAAGTAACCTGCCCACCCTGATGCCTCTAAAGATGACTTAGAAGCCATCACAATCTCTGTTTCAGAATCAGAAGAGATGTCAATGATATTGGAAGGATTGCTCATGGATATGTTTAGGAAGTTTGTGAGTTAGAATGTGTTTTTGATTAAGACTATGATGTGCCGAGCCCCTTTATATAGGCAAAGTCGATCATAAGGGTTCATTAAAGGATATATTTATTTTTCCCTATTTTGGTAGGTTGAAAAGTAAATATAGATATTATCGGGTTGACTATGGGAAGATATTTTTAGATAGTGGCTTGGTTAAAAATAACTTTGGTTAAAACAAGTTGGTTATGCATATTCTTTGTATTATACTAACACTTGCAGGTACATAACCAATCTTGGCTGGGAGTTGATCATAAAAGGTGTGTAACTGAGACACACAACAAATGGTTATTGATTCACCATGTCTAATCCACATAAGAATCAACTAGTCCAGAGCAAACGACTACTGGTAAAGACTTAACAAATCCGTTTATGGTTGATAGTTTACCAAAAACTATATGGTTATCAACTCACCATATTCTATATGATTAAGAGTTGGCTAGTCCATAGCAAACGGCTCATGGTAAAGACATATCAAATCCGTTGATAGCTGGTAGTTTGCTAAAAACTATAATAATAGCAGTCCAATTTGCATATGTTTTACTTACCACTGCTCTTGCAATTTTTTGTGAAAAATTACCACTGCTAGTTCACAGTTTCCACTGCCAGTGTTATTTTTACGACTGATGAATTAGCCGTTATAACTGTTGTGTCAGTAACAAATTTTTTTTACTAGCCATTGAGAGTAACTACTTTCTATATTTATAGGGTAAAATTTTTCGAAGATTATCTACTTTCCTACTTGCAATTTATTCTCTTAAGATAAATCTTTTCCTTAGATTATCTTTCTTGCGCAAAACTATTAAACCCTAATAGTATATATCTCTTTCTCTCAATTTGCGCGTTCGTTATTCATTTCATACTAACACAACATATTTTTCATCAAAAGATACTATGGCACTAATCACTTTTGCAGATGAGCACAACCAAGTGGCCTATTTGGAAAAGTCAAATGACAAGAGTGGCCCTGTTTTTCATCATATTGTGGATTTTCTAAACACTACTCATGTAAGGTATGCTTTACTTCTAAATCCCACAATCTATGTCTCTCAAATCAAGCAGTTTTGGACCTCTGTTACGTCCATCACTATTGAAGATAGAGACACACATGAAACTGTGGATGCTCTTAGAGCCACAGTGGATGGGGTAACTATTGATGTTACTGAGTCATCCTTGAGGAGAATTCTCCAATTGGATGATCTCAATGGTATCATCACATTACCCATGCCAGAAATTCATGAACATCTTTCATCCATGGGGTATGATACCACTGACAAAAAGGATACTTTCAAAAAGAGTGGTTTCTGTCCTCATTGGAGATTTTTAATACATACTCTTTTACATTGCCTAAGTCCTAAGAAAACTTCTTATGAACAATTCAGTTTAACAATGGCTTACCTTTTGGTTTGTCTAGCCACTGATAGGATTTTTAATTGGTCTAAATATATTTTTACAAGTATGCAAGGCAATGTACAGAGTTGAACAAAATTTTTGATGTATCCAAGGTTTGTGCAAGCAGTGTTAAATGAATTTCAACTACAACCCCATACAAGAGTTTATAAAATCCGTTGCCTTAAGCCCAAAGTTTTTCAAAACATGAATAAGGATGGCAATAGGGTTGTTAAACCACTTTTTCCTCAAATGCTTGCAAAGATTTCACAGGTACAGGGTGAAGATGCAACAATTTCAGTTGTATCTCAAATCACACCCACACTCACAGTTCCAAACATAATCTACACTCCACTAGTTACTCATACCTATGAGAGGAGGCAAAAACAACCAACTTCTCTCATCACAACACAGCATGTCCCTGATCCTCTTGGTTTAGGAACAAGCAATGGTGGTTCCGGCTTCCACCTAGTCCAACTAGGAGTGAGTTTGAGCCAATGCCCTATGATTCACCTCTCCCAACAGGTCACACAGTTGGAAGTGTTAAGGGCAGTGGGTAACCTATGGAATTGATGGAACTATGTACCAGATTAACTAAGCAGGTTGAATCTCTGGAGAAAGACTTGGCACAAGTAAAGGAGCAACATGCTAAGGATGTTACACAATTGAAAGCAGAGATTCAGACTTTGAATAAAGAGTTGCAGGGGTTGAAACAGAAAAAGAGACCTGCAAAGATAGTGATATCATCTCCATCCTCACCTCATGATGGTGACTCAGAGGGCTTCAGTGAAGATTTTGGGAATTCTCCCAAACAGGGGAGGAAAACAGGTGCTGAAACTAAGGGGAGGAAAATAGACTTTGGAGATGAAGGTGATTTTGATTTTGGAGTTACTGAGGAAGTTGATACTCAAGAAGAAATTCCTCAACAGCAACCAGAGCAAGCAACTTCCACTGCTACAACCACTGATACAATTACCACTGCAGAGCAACCAGTTCCCACTGCTGGACAAGATATTACCACTGCAGATGAAGAATTTGGAAAGAAGAAGAAGGAGAAAGGTAAAGCAGTTGTACAAAGTAAAGAGCAATCAAAAAGGAAGGTTTCAAAGAGAGAACAAGCTCAAATTGCTCATGATGCAGAAGTTGCTAGAAAGCTCAGAGAAGATGAAGTTGCAAACAAGAAAATGCTTGATGAAATGGAGATTGCAGATTTCATGGAGCCTAACAGGCTGGACAAAATGGAAACCACTGATCCAATGGGTGAAAATCTACTTTCCACTGTTCCACCCACAATATTCAAAGAAAAGACTCCAGAGTTTAGCTATGTACCTACAGAACAAGAAATTGAGTTCTTGATTACTAATGATCCAGTAGTCAAGAAGAAGGCAATTGACATAGTTGCAGATAAGTCTTTAATTGAAGAACAAAGAACAACACAGTTGAAGGACTTCATTCAAATAAAGAATAATCAAGCACTTCAGGATGCAATTGGTTCAGTCAAAAAGGGTCAAAAGAAACCAAGACAACCAACCAAGGCACAAGTTATCTCGATGATGAAAGCTTATTCTTGCAGTGTTGGTGTCTGGAAAAAGAATCAGTTCAAAGGGATGACTGATGATCAGGTTGAAGGTATCTACTACAGGGTTAAAAGGCAAGATAGTGACTTCATTCCTATGAACTCTGAATAAGAAGAAAGAAGATATCCTCATCTGAAGAGAAAAGCCAAAGATAGTGAACCTCAGACACATAAGAAAACAAAATTTGCTGAAGAACAAGAAGTTCCATCTGAGAAATTCACTGAAGAACAGCTGACTGGTATGATTTTGATTGAAGAAGAAGATTTTTATCCTGACCTACTGCAAGTCAGACATCCTATTGTTGATTGGGAAGTGTATACTGCTAGCAATTTTGCTCCAACATGGAAGATTACAAGGCTAGGTGGTGAAACTTCATCATTCATTCAGTTTGAAGAACTCATCAAAGCATGTGACAGAGATGATCTTGATACATTGTGGAGATTAGTTTAAGAAAGGTTTGATGCTGACAAGCTTAAAGATATGAAGGAAATGCAGTTATGGGTTGATCTAAGAAGGCTCTATGAACCAGATGCTAATGATACTTTCTGGAAGTTTGAAGCTCAATGTGTTGGTACTACATGGACTTATTATGATTCATGTGAAGTTCATCATCTTTCTACAAATACTGGAGTGGATGCATTTATGTTTGCTGAGAAAGAATACCCACTCAAAGCTGGAACTCTCACAGTGATGTTGTCTACAACAATAAGAGTTCATGAAGATACTGAGAAGGTTAGAGTTTTGTTACATAGGCTTCAAGATCAATGTTCAAGAGCTATTCAGGATTTAAAAAGAAAGTGAATTGTTTGGAAGAATTCCTAAATCCTTGCAGATGTTGAAGATTGAAGAAACTTTTTGATTTGTAGAGAAATCATAAGTTTAGGGGAGGATTGTTGGGAATAAAGTTAACAGTTACTACTGATAAGCTTGTGGAAGACACTGCTGAAGAATGCACTAGTAGTGGAAACTCATTACCACTGCTAGTATATATTATTACCACTGCTATTAGGATAATTGTTATGTATTCGTATAGATAAGTATAGAAAATATCTTGTGTATATTCTTTTATTGTTAGCATTATACTTATCTTGTAAAGGACTCCTTGTGCTATAAAAGGAGATCCTAGGTCATTGTTCTAGGTACATATGCTTCAAGGTGTAACCGTAGTGATAAGCAAGATCACTCGTATTATTCTTAATAATATTGAAGTTTTGTGTTATACTATTCTCACTTACATTACATCATACAATCCATATTCTGAGTATTACTAAGTATATTCCGCGTACTTATTAATATAATTCAAAGTATCACTAACACAAGGTGTGCGTTTAGATCCTTCAAGGGGGGGTTGAATAGTTTTGCCAATTATAACTTCCTTTTAAACTATTTAGATCGACTTATGTCAATCTATTTAGATGTGTGTTGGATGTTGATAAACAAACATATAGAAGTATAAGTATGTAATGAAAAGATAAGAGTAAGAAGCACAAAACCAGAACGCAAGTATTTATAGAGGTTCGGCTACAAGGACACCTTCCCGAGTCACCTACTCGAGAGTTCGTAATCACTACACGACACCAACTCCTTATGGTGGAGAAACCTTCACAACGTTGCCAACTCTTTTTCCGGTACTAGGCTAACCACCGGGTTCTTTCACACCAAGGTGAACCACACCTACCACAACGTCGCCTACCCTTTATCCGGTACTAGGCTAGATACCGAGTTCCATTACAATGGAGGAACTACTACCCAACACTACACCAACGACTAATCCCAAAGGAGACCAACTCCTTATTACAACATCATCAAGGATATCAATATCCTTGGATCTAATGCTAATCTATCTTGTACATCGAAACACACCATATCGAATGTACATCTAAGGCACCTTTCACTAATGCCTTTAACTAGATCTTCAAGACACCCTTCACTAATGTCTTGTGACTTGACTTCTAGGCACCCTTCACTAATGCCTACAATACGGACGATCGACACCTTTCACTAATGTCTTCGTCTTGACACTTGAGACATCTTTCACTAATGTCTTCAACACTACACTTCTTAGAAGAAAGAAAAGAACCATCAACAAGAGGACTTCAGTATTCTTGATGATGAGGAAGCATAGCAACTCATGGACTTGAGCTTGCTTGACTTCAAAGGTGGTGATCTCGCCTTTAAGAGGAACCTAGAGAATCACACAAAAACAAAACTACAAACATAGATCACTTGGATCTTGGGGTTAGAGAGTTTTAAACTCAGGGAGAAAGTATGTTAGAAAGGGGTGAGAAACAATGAAGAAATGGCTCTCTATTTATAGAGAGAAATGTCTACTATTCCTCGGATCCCACAGATCCCTCCCACAAGGGATCCGTCTAATGTAAACCTAGAGATCCGTGGGACGCTCCTCTTTGCCCATGGGTATTTTGGTTATAGGTCATGGGTTATGGGTTGATCCATGGGTTTCTTACTAGATACAATGTATCTTATGAGTGCAATGCACCTAGTCAAATGGGTATGGGTCAATATCATGGGTTATGGATATTATCCATATATGATATAAGCATGATGTCATGCAATGGGTTATGGATCAAGCTCCATGGATATGGGTCATGGACTTTGGGTTGTACCCAACTACATTCAATGTATTTGGTCAATGGGTTATGATACTTAAGTTTTTACCCATTTATATTCCCAATATACTACATACTAGTTATGTGTATATTTTACCCAAATATGTAAACACTAGTTGTTGTACATATGTAATACTAAATCATAAAATCACTTATACTTGTTTTAGTGTTTTTATGTGAAAACGTAAGTATGTTAGAAACTATTAGTTCAAACCATTTACGTATTTTATTTGTTTCGTTAAAATGATTTTACGTTTGTTATCGACAAAACATTAGAAGATCGTAAAATATAAATAAACGTTTTTACGGCTTATTTTTATTAACAAAACGTATGAAAACGTTTCAAAACAGCTGAAAAAATATAAAAATGGACGAAAAGGTATGAAAACGGGAGAAAACGTAAGAAAATGGACGAATACGTATGAAAACGGACGAACACGTATGAAAGCGTAAAAACACGTATGAAAACGGATGTAAATGGACGAAAACGTATGAAAAATGGACGTAAACGTAAGAAAATGGATGAAAATGGGCGAAAACGTATGCAAACAGACGGAACGGTAAGAAAACGGCGGGAAACGTAAAAAAAGGGATGAAAACGGATGAAAATGTATGAAAACGTATGAAAACAGACGAAAACGTATGAAAGCGAAGAAAAAAAAACGTGAATTAAAAAAATGTGAGTATAAAAAAAAGACAAAAAAATGGTTTGTCGAAAGTATATGAAAGTGCCCCTCTATTGAAAGATAATTAAATGCTCGTTACGACGATTTATGTTTTGTAGGTTAACAATTTACGGTTTTTGAGATATGTAATATTTTAAAAAGAAAGGTGAAAGTGGTTTTTAATTAAAAAAAGTGGTCCAAAATTTCACTTTAGGTCCCTCAATGTTTTTATTTTCTTAAATCTTGTCTCTTAGGTCTAATGGTTTGTGTCGTCCAAATTTTTCCCTCAATTTCTTTGTTATTTCTTTTCCTCAAAATAACTCGCGTCTACAGTTTATATAATGTACTTAAAAGAAATGTGATCCTTATAAATAAGGCCAATCACTCGGAAATGTAGCTTAATTGTCACATTTTATAGATTTGTATAACATCTATTTTTTCTTAAAGTCTATTTAACATACTTTTGAATTTAATATTGTTAAAACAAATAATGTCAAAAACGTTATTTGTATTTTTCAACTTCTGTACGTTTTAATAATCAAAAAATGTAAAAACTCGTTACGTAAAAATATTCGTAAACAAATTTTTAGTCATAAAAGTCAATTTCGACACAATATCACTTAAGGTATGTACAAACAATATATCAAACTTGTTAAGTGATCAAAAAAATATTTTTGTCCTTTAACCTTGTTGGGATTTAGAAAATCCATGTTTAAGAGTCGGTCACCCCAAATATAGTTTAGCATATCTTAGCTCGTAGACTTTACGTTATTTAGTAGTTAGTTAGTTAGTTATTCGTTTAGAGCAACACCGTGGAGGACGGACGGGTCTTTACCCACTGTATGCCTGATCCACAGCCCGACAGGAGGGCGTGTAGTTTGTAGTATAAAATCCTCTTCCCACTTGGGAAGAGGTGGTGCTTTTCATTTAATCAAACCTCTTCTTTTGATTAACTCTCTGTCTCTAGAAAACACCCTCTCTTTACTTTCTCTCTCTAAAATGACTTACTTGTATTATCATCATCCTAGACCACCCGAATCATCAAACAACATAAAGAATGATCCTACAATTGGTATCAGAGCCAGGTTGTGTTGTTCTTGATGATTCGTACGGTTTTCTGTGATACTTTTGTTGCGGTTTGATGCAGTTTGTTAACTAGATTTGCGTGCGGTTTGTGTGCGGATTTGGATGTGGACTACATGCTGTTTCGTGTGGTTGTTTATCTGTGGTTATTATGCAGATTTGTAAGCATTTTGATGTTAGTTTCAAGTAGATTTGATTGGCTGATGAATCCGATGTCAAGTTTCAAGCAGTTTGTTAATTGGTCTCAAATTTGTTAGCTTTTTAAAGGACGTTTTAAGCAATTTGTATGATTGAATTTGGTGTTAAAACGTTTCTTTAATCTTGTTTTAAGCAGGTTTTAAGTCATTTCGTTATGCTAGCGTTGAATCTGAATTTTGTATTATTATGCTTGTCGCTGCGATTTGATGCATATAAGGATGATTCTTGGATGCGGTTTGTGGTCAAATTCTTAGGTGTGGTTTGTTCTTTAATGCGGTTTGGTCAACAACGGTTTGTCACAGTTGTTTGTCCAGATTCAATGTCTTGAGTGAGGTTTGAAGCAACCTATGCGGTTTGAGATACAACTGTCCAGATTCATTGTACCAGAAGAGATTTGACTCTATGCGGTTTGGTCTAAAACATGCGTTTTGATGAAAAATGCGGTTTGATGATAGGTGCGACTTGACTCAAAACTAGAAGCGGTTTGAAAAAGTTATTGCGGTTTAAAAAAGGAGGATGAGATTTGATAAAAAGCATGACAGAAGCGGTTTGAGTAATTACGGGTTGCGTTTTGACTTGACCTGCGGAAATGGAGAAGTAGGATGAGTTTTTGATTCTAAAGCGGTTTGATTCTAAGAGCTAATCAGTCATAATTCTACATACAACAGATCAACTAACATCACAACAGATTCTACACATCATACATCATTAACATATCACAAGAAGTTATTACAATCTATGTGACCCTTCAAACATCACAATCTACAAATCTACAACACAAATCCATATCTATCTAACCTCATGACCAATTCACTACTACAACAATAAAACAAATCCCAACATCATTATACAACAAAACTCGGACCTACTTTGATATACTTAAGGATCTCAGTTCATTCTTTCGTTGTACTTCAAGAAACATCAAGACCTTAAAAGATCTATCAAACGAAAGACTTACTCATCACTGATCCATGGTTTGGTAAAGTAAATATTACGAGAAGAGGCAGTAAGATTGTAGATTGTACAATAAATTGCACTACCAGGCTTCAATGGTGATCGAAGGTATAAGGGGTGTATGTTCCAACCAAGATTGTCTTTCACCTGAGAATAAGAAATACGAAGACACTATGTTAAGTGATTACGCAGGGGTTGGACCTTGCGAACCACCTCTGGCGTGAGAGTAAGTATGAGTTATGGTTATGTAAGTGTGTGTAAGTAAAGAGATGAGTGTTAAGTGATCTTACCATAATCCTCTACCCGTCCAACCTATTTATAGTGGAAGAAATAGGGTTGAGGGCACCTCTGCGCAAATGTCAGAGATCATGGGGGCGTCCCATGTTTGTGGGTAACCGCTAGGGCTTAGTGACCCACATTCTCAAACTTGGCAGGAAAGCCAGGAAAGAGAGGGAGATCGTAGGTTTGACTAAGTCAGGAAGTTCTCCTATCCGTTGCTCCTTCGTCAACCATACCCCGAAGGGCTTAAGGCTTCGAATGGCGAATTCCCCGTAGGTAACCTTCATGTGTACGAATGGTTTGACACCCACGAACATTCAGGAGACCTAACTTCGGCCTTCGTACAGAAGGGCTTCGACATATCTCGAAGGGGTGTCCGTCGAGCTGTTCGGAGGGTACATCATCAAGCCCCCAGTCGAAAGTGATGCATATGAACGAGGAGGCATTGCTTTCGACTTCATCCTACGAATGAAATCATCCGTTCGTTGCAATGCTTATTGTAAACAAGATTAGTATGCCTTATCGCGTGCATTTAATGCTACCTAAACCCCTTTAACTACTCGCTACAGTAAATCCTTATCCCCATTTACTCGGTTGACCAAAACAATTTTCAAAATTTAAAAAGCCTTTTGAAATCCGGAAAAGGTAAATCCCAAGGACACGTGTGCGGTTGAAACAAGTGTAGAAATGGGTATTTAAAGCGAGGTTGAGGTAACCCTAAAACACTTTACCCTCTTCGCCTACCTTTTACACACAGTAACTTGCTACTCATCAAGAGCTTCGAACAAAAGGTAAAGTCTTCCTCCTATCTTTTCGTAGCGTAAAATAGTTATGGATTCAAAATTTATAATCAAACAACAAAAATGCACTGTGACCACTAAGGAGTTACATGATCATCTTGCTGAATACCCAATTCCCAAGGAGTTTAAAGTCATGCTACCTAAACAAACCAAGGTATTTTTGATGCCCCCTGAAGGCTTCATAGGGCTATATACCCACTCTTTTAGCCATTCAAACCTTAGAATTTCTATCTACCCTCTGATCTTAGAGTTAATGCAGTATTACGAAGTGCATATTTCTCTATTTAACCCCTTTGGTTTAGCTAAACTTACCACATTCATTGTTATGTGTAAAGCTTATGGCTATGAACCAACTCTTAAGGTTTTGAGGGGATTTTTAAACCTTTACCCTGGTGGGAACTGGTTAACTTTGGCAAAGAGGCCTGAAGGAGATGTGCCTAATCTCGTTACGAGGCCATACACGAAAACAAGGGAATGGAAAGGTAGTTTCTTTTATGTTCAGAGCACCATTGTACCACCTGACTATCCAGCATTGCTGAATAAGGAATTTAGGTTTGATGCAAAACATTTTAATGACCCCTACCTTATGAGGTTCAAAGGAATCCGTGTTATCATCGTTTGGCTAGGTATCCTGCAGTTGTTCAAGCCTTCCCTGAGCCAATTCTGTATATGGCCGGGATTGCACAAAGCTGGGAGGGGTCTCCCAAGATGTTAGGAATTAGAAATTCCCGGTATTAAAGAGTCGGTCACCTCAAGTATATGTAATCGTTAGAAAGCTCGTAGTCGTAGTTATCTTAAGTTAAGTAGTATTTAGTTTAGCATCACCGTGGAGGACGGACGGGTCTTTACCCACTGTATGCCTGATCCACAACCCGATGTGTGGCGATTTATGTAAGACTATAAATACTCTCTACCTTCCAAGGTAGAGAGTTGGAGCTCATAATAATATCTTTCACTTTCTCTCACTAAGTTCCCTAAACCTCTAACTTTCTCTCTCTAGAATTCCACTTATATGCCACCTTGTTGTTATGGTTTGATGTGTATGTGAAAAGTTATATCCTACAATTGGTATCAAGAGCCATGGTTAGATCATATCTTGCACATCTTTGGATTTCTAGTGGTTTTTAGGTGGTTTTTAAGTTTGAAAAAGTTTAGTGGTTTTTTTCATCATTTGGTTGATTTCTTGTGTTAAAGCTTGGATTTTGTTAGTACTTTTATGTTTAGAATCATCACAAGTGTTTAGGTTTTCATTTTGTAAGCTTGAATCATCTTGGTTGGGTTGTTTTTGGATTAAAAAGTGATGTTTATGTGGTTTTTCTTGCTAGCGACTTGATATACGGATTTATTTCTTCGTAGCGACTTGCTTCAGAATTTTGTAGCGAGTTACAGTTTTGAAGCTAGCGACTTAGACCTAGCGATTAACAGTACAAGTAGTGGACTCTCCACTACGGGTAGCGACTTGGTGGTAGCGACTTGGTCTGTAGCGAGTTGCTCTTTAGCGACTTGTATCTCTAGCGACTTGAGTAGCGAATTGCTGCCAAAATTTTGCTAGCGACTTGAGGCTTAGCGAGTTACTTCTTAGCGACTTGTTTTTGTCTAGCGACTTGGGACTCTAGCGATTTAGTGGTGTAGCGAATTAAGTGTTAGCGACTTAGTGCATTATCTTCTAGCGACTTAGTGCATTATCTTCTAGCGACTTAGTGCATTATCTTCTAGCGACTTGAGTGATTGTTTACGGTTTTCTCTTGATTTAGTAAAATCCCGTTAAAGAATCTATTTCCCGGTTTAATCATAGAGTTATAAAATCCCGTATAATCTGTTAACATGTCTACCAACGTCCCTACTATCATCTCCACTGTTGCCGAGGATGTACAAGCAGCTGGCTCAGATACTCGTCCACCCATGCTTGACAGAACTGACTACGATTCTTGGGCTCAACGAATCAGATTGTATTGCCTTGGAAAGGAAAATGGTGTCAACATTCTCAAATCCATTGATGAAGGACCATATCGAGTTGAGACGACTAGAGACATACTTGATACTAATGAAGATGGTACTCCAGTTTACGGAATGGACAGACCTAAGATGTATGATGAGCTTGATGATAAGGATAAAAAGAGATTCGATGCAGAAATCAGGGCTTCAAACATTGTTCTTCAAGGTCTTCCTAAAGACATCTACAAGCTGATCAATCATAACACTGAAGCAAAGGCAGTTTGGGATAATGTTAAGATGCTTCTCTCAGGTTCAGAATTAACTATGGAAGACAGAGAATCCCAACTCTATGACGAATTTGAGCACTTCAAGATGAAACCAGATGAGAGTGTCTATGAGTACTATGTGAGATTTCATAAGTTAGTGAATGACACGAGGAACATCAGAATGACTATGCCTAACATTCAACTCAACTCAAAATTTGTGAACAACATGAATCCCGAATGGCACAAGTTTGTCAGAGCTGTGAAGCTCACTAAAGGATTGAAGAATACAAACTATGAGCAACTCTATGCCTTCCTCCTTCAGAATGAGAGACATGCTATGTTTGAAAAATTGATTCTCAATCAGTTCAAAACCAACCAGGGAGAGACAAGCTCGTCTAATGACTCAACAGCTTTCTACTCAAACATCAGAATCACAACCAAAGCATCACAAGTCATACCCTTGGGTAATGGTAATCACAAACTCATTCCTGATCCTATGTTCAAACAAGCTGATGCTGATGCTCACGTGGGTAACTTCATTAATCAACTAGCTCTTCTCATTAGTCAAAACATGAATTCTCTCCCACAAACCAACAACAACCTCAGAACTGCATCTAACCCACACAATCAAGCCACTGTTAAAGATGGAAGGATCGTGGTGCAACCAGTTCAGGAAAGACAGTATGATCAGGGAAGAGGTGGAGCTGGGAGAGGTTATGTTGGCAACCAGAATCGAGGAAGAAATGGTAACCAAGGTCAAGCTAAGCCAATCAAATGTTATAACTGTGGTGGTGAAGGACACATTGCAAGGAACTGCACATCTCCAAAGCGTCCACAGAATGCTGATTACTTCAGAGATAAGATGCTGCTGGCACAAGCTCAGGACAATGGTGCTGCTTTGGATGAAGAGGAATTGCTGTTTCTTGCTGAGGGCAATGCCAAGACCTATGATGCAGATGTGGATGAGCAGCCTATTCAGGAGATAGGTCACAATCATCAGAATGCCTTTCAAGTCGCTGACTGTGATGCATACGACTCTGATGTAGATGATGGACCTACTGCACACACAATTTTTATGGCTAGCATTTCTCCAATGGTTTCTCCCAAGATCTCTTCTTCACCACAAGCTGGCCCATCCAAGGACAAACTCATCTCAGAGGTATTAAAACTATATGATGATGCTGATGTGCAACAGATGCATGACAAAGTACAACCAACTGAAACTATTGAATCAAATGTTGAAAATATGGGTAATAACAATATTGTCCCATACGATCAATACGTGAAACAAAGTGAAAGTGAAGTTGTACCAAGTGATGCATCTTCTGCAGTCAACAATGACTATGTCTTTGATGAATACACTACATGTGCTCCTGATGATTCCGTAATTTCTGAACTAAATGCCTATAAGGAACGTGTTGCTATTTATGAACAACGTGCAAAATTTGAGTTGACCACTCGTGAGCAGGAAATGGATGACCAAGTGAGTACAATAATTAGAAAAAGTAAGTTTAGAGAAGAAGTATTGAAACAAGAATTACATTCCTTGCAAGAAAAACTTTCTAAAACAGCTAAGCAAAAACAAGAACTTCAAGAAAATGTGAAAATGCTCAAGCAAGAATTTAATGCAAAGGAATCAAAACTCTTGAGAGATTTTTCTAATCTGAAAACTTTGAAAAACAAACTTGAAAACAAGTTGTACATACAAGGAAACACCATTCATACTGCTCACATGGTCACCAAACATCGAGTCTTAAGCGATAAGCATAGCATTCCCCTTGTTGAGGAACCAAATCCAGAGGTAATTAAAAAGGCTAGAAATGCTCATAAGGTGCTTTATGATGGTAATGAAATCCTTAAGCCTAGGCAGAAACCTAGTTGTGTTGAGTGCACTGAGGAAGATAAGAAATCAAATGAAATCACTAGGGAAAAGATGAATAAGAAACAAAATGATCCCAAATGCAAAGAGAAAAACATAATTATCACTCCTCATGATTACAAGAAAGAAAACTGGATTTCCTTGAACAAGTTTAAGCCTCAAACATTGTTGACTCCCAAACAAGTCTTCTGGAAAAAGGATTTAGATAAGCAGAAAGCGGAAAATATTGTTGAAAGAAACCCTCCCCTTTGGAAAATGCCTAGAGCGACTGTGTATCCTCCTAATACACCAATGCATCTTGTACCTAGAACAATTGCCACTAAAAGCAAGACATTAATTAGCCAATACGTTATATTTCAACTATTTGTTGATTTTGAGAAAACTTGCAAGAAAAGGATCACACCCACTGGTATAACTGAAGGAGAAAGGGGTTTTGAACAAATGAAAGAATGTTATTTAACTGAGGTCATGCCCTTCTTTAAACTTCTAAAAGATCACTTTGAGAGTCTTAAAAAAGGGATAGAAACTGATATTAAGGGAATGGAAAAGGAATTTGATGCAATGGTTGTTGAAGTTAGTGACTATGAGCGTGCACTGAAATATAATGAGATTGAGAGAAAGAACTTGCATACATTAAATGAGAATCTTATTACTGAATGTGTTGCTCAAGATGTGTTTTTCACTGCTTCAAATTGCTCTATTAATGCTTCCAAATTTCATGAACTATCTGTGGCCCTGAAAGTCTCCCATGATCGTGTCATTGAGCTTGAAAAAACTAATTCTAAACTAAACGAGAAAATTGAACTGGATGATCACGACAATTTCGTTAAACATTTTTCTAAACTAGAAGTTGAGCATTTTAATTTACAACTAAAATATCAACATCTTAAAGAAAATGTCAAAACTTCAAATGTCAAGACATCTTCAGATGCTCCAGAGTTTGATGCAGTTTTTCAAATTAAAAAACGTGATGAACAGATTCAAGCTCAGTGCAACACGATCAGAAAGTTGAAAGCCCAAATCTCTCAATTAAAGGGTCAAACAAACAATATGACAGGCTCCCAAATGCCTCCTCCTTTAGATTCTCAGAATTCTCAAACGTTTCATCTTCAAAACCTAGTAAATGCTTTACAAAAGGAAAACGAAAGTTTTCTAGAAGAAAATGAAAAGGTTAAACGTCATTTCAATGAGTTATTTGAATCAATTAAAGTCACTCGTAACAAAAACAACGAACAAATAGCTTCATTGCAAAAGGAAATTGAGAATCTGAAGAGTCAGGTAAAAGGGAAAATGCCAATGACCAATGGGGAGAATGGTGTATCAAAGGTTCACTCTTGTAATAAATATGCTTTGTCTGTGACATATGTCCTTCCTCATCTAAGAAACAACAAACTAGCTATTCAAACATATTTTTCATCTCTTAAGGATTGCTTAGAATGCCTGCGTGAGATTGTTGAAGAGGATAAGCTAGAGAAACCTCATGATAATGCAATTGGACATGCATGCTTATATGCCAAACGATCTCAAGAAATCTTAGAATGTTTGATCACAATATGCCCAAAGTCATTAGGTGAGAGAGTTAATCCTTTGATTCCATGCTCAATGCCTAACGCTAAGTATGATATGCATTCGATTCCCAATGTTTTGAATGTGAACCGTAGTGTGCCTTTAAGCAGTTCAGATTCCAGATCTGTCAATGCTAAGAAAGAGAACTCAAGTGTGCCTTCTAGGAGTACAAATCACAGTACCTCTAGTTTTAAGAAAGTGAACCTTAGTGCACCTACATGCAGTTCAGACCCCAGTACATCTAAACAGGTGATGCAAAGAGTAGTTAAACCAACTAATGTTCCCATTCCCTCTACAGGAGTAATCAGTGACATTAAACGGAGCAGGTCAAAGTCTCAAGACAATACAAGGAATGATAGGACCTCTCAAGCTAAGAATGTGCACTGGAAGAGAGTAGAAGAACAATCTAGGAACTTTAAGCTTGAATTGAATAAAACGAATCGTGTTGATTCTAGTATTAGCCATAGGCGTACTGTAATTAATTCGAATTCCGATACTATTTGCAAACCTTGTACTGATGTCTGCTTGAATTCTGTTTCTAATCATGAATGTGGTGTTACTGTTCTGCCTAATGATGTTAATTGTCCAGTTAATATTGTTAATGCTAAAATTCATGCTAAGAAGGCTAAAAGGCAAAAACGAATGAAAGTTAGAAAACAGTGGAAACCCACAGGAAGAACATTCAGTAAAATAGGCTTTTATTGGACACTTGTTGGTCTTAAGACTAATCAGATAATGCCCACTAGAAAATGGATGCCTACTGGTAGAACTATTCCCTTAAGAAGTGATCACACTGTGAACAGGGCTAATACTGACACTAGTACTGCATCTATTCACAACGATTCCATTGCCTCACTTTCTGATATGAATACTTCTATTTCTGATGTGGGTGTTCCAAACATTGTTACTAACCAAATGGAACCCATTCTTGCATGGGGATCCCAATTATCCAGTTATCCATTCTTGTCTGTGTTCAACTGCAGATCGTTCAAATCGTTCTGTGGTACCTGGACTCAGGCTGTTCCAAGCATATGACTGGAGACCGGTCGCGGCTCTTGAACTTCGTGAGCAAATTCATCGGGACTGTTAGATTTGGTAATGATCATTTCGGTGCTATTATGGGTTATGGAGATTATGTTGTTGGTGATAGTGTCATCTCTAGAGTTTACTATGTAGAAGGTTTGGGTCATAATCTGTTCTCTGTTGGTCAATTCTGTGATTCTGATCTAGAAGTTGCCTTCAGAAAACATACCTGCTTTGTTAGAGATCTTAATGGTAAGGAACTGTTAAAAGGAACTCGTGGGTCAAATCTTTACACCATCTCTATCGATGACATGATGAGGGCTTCTCCAATCTGCTTGTTATCAAAGGCTTCAAAAACAAAGTCATGGTTATGGCATCGTCGTCTCAATCACTTGAACTTCGGCACCATCAACGATCTTTCCAGAAAGGACTTAGTTGTAGGTTTACCTAGACTAAAGTATGAAAAGGATCATCTTTGTTCAGCATGTCAATTGGGAAAAAGCAAGAAGTATGCCCATAAACCCAAACCTACTAACTCTGTCACTGAAGTTCTTCATATGATTCATATGGATTTATGTGGACCAATGAGGGTGCAGAATATCTTTGGGAAGAAATATGTGTTAGTTGTGGTTGATGATTACTCTAGATTCACCTGGGTCAAGTTCTTAAGGACAAAGGATGAAACTCCTGATATCATCATCAAACTCATCAAACAGCTGCAGGTCCGACTTAACAAAACCGTCAGAATTATCAGAACAGACAATGGAACTGAGTTTGTCAACAAACAACTTAATGAATTCTATGAAAGCGTTGGAATCAGTCATCAAAGAAGTGTTCCACGAACTCCTCAACAGAACGGTGTAGTTGAAAGACGAAATCGTACTCTGGTTGAAGCCGCTAGAACAATGTTGATTTACTCAAAGGTTTCAATGTTTCTCTGGGCTGAAGCAATCGCCACTGCATGCTACACACAAAATCGTTCCCTGATTCACACTGTTCATGGAAAAACTCCATATGAACTTGTCCACAACAGAAAACCTAATCTATCTTTCCTTCGTGTGTTTGGTGCATTGTGCTATCCAACTAATGAGGGTCAATACTTAGGCAAACTTAGGGCCAAAGCTGACATTGGAGTATTTGTAGGATATGCATCAAACAAAAAGGGATACCGAATCTACAACAAAAGAACCCGAAATATCATGGAAACAATTCACGTTACGTTTGATGAGCTGACCGGTCAAATGGCTCCTGGACACTCCAGCTCAGGACCCGCACTTCAAAACAGTCCCATTGGTTCATCCCTTGTTCCAAACTCCTCTCAAGAAACTCCATATGTACCTCCATCTGAAGATGATGTAAAGAAATTGTTTGATCCTATGTTTGATGAACTGTATGATTCAATTACTAATGAGGTGCTGATCCCTACAACAGAGGATGCTCATATTCCGGTGAATGAAGTCAATCCCTCAGTCTCAATATCTTTAAGTCAAGAAGCACCTGCTGCTGATCCTTCAGTCTCATCAACAAATCATCATTCTTCAAATGTACATCATGGAAATGTTTCTGGCATCAATGATGAAGTTAATCCCTTTGCGACTCCTGAAGATGCTCCATTTGAAAACATATTTGCTACTCCTGAATCATCATCAGAACCATCTTCTTCAGGAGACATCGACTCTGCTACCTCAGTTCCTCAACAACTGCCACATGAACACCTCAGAAAATGGACTCACGATCACCCCTTAGACAACATCATTGGAAATCCCTCTCGTCCTGTATCAACCCGAAAACAACTCGCAACCGATGCCTTATGGTGCTTCTTCAACTCCGTACTATCTAAGATCGAACCAAAAGATGTTAAAACTGCCATGAATGAAGATAGCTGGTTCAATGCCATGCAAGATGAAATTCATGAGTTTGATCGTCTTGATGTATGGGAGTTAGTACCTGCTCCAGACTGTGCTATGATTATAGCTCTCAAATGGATCTTCAAAGTAAAACTTGATGAGCATGGTGATGTGTTGAAGAACAAGGCTCGATTAGTTGCTAAAGGATATCGTCAAGAGGAGGGTATAGACTTTGAAGAATCTTTTGCTCCAGTTGCTCGAATCGAGGCAATCAGAATCTTTCTGGCTAATGCTGCTAGTAAGAACATGGTAGTATATCAGATGGATGTAAAGATGGCATTTCTGAATGGAGATCTTAAAGAAGTCGTCTACGTCAGCCAACCTGAAGGATTTGTGAATCAAGAGCATCCTACTCACGTTTATCGTTTGAAGAAGGCTCTTTACGGTTTAAAGCAAGCTCCAAGGGCATGGTATGATACACTGTCAAAGTTTCTTCTATCAACCGGATTCATCAAAGGAGCAGTTGATCCTACATTGTTCACCAGGAAGTCAGGCAAACATTTAATTCATGTTCAAATTTATGTTGATGATATTATTTTTGCCTCAACAGACCCAATGGAATGTGATCGTTTTTCAAATGAAATGAGTTCAAAGTTTCAAATGTCAATGATGGGACAAATGTCATTTTTCTTGGGATTACAAATTTCACAAAGTCCCGGAGGCATTTTCATAAATCAATCTAAATATGCAACAGAGATTTTAAAGAAATTTGGATTTGATTCATGTGACCATGTTGACACCCCCATGATTGACCGAACCAAACTAGATGAGGACCTCTCAGGGATCATGATTGACCAAACAAAATATCGTAGTATGATTGGATCCCTGATGTACCTCACAGCTAGTAGACCAGACATCTTGTTCGCTGTTTGCATGTGTGCTAGATACCAGGCTAAGCCTACTAAAAGGCACCTTGAAGCGGTTAAACGGGTCTTTTGGTATCTCCAAGGAACCATCAATATGGGACTTTGGTACCCAAAAGACACCGGTATGTCACTAACAGCATATGCAGATGCAGATCATGCAGGGTGTCAAGATACTCGTCGAAGTACGTCAGGAGGTGCTCAGTTTTTGGGTGATAAGCTTGTGAGCTGGTCTTCAAAGAAGCAAATGAGTACTTCTATTTCCTCTACAGAGGCTGAATACATAGCCATGTCATCTTGTTGTGCTCAAATCTTATGGATGAGATCTCAATTATCTGACTATGGCTTTGTATTCAACAAAATCCCTCTGTACTGTGATAATAAAAGTGCTATTGCTCTCTCATGCAACAACGTTCAACACTCAAGAGCAAAGCATATCGACATTCGACATCATTTCATCAGGGAACAAGTGGAAAAAGGTGTGGTGGAACTATATTTTGTAAGGTCTGAATATCAGTTAGCAGACATCTTCACCAAAGCTCTTCCAAGAGAACGTTTTGAGTTTATTCTTCCACGACTTGGTTTGAAAAGCCTTCAACCAGAAACTCTCAAACATCTTCAGGAGGAAGACGAGGAGTAAAGGTCTATCTTCATCTATCTCTTGTATATATATTTATTTGAAAAACAAAATACAAAATTATAAAACTTTCAAAATCCATAAAAATTTGAAAAAAAAAAAATTTGAAAAATCTTCAAAAAAAAAAATATTGTCATTTTGTCATGTTTTTTTTCTCGGTTCGATAATATCTACGGTCTTTGTGCTGTCATTCAAAGAATGACACGGGACTTTAGATGTTGTTCGAATTCTAAAAAAAAAAAAAATTGAGAGAAAGAGAGATGGTTTATTGTCATTTTCAGGCAATAACCCGGTTTTAAAAGAAAGAACAGAGCCATGTTTCACCATGTTTTCAAATTCCATGCTCTGATTCTATAAACATTTATCTGCTGAAAACTAAATGCTTTGAAAAATAACTCGGTCTCTATTTTTGATAATCATCAAGACTTATTTGGCAAAATCTCTATCTCTCAATCAACAACCTATGTCATTGATTGAGGGGGAGAATGATTTCAATTAAATTAAAAAGTTATTTGGCATTAAATTGTTTTCAAAAGATATACATGCATGTTTTATCAATGGAGTTTAAAGTCTTAAAATCCGATCCTTATCAGTTAAAACGCTTTCATAATCAAGTCACAATTCCCCTTAAAAGCTTTCAAAATCAATTTAAATCTATAAGAGATCACAAATCTCAAATGATTTGATAATTGTGATCGGGGGAGAATGTGTGATTTAAATTGGATTTAAACTGATAATTCGGTAAATGTTTTATAAGGATGTACATGCTGTCCTCCCCGCATGTGACAAACGATTTCAATTTTTCCATTCACATGTTGAGGGGGAGCATCTATCTTACACCTATGACTTGTAACGTGATCATTTATCTCAATGTGCAGGTTCCCTCTAGTATGTGCAAAACTCTCTTCTAATCTCGAGGCACATATTGAGGGGGAGCAATTTTATGGAAACCTCATCCTTCCCGGAAATGCTTTATCTTCTTGATTTGATGTGGGAAGTGATGTTGATATCTTTTAGAAAATGGTATTCAAAGAAGTTAATTCTTTCTCTTGCCTCCGTGTGCAAAACATGTTCAAATACATGATGCACATGTTGAGGGGGAGCACTTGTTCTAAAAATATCAAAAACAATTCAGGTACAAAATGTTTTGATAATATATCACAAGTATCTGAATTGATTTTCAAATGGTTTTCAATTGGGTCCATATGGCAGATGAACAATACCAAAAAGACCGACCAACTTTACTTTATGTATGGTGATATAAGGATGATAAGGTTAGGTATTGGTTCCCATGATCCGCCAGAACCGGAGGGATCTACCCAGGGACAATCCACTAGTTAGTGTAGAAGTCCTTAGGTATGATGATAAAAGGAGAAAAGTGAGATATGGGAAGAGTGCGGACTGAGATAGAGCAAGTACTGGAACAAACCCAACAAGGTTCTTGCTATGAAGTCTCGGTAAGCACTGAAGGGGTTGAAGAATTAAAAAGAATTGAATGAGAAAAGGGTGAAAACAAATAGCCCTCCATTTATTCAACCTTAGGGTAGAAACCGGGTTCAATTCATATGCTACTGATGGTAACATCGGTATTGAAGACAAGACGTCATGGACCCAGTGACGCACTATACTTCAACTTTCCAAACCACTCAAGTTCCTCTTAAAAGGACTTGTTTCATTCTCACAGGGGAACCGACATTATCTATCGACTTTCTCTTAGAGATTGTTGATATTGAAGAAGGAGACCCTCTCCCTAGTCTCCGACACAGGATCCAAATATGCACAAAATTGAGTCTAGAGCCACGAGATCATCAATAAATCTCATTAGGATACTTTCAATGAAGACTCTCTGTTTCACACAATGTGGAAAGAGAGATTATATCTTGAGTCCTATGCATTATCCTTGTGGTATTGCCAGAACATCTGAGTGATGTGTATATATATTCACAATGAAGATGGAAAGCCTTCTGGAGCCAACATCAAACAAGCTCCTGGTAGGTGGCATGTGAGATCTATTATATAGATCAACCATGTGACAACTGAACATAAACAATGGGGCGATTCAATCTCTTGAATCAATCCTGGTTCAGGTTATGGATTGACGGATACCTTTGAAAAACCGGTCTTTGTGCTTAAAAACTCTTTTCTTTAGCACATCGACCGTGTACTCATTTTTCAAACCAAAAGGTGTTTTTATGATTGATAATTGATTTTCAATAAAACCTTCATTGTATTGCAAAAACAATTTCTATTGAGCAATACACGATTGTTTTTCAAATCTCTTTTCATCAATCAGTGGACATAAAATTCGCTGGTTCACTCACTCCGTGTTGTCTTCTTTGAGATGTTCCGGTTTGAGAACAACTAGAATAGCTGCGAAACCCTGTCAAGGAAATTCTTCGGAATTATACCTGATCACAGGCAGTACATGTACTGATCAACGGGGAACCGTGGGCCGTGTACCTCAATTCAACGAAAGTGATCAAAGATACTTTCGTGCGATTTATTGCTAACTGTTGTATGTAGGTACGCCCGACGTTTGCAGCTGATCAGAATGAAGCGGTCAATCCATAGCCGCATGCTCACTTAACACATTCATCTATAAAGAAATCATGATTAGTGCATCAATGACTCTGATATTTTCACTCCATGCCCCTGCTACGCTGCTGCCAATATCATGATTCAACAAATGCTTCCGCTACTCTGATGAGAAAATATCATGATCCAGAATGTGAGCATGTCGGTCCGTATGTCACATCATCACATAATTCCAACACACAATGGATGTCTCAGAGATTTTTGATAGCTGATGATCTCAAATGATGGCTCAAAATTATTATCACGTGGATCAGTAAAAGACCTCCACTTGAAGTAACCAAACATGCAATGTGAAGAATCAATGACTACGAGCTTAGGAGCAAAGGACTACATCAAGAATGCAAGATCATTTGTTAATGTATTATCTGGTTGTATTCAATGTATTTTTGGTACATGATTGAGGTGACCTCCCTTAGAGGGAGATTGTTAGGAATTAGAAATTCCCGGTATTAAAGAGTCGGTCACCTCAAGTATATGTAATCGTTAGAAAGCTCGTAGTCGTAGTTATCTTAAGTTAAGTAGTATTTAGTTTAGCATCACCGTGGAGGACGGACGGGTCTTTACCCACTGTATGCCTGATCCACAGCCCGATGTGTGGCGATTTATGTAAGACTATAAATACTCTCTACCTTCCAAGGTAGAGAGTTGGAGCTCAAAATAATATCTTTCACTTTCTCTCACTAAGTTCCCTAAACCTCTAACTTTCTCTCTCTAGAATTCCACTTATACGCCACCTTGTTGTTATGGTTTGATGTGTATGTGAAAAGTTATATCCTACACAAGAAGCCCATGATCATTTATCATGGAAAAAGTATGTGCTTCCACTTTTATTTAAGTAGGACCAATGTAGCATTGATATTTATATTTTCTTGTTCCTTTTTGCAGAGATGGCATTTAGGAACTTCATGCATCAAGACTTTGATGAAGACTTGAGCTTTATGCATGCGGAAAAAGCTGAAGAGTCTTATGGTGTTGGTTCACCTTCTACCTCTGTCAATAACAACGACGTGGACATTCCCAGAATAGAGCCTGTTGCCTCAGCACCCCCACAAGCATTGTTGGAGGGTCCCTCCAATTGGTTGAGAACATGGCAGATTCGGACGATCCTGCGGAGGAGGAAGTTCGAATCACAGGCTCTACAGGCATAGCTGACAGGTTAAAGAGTAGGAAGGGAACAGCTGGCAAAGCCATCAAGTCTGTCAACAAGAGAAAGACTCCTCTCCCAGCATCTGGATCCAGGGCCGTGCGACAGAAGATTTTCGAAGGTAAGAAAGCTGTGAAGCCTGCCTTTGAATTGCCGGATGATGCCTTTGAGATGCATGGTAAGCATTTGCCTTTTAAGTTATATAAAATACTAATTGTCCTGACTAACTTTGCCCTTATGTAATATATTTGTCGCAGGCCTTCCTGACACGAAGGAGCTTCTGAATTCCTTAGCCTACCATCGCATCATTGACCATGTTACCCCTCCCAACTGGAAGGGGCTGCTGGACAATATGTCCATCGAAGGGATCTGCGACATGCATGACAAAAGCGTCGCAAGGCAGGCTGTCCTGGATAACCATTTGAACACCCGTACAAGGGAGCTGCTCCGTACAGTGACAAAGGCAAGGCAGGAGATGGATGTGATGCTGGAGAGGGAAAAGCACAGAGACCAGGAATATGCTGAGCTGGAGGCTAAATGTGAAAAAATTGAAAAGGATTTTGAGAAGAATCCTCTCACCCAAGACCTCCGAGACAAGATAGCAGAGATGACAGCAGAGTGTGGCAAACTCAGGTTGGAAGAGGCCAAGGTGGTGAGCCTCACTGGTCAAAATGCTGTCTTGGAGTCTAAGTGTTCAAGCTTGGAAAGTGAAAGGGTGAGGCTTGGAGAGCTAGAGGTTAAAATGAGAGAGGAAATGGACGGCCTGCAGATGAGGTATAAAATGCTCCAAAAAGACCGTGCTGAGGTCGTATCAAAGGTGGTGCCGTACATTTCCATGGAATTATATCATAGTGATGAGGTGGGAGCTGCTATGTGGAAGTTGATAAAGGCAGCAATCTTCCATGGACGGTGCTTGGCTCTGGAGGAGGTGGCTAAGACTGGTAAGCCCGTGGACCTCTCCACAATTGACTACTACCGTCCCTCATCGAAAGCCGAATATGAAGAGGCAGGAAATGCATTTGCCATAGCAGAGTACCCCTTCTTGGCTGAAGCTACCAAGGATCCCATGGTACCTCTTGAAGACCTTCTCTCAAAAAAGCCCCGCAAAATCAAGCCTGCGACTCCAACAAAGAAGACAGTCTCGACCAAGCCTACCTCAGCTCTTCCATCCCCAACTCCATCTCCTCAAAAGCAAGAATGAAGGCTGCCCTGTTGGTAGTAATTTGGTTCCAAGGGTAGCATGTACCCTTTAAAACAATTTAATGTTTCTTATGCTGTTGGTATGTTACTTTAAACAATTTGATGTTTGTGATGCATGGCTTCGGCCAAAAGACAATTTCAACGAGGCTTCGGCCTCGTATGCAAGGATAAGGGCGTATGCCCTTCTTTTGAATGGTATAATGTGGGAAAATATTCCTACATACTTAATTATATTTTTCTTGTGAACTTCTCTTACGCCATTTTTCCAACGCTTAAACTTTACAACCTAAGGTTGAACAACCTCATTGTGTGTAAATTACAACACCAAGAATATAATGACCAACTTTGATCATTGATAGAGGGTCGCGACCCACTCTATCTTAAATCCTTTAAGTAATATGGCTCACTTTTATTTTCATAATTGCCATAAACTGATAGGAGAGTTAATGTGAATGTGTTGGTAGGCCTAAGTAGTGGTATGAGGTGTTTGTTACACCGTATGCCTTCCAATTCGACATTAAAACTCACAAACGACTTGGCTGAACAAACCTTTGTGTTTAACAAACGAAGCAAGAGATTTGTGGGAAATATATTATTCATCATTGAATTGGTAGAGAGGATTATATCATTCTTGAAATGAATACTAAGACAACTACCAATAATGCTTGCTTTCCCATGAGAAGCTTTTAATACAAGAATGAAAAGTAAAAAATACTTCTTAAACATAGAACTTTCAGAGGTTCGTACCATTCCATGTTCTGTCGATGGGTTCTACGAGAAGAGTGGCCAGCTTGTAGGCTCCATTGCCGTAGGCTTCAGCTATAACGTAGGGTCCTTCCTAAGTAGGTCCTAGCTTTCCCTGGTACTCTACTTTGCTTGCAATGTTGAGGCATAACACATATTCCCCAGGCTTGAAGGTGGAAGGCCTGACCCTTTTGTTGTAGTAGCCTTCGATCTTATGCTTGTTCATGGCTTCTCGGATGGAGGCTATATCTCTCCTTTCTTCCAACAGATCAAGGTTTTCCCTGATCTTTTCATCATTTTGAGAGGCTTCATATGTGGCCACACGCTCCTTGTGCATACTTAGCTCCGAAGGGATGACCGCTTATGTTCCGTACGTTAGGCTGAAGGGGGTTTCACCATTGCTTGACTTGGGGTGGGTCCTATAAGCCCATAACACTTGAGGAAGCTCCTCCACCCACCCGTGATGAGTTCGTCTCAGCCTTTTTTCAATCCCTTTGACGATGTCTCTTTTAGTAACTTCCACTTGTCCGTTGCCTTGTGGATGGTAAACGAACGTCCAAGACTGCTTTATATTAAGCCCCTTACAGAAGTCATAGAAGACTCCTTCGGCAAATTTCTTGCCATTTTCGGATATGATGATGTGGGGCACTCCAAATCTGTACACAATGTGCTCCCACTCAAACTTCTCGATCTGTCTCCTCGTAACGGAAGCTAAAGGTTTAGCCTCAACCCACTTTGTGAAGTAATCAATCGCCACCAATAAGATTTTGACCCCACCAGGAGCACATGCATATGTCCTACGATATCAATTCCCCATTGGGAGAAGGGCCATGCGGATGTAACACTTGTCATGTCCTGCTTCGGCAGCTTGGGAACCTTTGAATGTATCACATTTGATAATGATGTCCACAACATCCCTATGCATCGAAGGCCAGTAGTAGCCTAACTTCATTATCTTTGAGAAGACTGATCGAGGTCCTGCGTGGAGGCCACAGGATCCTTCGTGGACCTCTGCGATGATGCTCGAAGCCTGATTAGGTTCGACACATCTGAGCCAAGGTGAGAGAAATGACATTCTGTACAAGTTTTCTCCTATTAGCCGGTATTGTGGAGACTTAACCTGTATCTTCCTTGCTTGCTTGGGGTCCTCGGGGAGAAGACCATTTATCAGGTACTCCCTGATGGGAGTCATCCATGTGTCTCCTTCTTCATGAACAACGTCAGTGACCTCCTTACGAATAATGGACCTTTCGGGCAGAACTTTAACTAGTACTTCTTTGGTGAGATGGGTGAAGGCCATAGAGGCCAGCTTGCTCAGTGCATCCGACTTCTTGTTCTGGTTTCTACGAACGTGTTGAATGGTGTAGGAGTTAAAATCATCCAGCATTTCCCTTGTCTTGTCCAAATATTGCTTGATGATGGGTTGCCTTGCTTCATAGGAGCCGGTCACTTGGTTTGCCACTAACTGAGAGTCTACGAAGATGGCGAGAGCTTTGACCTCCATATCTTTGGCTAGCCGAAGGCCTGCCAGTAGGGCTTCGTATTCTGCTTCGTTGTTGGTGCCTTTAAATTCAAACCGAAGGGCATATGTATGATCCTTCCTTTCAGGACTGACCACCATTAGACCTGCTCCAGGACTGATAATCATCCTGTACTTCGATGAGCTTAGCCTTAGGTTCTTCCTTCTCTGTGCTTGGTTCGGAAGGTGTTTCCGCCAAGAAGTCTGCAAGAATTTGCCCTTTGATAGAGTTTCGACCTTTGAACTCTATTTCATGTTCCCCAAGCTCAATGGCCCATTTTGGCACCCTTCCAGATTTTTCAGGCTTCGACAAGATTTGTTTGAGTGGCTTGTCGGTTAAGATTGTTATCGGGTGGGCCTAAAAATAACGTCGGAGCCTTCTTGCTACGTAGATTAGGGCCAATATGAGCTTCTCCAACGTGGGGTAGTTAACCTCTGCTCCTTGCAAGACCCTGCTAACAAAGTAAATGGGGATTTGCCTTTTGTCCCTTTCTGCCATTAAAACTATGCTAATGCTCTCCATTGAGGATGCTAGATACATAAATAACACTTCGCCTTTGATTGGGGCTGTAAGTGTCGGAAGTATCTCTATGAACTCCTTCATCTTTTGGAAGGCGGCTTCCGCCTCTTGACTCCATTGGAATGTTTTCTTGTCGACGCAACCTTTAAGCGTCTTAAAGAATGGTAGGGAGCTGTCGGCTCCCTTCGACAAGAATCGACTTAGCGCAACCCGCTTCTCATTCAAGCTTTGTATATCCTTTAAACATTTCAGAGCTTGGAGATCCGTAATTTCCTTGACCTTAGAAGGGTTAGCTTTTATCCCTTGCTTTGTAATCAAATGCCCCAGGAATTGGCCTTCTTTGACACCAAAAGAGCATTTCTTAGGGTTTAGTTTCATGTTGATCGCTCGAAGCTGGTCGAAGGTCTCTTGGACATCAAGGAGTAGGTCCTCCTCCGTTTTGATCTTAATAACCATGTCATCAACGTAGGCCTATCTGTTTGTTGAAGGCTTTATATACGAGCCTTTGGTATGTTGCCCCTGTGTTCTTCAATCCGAAGGGCATTTTTCTGTAACAGTAGACACCTTTGCTTGTATAGAAGGCTGTCTTTTCCTCGTCCTCCTTTGCCATCTAGATTTGATGATACCCTTTGTAAGCATCTAGGAAACACTTTAGTCGGAAGCCTGCTAAGGACTCTACCTTCCAATCGATTTCTGGCAAGGGGTAGCAGTCCTTCGGGCTTGCCTTGTTGATGTCAGTAAAGTCAACACATATGCACCACCCTCCGTCGCTTTTCTTTACCATGACTGGGTTGGACACCCAAGTTTGGTATTTGACTTCCCTTAGAATGCCTGCTTGTGTCAGCTCATCGACCTCCTTGTAGGCGGCAACGTTTCTTTCGGGGGCTAGGCTCCTTCTTTTCTGTTTGATAGGCTCAATATGTCTGTATTCATTAAGCCTGTGTTCCGTGCCGAAGGGATTTCCGTCTATTAGCAATGTTCTTGGGACTCCTGTCATGTCAGAATATTTCCATGCAAAAATATCAAGGTTAGTTTGCAACAGCTCTGTGAGCTTTGCCTTGAAATTCGCCGGGAGCTGCTTTCCTATCACCACTGTTTGATTGGGGTAGCTAGGGTTTACTACGACCCGTTCTTCTGCATCCGTACAACTGAGAATGGCCATCGGAGGCTCCTCCGGCCCTTCTTTCACCTTCTTGACACCATATATCCCCTTGTCTGCCCCATAATTTGAATGAACAGTTCCCACTCCGAAGGAAGTTTGGAACTTGATGGTACCATGTATGGTGGAGACTACAATGCCCATTTTTTGCATAGCGGTTCTCCCTATCAACAAACTGTAAGGAGAATCTGACCTGACTATGATGAAGGTGAGGGTTTCTGTGCGGGATAAGGGCCCTTCTCCGATAGTGATTTCCAAAGGTACCTCTCCGAGGGGCCATGAGTGTTCGCCGAAGAACCCTACCAAGGGTACTTTTGAGTCTACCCTCTACGAGCGTATCGACGGTTTGCGCTTTAGGAAGCAGTGCTCATAGACGATTTCGCAGGAGCTTCAACAATCCATGTATGCTCGGTTTACCTCCCTGTTGGAGACCCATACCTTGATGACTACGGGGTCAGTTGAAGGTGTCCGCCCCAGAATGGATGGAAATGTTATCTCTCCTACACTTCCCAGCTCTCCATCTACTTCTTTCTGCTTTAAGGTTGGATCGTGCCTGTGCACCATCAGTATCGGAGCTTCCGCACGGGTAACTTCCTTTTTGTTCCCCTTCCATTCACCCAACTGAGTGTCAGAGAACTTGTCCTTCCCCTTCTTGATGCCTTTAACCAGATGTGCTAATTGCCCGGAGCATACTACCTCTTCAATTTGCTTCTTCAGCTCTCTGCATCTGTTCGTGTCGTGCCCATGGTCTTCGTGAAAGTGGCAGTACTTCGACATGTCCCTGGCTTTGCTTCGTACTGACATTCGAGGTGGTGGGTCGAAGGACTTTGCGGCTTTCTCGGTAGCGAGGATTTCCCTAGGAGATTTGACCAGGTTTGCTAAGAGTCCATGATTCGAGCCTTTGTTATATGGAGTGAAGCGGTCTCTGCTCTTCTTCCTATTCTTGGATCCTTCCTAGGAGGACCATCTGGAAAATTTGTCGGAGGCCTCTCTTTGCTCGATTGGAGCTCCGTTGGCTGCTACTTCTTTAGACTCAATCCAAGTGTATGTCTTTTCCATGAGTGCCTTGTAAGTGGTAGGAAGGTCGGTGGAAAGGAATTCCACCAAGCTTCGAGTTCGTAAGCCATTTACGAAGCCAAAAATCCTTTGCTCTTCGTGCAACCCCAAAATTTGTAAAGTTTCATCGGTGTACCTTGTGACGAAGGCCCTTGTGCTTTTGTTGTCCCTTTGCTTGATGGTATGCACAACTAGATGAGTCTTGGTGTACTTCTTCTGCTGGTTGATGTGTGATCGGAACTTAGCCTTGAGATCATCCAGACTTACAATGCTTCCCACTTTTTGCCCATTCCACCATATTCGTGCAGAGTCTCGGAGAGTGTATGTGAACACGTGGCATGCTACAGGCATAACCCACTTCTGCATCTTGATAGCGCCTTCAAACAAGTGTAAGAAGTTGTCGGGATCACCTTTCCTGTCGTAGGTACCTATGTGAGTAGGCATCTTCACACCATCAGGTAGAGGGTAGTCTTCAATCCACTTCACAAAAGGTGTGCAAGCTCCAGAAGCTTCCGCATAGAAAAGGTTGTATGGAGGTGGATAAATAGGTGTAGGGTTGTACGGGTTAGGAAGTGGTTGTGAGAATGCAGCATAGGCCGCAGGAGGTTGGTACGAAGGGTTTCCCCTCATCGGTTGTATAGGTTGTACATGAAGGTGTCCGTATGGTACTTGCTGGTAACTCTGGTTGTGGAGAGACCTATTCAGAGGATAGGTATTATAGGACTGAGCAGGTAGGTAGGGATTCATGCCTTGAGGGGGTAGCTGGTTCATTCCAGAGTATGGAGGAGGTCCTCCGACACTCGAGACGTATGATGGAGGTATCGGAGCCCCATCCCCTCTCTTCCTAAGTGGGCTGCCAGGAGAGGTACCCCTACGTTTGCTACTGGGTTGCTTCCTTCGTTGGAGTTCTCACTCCTTCTTTCTCCCTGGACTCTTTCCCTTCTTCCCGGATCTCCTCCGGGACCTTCTTCAAAACTAACAGTTCTTCCATTGGGTCTCCTTATGGAAGGAGAACCATTTCGTTGGGCCGAACGCCCCCTGCTAATTGGTCTAGGCCTTTCATCTACCTCGATCTCCTCGTCATATTCCTCACTGGAATACTCCAATTCCCTTTGCATTTCAGTGTTGCGAACTTGCCTCTTGTGAGCCCTTAGCAAGGACTTTAACGCTTCGAAGTTTGCCTCAACGAAGGCAGGGCTAATTTCTGGAACATGGTTAGCGGAAGTTGAGGCATGATGTATGGGAGTGGTTTCTAGGCGAGATCGTGTAGTGAAGGTGGAGGCAGTTATGGGGGTGAGATTATCGGTGTTAGTTGTGGTGAGGGGTACCAGGGTAGAAAAACCTGGTGGAGGTGTATCTTCTCTTCCTGGTTCCATGCCGGAAAAGTAGCGTAATCAGTTAGGGTATCAAGACATGGTGATTACGGGACTAATAGTAGCGTGTCCCACGGATGGTGCCACTGATTGTACAATAAATTGCACTACCATGCTTCAATGATGATCGAAGGTATAAGGGGTGTATGTTCCAGCCAAGATTGTCTTTCACCTAAGAATAAGAAATACGAAGACACTACGTTAAGTGATTAAGCATGGGTTGGACCCTGTGAACCACCTCCGGCGTGAGAGTAAGTATGAGTTATGGTTATGTAAGTGTGTGTAAGTAAAGAGATGAGTGTTAAGTGAGCTTACCATAATCTTCTGCCCGTCCAACCTATTTATAGTGGAAGAAATAGGGTTGAGGGCACCTCTGCGCAAATGTCGGAGATCATGGGGGCGTCCCATGTTTGTGGGTAACCGCTAGGGCTTAGTGACCCACGTTCTCAAACTTGGCGGGAAAGCCAGGAAAGAGAGGGAGATCATGGGTTTGACCAAGTTAGGAAGTTCTCCTATCCGTTGCTCCTTCGTCAACCATACCCCGAAGGGCTTAAGGCTTCGAATGGCGAATTCCTCGTAGGTAACCTTCATGTGTACGAATGGTTTGACGCCCACGAACATTCAGGAGACCTAACTTGGGCCTTCGTATAGAAGGGCTTCGACACATCTCGAAGGGGTTTCCGTCAAGCTGTTCGGAGGGTACATCATCAATTCTAATATGGTTCGTGACATCAAGACACTCATCAAAGATCCATTCTCTAAACGTATCATCAAACTTTTGAATGACAATAACACATGAAATATCTAATTAATCTCATAGTTGTTTCGGGGTTACTCATTAACACATAAAGACCACATCACTGGAACAAAACCCTCGAAAAATCTCATCACAGATCTCTACGTAACAACTCAAACTGATAATTAAATCAAATAATTAATGATCTCAGTTTTGTTCCTTATGTGAGTGGTTCTACAAACACATAGATCTCAATCGATCTATACACAAAGGAACGTATAAATCATTGATCAAATGCTTTTGATAATTTCCAAACATAAAGAAATGATTTCAACAATATTGTTGAATCAAATCTTTGAGTCGTTAAATGTAAAAATTTGGAAATGAAAAAATCAAAATAAAGAACCTACCCGAAACCTTTAGGAGGTTCTTGAAACATGTGACCATCCCTGTGGCATCATATTTTGAAACCAAGTCTTCATCTCAAGCCATCCCTGTGGCGATATGTAATAAGGTGTTGAGGTTTTGATGTTTGATATGTATATTCTCCTGTGTGCGTCTTGGTGAAGAGGAAAAAAAGAGTTGTGGAGGCATGATATCCACAAGTGTGTCTAGGGTTTGAATAGAAGTGTGAGATGTTACTGAGAAGTGGGGCAGATTATTTCTGTTAAGATGAGTTATATGATAAGAGTTGAGAGAGGCGGATACATATTATGACTAGGGTTACCAAAATTTAGGGTAAAGTGTGAGTTAAAGGAGATGTTTTATACCCGATTAATTAGGGCTTCTCTATGATTGGATCCGGATTTAAAAGTGGGCCTTGTAACGAATATATTGGATCATGTTAAGTGCTTAATGGATCAGGACTCGTGATATCTTGGGCTTAAGTTGGATCCAGTATACTCTTTGTGATTGTACAATAACTCGTACGACCAGGCCTTCGATGGTGATCGAAGGGTATAAGGGGTGATATGCTTGCGCCAAACTTGTAGCCAATCTGCGATAAGAAATAGTAAACACTTCATTAAGTGATTGCGCAGGGGTTGGACCCTGCGAACCACCTTCGGCGTGAGAGTAAGTATGTGATATGTGTTGTAAGTAATGTAAAGTATGTGAAATACTGTGTTGAGTGAAAATACCATTGAAATGACTCGTCCAACCTATTTATAGATGGAGAAATAAGCTTGGAGAGTGTTTGCGCACGTTTCGGAGATCATGGGGGCGTCCCATGATTTGTGGTAACCGCTAAGGCTTCATTCCCACTCTCTCTGTCTTGGCGGGGAAGCTAAGGAGATAGTGGGAACGTGGGGGACGACCAAGTCATTGTTCTCCTTTGTCTTAGTGCCTTCAAGAGAAGACTCCGAAGGGCATAGGCCTTTGGCTGGTGAATTCCAAACTGGTAACCATATCAATGATGAATGATTTTACGCCACCAATGACTTATGAAGAAAGACTTGGTGTCCTTCGACCTGATCGGAGGGTACGTCATCAATCCCCCAGTCGAAAGTGATATGTACGAACTAGAAATATTGCTTACGACTCAAAAATATATACGAAACCTCCCCTCCGTCACAAAATTGAACGAAGATGAAAAGTCAAATATATGTTGACCCCGTAATTAATGCTGAGTACTTATCCTAACCACCCATATCTCGGTAAAATCAAACGTCCCTTCAAAGTTTAAAAGGGATTTGAAATCCGGAAGTTAGGTGATATCTCAAGACAAGTGTAGGGCTAGGATTTTACATGCGAAAGGGTATATAAAATCAAAAATAGTAAAACCCTAACTCATTATTTATCCCTCGCCCAAAATTTACACCACCAAGCTGTCTTCCGAGCTAGCTTTTGAGCAAAAAGGTAAAGTATTCCTTCGTATCATTACGTTTTCAATACTTTTTTGTTGATTAGAAGTTCCATGTCTGCTAATAAGAAGTTCATAATCAGGAAACAAGGTTGTACCTTGACTAGGGAAGAGCTTAAAGCCTTCCTTATTGATTATCCCATTCCTAAGGAATATAAAGTCATGTTACCCAGCAAAAACCAAGGTATTTATGATGCCCCAAAGAACTATGTAGGCTTGTATACCCATGCATTCACCACCTCCAACCTAAGGATACCATTGCATCCCTTGATTTTAGAACTCCTTCAATACTACGAAGTACACATATCTAGGTTTAACCCTTTTGGCCTAGCCAAACTCACAACTTACATTGTAATGTGTAAAGCGTATGGGTATGAACCATCATTGACTGTGCTTAGAGGGTTTTTGAATCTGTACCCTGGAGGAGACTGGCTGACATTGGCCAAAAGGGGTGAACGGGATGTGCCCATTCTGATTGATAGGCCTTTTACAAATATCAGAAACTTGAAAGGAAAGTTCTTTTTTATTCGAGATACCATTGTACCTCCACAATACACTGCTTTGCTAAACCCAGAGTTTCAGTATGATGAGAAGAGGTTTAATGATCCCCTTCCCTAAACTGTGAGGAGGAATCCCTTGTATCAGCGCCTAGCTCGACATCCAACTGATTGCCAGACCTTTCCTGAGCCAATACTGTTTATGGCTGTGTCACACCCCCAAATTACCTGTTTTGCAGCGGAATGGAATTCCTAGGGTATGACTGTCATAGCATCAAAGTTACAGTTATATCGAACGACCTAAAGTGTCGTTTTGAAAATATCGTTTGATTAAGTAAAATAATCAGAGTTTACAAAACATAGGTCCCAAAATATTTCCAATATACCAAAATGAGTTTGTTACAATCAAACGATAGTTAAGTGCATAAAATATATGTGAGACGCGTCGTCATCGCGACTCTATGATAAGTCCACATGCATGCCATGAAGTGAATGTCTTAGATACCTGAGATAAAACATGCTAAAAGTGTCAACACAATGGTTGAGTGAGTTCATAGAGTTTGGTTGAATTGTAAAGTCTTTAAAGAATGTTCATGCAACAAAGGAAAAGTTTTTGGTCATAAAGAATAGTCCACAAATCAAAGGCATTGCAAATCCACTCAGTTCCAAGTTCCGCCCATACAAAACTTGCAACCTGTGTGTTCACAACCCACTGCCAAAAGTAGTATGTCTAGAAGTCAAGTGCACGTTATCATAATAGCTCACAAAGCAAAGGCATTGTAAATCCACTCAGTTCCAAGTTCCGCCCATACAAAACTTGCAACCTGTGTGTTCACAACCCACTGCACAAAATATAGTGTGTCTAATAGTCGAGTATAAGTTACCATAATAATTCACAATATTGCACCACGTATATAATAATGTATGCCAGGCAAAGCCCCTAGAATAAATAATATGCGTCCCGTAACATAGTGGACGAGAGGTTGGCCGACCTCTAATAGCGCTATCCATACTACTTACTAATAGGAGACTAACAATGCGAATGTACGAACAGTACATCATACAACTATTATATACAATTAAGAACACTCCGAACATGGGAGAATTTGCACTGCTCCGAACAGGGGAGACTTTAGATTGAGAACGCTCCGTAACATAGTGAGACGTTCTGCTCCGGACTGGGGAGGCTTTAATTTGCTCCGAACAAGGGAGACTTTAATTTGCTCCGAACAAGGGAGACTTTATAGTGATGCTCCGAACACGGGAGACTTTATAGTGATGCTCCGAACATGGGAGACTTTAGGTCAAGGTCATAACACGTCCGGTTTAATAAGTTCAAACAAGTCATAAGTTTGTATTTAAGATCAAGAGTTCCGTTCAAAAGTTCGTAATTAAGTTCAAAGATTTAAGTCGAGTTCAAAAGTTCAAAACAGTCAAAGAGCTTGAATAATATCAAAAGGTTCAAGATAGTCGAAGCGTTCAAAATCATGTTAAACAAGTTTTAAAATATATCAAAAGGGTCCTTGTACAAGTTAAAAGAGTTTAACTATATGTCAAAAGGTTCATATCAAGTCCAAAGTGTTCACTTATATGTTAAAGGGTCCGAATCAATTTAAAAGAGCTCAAATATACATGTCGAAGGGTTCAAAATCAAGGAAAGTGTTTCAACTAATAGCGTTAATAACATTGTGATCAATTTAGTTCGGGCATAATCTACTCACGCGCACATAGAGTGAAACAAAAGATATTTAAGTTCATATAAATGTAAAGTAAAAGTAAGTAGTTGAGCATGTATTTCCCCCGAAGAGTTTATAAAACAATTAAACGAGTAAAAGTGGGGCTACGAACTCACCTGATGCAATGTTTATGATGACAAAAGTAGATACACTGAAATGAGGTGCAATCTCTATCCGCAACCTAATGAATGATATGCTCTAATATAAGTCATGAAACAATGTCGTGCGTGCAAACTCATATGATATCCATACCACTTGTACACTTTTGAAAATAAAGTTTATCGTCGAAAAATGATCTTATAAAGTGTTGACAATTTATAAATTACTTTACAAGTATTTACGTTGAAACGATATCCTACGATAGTCTTTTAGTGATTTATTATGAAATTATAGCTTTTCGTCGTAAAACAATGTCATTTGACAATTTCATGAAAGTGACTAAACGGCCTCGAAAAGCTAGTCGTAAAATGGTGCACATCGAGTGTTAGGAAACAAACTCAACGGTTTTGGAAAGCTTGTATCATTATCTCAAAGTTTTAGCATTTAATTTTTCATCCTAAAGGTCTCGATCATGGAGAAAAATATAGGTAAAGTATGGTACTTGTGTCCAAAATATTGTTTAAGGTAACTTTCGGAAAAGTTTGAGTGTCCATATTTTATTCGTTACAACTCCGCTTGACGAACGGTTGAACATTTTGGAAAATAGGCTAGGCGAACTTACTTTTACTAGAAGACATCATTTCATAAAAAGTACCCCATCAATGTTAAAAACGACCCTCAACATGGTCATTTTCGCGGCCGTAATGTTTGTCTAATAAAAATATATTAGTTTTGCTTATATAATATAGTTACGGCAACTTTATTTAAACGCGTGTAATTTAATCGTTACAAATCCGTTTTCCACGTTTTATATGTCTTTAGCTTCGTATTAAAGTATACTAATATATATTTGATAGGTCGACACATTTTATAATGCTTAAGACTCATTTTTTACTCGTAAAAAGTTGAGAATACATGCTGAATTTTCTGAAACAAATAGTTTTCGTCGTTAAACTTAAAAATAGCATAACTTCTTCGTTATAACTCCGTTTTAACCCGTTCAAGCGGCCACGTTTTCGTTTTAAAGTATATTTTCCAAATATCTAGCCAAAAATTTTTTACAATCTGTCGAGAATTCCAGAACTTAAAAATAAGATCAGACCTTTAACTGAAGTTGTCGAAATGAGTTTTTCTCGCGCAAAACCTATTCTAACAAATTCAAACCAACGCCAAAGCTATTCTAAACCTACCATACACCTTTTAGGGTGTCATGGGTTCCTAGACATCAGCAAAAGTGATATGTTTCAAGGAGTAATTATAGGATGATATATATATATATATATATATATATATATATATATATATATATATATATATATATATATATATTATAACACTAAAAAAAAAACATTTAAAGTGGTATAGCTATCCATATGACTTGCATATTTTCTCAAGCATGATAACATGAACATAATATGAATATGAAAGATGAAAAGACCATGAAATGCTTACTTGAATGATAATGTGAAAGAAAATGATGAAAACCTTATTAACCTATAGGTTTTTATTTCAAAACCTTAACATAGATCACTACATGAACTTGTAAACACTTGTAGCTAGAAAAATTATGGATTTCTCTTGGTGTCTTGAGCATGGCCGGTTCTATGAAGTAAAGATGGAGAGAGCATTTTTTTTCACACTTGGTATATTACTTGTATGTGTTTTGTTAGTATAAAATGAATATAAGTTAAGTATTAGCTAGATATTTTGGATGAAATTGGTGTGAGTCATTCCCCTTGTCGACAAGGGGTATTAGTTAGCTAGAGCATACATTTATTTATTTATTAAGTATTTAAGTGTAGTATAATGTATAATTATTTAAGGATAATTAGTAACTTGTATATTTATTTAAGCATTTAGGGTAGCGTTAGCTAAAAATAACTTTTTAACGGATCAAAATAAAATGTATTGAAGTCATAAAAATTATAAAAATACATTTCTTACAAAAATTGAGTGAAATATTAATTATCGTGAAGTATTTACGAAAACCGTCGTAATTATATAAATATAACAATTTATATACAAAATAAATTTAAAACACCGGGTAAACTCATAATATTATTTTTATAATCTTAATATGAGTATAGAAATATATCGGGATAATTTTTGGAAGTGTCGGATCAATTGTTCAAAATAAATGATCGTACGATAGCGTTTATTTAATAAAAATTATACGTTTAATGAAATATAAATTTGAAAAATGACCGGAAATTTAGAATTGTGACATTATTCCCTTGTCAGAGGAATCACGTCCTCGTGATTCGATTATTGATAACTATAGCCCAAACCGCGACAAGGGTTCTAAAAGTTTATGCTCGTGTATGGTCTAAATGATTATGTCAATGCTCATGCATATGGGTTCCTCGTCTAACTAGGTACGTTCTCATGCTATCGTGACCATTTCCCATTCTAAAGACATGCTCTCTTATGGTTTAGGTTTGGTGAGGCAAGCTTTCCCATTCTCGAGCAAAATTTTCAAAAGACTTTTAGGTAACCGATTTTTACTTAATCCCACAACTCATCAAACAAGAACTGTCATACGATTAGGCTAAATCGGTTTAGGTAACAACTTGTTTCTAGCTTGATCTTTGCAACTCATCAAACAAGAACTGTCACTCGGATCAAACTGTAAACAAGTGGTTTGAAGAAAATCTTTTGAAAATTTGGCTCGATTACGGAATTGCTTACACATATGAGACTACTACTCCCTTCATTGCATGATTCTTCCTGAATTAGACATAGGTGATCAGGCTATGTATAATTTAGGAGTAACTATGCAATGCTTGGACTAATCGACTCATATGATGTTGGGTGTTGAGTCATAAGTCCGCATGTATAATGAGTATGCACTTATAATGATATGATGAGATGCTATGATGCTGTAGTTATAGTCTAGGGTCAATGATGCAACCTAGTTCTCTATAACCGATGCTCTGATACCAATCTGTCACACCCCCAAATTACCTGTTTTGCAGCGGAATGGAATTCCTGGGGGATGACTGTCATAGCATCAAAGTTACAGTTATATCGAAAGACCTAAAGTGTCGTTTTGAAAATATCGTTTGATTAAGTAAAATAATCAGAGTTTACAAAACATAGGTCCCAAAATATTTCCAATATACCAAAATGAGTTTGTTACAATCAAACGATAGTTAAGTGCATAAAATATATGTGAGACGCGTCGTCATCGCGACTCTATGATAAGTCCACATGCATGCCATGAAGTGAATGTCTTAGATACCTGAGATAAAATATGCTAAAAGTGTCAACACAATGGTTGAGTGAGTTCATAGAGTTTGGTTGAATTGTAAAGTCTTTAAAGAATGTTCATGCAACAAAGGAAAAGTTTTTGGTCATAAAGAATAGTCCACAAAGCAAAGGCATTGCAAATCCACTCAGTTCCAAGTTCCGCCCATACAAAACTTGCAACCTGTGTGTTCACAACCCACTGCCAAAAGTAGTATGTCTAGAAGTCAAGTGCACGTTATCATAATAGCTCACAAAGCAAAGGCATTGTAAATCCACTCAGTTCCAAGTTCCGCCCATACAAACTTGCAACCTGTGTGTTCACAACCCACTGCACAAAATATAGTGTGTCTAATAGTCGAGTATAAGTTACCATAATAATTCACAATATTGCACCACGTATATAATAATGTATGCTAGGTAAAGCCCCTAGAATAAATAATATGCGTCCTGTAACATAGTGGATGAGAGGTTGGCCGACCTCTAATAGCGCTATCCATACTACTTACTAATAGGAGACTAACAATGTGAATGTACGAACAGTACATCATACAACTATTATATACAATTAAGAACACTCCGAACATGGGAGAATTTGCACTGCTCCGAACAGGGGAGACTTTAGATTGAGAACGCTCCGTAACATAGTGAGACGTTCTGCTCCGGACCGGGGAGGCTTTAATTTGCTCCGAACAAGGGAAACTTTAATTTGCTCCGAACAAGGGAGACTTTATAGTGATGCTCCGAACATGGGAGACTTTATAGTGATGCTCCGAACATGGGAGACTTTAGGTCAAGGTCATAACACGTCCGGTTTAATAAGTTCAAACAAGTCATAAGTTTGTATTTAAGATCAAGAGTTCCGTTCAAAAGTTCGTAATTAAGTTCAAAGATTTAAGTCGAGTTCAAAAGTTCAAAATAGTCAAACAGCTTGAATAATATCAAAGGGTTCAAGATAGTCGAAGCGTTCAAAATCACGTCAAACAAGTTTTAAAATATATCAAAAGGGTCCTTGTACAAGTTAAAAGAGTTTAACTATATGTCAAAAGGTTCATATCAAGTCCAAAGTGTTCACTTATATGTTAAAGGGTCCGAATCAATTTAAAAGAGCTCAAATATACATGTCGAAGGGTTCAAAATCAAGGAAAGTGTTTCAACTAATAGCGTTAATAACATAGTGATCAATTTAGTTCGGGCATAATCTACTCACGCGCACATAGAGTGAAACAAAGATATTTAAGTTCATATAAATGTAAAGTAAAAGCAAGTAGTTGAGCATGTATTTCCCCTGAAGAGTTTATAAAATAATTAAACGAGTAAAAGTGGGGCTACGAACTCACCTGATGCAATGTTTATGATGACAAAAGTAGATACACTGAAATGAGGTGCAATCTCTATCCGCAACCTAATGAATGATATGCTCTAATATAAGTCATGAAACAATGTCGTGCGTGCAAACTCATATGATATCCATACCACTTATAAACTTTTGAAAATAAAGTTTATCGTCGAAAAATAATCTTATAAAGTGTTGACAATTTATAAATTACTTTACAATTATTTACGTTGAAACGATATCCTACGATAGTCTTTTAGTGATTTATTATGAAATTATAGCTTTTCGTCGTAAAACAATGTCATTTGACAATTTCATGAAAGTGACTAAACGGCATCGAAAAGCTAGTCGTAAAATGGTGCACATCGAGTGTTAGGAAACAAACTCAACGGTTTTGGGAAGCTTGTATCATTATCTCAAAGTTTTAGCATTTAAGTTTTCATCCTAGAGGTCTTGATCATGGAGAAAAATATAGGTAAAGTATGGTACTTGTGTCCAAAATATTGTTTAAGGTAACTTTCGGCAAAGTTTGAGTGTCCATATTTTATTCGTTACAACTCCGCTTGATGAAAGGTTGAACATTTTGGAAAATAGGCTAGGCGAACTTACTTTTACTAGAAGACATCATTTCATAAAAAGTACCCCATCAATGTTAAAAACGACCCTCAACATGGTCATTCGCGGCCGTAATGTTTGTCTAATAGAAATATATTAGTTTTGCTTATATAATATAGTTACGGCAACTTTATTTAAACGCGTGTAATTTAATCGTTACAAATCCGTTTTCCACGTTTTATATGTCCTTAGCTTCGTATTAAAGTATAATAATATATATTTGATAGGTCGACACATTTTATAATGCTTAAGACTCATTTTTGACTCGTAAAAAGTTGAGAATACATGCTGAATTTTCTGAAACAAATAGTTTTCGTCGTTAAACTTAAAAATAGCATAACTTCTTCGTTATAACTCCGTTTTAACCCGTTCAAGCGGCCACGTTTTCGTTTTAAAGTATATTTTCCAAATATCTAGCCCAAAAATTTTTACAATCTGTCGAGAATTCCAGAACTTAAAAATAAGATCAGACCTTTAACTAAAGTTGTCGAAATGAGTTTTTCTCGCGCAAAACCTATTCTAACAAATTCAAACCAACGCCAAAGCTATTCTAAACCTACCATACACCTTCTTAGGGTGTCATGGGTTCCTAGACATCAGCAAAAGTGATATGTTTCAAGGAGTAATTATAGGATGATATATATATATATATTATAACACTAAAAAAAAACATTTAAAGTGGTATAGCTATCCATATGACTTGCATTTTTTCTCAAGCATGATAACATGAACATAATATAAATATGAAAGATGAAAAGACCATGAAATGCTTACTTGAATGATTATGTGAAAGAAAATGAAGAAAACCTTATTAATCTATAGGTTTTTATTTCAAAACCTTAACATAGATCACTACATGAACTTGTAAACACTTGTAGCTAGAAAAATTATGGATTTCTCTTGGTGTCTTGAGCATGGCCGGTTCTACGAAGTAAAGATGGAGAGAGCATTTTTTTTTCACACTTGGTATATTACTTGTATGTGTTTTGTTAGTATAAAATGAATATAAGTTAAGTATTAGCTAGATATTTTGGATGAAATTGGTGTGACTCATTCCCCTTGTCGACAAGGGGTATTAGTTAGCTAGAGCATACATTTTTTTATTTATTAAGTATTTAAGTGTAGTATAATGTATAATTATTTAAGGATAATTAGTAACTTGTATATTTATTTAAGCATTTAGGGTAGCGTTAGCTAAAAATAACTTTTTAACGGATCAAAATAAAATGTATTGAAGTCATAAAAATTCTAAAAATACATTTTTTACAAAAATTGAGTGAAATATTAATTATCGTGAAGTATTTACGAAAACCGTCGTAATTATATAAATATAACAATTTATATACAAAATAAATTTAAAACACCGGGTAAACTCATAATATTATTTTTATAATCTTAATATGAGTATAGAAATATATCGGGATAATTTTTGGAAGTGTCGGATCAATTGTTCAAAATAAATGATCGTACGATAGCGTTTATTTAATAAAAATTATACGTTTAATGAAATATAAATTTGAAAAATGACCGGAAATTGAGAATTGTGACAGGCTGGCCATGCTGAAAGTTGGGAGGGGTCTCCGTTACATCCTGAGATTGTTTGTTGTGGAGAAAATATGTAAATTTTCAATTAAAATAAGATATAGGAACTTATCTTTCTGATATTTATCTGTTTCCTTCCTTTTTGCAGAAATGTCATTTAGAAATTTCATAGTTGCTGGTGGTGCTAAGGAAGTCAGCGTTCTCCCGAAGGATCCCCAAGAAGCTAGCTATGGTGTGGGTTCTCCTTCGTTGTCTGTTAACAACAATGATGTTGATGCCCAACCGATTGAGCCTGTGTCATCTGCTCCTCCTGCGAAAGAAAAGGAGCCTGTGGATGTTGAAGACCAGTTAGTTGAGAATGTGGCAGACTTAGATGACCCTGCTTCAGAGGAACAGTTGGCTATCGTAGGACCCTCCGGCATAGGGGACAGGTTCCGAAGCAGGAAGGGTACAAGCTCGAAGGCTGCTAAGTCTGCATCAAAGAGGAAGCTTATCTTGCCCACTCCTCCCTCTCGAACTACCCGACAAAAGAGTGCCCAGGGTAAGGCTGTGGTGTTTCCAGCCATCGAAGGGCCCAACACTGATGATATTCATGGTAAGTCTTCTTCCCTGTTTGCAAAAAATTATCTGCATATTGTGTTATACTAACAAGTTTATTTATGTTGCAGGACTCCATGATACGAAGGAGCTTCCGTCCCCCTAGCTTGTCACTTGCTCGTTGAGCGTGTGACCCCATCTAGCTGGAAGGGGGTTATGGATAACATGTCCTTGGAAAGACTCTGCGACCTTCATGATAAGAGCTATGTAAGACAATGCATATTGGATAATCAGCTCAACACCAGGACGAGGGAGCTTCTTCGTGCAGTCACCAAGGCTAGGGAAGAGATGGACGTCATGCTTGCCAGGGAGAAAGCTAGGGGCAAGCAGTACGCAGACCTGCAGGCAAAGTGTGAAGATGCTTTGGAGGACTTCGACAAAAATCCCCTGGTCCAAGATCTCCGAGCAGATGTGGAGAAGCTCAAGGGTCAGTTAGCCGAAAGCCAAGCTGAGTGCAGCAGGCTATCTCTCGAAGGCGCGAAGGTTATAGGCTACAAAGAGCAAATTTCCGTTCTGACTACCAAGTGTGGAGGCCTTGAAGAAGAGAGGGCAAATCTGATTGACCAAGAGATCAAGCTTAGGGAGAAGGTGGATGGGTTGGATCTTCGTTTGAAAATGCTCAAGAAGGATAGGGTTGATCTGGTGACCAAAGTCATCCCATACATTGCTATGGAGTTGTACCATAGTGATGATGTGGGCATTATGATTGGGAAGTTGGTGAATGCAGCCATTTTTCATGGCAAATGCACTACTTTGGAGGAGATGGCCAAGACAGGTGAACCGGTGAAGCTTGCAAGTGTTCCATACTATAGGGCAACCCATGGGCAGGAATACGATGATGCAGGCAATGCCTTATCCACTACGGAGTTCCCATTCCTTGCTGAGGCGACGAAGGACCCAACGACCTCCATTGAGGACCTGTTGGCAAAGAAGACAAGGAGGGTTCAGCCTGCTTCTCCTTCTAAGAGGACAGCATCTCCTAAGGTCCCATCCTCAGGTTATGCTGATCCAACACATTCCAAGACATGATGAAGGCTACCATGTGGTAGTAATTTGATCCCTCAGGGTGGTATGTACCCTGTTTCAAACAATATGTCTTTATGTCTCTTTCCAGGCAATGTGCCTAATGAAACAATTTACTTTCATGTGTGTGGTGAAGGCCTTGGCCTAAGACAATATCTTGTTTGTTGATCGTTAAGGCTACGGCCTGTTGGACTAGTTATACTAGTCATAAATGAATGTTTACATGATGGCCACTCGGGCCTATATTTTGCTAACTTTGATTCTTCTCTTTATGTTTCATTTGCACGTAAAACTTTTACAACCTAAGGCGTATGGTAGATGCATAGCCTCATTGAGTGTAATTACTTCACCAAGAATATAGCAATCGTATAATTTAATTGCTGACAGAGGATTGCGACCCACTCCATCTTAATCCTTTGGGTAGCGAAAGGCTTGGAATACCTTAAGACCACGTAGGAAAGTTAATGTGAAGTAAAGATGGATGTTAAGCATATGAGCAAGACGTATTGTTTAGTCTTTGTACATCCCTTCGACATTGAAACTTATAAAAACGACTTGGTGGACAAATATTTGTTGTATTGAACGAAACAAGAGATTTGAGGGAAATGTGTTATATCATTAAGTGGGTAGGGAGGATTACATCATTTTAAGAAATGAATACTAGACGCCTACCATTAATGCTTCTTTCCCCAAGTGAGAAGAATGAAAATACATTGATTGAAAGCATATTAAAAAATCTCCTTAGACATTGTAAGTTTCATATGTAAAACTTATGAAGGGTAGTGCCATTCGAAGTCCTATCAATAGCGTCTCCATCAAGGGTTTACAGCTTGTAGGCTCCGTTACCATATGCTTCTGTTACTACGTAGGGTCCCTCCAATGTAGGCCCTAGTTTACCCTGATACTCAGCTTTACTTGCGCTGTTGAGTCGGAGGACGTATTCTCTTGGCTTGAATGTCGAAGGTCAAACCCTGCTGTTGTAGTACTTTTCAATCTTTTGTTTGTGGATAGCCTCCCTGATCGAGGCTATTTCCCTTCTTTCTTCAAGTAGGTCCAGATTGCTGCAGAGTCTTTCTTCGTTGTCCGTTGCTTCAAAGTTCATGAACCTTTCTGTTTCAACACTTACTTCCGAAGGGATGACAACTTATGTGCCATATGTCAAGCTAAAAGGTGTCTCCTGTTGGGTTTATTGATTTGATGATACAAAACAATAAAGAATGAAACATCAAGGGCTTAAAGTGACAAAGAACAAATCTACAAAAAGATGGAAGGACTTGCTTGCAAAAGAAGATTTATTATTTAGTTCTTCGTAGAGATTTGTAAACCCTAATCCTCTAGTTTAAAAAGAGGACATGAGGTGTAGGTTTTATTAATTAAGTCTTCCATAATGTAGTCGACTAAAGGTGTGTGTGTGTGTCTAGGCGTCAAGTCCTCAAAGTGGACGCCTAGGATTTGTGTAGATTAGCCTCAAGAATCTTTTATTCCAGTTACAGATTTAGTGTAACCGTATTATTCTGATTAAATAATATTTAGGGCTTGGAGTGTTATGAATATAAACCTTGTTCATAATAACGTTAATTCTTCTTGAATATTCCACTTTCGTTATTGTGTATCCTAGATAATATGAGGTCTAAACAACCTCGAGTTACAGCGATTCAACAAGTGGTATCAGAGCAAGGTTGCTCGTGATATCTAGGATCGTACAAGGTTTTCTTGGCGAAGAAGGAAGAAAAATTCGAAGCTGTCAAAAATTCGCTACTTTTCTGCAGCACTATTTTCAAACGACGATAACTTTATCGCTAAACGTTGGATCGTTACGAAATTTTTGGTGGACGCTCTCTATATATTCATCTAACGTTTCACTGAAGGGATCGTCGATCTGATCTTTTAATAAAAAGTTATTAAGTGTCGAAGTCTGCTGCTGGGTAACAATTCGATTTTTTATATTTTTTTTAGAGTTTGATGTTTAATCGTTTTTATAGTGCATGGTGTTCTCAATAAATTCCTCATTAATTGGCTAATTCATCTTGGTCTCTCAAAATTATTCTATCATGGCTTTCAAAGATGATTGGTTGAAGAATAGATCATGGGCTGGTATATATATTAGTATGCATGAAATATAGATCATAGATGAAGCGATACTACTCTCCTACGATTTGTCAATCTATTTGATTGGTTTATTCAAGAACATGGGACGGTGGCATCTAATATTCAATCTCATAGTCGGTGATGCATTGAATCATAAAACATTAAATGGGTCGGTATGACTTCACTTAACCTCGTACCAGAATTGGATAGTGCATTAAATAGGTCGGTGAGAATTTGGAAGTGGAATTAAATTGGACGGTGGAGAGCATGATTTTTTTGACTACTGATTTAAGGTTTGAAAAGTTTGTTTTGGTTATTGCTCGCACTTGCTTATGAAACACTAGTACTGTTCGAATGTTATTACTGCTCATACCTAGTGCTGTCTTTATGAAACTGCCGCTGGAATTTATTCAAACCACTGCTAGCATATTCTTTCCACTACTAGTTTAAGATGAATCTACTGCTACCTTGTTCAAACTACTGCTAGTCATGTTAAATCTGCTGCTCGAGTTATTGGAAGTTAGGGTTTGTGAAAAACCTTGTATGTTCTCGTTCCTAACTGCTGCTTGTATATGTGCTGCTACGAAATTCTTAAATCTAGCGCTGGTTACAACAAAGTGTTGCACTAATACTCGTACTTATAATCTGCTGCTGGTACTATTGTTATGTTGTCGTTCCTACACGACTCTTGTTCGTTCAAGCCTAGTTTCATGTGTTTCTACTGTTCGTGGTTCTTTGTGGTTCTGCTATTGCGAGATAGGCATTGGAGCATGTTGTGATTAGTGCGATGGTGGACAGCATGAGTAAGATACTTATATGATCAGTACTGATAGTGCTTGTTTTTGAATTTGTTCTCTTACGTATTTCAACTGAGTTCTAGTATATGCATATTTTTGGATTGGACCTACTGAAGCTAGGATTATTGGACATTGACATGCATGTTATGGTATATAAAAGTGGTTTGTGATTCATATTTGCAACAATTTAGCAACAGAAAAAGTGTTGCTAACAGATTTGGTAGGAAGGAGATTACAAGTAAGTGATAGATTTGTGACAGTCTTACAACAGAAAAAGTGTTGCTAACAGGCTTGGTTTGCATTGTCCAATAGATTTATTTTTCTATTGCTATTATTGTCCGAGAAAAGTTAGTTTCTACTGCTTATATTATTCGATATCGGACAACGAAGGGTTTTTGGTTTTTGGATGGTTGACACACAGAGAACGTTATTGGTTCACACACACAAACATTATTAAGTATTGATAAAATAATAAAATTTTACACTCTTTAGAAGTATGGAGGAAAAAAACTATAGATTTGACTATTTATTTGTATTTGCGTAAAGCTCATTTTTGGTTTTATTGAAGAATTGATTACGAAGAGGATTATTTATCACTTATTTGAAGGTGAAGTGGAATTTCTTGGATGCGTGTTCTTATTATATTTTTAAACGGCTAACTACGTTTTAAAATAACTTGTTCGTGCTTCAATGATTGTGACGAAGAATTGACATAACACTTAAAGGAGTGACGTTATTGTGCTCAGTGATTATTGTCAAGAGATTGCAGTCTCCCTATACATTGGATAGTATACGTTTAAAGTCACGTGGATAAACAAGACATAAGATACAAGTTTGGGTTATTTAACTTCTTCATCAAATTCGTTATATTTGGTTTTCTTCACAAGTGATCATTGCAAAGAGCTTACATATTTGAAGAATCATGAAGATGGTTAACACATTGATTTCAGGGGAAGCTTATTCTTATGATGTGTTTAATCATTTGATGTTCATGCACCACTCAAGGGGAAGTTTTTGATTCTTACTACTGTTGATTAGTATTACTACTGATGGTTTAGATTTCTATTGTTTCAAGTTCATTTTTAGCTGCGGAAAACTTCATGGAGGGTAATTTGTGACATTGGAAGGATGAATTGGATGTGTGGTATTGATTCGTGGTGGTCAAGATCAAGTTTGCATATGTTCTCTATTTGTTGATAACAAAAAGGGGAAGAGATGTTGGAGTGGCGTGGCATGGATTAAGGGGAAGACAAAGGAAGACAAGAATGTTTCATTCATGGTGAGATTTAATTATCTCAACTTCTGCTACTTCGTCTAGGGAAGTTCGTACAAGAACCGTGTTTGTTTTGTCATCATCAAATAGGGGAAGATTGTTGGGTTTATTGATTTGATGATACAAAACAATAAAGAATGAAACATCAAGGGCTTAAAGTGACAAAGAAGAAATCTACAAAAAGGTGGAAGGACTTGCTTGCAAAAGAAGATTTATTATTTAGTCCTTAGTAGAGATTTGTAAACCCTAATCCTCTAGTATATAAAGAGGACATGGGGTGTAGGTTTTATTACTTAAGTCTTCCATAATGTAGTCGACTAAAGGTTTGTGTGTGTGTCTAGGCGTCAAGTCCTCTAAGTGGAAGCATAGGATTTTTGTAGATTAGCCTCAAGAATCTTTTATTCCTGTTACAGATTTAGTATAACCGTATTCAACTGATCAAATAATATTTGGGGCTTGGAGTGTTATGAATATAAACCTTGTTCATAATAACGTTAATTCTTATTGAATATTCCGCTTTCGTTATTTTGTATCCTAGATAATATGAGGTCTGAACAACCTCGAGCTACAACGATTCAACATCTCCCCATGACTTGAATTTGTGTGCGTTCTGTGGGCCCAGAGTACTTGAGGTAACTCATCTACCCAACCATGATGGCTGTATCCAAGCCTTCGTTCTATGCCTTGGATGATGTCCCTGTTAGTAACTTCCACCTGTCCGTTACCTTGAGGATGGTAAATAGAGGTGAAGGATTGCTTTATGTTCAGGCCTCTACAAAACACGGGAAACACTCCTTCGGCAAACTGCTTCCCATTATCTAAAATGATGATATGGGGTACTTCGAACCGGCAAATGATGTGTTCCCATACAAAATTTTCCATATACCTCCCTGTGATTGATGCTAAGGGTTTGGCTTCAACCCATTTCGTGAAGTAATCGATGGCTACGACCAAGAACTTTACCCCTATTGGAGAAATTGGTAGAGGGCCTACGATATCTATCCCCTATTGGCTGAAAGGCCATGCGGATTTCACGGAGGTCATATGTTGTTTTGGTAGCCTTGGCACTCTTGAGTGGATTTGACAGGCTTCACACTTCTGGATAATTTCTACTGCGTCCCTGTGCATTGAAGGCCAATAATACCCTATCCTCATGATCTTAGAAACGACAGAGCGAGGTCTTGCATGTAGCCCGCAAGACCCTTCGTGCACTTCTTGAATTATGTTAGAGGCTTGCCTAGGTCCTACACAACGGAGCCATGGAGACAAGAAGGACCTTCGGTATAGGTAGTTTCCTATGATCCTGTATTGTGGTGCTTTGATGCGAACCTTTCGTGCTAGCTTCTGATCCTCCGGAAGTATACCACTTATTAAGTACTCTCTGATCGGAGTCATCCAATTTGACTCTTCTTTCAGTATTACTTCAGACACCTCCTTTCGGACGATGGACCTATCTGCCAAAACTTCGACCAGAACCTCCTTAGTTAGATGAGCAAATGCCATTGATGCCAGTTTGCTAAGTGCATCTGCCTTTTTATTTTGGTTTATTCGAACATGCTCTACGTCGTAGGAAGTAAACCCTTCGAGCATCTCATTGGCTTTATCCAGGTATTGCTTAATCACAGGCTGCCTTGCTTCATAGGAGCCCTTGATCTGATTGGCAACCAGTTGTGAATCAACAAAAATAGCCAAGTCTTCTACCTCCATGTATTTAGCCAGTCGGAGACCTGCTAGCAAGGCTTCGTACTCCGCTTCATTATTAGTAGCATCAAATTCGAAGCAGAGTGCGTAATTATACTCCTTTCCTTCAGGGTCAACTAGCATCAACCCTGCACCAGATCCGTCAGAGCTGGAGGCCCCATCGGTGTAAAGATTCCACCCTTTGACCGTCTTCGCATGCTTCTTCTCAGTAACTTTGTTGTCCTGCTTTGGTTCGGAGGGTGTTTCTGCTAAGAAGTCTGCCAGTATTTGCCCTTTAACCGAGTTTCTACCCTTGTACTCAATTTCCTGCTCTCCTAGCTCGATAGCCCACTTAGCTATCCTTCTATATTTCTCTGGCTTCGAAAGTATATGCTTAATAGGCTTGTCAGTGAGCACGGTTATGGGGTGAGCCTGGAAGTACCTTCGAAGGCGCCTTGCAGTGTGGACCAATGCCAAGACTAACTTCTCCAACTCCGGGTAATTTAGCTCAGCTCCCTGTAGAACCCTGCTAACGAAGTAGATAGGGATTTGCTTCTTTTCCCTTTCCACCATAAGACAACACTGATGCTTTCGAAGGAGGCTGCGATGTACATAAACAACACTTCTCCTTTGATTGGGGCGGTAAGTGTAGGTAAAATAGCCATGAACTCCTTGAGCTTTTGAAAGGCAGCTTCTGCATCCGCGCTCCATTGAAACGTCTTTTATCCATGCATCCTTTAAGTGTCTTGAAAAATGGCAAGGATCTGTCTATGCCTTCAATAGGAATCTGCTGAGGGCTGCTAGCTTTCTATTCAGACTTTGTACATCCTTGAGAGATTTAGGAGGCTGCAAGTCTGTAATGGCCTTAACCTTTAAAGGGTTGGCTTTAATACCCTGCTTTGTGATCAGGGTGTCCCAGGAATTTTCCTTCCTCCACACCGAAGGAACATTTATTGGGGTTTAACTTCATGTTGATGGCGCGAAGCTGATCAAAGGTTTCCTTTATGTCGGAGAGCATGTCCTCCTCCGTTCTGCTCTTAATTACCATATCGTCTACGTATGCCTCAAGGTTCCTACCTATTTTCTTTCTGAAGGCTTTGTCCACTATCCTTTGGTAAGTAGCACTTGCATTCTTCAAACCAAAGGGCATCTTCTTGTAGCAATACACGCCCTTTCCTGTAAAAAAGGCTGTTTTTTCTTCATCTTCTTCCGCCATCTGTATTTGATGGTAACCTTTGTAAGCATCCAAAAAACATTTCAGTCGAAACCCTGATAAAGATTCCACCTTCCAATCAATCTCTTGTAGAGGATAGCAGTCCTTCGGACATGCCTTGTTGATATCCGTGAAATCTACACAAATCCGCCACCCTCCATCATGCTTTTTAACCATCACTGGATTGGCTACCCAGGTTTGATACTTCACCTCCCTGAGTATGCCTGCTGCTACGAGCTCATCAACTTCCTTGCATGCCGCTGCATTTCTTTCGGGTGCAAGGCTACGACGCTGTTGCTTGATAGGTTCAATGTGCTTGAACTCAGTAAGCTTGTGTTCAGTGCCGAAGGGCTTTCCGTCTATGGTGAGAGTTCTGGGGACCCCCGTCATGTCAGAGTAAGTCCATGCGAAGACATCCGTATTAGCCCTTAGTAACTTTTCCAGTTCTGCCTTAAAGGTGGCAGGAAGCTGCTTTCCAATGACCATCGTCTGATCAGGATGTAGGTCGTTTACCACGATGCGCTCTTCGGCATCAGTGCAGCTGAGAATATCCTTCGGAACCTCTTCAGGATTTTGTTTGACCCTTTTGCCTACATCTATAGGCTTCTTCGAGTTGTAGCTAGAGAAAACCATTCCAATACCGAAAGGTGTTTGGAATTTGACCGCAGCATGTATGGTGGAGACAATGATACCCATTTTATGCATTGCGGTTCTCCCTATTAACAGGTGATGTGCTACGTGTGTACAAGTTTTAAATTTATAAAAGATGATTTACCAATTTTACCAATAACACATACTAGCAAGTGTACTCGTCCGTTATAGCAAGATTTTGAGGGTAAGTCGGGATCGTTCACAGGGATTTGAGTGAATCTGATTAACAAGTCTAAATCAACTAAGGCAATCCAAAAGCATATAACAACGAAAATAGATATAATGAAATTCAGATGATTAAAAACTACACTTGCTTAAACTAGTTTCTTATCCTTGATTAGTATGATTGTGTTAACCTCTTAACATGTTGGTTATGATATATAGTTGGTGTACTAATCTATTGCTCTTACAAGTTAAACCTTCGTCAAGATTTTAGTTCATAAAAACAAGCATTAAGTTTAACCAATTAATTCAAGATCAATTCAAGTTTCATAAGTAAACTTTCACAAACTTAAACACAAAAACATCCATTTGCTTTATCAAATTTGGTTAAGAAATGGTCAATACAAAAGGTAACCGATTATAGACAAAAGATTACAATTGATTGTAAACAACTAATCTTACGACCTTTTAGATGTTTCCAATCAATCCAACTTGATAATTAAAAAATGTTGAAACGTTAGACCTTGATAGATCTTGAGCACTCGCAGATCGTTAGTATTGCTTATGTAATCACAAACAAACTAATAGACAATCTCTATGACTTATATTCTTTAGCGGAAATCAAATATAAGCACAAACACAAATAACTAAGAACGCGTTGATCCTCTATGGATCTTTATATTACTAAAACTTTGTTTTTCAACTCGTACATAATTCATACTATTGTGTTCCTTTTATAGACAAGGAACCCTAACTTGTTTCCTAAGAAACGTATAAACATAAAACTAAATAAGATATACACAATAACTTCCTAATAAAGCTCATGCATATCCTAACTAACTATTGAAAACACAGAATAACTATTTCCGCAGAAACAAACTACGTACTATACAACTTTAGCAGATTCTGTTCTTCAGCATAATCATTGAACTTCAGCAGAATCCTTCGATAGAAACTTTAGCAGAATTCTAACTTAGTAGAATTCCCAACAATCCTCCCCTAAACTGGAATTTGACATGGTTAAGTTCCAGTTTCTTGATAGATCGTCAACGCTTCAGAGGATTGTACACAAACATCAGCAACAAAGAAACAAAACAATGACACCTCAATGATGACAAATCTTTAAAGCTCCAGTTCTTTGCAGCAAAAAATGACATAATGTACATCAAACCAGTTTAGTTTCATACTATTCTCATCACATCCAGGTGTGTTAACTCCTGTGAGAGGTGAATCATTGAAAATAATGGATTTGATGTCTCTTTACCAATAGCCATTACTACTGGAGTAGCCAAATATTTAAGTTCGAAAACCATGGTACACTGATAACCATCTGATTTATTAGCATATCAGCAACCATGAACGGATTTGAAATGTCTTTACCTGTAGCCGTTTGCTCAAGACTAGTCAATTCTTAGGATTGGTGAACTAATTACCAAATATGGTATTCCACTGCCTTTACCACAAGCCATATACATGTGGGCTAGTCAATTCTTGGATTCCAAAAAGGAATAAACCATGGTGAATTAATGACCATACAACTCTCAGCAATTAAGCATGGGTAGTTGCTTACCCTATGATTTTGAGCAAACCATTACAGCTATCAACAGATTTGATGTGTCTTTACCAAAGTTGTACCCTTTGGACTAGCCAACTCTTTGATATACACAAGGCACATCTGGTGAGTTAAAAACCATCAATAGTATACAACAAACCTGCAATAAAAGTTAGACAAACCAAACATATACAATTTTTTTTTTTTTTTTTTTTTTTTTTTTTTTTTTTTTTTTTTGTTTTTTGTTTTTTTTGTTTTTTTAACTAAGAAAGAAATAACACAAAACAAATATATTACAAACTATACACAATACCATAATCAAAATGATGCTTTATGTTGCAGAAGCTGAGTCTTAATGATTCCAACACATTGTTCAGCATGCAACTTATCATTACCAACTGGATCTGGAGGAACTTCCAACTTCTGTCAAAGCATTCTTTCCAAAGGCAAGGGATAAATCTTATCAGCAAACATACAAAGAGTAATCCCACCCTTTGTCTCCACCACATGCACACAAGGCAAAGGATAAAATCTCCAAGTCTCAACCTTCCATTGATGTGAATTCTTCCAAATATGATACCCTTTACCATTTGGAGATTGAGAATCAAACAACACTTGAAGATCACCCAACAAAAATAAACCAGAACCCTGTGGTGAATGAATAGCATAATGCTTAGTAACAATACCATACAGAGTATTCAAATCTTGCCTATCCACCAGATGAAGTATTTCCTTCAAGAAGTTGAACTTCATAGTAGTATAATCCAGACGATAAATAGTATTAAGCTCCCCATCAGTCAATGTCCAATTAATCAACACATCATGAGATCCTTCAGGAAAAACAGCAACAGATCCTTCTTGAATAAAAGTTGAATCAGCAGCTTTTAGATCCAAAGAACTACCTCTGAGAGACTTATGAATCCTAGAAGTGTATGTCCCATCTGATCTCACAGATCGCCTTAGAGTAGTGTGACTTCTTTTAGACATTCTTTTCTTCCTCCTACCAGGTATATAAATCCCCATAGATGATATATCCTCAGATGTTTCAGGGACATCTTTAGCTTGAGTGGAAGAAGTAGAAGAAGACTTAACTGGAGCAATACCTCTCAATTCATACATTCTCTCAAGTATCACTCTGGCCTTCTTAGCTTTAGCAGCTGCTTTTTCTGGTTTCTTACCCATTTCTTCTCCTTCTATATCCACAAATGTCACAGAAGGCAATGTTTCAGAAGAAACAATATGAGGTTCAGCAGATTGAACCTTTTCAGATGAAGATATAGCTACAGTAGATGCTTCAGGAGTAATAACAGGAGAATTCATTCTTAGTGGAACATCATCAAAGTTATCTACAATCTCAACTGTCTTAGGCCTCTTCGCCTGTGGAGCATCTGTATTATTAGCAATTCTCTTGTTAGAAGATGGTGAAGTCTGTTTCATAATCCTTTGATATATTCTCTGCAAATCATCATCAGGTAAAGCCCATACTCTGATGAAGCACTATAGTTCTCATATATGTTTTCATTTGTGCAGCAGTGGGTGGGCTCTCTCTTCTAGCTTTAGCTTTTTGTTCAGTAAGAGCTTTCTTTTTGTCAGCTGCCTCTTGCTTTTGTTTTCGTCCAAGATTGACCATTTGTGCAACAAAATTCTCACTGTCAAAGTCGGCACCTAATATACTCTGAGCAAGTGTAGGATTTGAAGCAGCTTGCTGAGTATAAACATCCCATTGTGCACCAGGGATCTAAGTAGCTAAAGCATCCAGTTCTTTTCGTCTCTCAGGAGTCAAATTAGAAGTAGACTCAGCTGCAATCTGTTTAGCCAATTCATCACTTTTCTTTAATTCTACACATTCAGCTAACATTCTTTCTTGTGCATGCCTTTCCTGTTCAATAACCAGACCTGGACCAAGTTCATCTTCAATCAGTACTCCTTTCCCTTGATCAGCAGACTTATGAACTACATCAACTGAAGAAGTATCACTCATAGGAACTTCAGAAGAAACATCCAGATTAGCATCAGAAGAAACATGTTGAGACAGATCTTCAACAGGTGTGGAAAATACATCAGCTACTGGATCTAAAACAAAATTTCGTCCAGCAAGAAAAACTTCAGAATGATCTACTAAAGATGTAGAAGTAGGTTGTGCTTGCACAGATGAAGCTTGACCAACTTTAAGAGCAATATCCATCATAGGAGTATCAGCAACAATATGCTCTTCAGTAGTTGCAACATCCTCACTTTGCAATCTATCCTTGCTCAAAGATTGCCTTCTCCTTCTTCTAGTACACAAAATTGGCTCCGTTTGCTTTACTGATTTAGCAACCATTGGAGTAGATTGTTGAGCCACATTAGCCAAAATATCCAGTGACTTAAATTGAGTATCCACTTCCTCCTCATCAGAAGAAACATCTAGCTTCCTTTTGCTATAATTCCCAAGTTGTTCCTACAAACTCTTAACTTTACTCTTTAACTCCACAATCTCACCACCAAGTGTAGATTTTGTCACTGCAAGCTCCTTTTTGAGATCAGCAACCTCAGCCACATACCTGTTCACTAGAGCATATACAGATGTAAGTGTAATAGGGTCCTCAGCTCCACCAGCAGATTACTCAGTGGTAACGGGAGCTTCATTGGACCTTTCAGGAGAAACATGTTCATGCTCAAAATTATCTGAACCTTCATTAAATGGTTCCCTTAATGGAGTAGGTGTGGGCAGTCTATTAACTTCATGCTCAACCTCATCAGAGGTAACATGAATAGGTGGTGGACTAGGACAAGGTCTAGGTGATGGTATAGGTGAAGGTTGGTCAGGAGCAACATGAGATGCTTCAGCAGTAGTAGAAGGACCCTCATCAATGTCAACTGATGGATTACCATCAGCAGTAACATTTGTAGAAGGTGGGTCATTAACAGCATTATCCTCATCAGCACCCTCATTGCCTTGAGGTAACATAGCTGCTAGCAAAGGATGATGTGCCCCCTCATACTTAGTTCTCATTGAAGCAAATAGTTTAGAAGATAATGATCCTATGGGACAAAATGCTTGGGCTTGGGTTGTAACATCTAAGATCATTTGCAAGAACCTAGGGTACATCAAAAACTTATGCTTGATCCTATGAATATTTTCAACCATATTCTCAAAAATAAACCTAGAAAAATTATAAGTCAAACCCTGAGAAAGACAAACAATACCACAACCCAGTTGAGTAGAAAACTGGTCCCATCCTCCTGATTTATTGCTGATACATTGAAGCAAAGTATGTACCAAAAACCTCCACATAGGGCAAAGCTGATTCTTGAACCATATGTCAGTTCTTGTACCCTGATATCCAATCGCTCTCAGCCCAGTAAGTATCTCCACCGAATTAGAATGATAGACCCCATTAGCATCTTCCAAGCGAAGCTTTCTTCTTATCAACTCCTCTGTTACAACATGCTCTGTCCCGTCAACAATCGCAACAATCTCTGTTTCATTCCGTTTCGAAGCAGATGCCCAAAATTGTGTAACCAATGATTCATTGATAACGCTACACGCGTCGTTCGGGGTCAAGGAAACTTCCTTTTCTTCGAGCAAGTTTTATAACACCCTAGGCAGTGAACCTAATCGTTGTAGTGTAGTAATTAGGGTAAGCCACGGGTATTGATATCGTTCTCTAGGGGAATAGGAATGCTAGTAGGGAGTTACTACGCTAAGGTTAAGGTTGAGGAAGATTATTTTTTATCTTTTTATATTTTATGAAAATGGAAAGGTACGAATCTCGGGTATTGGATTGGGGGGGGTTGGTATTTCTACCGATTACTCTACTATTATCTAATTATCTAAACTAAGGTTGTGGGAGTCTATGCCTAATTAATGTGTGCTCTTATGATAGTTTAAAGATGTGTTTACTTAGTTTGTATTACTCCTTAATTATCTCCTATTGATGGTTGAGTGTCACGTCTTATTCCTAGTTGCGTTGTGTGTCTAAAGTTGTAGGGTATGCATTTCTCCCTAACTCTTTGAACTTACCAAAATGTCTTGTCTACAAATCCACTTAGAGATTATAGACTCCTACTCTAAGGCGCTCTTCGGATGGTTTAGACTACAATCACTCAGGTAATCATACTCTAGGGTTCACAAAGATGAATCAAGCATTAAGTACACAACGAATGACCTATCGCATTACTAGATCATTAATCAACTAAGATAAGAAACAACCAATCAATATTTAATAATTAAGTTTCATACTTCCTAAGCAAACACACAAATAAATTAGCCGGACATGGAGAACATGCAAGCATACACACAAATAATCAAAGACATAATTGAATTAATGAAGCAAAGACTTATCTTGGTGTAAGATAGGGTTAAAAACCCTAAAATACTGTACAAGACACCTTAGGTTCGGTTTTAGGTTTTTACTCCAAAGACTCTCCACATAAAGACTGAAAAATTCGGATTCTATATATAAGATTACAATTGCGACGGCGTCACCTTATGTTTAGTGACGCCGTCGTGTCGCCGCCATTAGGGTTTCGTCTTGGCCACGTTAACCTTGCGACGGCGTCACCTTATGTCCGTGACGTCGTCCTCTTCAGCTTCTGACGTCGTCTGGATCGCATCTAGGCCGTCTGAGTAGCGACGGCCTACTCTTTCACAACTAGACGCCGTCTCTTGAAAACACGAGTTTTGAGTTCTGACCCCGTCACAATAATTCTCCGACGGCGTCGCAAATAGCTCCTGACGCCGTCGCCTTCTACATTCAGCGACTGTGAGTGTCTCGATTTCGACTTTGGCCATTTTCTTCATATATTCGCGCCTTTCTGTCCAAATAAGTGCCATTCCAGCATTTTGCCTTCACGAGACCTAAAAAGTGAAAAGGAACGATATTAAGCAATAACGGATACAAAAGTGATCAAATAAGGACTTAAACGACCCCTCAAAATGGTACCTTTTAAAACCTTATCAAATATCCCTACACTTGTTATTTGCTTGTCCTCAAGCAAATGTGCTTTTAGCCAATTAATTTATAAGTTAGGGGTCATTCAACATTAATTCAAAACGGTCCACAACACATATAAGCCCCGCAAAAGTCATAACAAGCACGTAAATTACATACTAGCACCTCACATGGGGTGTTTGGATACTCACATCTCTCTCAGGTGTATAAATGAAATATAACAATATAGGAAATGGAAGATAAACACTCATTAACCGGTCCTAGTACATAGATTACCATAGGCTTGAGAATAGATCAAACCTCCATCGCTTTGGCGTAAGCACCTAGGAAAGACTATCAAAGAGGTCTTTTAAAGGGTTGTAATCCCGAATATACACAACACCTGGCAAAACTTAATTACAACTTACTGGGGATTGAATATTTAATTAACCGATTTTCGTGTAAACGAACTCCTGTTCGTTTATTGTTCACATCCCTATAAACTATTCCAAAATTTTCCATGGTAAAACTCCCCAGCAAATTCAGGAATAAACTAGTGAAAACATAG